>JAZHEH010001554.1:17500-1217500 GCA_036589455.1 Ateles fusciceps | reverse complement strand
ATGCACTATATGAAATAAGTGTAATAGGAGGGTCCTCAACTCAAACCCAAAACTTCCGCACCTGGAGCTCAAAGGACACGTGTTAAATGTGGTAGAAGAGCTCCCCTGCTGCTCCGCACATTCTTAAAATAGCAGCAAGTCCTGACGTGCGATGATGTATGCTACAGCGGCACGAAGTCCATCAGCACCTCAGTCCCCCTGGTGCCTCATGCTGGGAGAAATCCAAGAGGGCCACTGACCTCACTCCATGGAGCTCAGGGAAGCCCTGCCCAGGATATTTTTACAGAATCAATTGCTGACACCGGGAGCTAGAAAATAGATGAGGACGTGTCAGCTATTACACGGTCAGATTCTTCGAGCTCACCATTTAATTAAAACTTGTTCAGCCCCAGAGCAAGAATTATTGCCCATTAAAGCAGGGGGAGATGGATCAACTGTGCCTCGGCTGGTTAATTGCTACTTCCCAGGCATTTCCTGGCCGCCTTCTGCAGGAACACCAAGCAGGAGCTGGAGATACATATGAGATGTGTGTCTATGGGTGGTGCCTTCCGCACAGTCTTCTTTTTACCTAAATTAACTGGACATCCTCTACACTTACTAGGCCAGGCTTTTCTGTTCCAGGCCACATACACCCAGGCTGCCCTGATGAGTCACTGCCAGGCCTGGGATGCACAGACTGCAGGGGTTGCGGGACAGGAAGCCAGAGGGCTGGATGCTGCAGTCAGGTCCCAGAGAGCCGCTGGGTGGCCAAGGGAAGGCATCTCTGCAGGCCGCCTCACCCACTGCCACAGGTTCCTGGGAAAGCTGACACCCTCCTCAAACCTCAAACGGGGCTGGCCACCCATCCTTGGACAATGCTGCACCTGATATAAATTCATTCATATCATAATTTAGCCTGCACCCACCACGTGCCAGGAACTGCTCTACAAGGATGGACACAAAAGTGCCTGTGCTTCTGTGGAGCCTAGAGCTGGGAAGCAGAGCATAAACAAAGTATGTCAAGTGGTAATAAACGCTTTGAAGAAAAATAAAGCAGAGAGTAAGGGCTAGGGTGAGGGAGAAGGTGCTATTTCATAAGGAGAGAGGCCTCATGGAGAAGGTGACATCTGAACAGAGACTTAAGGGAGGGAGGGAGGGAGGTGGTGCTGGGGATTCTAGGAGAAGTGTTCCCGGCAGAGGGAACAGTCAGGGCAAAGTGTCTGAGGGAGGAACAGTGGCAGGCCAGTGTAGCTGGGTACAGCAAGCAAGCAGCTGAGAAGTCAGAGATAAGATCAGACAGGGAAAATGGGGGCCTGGGGTTGGAGTGGGGGCACTTGAGCACCGCTCAGTCCCCAGGCTTTAAGCACCTTACATAGATGACTTACGGGGTACTACTGCTATTTCCCATTTCACAAGAAGAGGAAACTGAGGCCCAGACAGGAAAGGGGACTCACGCGAGACCACAGAGCTCATTTGCACCAGGCTGGGCTGCCCCGCTGCCCTGGCACAGAAGTCTGCATCCAGCAGGGACTCAACTAAGAGTCACCGATTCCTTCTCTTGGGAGAAATGTCCTCTATCTCTTAGTCCTTCAACACCCAGCCCGCTCTTTCTTCACAGTTAGGAGCAGACAGGTAAACATTTCAGGGAGAAGAGGGGAAAAAAAAAGAAAAGCCAACTGTCTAACTCTGGAGAGGAAGAAACATTATTCACTTTCTCTGCAAGTCACTGCCACAGTTAATAAATATCGCTCACCTGAAAGACTCCCCGAACACAGCTCTAATCACAAAGTGGGCAGATGGCTGTCAGGGGAGCCCCAGGTGGGCTCCTCCTGTCCTGGGTCCTCCCAGGCGAGGCTACCTGCCTCAGCTCTCCAGGCCGACCTCGGTGGTGCCCGCCCCCAGCCCGCTGAGGGTGTCTGGAATGCGGAAACAGGAACCTGCCGTGCCAGCTCCTAACAGCGACTTATTCAACAGCCGCAGGAACACGCCAGCCACCGGAGTTCCCCAGGAGATGGCTGGTCTTCGTGAACAGGCGCGTTCCCAAAGAAAGCTGTTTTGCCAACAGTCCCTTTGGGGGAGGGGAAAGAAAAGGCCTCCTTACTCATCAGACACGAGGTCTGAGGAGTCTGAATGGGCTTAAGAGAAAGCTCACAGGTAACAAAGGCGGCTCACCTGTTACCTCAGATTCAGGCACAGGCCACCTGTTCACTGACAGAGCCAGGGCTGGACTTGTGCCCACAGCGTCCCCTGCCCTGAGCCTGTGCCTGGATGCTGCATTCAGAACCGTACAACCCAAAGGTGGGCTCTTTGGCCTGTGCAGACAAGGCACTAGCTCTCAGAGGCAATGCCGCTTAATAATTAAACGCGGTCGCTGGACTCCTCCAGCCAGCTTTGGAAGCACAACCGAACAGCTTTGACTGGCTAATAACAACCACAACCAGAACGCTCACTGCACAAGCTGCTGTTCTAAGCGCTACACATGAATCCTCTCTCCTAACCCTCACAGTGACCCTGTAAGGAGGGAATATCCACATTCTTATTTTACAGATAAGAAGTTGAACAAATAAGTCACAGGCCGAGGTCACACAGGAAGAAAGTGCTGGGGTGGGGATTTAACTCAAGCAGAGTGGCTCCAAGGTTCCAGTCTTTAACCACTACTTTTATTTTATTCTATTTTGAGACAGTCTTACTCTGTTGCCTAGGCTGGATGGAGTGCAGTGGTGCAATCTCAGCTCACTGCAACCTCCACCTTGTGGGTTCAACGGATTCTCCTGCCTTAGCCTCCCAAGTAGCTGGGATTACAGGCATGTACCACCATACCTAGCTACTTTTTTAAAAATATATTTTTAGTAGAGATGGGGTTTCACCAAGTTGGCCAGGCTGGTCTTGAACTCCTAACTGCATTGGTCTCCCAAAGTGCCGGGATTACAGGCATGAGCCACTGTGCCTGGCCTTAACCACTACTTTAGCTCTCCTCCTGTGAGAAGAAGCAGGTGCTCCTGCTGGGCCTCAGTTTCCTCATCTACGAAATGGGATGAGGAGTCAGTGAGAGCTTTATTATTGTTTTTGTAGAGACAAGGCTCTCACTGTGTTGTCCAAGCTGGTCTTGAACTCCTAGCTTCAAGCAATCCTCCCTCCTTGGCCTCCCAAAGTGCTGGGATTACAGGTATGAGCCACTGTGCCTGGTCAAGTGAGATCTTTTTGTGAGCTTGTGGCTCACAAAAATGCTCAATAACTATCAACTGCACTTATCACATGCTGCCCTCAGAGTCAATCAGGTCTAGCTTATTCCTTCAAAATACCGAGTAATCAGCTCATGGTCACAGAGTTTAAATTCTAGGCAGCTGAAGGGAAAAAAATTAAGAAAGGCTCTTACAGTCCTTCTTTTCATCCACACACAAAAATAAATAGAATATCTATTCTGAGTCAGGCACTGGGACATAGCAGTAAACAAAAACCACATAAACCCTGCCCACAGGGAGCTTACAGTCCCCTGTGAATGAATGGGCACAGAATATTCAAAGATTTGCAGATGTATCATGTACTGAGCACTCCTTTGGGTTGGGCGCTGCGATGTTCTAAGCATGTCACGTACTTTGATGCATTTAATACTTCCAACAACCTAGGAGGGCAGTACCATTACCAGCTCCACCTTCTAGATATGCAAATGGGACATGCAAGGCTAAGTGACTTCCCCAAAGTAAAACAGACCCCAAGATGGATCCAGAACTTGCACTCAGCAGCCTGGCTCAGAGCCCATGCTGCATTGCTCAGCCCTTCACAGTCTCAGAGAGCCATGACTTTACACTGTAGCCACAAGCAGCAGCAACAGGCATTCTCAGGAAATTTCAGTTTGCAAAAGGGATGGTCACTTTTCATAGATTTTTTTTTTGGTGAAGGGATGCAGGATTATCAAATGATACTTATTATAAGTCATATTTATGCTGAGCACCGTGGCTCACACCTGTAATCCCAGAACTTTCGGAGGATGATGTGGGAGGATCGCTTGAGCCCCAGGAGTTCGAGACCAGCCTGGGCAACAAAGTGAGACTTTGTCTCTACGAAAGATAAAAATTCAGCCAGTTATGGTGCCATGCACCTGTGGTCCCAGCTACATGGGAGGCTGAGGTAGGAAGTTAGCTTGAGTCTAGGAGGTTGAGGCTGCAGTGAGCCATGACTGCACCACTGCACTCCAGCCTGGGTGACAGAACAAAACTGTCTCTAAAAACAACAAACAATGGCCTGGCGAGGTGGCTCATGCCTGTAATCCCAGCACTTTGGGAGGCCGAGGGGGGGTGGATCACCTGAGATGGAGCATTTGAGACCAGCCTGACAAACATGGAGAAACCCCGCCTCTCCTAAAAACACAAATTAGCTGGGCATGGTGAGTGTCATCCCAGCTACTCGGGAGGCTGAGGTAGGAGAATCCCTTGAACCTGGGAGGTGGAGATTGCAGTGAGCCAAGATGGCGCCACTGCACTCCAGCCCGGGGAACAAGAGCAAAACTCCGAAACTCCACAAACAAAATAGCAGAGGCTTGGTAAGCACTTACCATGTGCTGGCCCCTGGGGGTAAGCCCCTGACCAGCATCCTCTCCTTTAATCCAAGGACAACCCTCAGAGGGAGAAACTCAGCCTTTGCAAGGAGGGGAAAGAGAAGGGGTAAGGAAGTCAGGAGCAGAGACAGGGGTGAGACCCAGGTGTTTCTGAGCAGAGTGAGTGAGTGCTCTCAAAGACCACACACTCTTAACCTTCAGACTCCTCCCCTCATCACCCAACTCAGGTTTCCCTGAATTGTCAAACAAAATACTTGGTATTCCAACAAGATTCAGAGTTCTTCTGGTACGGGGACTCTGTGCACACAGTTTGAAAGGTAGGCACAATTAGAGAACAAAAAGTTAAGTCCTGATTCAGGTAATTACAAACAAACTTGGTAAGCACAGTGACAAAAATGCATGGGTATTATGCTTTCACTCTGTTTCACTTATTTCTGCAGGAGATCCAATTGTCTGCCCGCCCAATATCCACCCCCTTTCCCAGTCCTTTCCTAAATGGCACTCTTATTTTATTCCTGTAGCCACTCTCCTCCCTGTACTACATACTTCAGGTAAGGCTGGCTCCAGCCCCAGCCCCAGAGAGTCAATCCTGATTGGCCCTTGGCTGATTTCTCTGGGCAGGGTCACATGTCACAATGTTGACCAATGAGATATGAGGAAAATCTGTGAGGTAAGGAATCAATGAAACCTCACAGATTTTCCTCATATCTCTTTTTTTTTTTTTTTTTCAGACAGAGTCTCACTCTGTCACCCAGGCTGGAGTGCAATGTCACAATCTTGGCTCACTTCAACCTCTGCTTCCCAGGTTCCAGTGATTCTCCTGCCTCAGCAGGAGTAGGTGGGATTACAGGCACCTGCCACCACACCCAGCTAATTTTTGTATTTTTAGTAGAGACCGGGTTTCACCATGTTGGCCAGGCTGGTCTCGAATTCCTGACCTCAGGTGATCCACTCACCGTGGCCTCCCAAAGTGCTGGGATTACAGGCGTGAGCCACCATGCCTGGCCCAATTTTTGTATCTTTTAGTAGAGACAGGGCTTCATTATGTTGGCCAGGTTGGTCTCAAGCTCCCAACCTCAAGTGATCCGCCCACCTTGGCCTCCCAAAATGCTGGGATTACAGACCTGAGCCACCACACCTGGCCAGTTTCCACCCTCTTAAAGAGATACACAGCGAGTGAGAGATGCCCTCTTTCTGCTGCTGGATGTGGCCCTGTCAGGTTGTGCCAACTGGAGCCCTGGGCAGTCATTTTGTGGCCACACAGGGAGCCTAAGGACACAGGAAACACACCGTGGATGGCAGAGTGGCTTGAAGGAAAAGGACGGGGTCCTTGCAGGCATTGTGGAACTGCCTAGTCAACTCTTGTGCTGCCTATCTACAGGTTTGTTATATGAGATCATAAATCTCTTTATTTCAGGCCAATTTCATCTGGGCTTCCTATACAGTAGTTCATGGTTCTCAAAATGGGCTTCCTGGACCAAGGGCACCAGTGTCACCACAAAATGCAAATTCCCAAGCTAGATTTCCGGAATCAGGAACTCGGGGGTGGGGCCCAGCAATCTCCGTTTTACCCAGTGCTCCGGGGATTCTGATCTTGGCTCAGGTTTTTTGTTTGTTTTTTTTTTTTTTGAGACAAAGTCTCACTCACTCTGTTGCCCAGGCTGGAGTGTAGTGGAACAATCCTGGCTCACTGTAACCTCCACCTCCCAGGTTCAAGTGATTCTCCTGCCTCAGCCTGCGGAATAGCTGGGACCACAGGTGTGCACCACCACACCCGGCTAATTTTTGTATTTTTAGTAGAGACGGGGTTTCACCACGTTGCCCAGGCTGGCCTCGAACTCCTGGCCTCAAATGATCCGCCTGCCTCAGCTTCCCAAATTGCTGGGATTATAGATGTGAGCCACCGCACCTGGCCTTGCTCAGGTTTGAAAACCACTGCCATAGCACACAGAGCTTAAGAGTTAGGACTCAACTCTGGAGTCAGACTGCCTGAATCCAAATCACGTGACCATGCTTATATACTGTTGGTGGGAATGTAAATGAGCTCAGCCACTGTGGAAAGCAGTTTGGAGATTTCTCAAAGAACTAAAAATAGAATTACCATTTGACCCAGCAATTCCATTACTGGGTATCAACCCAAAGGAAAAGGAACTGTTCTACCAAAGACACCTGCATTCATAGGCTCATCACAGCACTATTTACAATAGCAAAGCCATGGAATCCACCCAGATGCCCATAAGCAGTGGACTGGATAAAGATAATGGGGTATATATACACCCTGGAATACTACAGAGCCATAAAAAAGAATGAAATCATGTCTGTTGCAGCAACATGGATGTAGCTGGAGAATATTATCCTAAGGGAATGAATGCAGAAACAGAAAACCAAGCACCCCATGTTCTTACTTCTAAGTGGGAGCTAAACATTGGGTACACACACACACACACACACACACACACCGAACAATAAACACTGGGGATTCCAAAAGCCAAGAGGGAGCAGGCAAGGGTTGAAAATCTACCTATTAGGTACTCTGTTCACTATTTGGGTGACAGCATCTGTACCCCAAAACCTCAGCATCACACAATATACTCATGAAACAAGCCTGCACATGTACCCCATGAATCTAAAAAAAAAAAATCATGTCACCACCTTTTCTAGCTGCCTGACCTTGAACAAGTTATTCAAATGTAGTTACCTCATCTGCAAAGGGAGAATAGTATCTCACAGGGTTGTGGAGAGGCTTAAAGGAGGCTTCATGGGAAGGACCCAGCACAGTGTCTTGCAGGCAGCAGACTCTACGTCCGTTGCCTGTTTGCTGCTGCAGTTGTTGCTGCTGATGCTATTATTACTGTTTGCAGCCAAAGACTCACCAACTGGCACATCTTCCTGACTGAGCTCTTCCCAGGTTGGCACTGTATCTCCTTTAAAGTTGTTTCACCTCCACCCCCTCCCACAGGATCCAGGCCAGTGCCCTGGGGTTCCACTGGTGCACCTGCACCTCAGGAGGTGCACTGCTCCTCAGGCCTCCTCCCCCAAGCATGAACCACCTGGTCCCTGCAGAGATTCCCACAGACACTTCGAGCGGGGTGCTCTGCCAGCTACTCTGCTTGGTGACTGATCCAGAATGCCCACGAGTTCCAGAGGGCACCCCCCACCATGTGAGTCACACCAAATATCCAGCAAGAGCCCATGGGTGCCCCTCCTTCTGGGAGCTGTGATTTCAAAACTGGTGGCACCAAGATGCAGAAAGCCAAAGTGACTAACATCATCCACCAGGTGAGGTCCCCGTGAGAAGAGGCAGCCTCTGGCTGGGCTTTATAGCAAGCCCCAGTTTGAGGCTACAAGTGGAGCAAGGGTTTTCACACCCTGGTGTCAGAGGCACTGTTGGGCCTGTCACTGAGGAGGGTGAGATCCAGGAGGAATGGGGGGTAGGACCACCAACCTTTACAGCAAGAAAGGATTGGCCAAATTCCTCATGTTCCTGAAAGGAAGCTGTTAGGCTGAATCTCATAAAATTGCCAATATGCAACCATTCTTGACCGATGAAAGCGCAATTTCCATCAGTTCAACCTAATACAAGAAAATACAGGAAACTCACTAAAATAATGTAAGTGCCAAGGAATTGGTCACCAGCAGGAAACTGGAATGGCGGTGGTCTCTTGGGAAGGGAACTGGGTTCCCTATTTTTGTTGCTTCGGTTCCATGTATGGGTGGTCACTAGTCAAACTGTTCAAAAATGTAATAAATCAACCAACCCTGCAAAATCTTCCCTTCTCAACCAGAGAAAAGACAAACCTGGCCGGGCACAGTGGCTCACGTCTGTAAACCCAGCACTTTGGGAGGCCGAGGTGGGTGGATCACAAGGTCAGGAGTTCAAGAACATCCTGGCCAATATGGCGAAACCCCGTCTCTACAAAAAATACAAAAATTAGCCAGGAGTGGTGGCATGCACCTGCAGTCCCAGCTACTCAGAAGGCTGAGGCAGGAGAATCACTTGAACCCGGGAGGCAGAAGTTGCAGTGAGCCAAGATCGTGCCATTGCACTCCAGCCTGGGCGACAGAGCGAGACTCTTGTCTCAAAAAAAAAAAAAAAATGGAAAAGACAAACCTGTGCAGGACCCTAAGAGATCTGCAAATCTGTTTCCTGTCTACCCTCATCTCTCCCACTTTCCCCGGCTCACTCTGCTCCAGCCATGTGGGCCACAGTCTTACCAGGCTCCTTGCCTCAGGGCCTTTGCACTGGCTGTTCCCACTCCCCCACCTCCTTCAGGTGTGTCCTCAAGCCTCCTTCACAGGGATGCCATCCCTGGCCACCCTGCCCAAAATTTCAACACCTTCCACCCTAATGCAGTCATGTGTTGCATAACAGTGTTTCAGTCAATGATGGACCCATAAGATGACCTACAAGGGTGGTCCCATAAGACAAAAATGGAGCTGAAAAATTCCTATTGCCTAGTGACGTGGGGAGCCACGAGAAGGTCTACGCGCCATGCATTACTCACCTGTTTGTCGTGATGCTGGTGTAAACAAACTTACTGTGCTTCCAGTCATGTAAAAGACAACGTGGCATATACAATCCTGTACAGTACAGCAGTACAGAATACTTTTTTTTTTTTTTTTTCTGAGACAGTCTCACTCTATTGACTAGGCTGGAGTACGATGGTGTGATCTCGGCTCACTGCAATCTCTGCCTCCTAGGTTCAAGCGATTCTCCTACCTCAGCCTCCTGAGTAGCTAGGATTACAGGTGCATGCCACATTACCCAGCTAATTTTTCTATTTTTAGTAGAGGTGGGGTTTCACCATGTTGGCCAGACTGGTCTAGAACTCCTGACCTCAGGTGATCCGCCCTCCTCAGCCTCCCAAAGTACTGGGATTACAGGCATGAGCCACCCTGCCGGGCCCAAACAGTACGTAATACTTGATAAGGATAATAAATGACTATGTTACTGGTTTACATATTTACTATATATACACGATATCTTTTTTTTTTTTTTTTTTTTTGAGACGGAGTCTAGCTCTGTCACCCAGGCTGGAGTGTAGTGACCAATCTCAGCTCACTGCAACCTCTGCCTCCCAGCTTCAAGCGATTTGCCTGCTTCAGCCTCCCGAGCAGCTAGGATTACAGGCACCTACTACTATGCCTGGCTAATTTTTGTATTTTTAGTAGAGATGGGGTTTTGCCATGTTGGCCAGGCTGTATATATATATATTTTTTTTTTGTTATTTTACAGTGTGCTTCTTCTACTTATATGCAAAAAAGCTGTAAAACAGCCTCAGGCAGGCCCTCCAGGAGGTATTCCAGAAGAAGGCACTGTTATCATAGGAAGTGACAGCTCCACGTGTGTTACTGCCCCATGAAGACCCTCCAGTGGGACAAAACGTGGAGAAGGAACAGTGATACTAATGATCCCATGTACGCTTAGGCTTATGTGTTTGTGTCTTAGTTTTTACTAAAAGAAGCTTAAAGGGAAAAAAAATAAAAACAGAAAATTTTAAATTTAAAAATAGAAAAAAGCTTACAGAAAAAGGATATAAAGAAAATATTTTTGTACAACTGAATAACGTGTGTTGTAAGCTAAGCGGTATTACAAAAGAGTCGGGGCAGGGCACACTGGCTCACGTCTATAATCTCAGCACAGACAGGCAGATCACCCAAGGGCAAGAGTTCTAGACCAGCCTGGCCAACATGGTGAAACCCCATCTCTACTAAAAAGACAAAAAAAAAAAAAAGAAAGAAAAGAAAACTAGATTACAGGTGGTAGGTGCCTATAGTCCCAGCTACTCGGGAGGCTGAGGCAGGAGAATCACTTGAACCCGGCAGGCGGAGGTTGCCGTGAGCTGAGATCACACCACTGTACTCCAGCCTGGGCGACAGACAGAGCAAGACTCCATCTCAAACAAAACAAAACAAAGCAAACCAAAAGAAAACCAAAAAAAACCCCAAACAGTTAAGAAATATAAAAGTTTACAAAGTAAACAAGTTACAGTAAGCTACAGTTAATTTATTATTGAGGGAATATTTTAAAAAATAAACAGTGTTGCGGAAACGTCCAGTGTCTGTAAACTCTACAGTAGTGTACAGTACTGTCCTAGCCTTCCCATTCACTCACCCATTACTCACTGACTCACCGGAGCAACTTCCAGTCCTGCAAACTCCATCCATGGTAGGTACCCTGTACAGGTGCACCTTGTAAAAAATCTTTTATACCATATTTTTACAGTACCTTTTCTATGTTTAGATACACAAATACTTGCCATTGTGTTACAACTGCCCACAGAATTCAGGGCAGTCACATGCCGTGTAGGTTTGAAGCCTAGGAGCAACAGCCTACCCCAACAGAGCCTAGGCGTGGAGGAGGCGGTACCATCTTGGTTTGCAGCAAGTACATTCTATGAGGGTCACACAACAAAACAGCCTAATGACATTTCTCAGAACACATCCCCCACTGTGAAGCCATGCATGACTGCTTCCTAGGCCCTTACCCTGTTCGATTTCTGCCCCTTCGCACTTGTCACCACCTGACATAGTATGCGTTTTACTTCATCTTGTTTGTTGACTGACTCTCCCATTTGAAGGTGAGCCCCAGAAGGGTGAGAAGCCTTGTCTGTTTTGCTCATTGCTGTACCCTTGTATTTAGAACAGTGCTCCCCTCACTGAGGACTTGATAAGTTTAAAAATCAAGGCCAGACACGGTGGCTCACGCCTGTAATCCCAGCACTTTGGGAGGCTGAGGTGGTTGGATCACCTGAGGTCAGGAGTTCAAGACCAGCCTGGCCAACATGGCGAAACCCCATGTCTACTAAAAAAATACAAAAAATTAGCCAGGTGTGGTGGCCAGCTCCTATAATCCCAGCTACCAGAGAGGCTGAGGCAGGAGAATCCCTTGAACCTGGGGGGTGGAGGCTGCCGTGAGCTGAGATTATGCCACTTTACTGCAGCCTGGGTGACAGAGGAAGACTCCATCTCAAAAAAAAAAAAGAAAGAAAAGAAATCAGACTCACAGCATCAGCATTTGGGGTTTGCTGCCCCTCAGATCCAACGTGCAGTGCACACTGGGAAATACACAAGAATCAAGCCACCTACACTGAAGACAGAGCTCCCGACATTCTCTCCACACTGGACTTACTGAAAGCCTCTCTCCTGAAAGAACTGCAAAAGGTACCTTTGAAAGAAAAAGAGGCGGGGCATGCTGGCTCACGCCTGTGATCCCAGAACTTTGGGAGGCTGAGGAAGGAGGACTGCTTGAAGCCAGGAGTTCAAGACCAGCCACAACAACATAGCAAGAACCTGTTTCTACAAAAATATACAAAAATTATCCTGCCGTGGTGGCATGTGGGTGTGGTCCCAGCTGCTTGGGAGGCTGAAGTGGGAGGACCACTTGAGCCCAGGAGTTCAAGGCTGCGGTGAGTCATGATCACACCACTGCACTGTAGGGGGTGAAAGAGCAAGACCTTGTCTCAAGAAAAAAAAAAAGAAAGACAAAGAAAGGACAGAGATGAAGATGGTGCTGGGGGTGGAAGTTTATGGAAGCCAGAGCGGGTGCAGGACCTCCCCTGCCTTCCTCCCTGCAAACCAACAGCACAGCATAGAAAAACAGCACTGGAGGGTCGGGCGCGGTGGCTCACACCTGTAATCCCAGTACTTTGGGAGGTTAAGGTGGGTGGATCATGAGGTCAGGAGTTCGAGACCGGCCTAACCAACATGGTGAAACCCCCTCTTTACTAAAGATACAAAAAATTAGCCGAGCATGGTGGCTCATGCCTGTAATCCCAGCTACTAAGGAGGCTGAGGCAGGAGAATTGCTTGAACCTAGGAGGTGGAGGTTGCAGTGAGCCAAGATTGTGCCATTTCATTCTAGCCAGGGTGGACAGGGCGAGACTCTGTCTCAAAAAAAAAAAAAAAAAAACCAGGGCACCGGAGAGAAGAGCTCACCATCGGATGCAACAACCGGCGCCAGCACTGGCAGGACTGGACCAACCAGGCTCCTATTCCCATCAACCATCTCTACCCACCAGGCAGGACTCCATCAGGAGAAGCCCCCAAACGTTCCCCTCTTTCCTGCCACTTCCACATTAGAACTGCACCACATACTGATGTGCTGTTGGTCCAGACCCTCAGAGCACAAATGCAGTGATGTGAACGGGGGAATGCATGCTGGCTTTAAGGCACTGTAGCCGCTAGCCTGATTAGAAATACCATCAGCTCCCAGGCACTGTCACAAGCTGCATCTTGCCCCTTTTCTTCTTTGTCCAGAGTCGGAACTGAAAGAGGCACGTTTCCTGCCTCCTGCTGTGGTGCTGTGGGTACACTGAAGGCTGGATTCCAGTTCATGTGGGGCCTCAACAAAGACCCACCAGAGAAAGGCCGGGTGTCAGATCTGTGCATGCCTGTCCTGAGGGGAGGGTCTGAGGCTTCTTGTTGAAACAAGTCCTTGGAAAAAATGTGGGAGGGGCCCCACAGGCAGGTGCTGGAGGGAAACAGATCTCAGGGAAGAGGGACCTCAGTAAACCGACTTGAAGGCCAGTGCCACGGTGCTCACTACTCAGAGAAGCCAGAGCTGCAGGGGCCTGGCCAGTTGTTCCCACTGATAACAGACAAGGCTTTATCAAAGGGGCTTCTCAAGCCATGGGCCAAGTATTGGCTCATATAATAGAGAAGAAAAAAAAAAGCAAATATTTGTATTATATAAGTGGACTAAGCAGAGGCAGGGAATCCCCCCATATGTACACTTGAGCTTGAAATACACAAATGCTGGGTGAATTTGTTGTACTTGTTTTTAACTTTTCATGATGATACATTTCAAATATACCATGGCAAAAAAAAGAGTATAATAAACCCTCATTGTCCAGCTTCAATAGTTCCATTCACGGGCAATCGTATTTCATCTCTGATTCACCCACGCACACTTGAGCCCCTGTACTCTCCGCCTGTCTGTATTATTTTGAAGCAAATCCTAGACATCTTAACAGTTTAATCACAGGTATTTCAGCATGAGCAACTTACAGATAAGGACTTTTTAGGTCAGGTGTGGCGGGCTCATGCCTGTAATCCCAACACTTTGGGAGGACAAAGGGAAGATCACTTGGGCCCAAGAGTTCAAGACCAGCCTATGCAACACAGAGAGGTCCTGTCTCTACAGAAAATAAAAAATAAGCTGGGCATGGTCGTGCACACCTGTAGTCCTAACTACTCAGAAGGCTGAGATGGGGGGATCGCTTGAGTCCAGGAGGTCAAGGCTGCAGGGAACTATGATTGTGCCACTGTACTGCAGCCTGGGTGATAGAGTGAGACCCTGTCTCAAAAAAACAAAAACAAAAATTACAAACCAAGAAGTACTATCCAGAGCGGTATTAAAGGCTCAGGGCCAAGCCGGGCATGGTGGCTCACACCTGTAATCCTAGCACTGTGAGAGACTGAGGCAGGCGGATTGCCTGAAGTCGGGAGTTCAAGACCAGCCTGACCAACATGGAGAAACCCCATCTCTACTCAAAATACAAAATTAGCCGGGTGTGGTGGCACATGCCTGTAATCCCACGTACTTGGGAGGCTGAGGCGGGAGAATCGCTTGAACCCGGGAGGCAGAGATTGCAGTGAGCCGAGACTGCACCACTGCACTCCAGCCTGGGCAACAAGAGCAAAACTTGGTCTCAAAACAAACAACAACAAAAAAAGCAAGCCTCAGGGCCCAAAGGGCCCTGGGATCTGTTGTGGAGCTTCCCCAAAACAGAAGCTCAGAGACCACGTGTAGAGTGGAGAGGCTGGAACTAGTGAGAATGGTCCTGCTTGTCCACCCCATCTATTCATCTGTCCATTCACGGAAAGACCACACAGTGAGTGTTTAACAGCCTAGACTGTGGAGCCAGTAGCTTGCATCTGAATCCTGAATTTGAGACTCACCAGCTCTGTCACTTGAACTTCTCTGCACCTCAGTTTCCTCTCCACGAGACATGGGAATAAAAACAGTACCTACCCGAGAAGTGGTTCTAAGGATTAAATGGGGTATTACATGAGAAGCACTCAGAACAGTGCCTCCTACATAGTAAGAGCTCAGTGAATGCTAGCTTGTATGATTAATTCAGTCAACAGATTCATACTGAGCATCTTAAATGACAGGCACTGTCCAGCAGTTGCAGATAAGTGTGGTGAGAACCACCTGGGGACAGGAACAAGCTGAGAATCTCCAGCACTTGCCCTGTTTGGGTAGGAGGCCGGGATTCATCCTGCACCTGAGACCACCAACAAGTCTAGAATCACGACCCTCATTGAGTTGACAGAGGAAACCACTGTGATGTCCCCTCCCCATACCCCATCCACTGGCAATATCTGGAGCACAGCAAGGGTAAGACGCATTCACACGCTAAGCTCTGCTGCTGCTTCCACCAGAGCCCACAGCACCGACCAGAATCCACAGCAATGAGGGCCACAGTCAGAGACACAAGAGGCTTCACGCCCAAAGCAGCAGTTTGTTTTTTTGTTTGTTTGTTTGTTTTTGAAACAGAGTCTTGCTCAGTCACCCAGGCTGGAGTGCAGTGATGCAATCTTGGCTCACTGCAGCCTCCGCCTCCTCGGTTCAAGCAATTCTCCCACCTCAACCTCCTAAGCAGCTGGGATTACAGGTGTGCACCATCAGGCCTGGCTAATTTTTGCACTTTTAGTAGAGATGGGGTTTCATCATGGTGGCCAGTCTGGTCTCAAACTCCTGACCTCAGGTAATCTGCCCTCCTCAGCCTCCCAAAGTGCCGGGATTATAGGCGTGAGCCACCACTCCTGGCCCTAAAGCAGCAGTTTAGAAATGAGCTTTCTAACAGGCCAAGACCTTTCCTACCTTCCTCCCTGCCCACCCTCCTCCCAACTCCCCAAAGACCCCTCTCTTTCCTGGGGGATAAGGTTCCAGGTTCCAGCAAACCTAGAGGCCAATTTAAGGAGTGGACCTCTCAATCATTCAGGTCTCAAACCAGCACCCCGGCACCAACGTAAACCCAGAGATCAACGCTGAAAAACTGGGAAGTTTTTTTTTTTTTTTTTGAGACAGGGTCTTGCTCTGTCACCCAGGCTGGAGTGCAGCGGCGCGATCACGGCTCACTGCAGCCTTGACCTCCCTGGCCTAAAGCAATCCTCCTACCTCAGCTGCCCGTGCAGCTAGGAGTACAGGCACACACCACCACACCCAGCTAATTTTTTAATTTTTTTATAGAGATGGAGACTCACTTTGTTGTCCAGGCTGGTCTCAAACTCCTGGGCTTAAGCAATGCTCCTGCCTGGGCCTCCCAAAATGCTAGGATGGGCTGGGCATGGTGGCCCACACCTGTAATGCCAGTACTTTGGGAGGCTGAGGAGGGCGGATCATGAGGTCAGGAGTTTGAGACCAGCCTGGCCAATATGGTAAAACCCCGTCTCTACTAAAAATACAAAAACTAGCCGGGCGTGATGATGCGCGCTTGTAGTCCCAGCTACTTGTAAAGCTGAGGCAGAAGAATTGCTTAAACCCAGGAGGCAGAGCTTGCAGTGAGCCGAGATTGTGCCACTGCCCTCCAGCCTGGGCAATGGAGGGAGACTCCATCTCAAACAAAAAAAAAGGAAAGCTGGGTTTCTTTAACAACTAGACTAGCTTTCCAATTCTCAAAATGCTAGGATTACAGGTCTTCTACGACCAGCCTGAGAATCAATTTTGTGTAACAAGTCCCTCCTATGGTTTTCATTGCTCAAAACTCAGACCCTATCCCCCCTTAAACACCCTCCAATGCAGCATATGAAACAGGCTTAAAAGTACACACTCTGTACCTGAGCTCAAATTCAGCCTCCACCATTTCCCAGCTTTGAGCAAGTGGCCTCTCATTGCTTTATTTTAGCTTCCTCATCTGTGAAATGGGAATAATCATAATCCCTGGCACCTCAGAACACAAGTAACACCCACCAACACTAAACACAGTGCCAGGCACATAGGGCAAGTCTGACAGACAGTAGCTCTAAGGTGACCTATACTTGCTTATGATAAACCTGCTTTTCATCATACATCTACCCTTCTCCACCAAGATAAAACAGGGGTGGCATGTCTGATCTATCACTGAACTACCACCTTGGATTTACTACCACCTTTGATTTGACAGCCCATGCTGACCGGTGTGGTAGCCATTAGCCACATGTAGTTACTGAGCACTTGAAACATAGCTGGTGCAAACTGAGATGTGCTGAAAGTGTAGAATACACATTGCATGTCAAAGGCTTAATGTGAAACAAAGGACGTACAACAGCTCATTAAGGATTTTTATATTCATTACATGCTGAAATGATGTTTTAAATGAAATAAAATATATCATTAAAATTACCTGCTTCCTTTTACTTTTTAAAATATGGCTACTAGAAAATTTTTAATTACATATGTGAGTCTCATCAGTGGCCCACATTATATTTATTCTTTTCTTTTTCTTTCTTTCTTTTTTTTTTTTTTTTTTTTTGGAGAGGAGCCTTGCTCTGTTGCCCAGGCTGGAGTGCAGTGGCATGATCTTGGCTCACTGCAACCTTCACCTCCAGGGTTCAAGGGATTCTCTGTCTCAGCCTTCCGAGTAGCTGGGATTACAGGCGTGCGCCACCACACCCAGCTAATTTTGTATTTTAAGTAGAAATGGGGTTTCTCCATGTTGGCCAGGCTGGTATTGAACTCCTGAACTCAAGTTATTGGCCTGCCTCGACCTCCCAAAGTGCTGGGATTACAGGCATGAGCCACCGCACCCAGCCCCACATTATATTTCTAATGGACAGCACTGCCGTGGGCCTTTGAGAATGAGTGTCTTATTCAACTTCATTCTGTCAGTGTCAAGCATGGAGCCTGGCACACAGGGTAGGGTAGGTGAAGAAATGCTTCATAAATGGACAGATGAAAGATACTCTCCAGACTTTCAGTCTTTTTTTTTTTTTTAAGAGACAGAGTGGTATGATCATAACTCACTGTATCCTTGATCTCCTGGGCTCAAGGCGTGGTAGTGCCTGGCCTCAAGTGATCCTCTCACCTCAGCCTCCTGAGTAGGGACTATAGGGATGCGTCACCAGGCCTGGCTAATTTAAAAATTTTTTGCAGAGGAGATAAGGTCAGACGCAATTGCTCACGTCTGTAATCCCAGCACTTTGGGAGGCCGAGGCGGGAGGATCACCTGAGATCAAGAGTTCAAGACCAGCCTGGCCAACATGGTGAATCCCCGTCTCTACTAAAAATACAAAAATTAGCTGGGCCCAGTGGCTCAAGTCTGTTATCCCGGCTACTCGGGAGGCTGAGGCAGGAGAATCGCTTGAATCTGGGAGGCGGAGGTTGCAGTGAGCCGAGATCACGCCACCGCGGTCCAGCCTGGGCGACAGAGGGAGACTCTGACTCAAAAAAAAAAGAAATCTTTTCTAGCCAACTCTCAAGTCACCTCGCATAGCTTACCCAAAGCAGACAACCTGCTCCCTCTCCTTAGACAGTACACTTCATTTCATGCTAACCTGTGCCTGGTATGGCAGCCAAGCAGTCAACCTTGTTTTACTTGACAGGCTCTGCTGAAGGGTCTTTAGTTTTGAAACCATCACCAAACCATCCCTATCATGTCTCATTGAGAGTGAAAATTATGCCACAATATCCCAGGCTGCACCTGCTACCACATGAATTAGGTACTAAATACAGTCTAAAGTGCTTTGCATGTCAAACAACATGGAAAGGAAATGCCACGTCTGCTTCCTCAATCTGCCTCTGCCTAGTAAGGAGGGCCTGGGAAGAAGAGTTTGTAATGCAGGTGAAGAGCATGGAAAGTGGAATCAGCTTCCTCATCTGTAAAATGAGTTCAATCAAGTTAATACTGGGACTACAGTCAGGATTAACAGAGGAAATCTGTGAAATGCTTAGAAGAGCATCTAGCACAGCTTAAGCACCAGGTAAATGTTAGCTGCTATCATTACTATTATTTCATAAAAATTAAAGTAGGCCAGGTATGGTGGTTCATGCCTGTAATCTCAGCACTTTGGGAGGCTGAGGGTGGAGGATCACTTTGAGCCCAGAAGTTCAAGATCAGCCTGGGCAAAATGAGTCTCTACAAAAAAATCAAAAAAATGTGGCCCACACCTGTAATCCCACCGTTTTGGTGGGCAGATCACTTGAGGTCAGCAGTTTGAGACCAGGCTGACCAACATGGTGAAAACCGGTCTCTACTAAAAGCACCAAAAAAAAAAAAAAAAAAATTAGCCAGGTGTAGTGGTGCATTCCTGTAATCCCAGCTCCTTGGGAGGCTGAGACAGGAGGATCACTTGAGCCAGGAGGATCACTTGAGCCAGGAGGCAGAGGTTGCAGTGAGCTGAGATCACACCACTATCCTACAGTCTGGGCGACAGAGCAAGACCCTGTCACACAAAAAAAAAGTAAAAGAAAAAAATGAAGTAGTATAAACTTGAAAACTAGGAATTCGGTCTTCTCCAGTCCCACTGATACTCTTTACAGCAAACTTACTCCCACCTCTGGGCCTTAACACTCTCTGTTCCCTCTGCCTAGAATGTTCTTTTGCCAGCTTTTGGCATAGAACATCCTCAAGAGGCCTGGGGAGGCCTTCCCTGACCATCCAAGCTAAAGCAGCCACCTGTTCCCCCCACCGCCATCTTGCCCCATCAGTCATTTTCTATTCACTTGCCCTGTTAAATTTTCTCCATCACAGTTAATACCACATTAAGAGGCAGGATCAGGATTTTTTCAATTAAAAGAAAAAAAAAAAGCCGGGCATGGTGGTTCATTCCTGTAATCCCAGCACTGTACGAGACCGAGGTGGGCAAATCACCTGAGATTAAGAGTTTGAGATCAGCATGGCTAACATGGCAAAACCCCTCCTCTACTAAAAATACAAAAATTAGCAGGGTGGCACATGGCTGTAATCCCAGCTACTCAAGAGGCTGAGGCAGGAGAATCGCTTGCACTTTGGAGGTGGTGGTTGCAGTGAGCCGAGATTGTGCCATTGCACTCCAGCCTAGGCGACAGAGCGAGACTCTGTCTCAGGAAAAAAAAGATGAGCCATATCCATATGTAATGACTTAGAAGGATATGCCCAGCCATTAACTGAAAAACTAATCAAGTTACAAATAGGTGTAGCTTGATCCCTACCTCCTCCTTTTTTGGGGAATGGTAAGGGAGAAGGAAGAAAACAGTCGATATATACACACTCACACACACACACAGACATAATCAATATAAGCACAGAAAAAGATAACTGAGGCATCTGCCCAAATCACAAGGGCAGACAGCACATCCATTTTGTTCCCTACGCTATCTCCGAAACCTAGCAATAGATACTCACTGTCTGAAAAAATGGTTATCTCTGGTGACACGGGATTTTGGAGTGGAAGGTGGCACCAGGTATTTTCCCTAGATCTCTGCATGTTTAACATGTTACAACAAGCAGGAATTTCTTGCATAATTTTTTTAAGCTAAATTCAACCCAGTCACATACATACACACATGCACAAAAGGTCGTGACCAGAATAGTCCTAAAAATCGAAGCAATAGGCCAGGCACTGAGGTTCATGCCTGTAATCTCAGCACTTTGGGAGTCTGAGGTAGGTGGATCACCTGAGGTCAGGAGTTTGACCCTAGTCTGGCCGACCTGGTGAAACCCCATCTCCACTAAAAATACAAAAATAGGCTGGGCGAGGTGGCTCATGCCTGTAATCCCAGCACTTTGGGAGGCTGAGGTGGGCAGATCACCTGAGGTCAGGAGTTCGAGACCAGCATGACCAATATGGCAAAACTCCATCTTAAAAAAAAAAAAAAATTACCCAGCACGCCTGTAATCCCAGCTACTCATCAGGCTGAGGCAGGAGAATCGCTTGAACCCGGGAGGTGGAGGTTGCAGTGAGCCAAGATTGGTCCACTGCACTCCAGCCTGGGCAAAGAGAAAGACTCTGTCTCAGAAAAAAAAGAAGCAATATCAGACTTGAAGAATATACAAATGCACAAACTGGTCCAACAACCTCTGATTCTTTTTTCTTCTTTATTTCTGAGACAGGGTCTCACATAGCCTGGAGTGCAATGGTGCAATCACAGCTCACTACAGCCTCAGCATCCCGGGTAGCTGGGATAGAGGTGTACGCTACCACACCTGACTAATTTTTTGTAGAAATGGGGTTTCACCATGTTGCCCAGGCTGCTCTCAAACTCCTGGGCTCAAGCAATCTGCCTGCCTCAGCCTCCAAAGTGCTGGGATTACAGGCATGAGCCACCGAACCCCGACAAATAGCCTCTCATTCTAATAGCTAAAAACACACTTTATTTTAAAGGAAATGATTGTTGAATTCTTTTATTAAGATGTAAATAAATTTAATTTAGATTTTGCAAGTTACTAAACCTATTTTTGAAATATATCAGTAAAATACATTTTACAGCAAAAAAAAGAGGCACCAATTACTGCAAATCCTAAATTCCACTTTTGATTTACCACCTAACAACTGTAATGCCTGAAAAACAGACTCACATTTAATTCTTAGATCACTCTACACAGACTGCTAAAAGCCACATGCTGCTGTCACTGGTCATTGAGAACGATCAAGATTTTTTTAAATTGCTGCTTTATTTCTTCAGGTTAAAAAAACACATAGGTAAATTTGGTGGCCATCACAAATGTGATTGAGACCACCAGATTCTATCATCAAATGAAATCACAATGACAGGTTTCTGACAATAAACTCAACCTGAAGGGAGCACTAATAAATGCCCTTCCCAGCCTCTTCTAGGGTGTGTGGTATGTGTGCTGCCTCGGGAAATGCTCAGGATGGCCACTCTCCCACACGGGATATTCTAAGCTGCTGATACCATCTAACTTTTCTCGAAGAAATTAACGACTCAGTGGATCTTTACTAGGCTAAAATCACAGAATTGGGTCCCCTGAAAGCCAGGCTTTCATGCCACATCCACGGCCACTGCAGTCTAGCCAAGTCCATAACGTCTTCTTACCCTTATTAATACATATGTTAAATAGGTTTACATATATTAATCCTTAATGAATTAAACAACTCAACCTTGTCATGGCCAGGCACGATGGCTCACACCCTGCCATCCCAGCACTTTGGGAGGCCAAGGCGGGTGGATCACCTGAGGCCAGGAGTTCGAGACCAGGTTGGCCAACATGGTGAAATACCATCTCTACTAAAAATACAAAACTAGCTTGGCATGGTGAGGCGCCTGTAATCCCAGCTACTCAGGAGGCTGAGGCAGGAGAATCGCTTGAACCTGGGAGATGGAGGCTGCATGAGCTGAGATCACACCACTGCACTCCAGCCTGGGCGACAGAGCTACATTCCATCTCAAAACAAAGAAACACAACTCAACCTTATCAGAAAAGGCCACCACCTCCAGGAGCTGAGGGGAACTTTTAATGCCTGTCAGATGGGAGACCAATATGGGCCAATGAAATGGTGTTTCTATGAAATGATATTTCTATGAAATGGCAGCTTCATCCTTCTTGCCCACTGACTGGACGTGGGAAGGCTGGGAAAGAAAAGCAACTCCCCACGTTTCTTGTTTGGGTAACCAGGTCAATGTTGGTGCATTTGCCAAGATGGTGGCTACTGGGTCTGAGAGGAGAAGGAGTTCAGGTTGGACATGCTGAGTTTATGGTGCCCAAGAAACAGCCACTAGGGGCATCAAAGAAGCACAGGCTCCACATCTGAGCTGGAGTACAGGGGGCTCGGTGGCTTTGAAACATAGAGGCAAGAGCTGGGGGCACTGGGACAATAATTAAAGCACTGGAGTGAACATACTGGGGAGGGGTGTGTGAGCAGGGGACTACTAACGGCAGATCAGTCCCATTTTTTCTTAGGTCTTTTTACTATAGTTGTGTTCCATAATTAAACCTTTGGTGAGTGAAATTTCGGGGGGGAGGACAGAGAAACACTAACCCTGTGGTCACTCTGCCATGTAGGTACAAACAGAAGCAGAAAGGGCCTATTAAAAAAAAAACCAGCAAGATACATTTCATCATTTAATAAGCACTTACTGTGTGCTGGGCCTTGTGCAAAGCACTAAACATGAATTATCTCCTGGAACCATCCAAACAATCCTGGCACAAAAGTCCTATGACTACCATTCCACAGATGGGACACTGAGGCTGAGAGCAAACGTGTGGGGGAGCTCAGGGCTGTCATGTCACAGCCCACAGTCAGGCATTTCTCTGGGCCAGATGGAGAATATTGAAGAACAATTATAATACATAAGAGCTGCTACTTAGTGAGAGATGGCGCTGGACTAGAAATACAATCTCAGCAAATCCTTACAACCCTTTGAGAGTGATCTTGTTATTATCCCATTTGGTAAATGAGGAACCTGAGGTTGTAGAAGGGGAAGTCAACTAGACCAGTTCTGAATCTGGCCCGGGGGAGAAACCAAGCTACAGCCAGAGCCCACCCTCAGAGGGTCTCCGGGCCACTACGAAAACGCTGAATAAAAGGTACCATTTACTGAGCGTTATGTGCCAGCTGCTGTGCTAAGCACTTTACACACGGTATTCTCACTGCATCCTGAAAACAACTCGAGGAAGTGGTTGCTATTTAAATCCCCATTTTATAGATAGGGAAACCAAGGCACAGAAAGGTGAAGCCAGTTGCTCAACGTCACACAGCTGGTAAACGACAGAGTTCAAATTTGAACCTGGGGTCTCTCTGCCTTCCAAACCAACGCTCTTAGCAAAATAATCTCTGTTAACAGCAGCTAGCCTGCATTGGGTGCTAACTATGGATTCACCTCTTTACAAGCACACGCTCAACTAATCCTCACCCTATGCAATCGATAACATCTTCACCTCATTTTTTCGGGGACCTAACAATAACCCAAACACGTAGTAAGTGCCTCCTATGTGTCAAATGTTTTATTCCATTATCTCAACAGAATCTCCGCAAGACACTCTCCTACTCGTTTCATTGCAGGGGAAATTGAGGTTCGGCGCGGTTTCCCCCAGACCGCAGCTCCCGAGTGGCACAGCCGGGACGCAAATCCACCGCTCCCCGCCTCCAAGCTCTTCCCCCACAGCGCCGGGGTGCACGCCTGGAAAGTTGAGCCATGCGGACATGAGTCCGGCTAGGTCCGGAGGGCGCGAGCCCCGGCGCCGCCGCCCCCCCACGGCCAGGACCCACACCCGGCCGTCCGCCCGCGCTGACCCTCGGGGTCCGGGCAGCCACCGATTCCTCGCCACCCTTGCGCGAGGCCGATCCCACACCCGGAGTCACATACCTGGGCGTCCCAGCTGCCCGCCCCGCGGGCCCCAAGACCGCGGCGTCTAGCCCCGCGCCGCTCGCCGGAGATGCCGCCAGCTCCGGTGGCCCGAGTGACTTCCAGGCTGCCCACTTCCAAGCCGCTTCGCGCGAGGCCTCCTGGGAACTGTAGTTTCGCCCTAACCGGGAGCGAACTGAAACGAGCCTGGCGCGCGGGGACTGCCGGGAGCCGTAGGCGCACCGCCGCGCTGCCTCCTGGGAACGGTAGTCCACTGGTCGCCTCAGTGCAGCTCCAGTCTCCAGAGCACTTCCGCAGCCCCGAGGGGCGTGAGGGAGGGAGGTGTGTCTTCTGCAGACTCCAGCTCGAGAGCCACGCTCTTCACCCCGCCGGGGCGGTTCTCCCTTCTCTCAGCCCCGTCTCCCCTCGTCCCTTCATTCGGCGGAACCTCTCCCTCACTCTGCCAGGCTCGAGTCACTCACCCGTAGGACGGTAGCCTGGGAGAAGCGGGAGAAGCGGAGCAGTGCGCTAGACCCCCAGCGGAGGGGACGGTGGAGGAGAGCGTGGATGCGTGCTCGCGCACGCGCGACCGCCAGCAGACCCCGACCTAAATTGCCGCAGGACCCCGCGGAGAGGATTTTTTTTTTTTCCTTTTTGAGTGCGCGCGGGTTTTCGCGCTGGGCGCGCGCCCACGCGCACGCGCGTTCAGACTCCTGGCCTCGGGGAGTCCACCGGCAGCGGGGTTGGGGGCCAACCGCTCCGTGGGCGGAGTCCCCCCCCCCTGCAGCATCTGCCAGGTAGCTTCTCATCGCTGCCCCTAGCTCTAGGAACTCCTGAGTGCACACGCCGTAACCGTCCCTTGTCGGGAGTCCTGTCGCAGGTAACAGGCGCAGCCCATGCTTTGAGACAGACGCCCTGCTTCCCGCCCGTGTAGGGGGCCTGAGGGTGAGGGACCTCGGATGGAGTCGCCTCTCCGCGGACTAGGCGGCTCCAGAGCTCTGCCTTCGACGGGAGCCACAAGACCCAGGGGGGGCTGCGTAGGGGCCTTGTTATCTTGCATTCTTTCGTTGATTGCACATTCCTGAGGGTAACTAGTGTTTGTAGAGTACCTACACCTTGGGAAATTTTGTCCAAATTTAAGACACCTGCTGACAACCAAGCAGCGGACTCCCCCCACCCTCACACTCCTTTTGTAATGTTCCTTGGTAAGAGTTACCGCGGGAATTTACTGGAATTGCAAGGTCCTCTGGTCAAGAAGCCCTAGTCAATACCCTTTCCACCTCAGCCTGCCTTCTAGGAAGATGTTCACTAACACTTGAAGCTGGGAAGCATATGTTCCTTCCTCAGAGAGCACAGAGAGTCATTCGTTTGCACATTCATTCAACAAAAATGTACTAAGCTCTAATGCGTGTCAGGTTGGGTGATTATGGAGACACAGGAGAAATCCAGACAGACTGGAGTCTTTCAGGGAGCTTTCAGTCCAGTAGGGATATCAGGCCACCATTAGACCACGACAATATAGAGCAATACTACCTAAGAGAAGAATACCTTGCACTTTGAGCCACCGAGGCAGGAGGATCACTTGAGGCCAGGAGTTCGAGACTGGCCTGGATAACGCAGCAAGAAACCATCTCTACTAAAAACTAAAAAAATAGGCATGGTGGCATGTGGCCATAGTCCCAGCTATTCAAGAGGCTGAGTATTGCTTGAGCCAGGAATTTGAGGCTGCAGTGAACCATGATTGCACCACTGTACTCCAGCTTGGGCCACAAAGCAAAATCCTGTCTCTTAAAAAAGTTTGTGTGTGTTTGTATGTGTAATGCAAGCCACATATGCAATTTTAAATTTTACATAAACAGGTAAAATTCATTTTATTTATCATTATCATTTATTTACCGTTTTGTTTTGTTTTGTTTTTTTGCTATGTTGCCCAGGCTGGTATTGAGGTCCTGGCCTCAAGCCATCTTCCTACCTTAGCCTCCCAAAGTGCTGGGATTATAGGTATGAGCCACTTTGCCCAGTCATGAAATTAATTTTAATACTTTATTTAACTCAAATATATCCAAAATATTATTCCAAGTTAGGTTTAATGGAAAAATGTTTTCTTTGTTTCAGTTCTACAATTTTTTTTTTTTTTTTTTTTTGAGTTGAAGTCTCGCTCTGTCGCCAGGCTTGAGTACAGTGGTATGATCTCAGCTCACTGCAACCTCCGACTCCCTGGTTGAAGCAATTCTCCTGCCTCAGCCTCCCGAGTAGCTGGGCTTACAGGCATGCACCACCACGCCCAGCTATTTTTTGTATTTTTGGTAGAGACAGGGTTTCACCATGTTGGCCAGGATGGTCTCAATCTCCTGACCTTATGATCTGCCTGCCTCAGCTTCCCAAAGTGCTGGAATTACAGGCATAATTCCAGCCTCAGTTCTACAATTCAAGTTAATTAAAATCAAATAAAATTAAAACTTTATGAGGCACTAACAAAGATATTCATTTGTAGTATTAGCTGCAGTAGCACAAGTTTGGAAACTACCCAATGTCCATTAATAGAAATTTGGATAAGTAAATGATAGTTCAGCCACACAGTGGAATACCCTGCAGCTAGCAACTGTTGGGAAATAGTTGTATGTATTAATATGAATTAATCTCAAAGCTATATTAAGAGAAAAAAAGGTGAAGAACAGTGTATATAGTATACTATCACTTGTGTAAGAAAGATACTTTTTTCCTAAAGTACAAAGATAAAGATTAAAAAAAAAACACTTTTTACATATATGCTTGTGTATGTACAGAACACCTTTAGAAATACACAAGAAAGGCCAAGCACATTGGCTCACACCTGTAATCGCAGCACTTTGGGAGGCTGAGGCAGGCAGATCAGTTGAGGTCAGGAGTTCGAGACCAGCCTGGCCAACATGGCAAAACCCCATCTCTGCTAAAAATAACAAAAAATTAGCTGGGTGTGCTGGTGCATGCCTGTAATCCCAGCTACCAGGAGGCTGAGGCTTGAGAATCACTTTAACCCAGGAGGCAGAGGTTGCAGTGAGCCAAGATCATGCCACTGCATTCCAGCCTAGGCAACAGAGTCTCTGTCTCAAAAAAACAAAACAAAAGAAAGCACACACACCCGCAAAAGAAAGACACAACCAGAATTACCTCTGGGAAGGGGAAACAGGACCAGATGATTAGGTGTGAAAAGGTGACTTTTTTCCCCTTATCTGCCCCTTAGTACATTTTCAATATTTTCCATGTCCATTTTCAAAAGATGTTTAATTACAGGAAGGATAATAGCTAAGTTATTAGAATAATTGTAAGAATTAAACAAAATAGGCTGGGTGTGGTGGCTCACGCCTGTAATCCCAACACTTTGGGAAGCTGAGGCAAGTGGATTATATGAGTCCAGGAGTTTGAGACTAGCAACATGGTGAAACCCCATCTCTACAAAAAAAATACAGAAATTAGCCAGGTGTAGTGGCACTAGTCTGTAGTCCCAGCTACTCAGGAGGCTAAGACAGGAGGATCACTTGAGCCCGAGAAGTCAAGGCTGCAGTGAGCCATGATTGTGCCACTTCACTCCAGCCTGGGTGACAGAGTGAGGCCCTGTCTCAAAATAAATTAAGAATTAATATATATGTAAAATGCCGGGTTACTACCTTACAACCTAATTAATCCTGGATACTGTCATTACTTCTCAGGGATCCAGAGTAACTCTTCCATCCAACAGGAACTAGCCCACCCTGTTAATATATGTTTGTCAGCCTGGAAAATTATTTCTTCCCATTAAGAAAGTTAAATGCATTCCAACCCGAGCCCTAGCTATGCAGCCACCTGAAGGCCACAGTAGCACTCCCAGGCCCTGGGGACAAACTTGGGCTCCTGATCACTAATGTCATTCAAAGAACCAAGTAAGCCTAGGTTGCCCTTCTGACTTTACAGTTAACTAGTTAGGACTTTCTGATACCAGCTGGACTTTCTGCACCCCTGTCCCCCCAAATGTGAGACCACCTGCAAGGTTATTGAATCCATGTAGGGCCCTATCTCACAGTGTGGCACACACATCACCTTCCTTTTAGGTGGTCAGTTCTCCTTGTTATGTGTACTCAAAGCACTTTGTACTTTAAGACTGAATTTAATTTGAGAAAATTAAAAGTTGCAGAAAAGTTCTAAAGGATAATATAACCCATCACCTAGAATTCCCATTGTAATCTATTTTATATTTCTTCTCTGATGACTGTAAGCTCCAGGGAGCAAGAAACCTGCCTGGATCCCCTCACACACACCTGTTTTTTTAAAGACGGGGTTTCACCATGTTGATCAGGCTGGTCTTGAACTCTCGACCTCAGGTGATCCGCCCACCTTGGCCTCCAAAGTGCTTGGATTACAGGCATGAGCTACCACGCCCGGCCCCACACACACCTGTTAACAGCACATCCCAGCCAATGAGTGAGCCAAAGGGAGCCCAGGGGTCTGACCTTGTCATGGAGTGCAGCGCCCCCTAGAGTCAATTCTCTTTAACAAGAATGCTCGTGGGAGGTTTGCCTTCTCTCAGGCCGCCACTAACACTACCTTAGAGTAGACTGCTAAGAAAAGGAATATAGTTCCAGTGTCAACGCCCAGTCATGTACCTGGTTTGTCTCCACAGTCAGCAGGAATAGCATTCGTTGGTCCCAAATACCCTTCACGCTAAATTGGCCACAGAGCTTGAATTTTCCCATTAGATTATCTTTGCGTTGAGATATTAAACAATCGGCCAGGCTCACACCTGTAATCCCAGCACTTTGGGAGGCTGAGGCAAGCAGATCACCTGAGGTCGGGAGTTCAAGACCAGCCTGACCAACATGGTGAAACCCCGTCTTTAAAAAAAAAAAAAACAAAATTAGCTGGGCATGGTGGTGTGAGCCTGTAATCCCAGTTACTGAGGAGGCTGAGGCAGGAGAATCGCTTGAACCCTGGAAGTGGAGGTTGCAGTGAGCCAAGATTTCACCATGGCATTCCAGCCTGGGTGATGGAGTGAGAATCCATCTCAAAAAAAAAATAAAAATAAATTAAAGATATTAAACAATCAAGACCACTGGAATTAAAGCATTTGGAGCTCACTACAAACTTGCTTTTAAGGACAGGCACTGGGATTAGGGAGTTGATTAGGGAGCCCCTCTGGGGCTAACCCAAGGAAACTGGTCTACCAAGTGGGAGAGAGTGGCAAATAAATAAATAAATAAACATAGAGGGCCAGGTGCAGTGGCTCATGCCTATAATCCCAACACTTTGGGAGGCTGAGGCAGGTGGATCACTTGAGACCGGGAGATTGAGATCACCTGAGCAAATTAGCCAGGTGTGGGGGTGCATGTCTGTGGTCCCAGGTATTCAGGAGGCTGAGGCAGGAAGATTGCCTGAGCCCAGGAGTTTTGAGGCTGCAGTGAACTGTGACTGCACCACTGCCCTCCAGCCTGGGCAACAGAGCAAGGCCCTGTCTCAAAAAAAACCAGCACATAAAATTAAATAAACATAAAGATTTGGGGTTTGAAAGTCCTCCTTCTCACTCATCCCCTAGAAATGTTCCCCCCAAATAGCCCCAACAAATTGCTCTTTGTAGGCTGGTCAAGAGAAGTGGGACCCAGTGGACATATTTGGAATAATGGGAAGTGATGGCAGTGACTGCAAATTTGCTACAAATGACTACTCTCTCAGCAGCTCTGGGGCTGCAAGAAGGGGCCAGTGGGGTAACTCTGAGCTGTGATTGTTGTTTGGGTTTTTTGGGGGGGGGGTGTGTGTGTTTAAGAGCTAGGATTTTGCTCTGTCACCCAGGCTGGCATGCCATAGGGCCATCATAGCTCACTGCAGCCTCAACCTCCTGAGCGCAAGTGATCCTCCCACTTTAGCCTCCCAAATAGCTAGGACTACAGGCACATGCCACCACACCTGGCTACTTTTTTTTTTTTTTTTTAATAGAGACAGGGTCTCACTATGTTGCCCAGGCTGGCCTTGAACTTCTGGCCACAAGCAAGTGAGCCTCCTACTTTGGCTTGGGGTAACTCCCACAGGGCCATCCACTGCTGTGCAAGATCTGAAGCCAATACACTGGAGCCTGAAAGGTGTTCAGAAACAGAATGGAGGAAGTAAGTTATCACAGGTGGGCAGCGTGCAGTCTGGGGAGTGTGGAAAGAGACACAGGATGCTGTGTGCTGCCAGCCAGTCCAAAGTTCCCATTGTGAATGGATTTGTAGATCAGAGAGCCTTAGCATCACCTGGCAAAACCTCTTCCTCCTCTGATGTAGTAGAAGAATCCTGAACTGTGGATTGGATCTTAGTCTTGATCTGCCCTATGTAGACTCAAACACATCCCTTTCCTCTCTGAGGTCATGTTTCTCTTTGTACCATGGAGATGATAATATCTGCCTCTCAGGATTCTTTCAAGCACTAACTAAAGGATTGATGTTGAAAGCTTTTCTGTGGACTCTCCTCCACTGTATGCATGTGAGATAATGATAAGTTTGGTCTGCTGCTTTCCCCGACCCCAAATCCAGTGAGCAAGTCTCTGTGGCAATACAGAGCCCTGGCTTCACTATACCAGAGGGTGGGTTCAGCTGACCTTGCTTCAGGAAGCCCAGACCAAATGAATTGGGACTCCAACAGTTCTCTAAACCAGTGGTTCTCACACTTTAGTTATTGTTGAAGCACGGTGCAATGGTTCAAGCCTGTAATCCCAGCACTTTGGGAAGCTGAGGTGGGAAGATTGCTTGAGGCCAGAAGTTCGAGACCAGTCTGGACAGCATAGTGACAGGCCCCCACCCCTGCCCCACCCCCCACTCCCACCCCACCCCCACTCCCATCTCTACAAAAATTGAAACAAAAAAAACGAAACAGGCCAGGCATGGTGGCTCATGCCTAAATCCCAGGATTTTGGGAGGCCAAGTTGGGAGGATCACTTGTGACCAGGAGCTCAAGGCCAGCCTGGGCAACATAGTGAGATCCTGTCTCTACAAAAACAAAACAAAGAAACAAAAATTAGCCAGGTGTGGTGGCACATGCCTGTAGTTCTAGCTACCTGGGAGGCTGAAGTGGGAGGATCACTTGAGCTCTGAAGTTCAAGGCTGCAGTGAGCTATGATGGTGCCATTTTTTTTTTTTTTTTTTTTTTGAGACAGAGTCTCACTCTGTTGCCCAGACTGGAGTGCATTAGTACAATCTCAGCTCATGGCAACCTCTGCCTCGCAAGTTCAAGTGATTCTCCTGCCTCAGCCTCCCAAGTAGCTTGGATTACAGGCGCCCGCCACAACGCCCAGCTAGTTTTTGTATTTTTAGTAGAGACAGGGTTTCACCATGTTGGCCAGGCTGGTCTCGAACTCCTGAGGATCTGCCCGCCTTGCCCTTCCAAAGTGCTGGGATTACAGGCATGAGCCACTGCACCCGGCCAAAACCCTGTCTCTTAAAAACAAAACAACAACAACAACAACAAAAACTCATATTGATGGCCCTTAACCTCAGAATTTTCAATAGAGTAGGTGTGGGATGGGGCACAATAATTTGCATTTCTAACAAGTTCCCACCATTTCTCTAAACAGATGAAGTTCTTCTTCATCTGGAAGGCAAGGTTGGGCTCCATTGCCCTCTGCTGGCCAGACTATAAATTTAACTGTCATGTTTCGAGAGCACCTGAAAAGCACGAAGTATGAGTTGGAAGGAAAGAGAGTGGTCACCTGTCTGAGAACTAGGCTGGCCTACAAAGAGCAATCATAAGTGTCCTTGCAGAGTATGCTTAAAAGGGTTTTCACATAAATAATCCTATTAAATTTTTGCAACAATCCTGTGACATAAGCAACAGTGGCATTTTCGTTTTACAAATGAGGAAAAACTAGCCCATTGTCACACCAGTCATGAGAGACTCCCTGACAGAAGGGGAGTGTTAAAAGTAATTCACTGTACAATCAGGAAAAGTAGAGGTTTGTCCCCATAAAGGCCAAAGAAAAGGGAATGGGGAAAAGGAAAATGAACAGCAGATGTACCTCCCGTAAAAGAGCTACCTGAGACCAGGCTTTGTGGCTCACGCCTGTGATCCCAAGACTTTGGGAGGCTGAGGCGGGCAGATCACCTGAGGTCAGGAGTTCTAGACCAGCCTGGCCAACAGAGTGAAACCCCGTATCTACTAAAAATACAAAATTAGCTGGGCATGGTGATGCTACTTGGGAGGCGGAGGCAGGAGAATCCCTTGAACCCAGGAGGCGGAGGTTGTAGTGAGCCGAGATTGCACCACTGCACTCCGGCCTGGGCAATAGAGAGAGATTCTGTCTCAGAAATAAATAAATAAATAAATAAATAAATAAATAAATAAATAAATAAATAAATAAATAAATAAATAAATAAATAATAATAATAATAACTAATAATAACTTACCCCCCAGGAATCAGGAACCCACAGTCTTCACAAAATGCTCTCCGGACATACCACAAAATGTGAAGGACTATTATTTGCCTGTGAGGGTATTCTTTCCCAGCCCCCTCTCTAGGTTTCTCTGCTTCTCTCACCCATATATCTTACTGGGTTATGATAGAAACATGCTAGGATTCACTCCCCATTGGCTCTCTCCAAGCCTCAGTTTTCTCGTCTGTAAAATGAGGTAATGCCTACCTTCCTGGGCTGCAGAAAGGATGACATGAGAAGGTATGTCTTGTGCATAGTTCCTGACTTTCAGGAGGTGTTCAATAAACCTGAGTTCTTTGTTCTTGCCTTTTGAGTCCTAGCTGCTTGGAAAATGGCAGTGACTAAGCCGGGCTCTTTTGGATTCCCACAGGTTTTTAAGCAACGGTCCTCAGGAGGGCCAAGGGTACTCACGGTGATGTCTTCCTCCAGACTCATTCCCCTGTGGAAAGATTTAAAACTTCTCCTAAATGACATCATAAATAAAAGCAAGGTAATGTATATGTAGGACATAAATGTATTATGGGTTGGCTGCTACCTGTCTTACAGTAATGAGCATTTCAGAAGAGACACAGATTGTCCTTGAGAACAGGAAGCAAACAGGGTATACCATATAGACAATCATACCCTTAGTAGGAAGTAGGCCATCAATTTCTGTAAGTCACAGACCTCTCACAAGGACTTTTTCTTTTTTTTTTTTTTTTTTTTTTTGAGATGGAGTCTTGCTCTGTTACCCAGGCTGGAGTACAGTGGCACGATCTTGGCTCACTGCAACTTCCGCCTCCTAGGTTCAAGGAATCTTCTGCCTCAGCCTCCTGAGTAGCTGGGATTACAGGCGTGCACCACCATGCACAGCTAATTTTTATATTTTTAGTAGAGACAGTGTTTCACCCTGTTGCCCAGGGTGGTCTCAAACTCCTGAGCTCAGGTGATCCACCCGCCTCAGCCTCCCAAAGTGCTGGGATTTACAGGTGTGAGCCACCACACCCGGCCTCACAAGGACATTTCGATAGTGGAAAGTATACATGCCGGAGCATTGTCAGAGGAACTTACCTTCTGGAAAGAGAGATTTTCTAAAACAGCGGGGGAGGCACCAGAGAGAACAATTGCCCATCTGTTTTGCTGTGGTTGGCTCTGCATAAAAGGATCCCAGGGCCAGCCATGGTGGCTCATGCCTGTAATCCCAGCACTTTGGGAGGCCAAGGCAGGCGGATCACCTGAGCTCAGGAGTCGGAGAACACCCTGGGCAACATGGTGAAACCCCATCTCTACTACTAAAAATACAAAAAATTAGCCAGGTGTGGCAGTGGATGCCTGTAGTCTCAGCTACTCGGAGGCTGAGGCAGGAGAATCGCTTGAACATGGGAGGTAGAGGTTGCAGTAAGCTGAAATCAGACCACTACACTCCAGCCTGGGACCACAGAGGGAGACCCTGTCTTAAAAATAAAAAAGGATCCCAGATGCATGTTTGATAGCATATGCTCTGTCACTGTGGGATAATATATATGTTGTATACATGTTTGTTCTCTGTCAGATTTAAAGGCCAGATAGGGTTTCCCAAGAATCTTACTTAGTGCAGCTTTAAGCTTTAGTAACTTAGAGCTGCACTGACTTTAGGAGACTCTGCTATATTCCATGTGGGTGTAAGGTGATGTACTTGTCTGAGTATTCTGTTAAATATTGTATCTTTTATGGTACGTGTACCTTCTAGACACAAGCAAGAATGTTAGAGGGGGCCGGATGTGGTGGCTCATGCCTGTAATCCCAGCACTTTGGGAGGCTGAGGTGGGAGGATCACCTGAGGTCTGGAGTTTGAGACCAGCCTGGACAACATGGTGAAACCCCATCTCTACTAAAAATACAAAAAAAAATTAGGCTGGGCATGGTGGCTCACGCCTGTAATCCCAGCACTTTGGGAGGCCACAGTGGGCGGACTATGAGGTCAGGAGTTTGAGATTAGCCTGGCCAATATGGTGAAACCCCATCTCTACTAATAATACAAAAATTAGCCGGGTGTGGTGGTGTGCGCTTGCAGTCCCAGCTACTCAGGAGACTGAGGCAGAATTGCTTGAACCTGGGAGGCGGAGGTTGCAGTGAGCCGAGATCGCACCACTGCACTCCAGCATGGGCAACAGAGTGAGACTCCGTCTCAAAAAAAAAAAATGTTAGAGGATAGGAGGCATGACTAACTTCATGTTGGAAAGAACATCATTTTCCCTGTGTTCACACTAGATTTGCCCACAGAGGCCCTGCAGGGTTGAGTTCCTTCACGCATTGGGGGATTTGTTACATGGTTGTGAAGTACAGCTGTCCCACAGGTGATAAGTTGTGCACAGGTGGGTGGAACAGGAGTAGGCCCTTCGGGGTGGGAGGCATGACTTTGGGAACTGCTCCAGTTGTGACTTGTGCAAGAAGATATTTAGTGCCTGTGTGCCCTGGCCTCTTAGTTTATGCCATGCCTCTCTCCAGCAACCTTTAGAAGACCCAAAGAATTCCCTAGTTGTGCTGAGCGACCGGTCCCAGATACTGTTCAAAGAGTCTCGCTATCCTCAAAATATGCCGTGTGTATGCTATTACTTCAGTGATGCCTACTTCTTCGCCTCCCTCTCTTGGGTGACATCAAGCACAAAAGAAATACAGGTAAGACTGCCTTCCTTCCCCTTCTCCTTCCGCTTCTTGGCCCATTCTCCAAGGGCCATGCCTATGTAGCTCTTAACCCAGATTGACAAAGGAAGATATTCTCCATGAATAAATGTGGTCTGAAACCAGGAATCCCCCCCTCATCCTTTCTCCAATTATAGTCCCCAAGTTAAGTGGGCTTCATGGTTCCCCTGAAGTAGACCAAGGTTAGGAAAAAGGTCCTAGGCTTCCTGCCTCTACCATACTTCCAATTCCCATCACCAAGGGATAAAATCTCACTCTAGCATCCTCCAATTCCTCCTTAGCACAAAACATGGGGAAATAGGGGAACATTCTGTCCTTTCCTCCTCTACTATCATCTCTAGGCAGTTTCCATCTTATTCTCTTCTAGGCTGTAGTATGGATGAAGAGCAAAACTGAGGACATGGTTGAGAAGAGAACATTCTCCATGACTGAACGATTGCCACCCATCCAGTCCATGGTCCACACAGGTTCCTTTCATATCCTTGTGATCTACTGTGGTGACCTGATCCTGCGACTCTTTGGGGACCACTTTCGGGCATTCAAACCCCTGGGTAAAGTACCCTGCCGCTTCAACATCAGCTGCCTCTGCTATGACCCAGAAATGAAGATGCTGCTGTCCGGTATCCTGGGAGCGGTGGTCACCTGGGTCATTGAGCGAGGTGGCACGGGCCTCCAAATAGCCCACATAGTCTCCATGCCAGGTGATGAGCTTGTCCAGGACATTGTGCTAAATGGTCCCAATGGCTCCCTCTTGGCCCTGTGTGAGACGGTGGTGAGGGTCCTTACGCGCTGGGGCAAGGGCCAGCTGGGAGAGGTGAAGAGGTTCACATCCACCAGCAGCAGCTCCTCCATCACCTGCTGCTTCACCTGTTTTGATCAGGGCTTTCTCTATGCTGGAAACCAAGCTGGGGAAATCCAAGTTTGGAGCCTCCATCAGGGCCATCCCCTCCACAGTTTCCAGGCCCATCACTCAGCAGTGATCTGTATCCATAGCCGACCAGAGGCCCACACCCTGCTAACAGCTGGAAGTGACAGCCTAATCAAAGAGTGGAATCTGACTTCAGGGAGCCTGCTCCGGCGGCTAGAGCTTGGCGAGGAGCTGTACCGGCTCCAGTTTATTGACAGCATTACTTTCTTCTGCCAAACTGCCCACAGTTTTTCCTTGCGCCGCCTACCCTGCTTCTACAGCCTCTTCAATGTCTGTGGCTCTGCTCCCCAGCAATTGCGTCGGGTCTGCTGTGGGGGATAACTGGTTCCGGATCGTATGTGCCACTGAGGATGGCTTGTTGCGCTTTGTGTCCCCAGTAACAGGGGGATCTTCTGGTTATCACCTGGCCCTTCTCAATCCTGGACCGAGCTGCGGATTGGGCCTATGACCCAGGTAAAGAGGAGCTCTTTGTAGCAACAGGCAGCTCCGAGGTGCTGGTATTTGACACAACCCGCTGCCCTTGCCCAGCCAAGTATCTCTTATGCACCTCACCAAATTCTCAGGACTTTGTACAATGCCTGGCTTACGGGCATTTCAAGTTGGGGGCGGGGCCTGGAGGGACTGATATTCTCTGGGCACCTGAGTGGTGTGATAAGAGTGCTCTCCCAGCACAGCTGTGCCCGATTAGAAAAATTCATGCATTTTGGTGCTGTATTGGCACTCTCCACACTGGCTGGAGGGATTATGGGTGGCCGAAGAAACTCTCTGCTCTGTTCCTATGGAATGGATGACTATGTGCACCTGTCAGAAGTTGTGCTTAGTGGGGTCAAAGTGCATCTGCGGCCTCTCGCCAGCATTCTCAGCAGCTGTCACCTCACACATCTGATACTCTTGCCCAAGTCTGTGGGTGCCATCACAGAGACAAACTGCCTGCGTCTCTGGAAGTTCCATGATTTTCTGTCCTCTGGGTCACAGGATGGCTTGAAATTCACAGAAACACTGCCTCTGCACCAGTGTGCCATCACATCCTTTGACGTGTGCCTGTCCTTGAGTCTTTCGTCACAGGTTCTATTGATGGCTCTGTTCGGATCTGGGACTTCCATGGCAGACTCATAGCCATTCTGGACTCATCACTGCACTTTGGCCCACTCTGTTTTGCAAATGACCGGGGTGACCTGCTTGTGACTTTCAACCAGAGTCTTTACCTGGTATCCTGTTTAAAACTGCTTCCCCCAGCCCTGCTGACTCGCCTTTCCTATATGAGTTTACCAGATGAAGTACTGGAAGCCCCTAAGCCTTTCATACCAAGCTTCTTCTTCTCCTTTGAGACCATGTTTGTGCCCAAGTACATCTACCTTGGACAAGGGCAACAGAAATTAGTGGGTCTGGAGAAACTTGTCAACAACCGGGCCATTGCCTTTGACCATTCTGTGCCACACGTGATAGAAGAAGACGAGGAAGGGAGCCTAGTGTTACTGCGTTCCTACATGCATTATTCTTTGCAGGACATGGAAGACTGGATGCAGATGAGCAAACGTTCCCACCACCATTATGTGCTTCCTCCCCAACTACAACTGACTAGCTGGGATGGACTCAACCCCTATCAGATATTGCGATACTACTTTGGTCATGGGCGGGAATGGCTTTTTGCCCCTGATTGCTATATCCCCAATTCGGTGATTCGTGCCCGTCTTTGGCCAGAGGGCACCCCAATATACCTACAGTGCAACCTGCGTGCACCCCAGCGGGAGTTGGAATGGGACAGGTCTCAAGAATTCTTTTTCTGGCACAGCAGGGTAAGAGCTATAAGTAATATAGAATATCCAAAGGAGGAGGAGGATGAACACTTCCTAGAAATGAGACTTTCCAAGGATGTAACCTACAGTGTCCTTACAGATAGAGCAAACCGAAGTTGGCTGGGAAGAAGGATGAGTGAAATAGCCATTAATAGCATGATTGAGACAATGCTCAATATTATGATCCATGCTTCCTCGCTGAAGTACCAATCCTGTGTTGCAGCACTAGGGCAAATCTTTGCCTCTTACCAGGTGTCTCCAAACCTACGCTCTGAGACAGCCCATAGGCTACTGGATGATACAACCAATTCCAACCCACTGATCCGAGAACTAGCTTGGGAAGGTTTGAAGCGTCTAGGAATGATTACTCATCTTTCTGCCGTGCCTCTGGCTCAAGGATTAATGGACAAGGATGAAAGAGTGAGGAACAAGACCCTACTGCTCATGGCTGAGATTGGAATCCATTCTAGGACCTCACTCTTACAGCTGATCCAGAAACCAGAGACTTTTCAGGAGATGCAGTAAGTTTGTGCTTTTCTTTCAGTTCTTTACCCCATTTCCCATTTCCCCCCTCCTTTCCTTTGCTATCTCTTCACCCTGTTCATTAATTCTCTCTGACCTGTCTTCTTTCTCATAGCCTTTGCTCATTCCTAGATGACTATCCTTGACAGTCCCCTAACAGCTCACTCTTCCTCCTCCTTTTTTTTTTTTTTTTGAGACAGGGTCTCACTCTGTTGCTCAGGCTGGAGTGTAGTGGTGTGATATTGGCTCACCGAAACCTCTGCTTCCCAGGCTCAAGCAATCCTCCTGCCTCAGCCTCTTGAGTAGCTGGGGCTACAAGCATGCAAGACCACACCGGGTAACATTTTGTAGAGACAAAGTCTCACTATATTGCCCAGGCTGGTCTCGAACTCCTGGGCTCAAGCAATCTTCCTGCCACCTTGGCCTCCTGAAGTGCTAGGAGTACAGGTATGAGCCTCCTTCATAATGCATGGAGGAACACAGTAACACTGGGCCACTGTACCTACCTCCTTTCTCCATTGCTTTTCCTATGTGTCCCCTACCTCTTCAAGTTCCATTTTCATCCTTTTTCCTACGCCTACAGCCTCCAATACAGATCATTCCGTTCATTGCCATCTTGGCTTCCTAGATGCTTTCTTTCATCTCGGCCATTATTTTCCTCTACATATGCCATCTCTCTTGGCCACTTTGTCAAGCCTCCTGCCTGTTCCACAGCCGTTCTTTTCTTCCCATTCTCCCTTTTGTTCCTGACTCAGCATAATCCTTCTTCTCCTTTGACTTTCATAGGCAGGAGATGATCGGGGGAGGAACCCCTGGACCATCTGCTGGGGATGCGGGCCACAGATCTCCAAATCCTTTACACTCAAGTGGAGCAGAGATTGAATGAAAACCTGACCTTGTCACATAGCGATGAAAAGCCGGCTTTTTCTTTAGATATCTCAAAGCTTTCCGAGCTTAAATCCTTTCCCATGAAAGTCCCAAAAAGTTCTGAAGAACCTGAAGTGGCCATCAAGCCCAGCAAAGGTCAACGACGAGGCCGAGCAGGGGGCAAAAAGCATAGTATGTATGGGGTAATCTGGTCTATGCCTCAGGGTCCCCCAAGAGGCAGGGTAGTCAGGGTTAAAGTGGATCAAGAGATTCCAGGTGGGCTGGCTGGGCATGATGGCTCATGGCTGTAATCCCAGTACTTTGGGAGGTCGAGACGGGCAGATTACTTGAGGTCAGGAGCTCAAGACCAGCCTGACCAACATAGTGAAACCCTGTCTCTACTAAAAACACAAAAATTATCCAGGCATGATGGTGGGTGCCTGTAATCCCTGCTACTCGGGAGGCTGAGGTGGGAGAATCACTTGAACCCAGGAGGGGAGGTTGCAGTGAGCTGAGATTGCACCACTGTACTTCAGCCTGAGCAACAGAGCAAAACTCTGTCTCAAAATAAATAAATAAATAAAATAAAAGATACAAGGTGGGAAGAGAGATAAGTGGAAAGATCTCATTATAGACACTCTCTTAAGAAGGATCCACTCAAACTCAGGAAGACTCTAAGGCCCAGCTCTCTAGGATTTGGCAGGAATTGGGGGGATAGGAATAAAGCAAAGAGAATGCTTTTTTTTTTTTTAAGTCCTCAGCCTTCTCTGTTGGTACTTTTTTTATGGCAGCTCTTCTTAGCTCACATGTGATATTGGGAAGGGTTTCATTTAGCTTCCCAGGGTTTGCTTACCTCCATCTCTCAATTTTTCCTGCAGGCCGAAAATGGTTGCGGGGTCTCAAGAAGATGAAAGAGAGAGGCTCTAAACATATGGGCATAGAGCTGGGTCTCTTAGAGGATGAAAGTGGGACTGAGGCTACACCAACTGAGATGGAGGAAGCATCCATCCATTCCAAATGGTCTTCAACCACCAGTGTAACAAAGCTCTTAAAAGATGTTGACTCTCAAGAGAAAGATATCTCACAGGATCGCATTGCACTGACCCTGAAGAGGCTGAGGAAAATACGTGGCAAAGAGACAAGAAAGCAACAGCTCAGAAACCCAAAAAGAAGCACAAGAAGAAGGGAGAAGCCCAAGTTATAACTGGGGAACCTCCTGTAATAGAACAGCCAATTATTAAAAAGTTTAAACTTCAAGGGCGGGGAGCCTCTGGAGTGTCTGGCCGCAGGTCTACCACTGGAGGTGGCTCAACATGGCGGGGTGATCTATGTCGTCTTATGACTCTGAGGATATCTGGTTCCCAAACAGAAATGTCAGAAAATCTAAACACTGAGCTAGTGAAATTTGCTCAGGAGACGCTGGTAGATAGGCACGCCAGCTGGGAACTCTTTCAGGAGATCTGCCCCCTGTTGAAGAAAGAAAGTAAGGTTCTGCTTGAGGACCTTGATGGGGATGCAGTCCCGCCAGAAGAAAAACCAAGTTTTACCTATGAAGGAGCAATCAGAGAGGACATGACAGAAGATGTGATGCAAGAAGTGATCACACATAAGGCAGTGATACCAAGGGAAGAAGAACAAGCACAAAAGACAGCAAGAGACATGCCAGGCTTGGAGGAAACCCAACCGATTTTGAAAAAAGGCAAGAAAAAGAAAGTTATTTTTTTAGAACCAGGTGACATAACCAAGGGAAAACAAATACCAAGGAAAGAAGAGAAGAAAACCTTTCAGAAGTCACCTAAGCAAGAGAGGAAAGCTGTCCAGTGGAAAAGAAAAGCAGGAAAAATAAAGACGGAAATGACCAAAGAAGAGAGGGATATGAGTGAGGAAGCGGAGGGGACAGCCACACTTGAGGAGGAAGTGGTCGAACAAGAAGAAAGACCAGTTATGACTGAGAGGACACCATCTTGGCAGGACTGGAAAAAGTCCTGGGATGAGTGGAAACAGGTCCATGGTAAGACAAGGAAATCCTGGAAGGCATGGAAGAAAGACTGGGAGAAGAGGCTTCTTCAGGAAGAGGAGAAACTACACCAGGCTGGAGAGGAGCAATCCCCTGAGGAGGAAATGCTTCAGGAGGATGAGAGAAAGCTGAAATGGGAGGAGTGGAAACAAGTCTGGGAAAATATGTTGTCATCTGAGTCCAAGGAGCAACTGTACAAGGATGAGGAAGTAGTGACTTTGGAGGAAGAAGTGTCTGGGAGGGGGAAGAAAAAGAAGAGCAGGTCACAGAAGAGCAGAGACAGATCCAAGAAGAACAGAAACAGGCCAGAATTCACAGGAAACAAGCCCAAGCTGAAAAAAAACGAGCCCAAGAAGAGAGGAAATTAGCACAAGAAGAAGAGAAACTTGCACAACAAGAGAGACAGTTGGCCCTGGAAGAGAGAAAACTGGCCCAGGAGTATGTCAAAAAAACCCAGGAGGACGGGAAAGTGGCCCAGGCAGAGGGTAAGTTTGCCCAGAAAGAGGAAACACTGGCCCATAGAGGGGGAGAGGCTAGCCAGGAGGCACAAGAACTTGGCCCGGCAAAGGAAGAAACTGGCCAAGCAATGTGAGAAAGTGGCTAAAGAAGAAGAGAAACTAGCAAAGAAAAGAGGGAAACTGGCCGAGGTAAAAAGCATATTGGTCCAGAAAGTGGAAGAAGTGGCCCAGAGGCAGCAAAATCTGGACTGGCAATCAAAGGAGCTGGCCCAGAAACTGGAAGAACTGGCATGGGACATGGAAGAGCTGTCTAGGAAGAAGAGAAACTGAATCAGGAAGAGGAGACACTGACTGAAGAAACTAAGATACTGGCTGAGGAAGAGGAGACATTGGCCTGGGAAAGGGAGAAACTGTCTGAAGAAGAGAGAAAAACTGGCCCAGGAAGAGGAGAAACTGGCCCAGGACAAGGAAAAATGCCCGAGGGAGAGGAAAGACTGGCCCGGCAAAGGGAGCAATTGATCTTAAAAGAAGGTGAAACTGGCCCAGAAAAAGGGAAAGATGGACTGACAGCATGGAGGAACTCACAAAGAACAAGGCAATAGTGTACCAGAAGAAGAAGAATCTGGCTCAGGAAAAGGAGAATCTGGCTCAGGAGAAGGAAAAATTGGCTCAGAGGGAAGAGTGTCTACTTCTTGACCAAGAAAGACTCACCCACAACAGAAAGCAATTAGCCCAAGTAAACAACAAATTGAAAATTTTCAAGAAGACACTGGCTCAGATAGATGAGAAGCTGACACAGGAAAAGGAGACAGTGATCAAGAAGAAGGAGAAACTGGCCGAAGAGAGAAAACTGGTCCAAGTAGAGGATAGCTGGCCGAGAACAGGAGAAATTGGCTCACGAGAAATAAAATCGGCTCTGGAGAAGGCAATGGTCCAAGGAAAGAAACGGCTCAGAGGACAGTTGGATATTGCTAAGGAAGAAAAGGCATTGAACCTGGAAATGAAAAGACTGGCTGAAGAGAAGATGAGACTGGTGGAGGGAAAGGAAACTCTGTCTAAGGGAGAGGCTCCTGAAACTTCAAGACTAAGGAAAATGACTAAAGTTGAACAAGAACTAGTTGAGAGGAAATTGTCACTAGAGGAGAAGATACTGCTACATGAAGACAGGATCCTGGCCATAGAAGAAGGGAAATTGCCAAAGGAAAACTGGAAATTACTAGAGGACAGAGAATATATGCCCAGGAGCAAAGGAAGTTAGCCAAGGATGCAAGGATGTTGATTAAGAAAAAGGAGAGCCTTTCCAAGGAACCAGCAAAACTGAACAAAATCTTAAAGGCACTTCAAACTCATCAGGGATGAAAGGAAACTAACCGATGAAGAAATAAAGGTGACAAAGATAAGAGGTCATTCTTTGCTAAGGAGAGCAGATTGAATAAAGAACAGAGTAAACTGGATATCAAAGAGTGGGATTTTTCTGGAGAAACAATCAGAACTGACTAAAGATGAAAAAAACTGACTCGGAAGCAAGAGAAAACTGGCCAAGGAAATGAAGAAGAATGACAAACAAAGAAAAAAAAATAGACTGAGGAAGAGAGCAGATTGGCCAGAGCGCATTCAGAAGTCATACTGGATGATGAAGTGGAAGGAGGAACAGAAGAAGAAGGTAATCCCATTCCTTAAACGAAGGTGGAGAAAGAATAAAAAGGGCCAAAGAAGTTGATCAACCAAAGGAAAAGTTTTCCAGTCAAGTGGATGAGGTGGAAAGTGAAGAGCATTTTTACGAAGAAATGGAAAGCCTGTTAGATGAACTAGAGAAGCAAGAGAGTTTGCTCTCTGAGGAGGAGGAGGATGAAAGGGACGAAGAGGTAGGAAGAAGAAAAGGAAGAGGAGGAAGAGGAGGTGGAGGAAGAGGAGGAGGAGAAGAGAAAAGAAAAAGGAAAAGGAGGAGGAGGAGGTTCAGGGAGAAGGAAGAAGGTTCTGAGGAGAAAGAAGAAATTATGAGTGAGGAAGAGTTAGAAAGTTTGAGTGACAAGGAAGAGGAAGAGGAGAGCAGCTCACTGGAAGAAGAGGTAGAGGAGGAAAGAGATCTTAAAAGAGAAGAAACTATTTAAGTTACAAGAACAAAGAAGAAAGAGCGTAAAGGGGAAGGGAAAAGGTCCCTCCCATTGGAAAATGCTCTCATGTCAAAGGCAGGGCTATGAAGACTAAGAGTTGTAAAAAGCCCTTTGAAGAAACTGGTGTCAATAGCTCTGGAGATGAAAGAGAAAAACACCAGTGCCAGTGCCGGAGAAACAAATATCCTGGGAAGATAAAAGGCCACAGTAGTTGAAATACCCTAGGAAATTCTCAGGGACAATGGATAAAGAAAGAGAAGTGTTGGGAAATATGAGCCAATACCTCCCCCCTGTTTTGGGTACAGTTTTGGAGTCTCAAGAACAGGACTCAAAAATCCCATTTATGTCCCACATATTAAGGAAGACCATGGATGCTCAGGAACTCCAGCGCAAACCACTAGGTCCCCCAGTGGAAGTGGCTTTTGCAGCATCTGTCTCGGCTGGGACAGACTCAAGTAGAGTTACCTCTCTCCCAAATGCCAGCTAAGGAACAACATGCAGACATAAGCCTCTCAGACGTAGAGTGGATCTGCCATGTCCTAGAACGAATGGAAGCAGGAGAAGAGCTTTCCAAGGACAGTTTCCCACAGATTGTGCCAGCTCCTCAAAGACCTCACCTCAAAGGGAAATTTAGAATGGCTGCATCTGGCCAAACTTGAAGCCATTTGTGTACCGTGGCACAGGCAGGCCCTGGAGTCACAAGGCACAAGGATCTCAAAACCAAGTAGGGAGTCCGTGAGTCCAAAAATACCTGAAAGTGATTCCTCCTATACAAGCAAAGGAAAAGGAGAGCTGGCTAGACCTCTGGCTGTTCCCACACAAAATCCCCCATTAGCTACCAAGAGGTATTCATACCCAAGGGGCTAAAAATTGGCATCTTCTTAGGAGAGCCTTACAGAAGTGAGAGGGCACAGCAAGTATATCCATTGCTCACAAGGAGATGGCAATGCAATATTTTCCATCTTGCCACGGGAGAAATATCTCCCAAGTGCCCACGCCTCTCTGTGGAAAAGCAAACCCTGGGCACTGATGTTTCAAAAGGACTTCTGGGATTTTAAGGATAAACGCAGGTTTCCCAAATTGCCCAAATTGGAGAAGAAAACACAGCCCATTTCTAAAAAAAAGGAAAAGTTACCCTTGTGGGAGACATTCGTGGCACTGTACCATGTTTTGCGGATGCTGCAGCAGCGATATGGAAAAGACAGTGCTGCTTGGATGGAACAGTTCAACCAGCTCATGGAGCTGTACCAACTTAAGCCCCCCAAATCCAGAGGCTTCTACTAGAGTTACTGCGGGGGAGGAGCTTCAACCCCCAAGAGATCATCTTACAAAGAGGCCCTAAAAGCCACAGAGCTAGTTCCCGGGGAACGGCTGCTCACTGCCTGTTTTGTGGCGGCTCTCATACTCCTAGAGGCCCTCAGGAGTCCGTGTGTGGTACCCCTCCCCTGGGAGAACAATGTGCACACCAGCGTTCCCGTGGGCATTGCCCAGTATGGGATCTTAGAACTTGCCCTGGAAGAAGCCTGCCCCCAAGCTGATATTCATCTCACCAAGGCAATGACACACATTGTTGCTCCCACTCTCTCAATTTGGAACTGACTGGAGGTAGGGACCTTTCATTACCAACCTGGAGAAAGTCCTGGTCACCAGAATCTAGACTTTCATTTCTCTCTCTTTTTTTTTTTTTTTTCTTTTTAGATGGAGTTTTGCTCTTGTTCACCAGGCTGGAGTGCAATGTCGCAATCTTGGCTCACTACAACCTCCGCCTCCCAGGTTCAAGTGGTTCTCCTGCCTTAGCCCAAGTAGCTGGGATTACAAGCATGTGCCACCACGCCCAGCTAATTTTGTATTTTTTGTAGAGATGGGGTTTCTCCATGTTGGTCAGGTTGGTCTCGAACTCCCAACCTCAGGTGATCCACCCGCCTTGGCCTCCCAAAGTGCTGGGATTACAGGAGTGAGCCACTATGCCCGGACCTAGACCTTCATCTCTGGGCCCACACAGAGGTAGGGCCAGGTCAAAGCCCTTTCCCAGCTCTGGAAACACAGCTTCTATATGGGGAATAAGAGGAGGTTCTTGTGTGCAACAAGCACTTTGATGTGTCCTTCCCCCACACTGGTTCCCCAGGAAGGTGGCGAGGGAAACCATGTACTCACATACTCCTGAGATGGGGGAAAGCATCCCAAAAAGACAGTGGTGCTCACCGTGTGGATGTGTTGAGGCAGAGGAGTCTGTCCTTGTCCTCTTCATACCTTCCCACCATCCCCTCCAAGAACTCTAAAAGGAAAGTACCGTGCACAAAAACTAATTTGGCATGAAAGTACCAGGCACAAAACTATATTTGGCATGAATATGAGAAGTATTGATATCATGCAAAGAGAATGGACTTTAGAATCAGAAGATGCAATATTTTATCCCTTAGTATTTGGGGGCCTACAGTGGGGCTGACTCTATTTTTCTGATTGTAGTTCTGCATGCTGATGATTTGAGTCCCAGATAGCAGGAATGCTGGGTGTTGAGGAGTCTCTCAGAGTAAAGGAATAATCTTCAACAAGTTTTAACCAGTACCACCTCTACCTGATGACTGGATTTTTCTGATAGCTCAGGGTTTCTTATAACCTGACGTCTAGATGTACTTCAAGAGTCCATGAAGCTCTTCAAATTAAATGAAAAAAAGTTGTTGGCATGTGTTAGGTACTTTTTTCTGCCTGAGAAAAAGCCTGTAGCTTTTATCAGATTCTTAATGAGGCTCCTGACACAAATACATGAAATCAACACTTAAGGAGACAGCATAGGGCTTCAGCTCAGACATTGCCAATCATCAGTTGAATGACCTTCAACAAGTAATGGCCTTACTGGGCCCTAGTTTTCTAATTTAATTTGTTTGTTTGTTTTTGTTTTTGTTTTTTGAGACGGAGTCTCACTCTGTCACCCAGGCTGAAATGCAATGTTACAATCTCGGCTCACTGCAACTCCGCCTCCCGAGTAGCTTGGACTACAGGCACTCCACCACCACGCCTGGCTAATTTTTGTATTTTTAGTAGAGACGGGGTTTCACCATATTGGCCAGGCTAGTCTCAAACTCCTGACCTTGTGATCCGCCTGCCTTGGCCTCCCAAAGTGCTGGGATTATAGGCACACACCACCGTGCCTGGCTAATTTTTAGTAGAGATGGGGTTTTACCATGTTGGTCAGGCTGGTCTCAAACTCCTGACCTCAGGTGAACCACCCATCTCAGCCTTCCAAAGTGCTGGGATTACAGGCGTGAGCCACTGTGCCCGGCCAGGTGGGGAGATTTTAATATGGGAGTGTAAACCAAAAGTAAATTCTAAGCCCCCCCAACCAATTGAATGGACCCCCTCCCTCTTGGCCAAGGGCATTCTAAGGTATACCTGAAACACTAGTTCCAGCAATGATGGGAATGGGTAGTCAGACATGTCTCATTATACCTTCCTCTCTTTTGAATTCAGGTACAGCTGACCAGCATTAACACTCAAACAGAGACCTTAAGACTGACAAAGCATACCCTTTGTAGCAATAAGATACCAACATAGGCCAGGTGCAGTGGCTCGCACCTGTAATCCCAGCACTTTGGGAGGCCGAGGCAGGTGGATCACAAGGTCAGAAGATCGAGACCATCCTGGCCAACATGGTAAAACCCCGTGCGTACTAAAAATACAAAAATTAGCTGAGTGCAGTGGCAGGTGCCTGTAATCCCAGCTACCCAGGAGGCTGAGGCAGGAGAGCAGCTTGAACCCAGGAGCTTGAGGTTGCAGTGAACTGAGATCATGCCACTGCACTCCAGCCTGGCGACAAAGCAAGACTCCATCTCACACACACACAAAAAAGATACCAACATGACAGACAGCAGGCCCTGAAAAAAATGGAAGTATTTTATCCTAAATATGTTTCTTTGACATATTTTGAAGTGGCCCTGCAAAGCTGATGCTTGTGGGGGAAAATCAACATTTTGTAGAAAATCCCCTTCCCTTTCCAGGTCTTTTGCCTGATCCAAGAGAGAATTAACTAAGAATCTGGCACCTTTCTAAGTCTGATAAAAAACATGTACAAATCTATTATCTCTGGAGACCTGCTACCTGGACACTTCATCTGCATAGTAGGAATCTTGGTCTCCACAGCCCCTTACATTAACCCAGACACTCCTTCTATTATTGATTCCAGGTCTTTAGATAAACTCAACTGCCAGTCAGAAAATCTTTGAACCCACCTATGACCTGGAAGTTTCCCACTTCTAGTTGTCCAATCTTCCCAGACCAAACCAGTCTAATCTTCTATGTATGATGCTTTATGTCTCCCTAAAAGTATAGAAATCAAGCTGCAGCACGGTCACCTCTGGGTGCATGTTGTCAGAACCTCCTAAGGCTGTATCACTGGCCATGGTCAACTCATATCTAACTCAGAATGAATCTCTGCAAATATTTTACAGAGTTTGACTCTTTCTTGTCGACAGGAGACATTTAAGAATGTTATTTAAGAGTTAAAGACAAGTGACCTCATCAAGCAGCTCTCTACACCACAGCCAGGTAAATCCAAAAAGATGGGAAAAACCAGCACAAAAAAGGTGAAACCACCAAGACCAGAACACCTTTCTCCTTCAAGGGATCACAACTCCTCAACAACACAGGATCACAACTTGACTGAGAAGGAGTGTGAAGAATTGATGGAAACAGGATTCAGAAGGTGGATAATAACAAACTTCTCAGAGCTAAAGGAACACGTTCTAACTCAATGCAAAAGAAACCAAAAACCTTGAAAAAGGTTAGACGAAATGCTAACTAGAATAACCAGCTTAGAGAAGAACATAAACGACTTGATGGAGTTGAAGAACACAGCACCGAGAACTACGTGAAGCAAACACAAGTTTTAATAGCTGAATCAATCAAGCAGAAGAAAGGATATCAGAGATTGAAGATCAACTCAATGAAGTAAAAAGAGAAGGCAATACAAGAGAAAAAAGAGTGAAAGAAATGAACAAAGCCTTCCAGAAATATGGGATTATGTGAAAAATAATCTAATCTACGCTTGATCGGTGTATCTGAATATGACCGGGGGAGAATGAATCCAAGCCTGGAAAACACACTCCAGGATATTATCCAGGAGAACTTCCCAAGCCTAGCAAGGCAGTCCAAATTTCAAATTCAAGAAATACAAGAACTCCACAAAGATATTCCTCAAGAAGAGCAACCCCAAGGCACATAATTGTCAGATTCCCCCAGGGTCAAAATGAAGGAAAAAATGCTAAGGGCAGCCAGAGAGAAGGTCAGCTCCCCCACAGAGGGAAGCCTATCAGACTCACAACAGATCTCTCAGCAGAAACTCTATAAGCCAGAAGACACTGGGGGCCAATACTCAACATCCTTAAGAAAAGAAATTTCAATCCAGAATATCAGATCCAGCCAAACTAAGCTTCATAAGTGAAGGAGAAATAAAATCCTTTATGGACAAGCAATTATTGAGAGATTTGTCACCACCAGACCTGCCCTACAAGAGCTCCTGAAAGAAACACTAAGCATGGAAAGGAACAAGTACTAGTCACTGCAAAAGCAAACCAGCTGGCAAAGACCAAAAATGCAATAAAGAAAATGAGTCGACTAATGAGAAAAAAACCAGCCAGTAACAAAATGTAGAAGATCAAATTCACACATAACAATATTAACATTGAATGTAAATAGCCTAAACGCCCCAATCAAAAAACACAGACTGGCAAAAAAATTTTTGCAATCTGCCCATCTGACAAAAGGCTAATATCCAGAATCTACAAAGAACTAAAACAGATATACAAGAAAAAACAAACAACCCCATTCAAAAGTGGGTGAAGGATATGAACAGACACTTTTCAAAAGAGGACATATATGAGGCCAACAAACATATTGAAAAATGATCATCATCACTGGTCATTAGAGAAATGCAAATCAAAACCACACTGAGATATCATCTCATGCCAGTTAGAATGGCGATCAATAAAAAAAAAAAATCGGGAGACAACAGATGCTGGAGAGGATGTGGAGAAATAGGAACACTCTTACACAGTTGGTGGGAGTGTAAATTAGTTCAACCATTGTGGAAGACAGTGTGGCGATTTCTCAAGGATCTAGAAATAGAAATTCCATTTGACCCAGCAATCCCACTATTGGGTATATACCCAAAGAACTATAAATCGTTCTACTATAAAAACACATGCAAACGTATGTTCATTGCAGCCCTGTGCACAATAGCAAAGACCTGGAACCAACCCAAATGCCCATCAATGATAGATTGGACAAAGAAAAGGTGGTACATATACACCATGGAATACTATGCAGCCATAAAAACGATGAGTTTGTGTCCTTTGTAGGGACTTGGATGAATCTGGAAACCATCATTCTCAGCAAACTGACCCAAGAACAGAAAGCCAAGTACCGTTATGTTCTCACTCATAGGTGGGTGTTGAACAACAAGAACACGTGGACTCAGGGAGAGGAGCATCACACACAGGGGACAGTTGGGGGTGGGTAGGGAGAGACAATGGGGGGGGGTGGGGAGGGGTGGGGAGGGATAACGGGAGAAATGCCAGATACAGTATGCACCTAAAGTAAAATAAATAAATTATTTAAAAAAAAAGAGGAAAGACACACAAAAGGTGGCTCAACAAGTCAAAATAGGTTTATTTTGGGGCAATAAACCTGAGAGGGGCTTCTGGCTGATTTTGGTCAGAGAGTGTCTCTCACAGACTAAGTATTTATTGGTGAGAGAGCTTGGAATGTTTCTGTGTCGGGAAGAAGTTTACAGTGGGGTTGGAATGTCTCTGGTTAGAGGGGAAGTTATCTTGGGGTTATCTCCTCCCAGCCAGTTGGGAGGGAGGTTATCTGGGGCTGGCATGTCTCTGGTTGGGGGAGGGGTTTGGAATGTTTCTGGTTGAAGAGGTTATTTGTGGTTTGTGGTCATGCTGACCTTAGCCATTAGGCTGATGCCCTTTGGATTTAGGCAGGTTTTGATCAATGTGAACTTAAAATGACAGTGCTTATCCCAAGGTGGCGATACTTCTGCTCTGTCAGGTTTGTCATGCTCCTATGGCCAAATCATGGAGATGGTAAGCTCGAAGGTGTAGGATGAACAGGGGAATACTAGGAATACTGGTATAAGCCAGGTCCCTGATAAAGCAAGAGAGAATGAGGTCCAGAGTCCAGCTGGAAGAATTAGCTTTAGACAAGGGGAAAAGGATGTACCTTTCCAGCATAGTGAGGGGTATGAAAGAAAAACATCTTGGGCCCCCAGAATCACTAAGCTAAAGGGGGAAATTCAAGCTGGGAACTGCTCAGGGCAACTCTGCCTCCCATTCTATTCAAACTCATCCCTCTGCCAGGTGCAGTGGCTTGCACCTCCAATCCCAGCTCTTTGGGAGGCCGAGGCAGGCAGATCACCTGAGGTTAGGAGTTCGAGACCAGCCTGACCAACATGGTAAAACCCCATCTCTACTAAAAATATAAAAATTATCCAGGCATGGTAGTGTGCACTTGTAATCCCAGCTACTTGGGAGGCTGACACAGAAGAATCACTTGAACCCAGGAGGAGGAGGTGGCAGTGAGCTGATACTGTGCCACTGCATGCTAGCCTGGGCAATAAGAGCGAAATTCCATTTCAAAAATCAAAAGACAAACAAAATCATCCCTCTGCTCACTGAGATAGATGTATATTCTGATTGCCTTATTTGAAAAGGCTTATCAGAAACTCAAAATAATGCAACCATTTGTCTCTCACTTACCTGTGACCTGGAAGCCCCCTCCCTGAGCTTTCCCGCCTTTCTGGATGGAACCAATGTACTTCTTACATATATTGTTTGACGTCTCATCTCCCTAAAATGTATAAAACCAAGCTGTGCCCTCGACCACCTTGGGCACATGTCATCAGGACTTTCTGAGGCTGTGTCACGGGCACGTGTCCCCAGCCTTGGCAAAATAAACGTTCTGAATTAACTGAGACCTGTCTCACATTTTTGGGGTTTACAGGACGAAGAAAAGATAGGTAAGTTTGTAGCTGTGACAAATGAGAAAAAACAAAATTCTAAGTCTCCAGTGGACTGAATGGACTAAATTCTTGGCCAAGGGAACCCTAGAGAAACGTTAGAAGCTGAGTTCATGGCCATAATAAGATGGGAGATCAGAGAGGTCTCATTATAACCCTTCCATCATTAACAGTCATTAGACTTTCTTCCCTAAGGGCTAAACAGAACTCCTCCACAGCCCTCAATTTTTTGAGACAGGGTCTCCCTCTGTTGCTCAGGCTGAAGTGCAGTGGCACAATCATGAATCACTACGGCCCTGACCTCCCAGGCTCAGGTGATCTCCCACCTCAGCCTCCTGGGTGCTGCCATGCCTGGCTAGTTTCTTTGTATTTTTTAGTAGAGACAGGGTTTCGCCATGTTGCCCAGGGTGGTCTTGAACTCTCGGGCTCAAGTGATCTGCCCACGTTGACCTCCCAAATTTCTGGGATTACAGGCATGAGCCACCACATGGCTGGCCCTAAACCAGCCCTTTCAAAAGACTACTGGCTTATCTTCCCTGGTACAGAACAAAGACAAGATTAATCCTTTTGATTCCTTCACCACTTCCTGAGACATGCTTCCTATTCTCCTTTTCTTCAAATGTACACATTGTCTTTTGTAAAATGTAGATTTACTGGGCACTAACTAAAGTCTCACAATTATGTAATCATTTGTCTCACTGCGGGCCTCCCCCTGCCTCCCACTTTAAGGAAAACGTATAAACACTAAACCTCCTGAGAACCTCTTTGGAGGTTCTCCAAACAGCCACAGATGTTTCTGTCACTCACGTTTTTTTTGGGCTGCACCCTCAAGATGGCTCAATAAACCTCCATGATTTGAGACTTATACCCTGATCACTCATTTTAGTTATCACAAGTTAAGGGAAGTCCCAAATAATACATTCTATTTTTTTCCCAAGCCACTCCCTACATTCTTTATTTAAGAGTCAAGGTCTTGCTCTATCACCCAGGCTGGAGTACAGTGCCGTGATCATAGCTCACTGCAGCCTTGAACTCCTGTGATCCTCCTATGTCAGCCTCGTGAGTAGCTGGGACATAAGCATGCACCACCATGTTCAGCTATGTTTTTCCATTTTTATAGTCTCCGCCATGTTGCCCAGGCTGGTCTCAAATCCCTGGCCCGCAAGCAATCCCCCTGCCTCAGCCACCCAAAGTGCTGGGATTACAGGTGTGAGCCAGTGGATGTGACCCCACATTCTATTTTTAGAGTGAAGTAAAAAGTTATTATCTGGGAGTGTGAAGGGAATAAGAAGAAATTTGATTTTGTAGGGCAATGATCTCCAAGGAGTACAATATTCTTCAGGAGTGTGGGCAGCCTGCAAAGTGCAGGAGCAGTGAATATTGTTGATTCAAAACAAATTTAGACTTGGATAAGGAGAGATCTTAGTTAAAAAGGTGTGGTGGCGTGTACCTGTAGTCTCATCTACTTGGGAGGCTGTGACAGAAGGATCACTGGACGTTATGGTCAAAAAGTTGGAAGGTTCCAGCACTCTGAGAGGCCAAGGTAGGCAGATTGCTTGAATCCAGGAGTTCAGTATCAGCCTGGTCAATGGCAAAACCCCATCTCTACCAAAAATACAAACATTAGCAGGGCATGGTGGCATGTGCCTGTCGTCTGCAGTCCCAACTATTTGGGAAGCTGCGGCAAGATTGCCTGAGCCCAGAAGTCCAGGCTGCAGTAAGCAGTGATTGCGCCACTGTACTCCAGCCTGGGAAACAAAGTGTTTCAAAAAATGTTTAAAGTGGGAAGCTTGAATTTAAAATTTCAGAGGGGACTGGGTGCAGTGGCTCACACCTCTAATCCCAGCACTTTGGGAGGCTGAGGCAGGTGGATTGCTTGAGTCCTAGAGTTCAAGACCAGCCTGGGCAACATGGCAAAACCCATCTCTGTAAAAAAAATATAAAAACTAGCTGGGCATGGTGGTGCACATCTGTGGTCCCAGCTACTCAGGAGGCTGGGGTGGGAGGATCACCTGAACCCAGGAGTTGGAAGCTGCAGTGAACTGTGATTGTGCCACTGCACTCCAGCCTGAGTGACAGAGTGAGACCATGTCTCAATAAATAAATAAATAAATAAATGTGCAGAGGGGAACTCATTCTGAGTAATACATTCCAGGGTGTGGGTGGCTGATGGGGAGTAAAAGTGAAGGTTGTGAGAGTTAGCGAATCCAGGGAACAGAAACCCATGTTCAGAGGGGCTATCACTCAGGACAACTGCATACCAGTAGCTGGAGAGGAAGCGCAGGAGCCAGGTATAAATCTGGCCTCTGAACAAGGGAGAGAATCATCGATACCACGCCATTCTCCTTTCAATAAGATCTGTCCCTTCCCTGAGAGGAGTGAGCCTAGCAGTCATGACCCTCCTTTGGGTCATGGTTAATTGGACTCAGAGTGTATACCAGATCCAAGCTAAGCCAATCAGCTTCTCCTTTCAAGGAATTTGGAATTAAACTGAGAGCAACTGGTCAAACTCTGCTGGCTGCTTGAACCGAGGAACTGTAACATTGGGCTGGAATCGCCATATTTGGCCACATGCACGCAAATAGGCTGAGAAAGCCGATACATGGATATACAGATATATAGAAAGAGAAGGAGAGGGAGCGAAGGAGAGAGGTTTCTAAAGAGAAAGATCAGATTATCTACAAAGGAACAAGGTTCAAACTGACATCAAATTTCTTTGTAGCAACCCTGGATGCAAGTAGACCAGGGAGTAAAATATTGAAGGGAAAGAACTGTGAACCAAGAAATTTACAACCAAATTGTCAATCAATGAAGACTCTACAAAAAATAACTTCATTTAAATCGAGCGTTAAGGGAATGCAATATTTAAATCAAACTCTGCCAATGTTTATCTCTAGAGGCTTGTTGCCATTTTTGTCTTCTATGGAATTTTTGTCCCAAGAAACGCAGGATTACATTTTTTTTCTAACAGATTGAGCTGCTGTAGCGTATTCTTGGTTATCAAAATACTCATATAGCTTGGGGATTTTTGAATTGATAAATATTCATAATGTGTGAAAAGCATGATACACACTGTACGATCTCCATCCCATAAAATTAAATGTGTCTATACACACATAGGACCTAGAAGGACACGTCAAACTGTAAAGTGCTTATGACTGTGGATGACTTTGTTCTTTGCTTCTTGTGCTTTTCAGTTTCCTATAATGCACACATTAATTTTTAAAAAATAAAAGTTATTTTTAAAACATGAAAAAAAATAACTTCAAGCTCGCAAGGCCTCACAAAGATTGCCACAGAGGCCCATTTTGAAAAAGGTTTGTAAGAAGGACCAAAAAAGAAAAAAAAGAAAGAAAAGAAAAGAAATCCTATGGATGCTGCAAGAAAAAATGGAAAAAGGCCAGGCACGATGGCTCAGGCCTGTATTCCCAGCACTTTGGGAGGCCAAAGTGGATGGATCACTTGAGGTCAGGAGTTTGAGACCAGCCTGGCCAATGTGGTAAAACCCTGTCTCCACTAAAAAGACTAAAATGAGCAGGGTGTGGTGGTTTGTGCATGTAATCCCAGCTACTCGGGAGACTGAGGCATGAGAATCACTTGAACCCAGGAGGCAGAGGGTGCAGTGAGCCGAGATCACACTTCAGCCTGGGCTACAGGGCGAGACTCCGTATCAGGGGAAGAGAAAAAAAAAAATGGAAAGAAAGGGTGATTTATTTTGGTAATGATTTTGGTAACTGTTCCTTGTTAATTGCTACACTAATAAGGCTAGGATCAAATGAAATAAAGGGAACATTCGTAACTCTAAAATAAAGTTCTGGACAGTATCAATATGAATGGAGGGGACAAGGATAGGAGAAGATCAGAGGGACACAAGGATCATGCTAAAGTATCTATCCTGTTAGAGATGATGTTGTCAATTTACTGCCTCTCAGGCCGGGCGTGGTGGCTCACGCCTGTATCTTTGGGAGGCCGAGGTGGGTGGATCACTTGAAGCCAAGAGGTCCCAGGCAGGCAGGGGAGGAAGAGCCCCATTTTAACAAGATTGTTCCACTTGGAATAACAATCGCCTCTACACAGAGGTTTTAGAAGTTACCATTTGTAAACACAGACAGAATCCTGAAATAGGACAGTCAGGTATACAAAGCGCCACCTTGCACCTTGCACAGAGATCCCCAGCAAACATCACTTTGTCATTTGCACGAAGGTATGCAAAAGACACTAAATGTGCCTATTAGATGCTATGAAAGTTTTTCACATCAGCCCCTGCCTTCTCATAACATAGAAAGAAGGGAAATCTTATAAAAGACCATGGCAGAGTCTATGTCTCCCGATGATTATTGAAAGTTGGTAGAGGCCTCTTCTCTATCGTCTTTGTTTCTGAAATCCCTTATGATTTTAAAAAATACAAATGCCCTGAAAGTGTTTGATTTCATTCCAGTTTGAAGCATCCATTCTTTCGTTTTTTGTTTGAAAACTACAACAATAAGAGATTGAACGTTCTATAACTTACCGAAGATTTCAGAATCAACTCGGGTGAGAAGAGATTCCTTTTTCTGAATGTGGATGAAGCCACCCTGATCCCTATCTTGTAGGAGATCCATTGGTCCTGGAATTGTTGGAAGACTGCTCCTTCCCACTCCTTGGCTGAGAGTCCCACACATGGGGGGCTGAGGCAGGAAAACTGCTTGAACCGGGAGGCAGAAGTTGCAGTGAGCCAAGACTGTGCCACTGTACTCCAGCTTGGGTAACAGAGTGAGATTCTGTCAAAAAAAAAGAAAGAAAGAAAGAGAAAACAGCTGGGCACAGTGGCTCATGCCTGTAATCCCAGCACTTTGGGAGACTGAGGCAAGTGGATCACGAGGTCAGGAGATTGAGACCATCTGGACTAACATGATAAAACCCCGTCTCTACTAAATATACAAAAAAATTAGCCAGGCATGGTGGCACGTGCCTGTAGTCCCAGCTACTCAGGAGGCTGAGGCAGGAGAATTGCTTGAACCCAGGAGGCGGAGGATGCAGTGAGCTGAGATTGTGCCACTGCACTCCAGCCTGGGTGACAGAGCAAGACTCCATCGCAAAAAAAAAAAAAAAAAAGAAAGAAAAAACAAATGTTTGAGGTGATGGGTATCCCCAAGTACCCTGACTTGATAGTTACACATTGTATACAGGTATCACAATATCACATGTACCTCCAAATATGTACAACTATGATATATGTATAAAAAATATAAAAAATAATAAAGGACAAAGAAAAACATATGAGTAAAAAGTACAACAGAAGGAAATATGTTAATCTTAAACAGGCAGCTAACAATCCTGCCTAAAATATAGCAAAGTGACAAAACCATAAGGAGAAACAGATTGTTGGAAATTTGAATAGTCAATAAGAAAATTGTAATACGCTTCTTTTTTTAAAGATGTTGTCTCTGTCATCTAGGCTAGAGTGCAGTGGCATGATCTTAGCTCACTGCAACCTCTGCCTCGTGGGTTCAAGCAATTCTCCTGCCTTAGCCTCCCAAGTAGCTGGGATTACAGGCGCCTGCCACCACACCTGGCTAATTTCTATATTTTTAGTAGAGCCCGGGTTTCACCATGTTGGTCAGGCTGATCTCGAACTCCTGACCTTATGATCCACCCACCTTTGCCTCCTAAAGTGCTAGGATTACAGGCATAAGCCACCACACCCAGCCACACCTGGCTAATTTTTGTATTTTCAGTGATACGGGGTTTCACCATGTTGGCCAGGATGGTCTCAAACTCCTGACCTCAAGTGATCCACTTGCCTCAGCCTCTCAAAGTGCTGGGATTACAGGCGTCAGCCACTGCACCTGGCCTGCTTTTGGATATTTTAACAGAAAGGTGAAGAGAAACAAATGACTGAGAGATTTCATCAGAGAAAGAAAAGATCCCAAGGATCTAAACAATAGTGTCAACCCTTAATTCGAATAACTGGCATATACAATAAACAGCATATAAAGCCATTGAACATTTAATATCAATAGATTCAACCTTTAGCTAATTATAAAACTTTAATACCGATACTTATATACCACATACATTTTAAAAATTATATTTCTCCTGCTCCTTACAGGTTAGACTTTTTTTTTTTCTTTTGAGATAGGATCTCGCTCTGTCCTCCATGCTGAAGTGCAGTGGCACAGTCAATCATGCTTAGTGCCACCTCAACCTCCTGGGTTCAATGCTGGGATTACAAGTGTATGCTATTGTGTCCGGCTGATTTTTTTAAAAACATTTTTTATTGGTTGCAAGCAAATCAAAAGCTTATCTACAGTGGCAAAACAATGGCAATAAGGTGCCTGGCAGGCTTGAAAAACAGCAAAAAGGCCAGTGTTCCTGGACCAACAGGGGGCAGGATTATTCATGATGCATACAATGGAAACCATGGTAGAGTTCTGAGCCAAGGAGTGTTGCAGTCTTATTTATTTATTTATTTATTTTTGAGACAGAGTTTTACTCTTGTCACCCAGGCTAGGGTGCAATGGTGCAATCTCGGCTCACCGTAACCTCCGCCTCCTGGGTTCAAGCAATTCTCCTGCCTCAGCCTCCAGAGTAGCTAGGATTACAGGCATGCGCCACCATGCCCAGCTAAATTGTATTTTTAGTAGAGATGAGGTTTCTCCATGTTTGTCAGGCTGGTCTCGAACTCTTGACCTCAGGTGTTACGCCTGCCTCAGCCTCCCAAACTGCTGGGATTATAGGCATGAGCCACCGCACCTGGCCTGTAGTCTTATATTTTTAAAAAGCACCTTGACTGCTTTGTAGAGAATAGATTGCATGGAGGTAGTGAGAAGTGCAGGGAAGGGAATTGAAGCAGGGGAATAAATGAAGAGTCTGCTACAGTAATCTAGGGGAAAGAGAAATAGTGGGCAGATCTGGATCTATTTGGAGGTTGAGCCATAAAGATTTGCTGATAAGACTGGGTGTGGGTATGAGAGAAGGAGAAGAGTTAATATGACTCCAGGGTTTTTTGGCTTGAACAGCTGGAAAGGTTGGAGGTACAACCAAGTTGGGGAAGATTAACAAGGAAGTGGGATAGTGGAAAGAAGATTAGGAACTCATAAATTCAGTTTTGGACAGATTGAGATTAAGATGCCTATTAGACATTTTTTTTTTTATAAAGACGGGGTTTCACCATGTTGGTCAGGCTGGTTTTGAACTCCCGACCTCAGGTGATCCACCCGCCTTGGCCTCCAAAGTGCTTGGATTACAGGCGTGAGCCACCACGCCTGGCCGCCTATTAGACATTTAAGTGAATCTGTCGAATAGGCAATTGGACATATGACTCTGGAGTTGAAGGGAAAGGTTTGAGTTGGAGTTATAAAATGTGGCAAACATGGACACCAATGAGGTGCCTTTTTATTTATAGAAAAAGAACAGCAAAAATGCCAGTATACCTGAAGGGGAGAGTAACAGAAAATGAAGTCAGAAACAGAAAATGAAGTCAGAAAGTAGGCCGGACGTGGTGGCTCATGCCTGTAATCCCAGCACTTTGGGAGGCCCAGGCAGGCAGATCACTGAAAGTCAGGAGTTCAAGACCAGCGTGGTCAGCATGGTGAAACCCCATTTTTACTGAAAATACAAAAGTAGAGTGGTGGCAGGTGCCTGTAATCTCAGCTACCTGGGAAGCTGAGGCAGGAAACTACTTGAACCTGGGAAGAGGAGGTTGCAGTGAACCGAGATCGCACCACTGCACTCCAGCCTGGGCGACAGAGTGAGACTCCATTTAAAAAAGAAAAGAAAAGAAAGTAACAAGGGGCCATATTACGAACCCCAGATGAGAAGATACCTGAAGCCATGAGACTGGATGAGATGACCAAGGGAGTGTGGATAAGGAAGAGGAACAAAGATTGAGCTCAGAGGAGCATTAATATTATTAAGAGGTTAGGGAAGAACCAGCACAGGAGATGGAGAAGGAGAGGCTAATGAGGTAGAAAGAAAACCAAGAATGTGTGATGTCAGGGAAACTAAGTTAAAAAAGTGTATTAAGGAGGAGGAGGTGATTATTTGTGTTAAGTGCTGCCAACAGGTCAAGTAGAATAACAATAGAAAATCAACTACTAAATCTAGCAAGATGATTATTGGTAATCTTGACAAGAACAGTTCTGGTAGTGATGTATGCTGAAGTCTAACTGGAATGAGTTCAATAGAGGACAAGAAAAGAGAAATTGGAGGCAGGAAATACAGATAATACTTTCTAGGAGTTCCGCTAGAAATGGAGCAGTAGTTGACGGGAGTAGGGGAATTTTTAAGAGAGAGAGAGAGAGAGAGACAGACAGAATGTATGTGTGTGTGTGTGTGTGTGTGTGTGTGTGTGTGTGTGTGTGTGTGTGTGTGTGTTTCAAGGTGAGGGAATTGCTGGAGTCAAGAACTGGAGAGAACACCTGCTTTTGGCCGGGTGCAGTGACTCACACCTATAATCCCAGCACTTTGGGAAGCTGAGGCGGGTGGATCACTTGGGGTCAGGAGTTCGAGACCAGCCTGGCCATCATGGTGAAATCCCATCTCTACTAAAAATACAAAAATTAGCTGGGCGTGGTGGCACATGCCTGTGATGCAGCTACTCCGGAGGCTGAGGTGGGACGATCACTTGAACCCAGAAAGAGGAGGTTGCAGTGAGCCGAGATCGCACCACTGCACTACACCCTGGGCGACAGAGCAAGACTCCGTCTAAACGAACAAAAACTGGACAGATAAAAGAGGGTGGAATCTAGCGCCTAATTGCCGAATGGACTTTAGATCAGAACACGGTTAATCCATTTGTTGCAAGAGAGGAGAGGCAGTGTATACAAAATGATGCAGACAGGTAGGCATGGTGCTGGGAGTCTGTAGAGAAACTCATCTGATAGCTTTGATTTTCTCGGTGAAGAGCACTCATTAGCCTAGAGGGAGGCAAGGGGAGCGTGCAGTCGGTTTGAAAAGTTGTGTTTGGCAGTGAATTAACTAAAAACACAACAAAATCCTAAACAGCGTTCTGCGGGGGGAGTATTAAGAACGACTTGAGGTTCGCAGTTATAACTTGAAAGAGGGAACAGGGTGGCAGTGCGTTTTTCTCCAGCCACATTCGGGCCAGGGTGCAGCCTGGCTACTAGGGAGAGGAAGCCACCGCCTAGAGCCTGCTGAAAGGCTCCTTCTCCTCACAGGACCTCCTGGGAGCTGCAGTCCACCTGTCGCCTCCACCAGGGAGGGAGAGACGAAATACAGGGAGCTACAGATGGGGCACACTGAGAGTTGCCATCTCCCAACACCCTGTATGTTAGGAGCTGTGGTCCCAGTCACCAGCCCAAGTACCATCTCTGCCCATATCTACTTGCAGGCAACACTGGGGAAATGAAGACCATGGAGCTTCCCAAGGTGAGGCAGATTGGGAACTTCAGTCCTCCTGTCATCGCCCTCATCCGCTATCATCAGGGGACGCTGGGTAACAGGTCAAAGGGAAAGGCGAAACCCACGGAACTTGGAAGGGACCTTACCTGAAAAGTCAGTTTCCCCAACGCGGGGCACAGCTGCACAGGGAAATCCCAGTCCTCTGGCCGCCACTCCCCGTAGAGACGGAGGAAGGCACCGCCTGGGAGGGCGCTACTCCCTGGACGCTGGCGGATGCAGTCCCGCGTCGCGGTCCTCAGAGGACTTGCAGCCCGCGCCCTCACCCGGAAGACCGACGTCTCCCGCCCCGAGGGGAATCCCGCACTAAGGCTGTGGTAGGGGCTTGTCCACCACCTATTTATTTATTTATTTGAGACGGAGTCTCGCTCGGTGCCTCAGGCTGAAGCGCAATGGCGCGATCTCGGCTCACTGCTACGTCCGCCTCCCGGGTTCAAGCGATTCTCGTGCCTCAGCCTCCCGAATACCTGGGATTACTGGCGCGCTGGGATTACATGTCCGGCTAATTTTTGTATTTTTAGTAGAGACGGGGTTTCGCCATGTTGGCCAGGCTGGTCTTGAACCCCTGAGTCACCACCGTTTAATGTCGCTCTCTATCTCCTGTCCTCCTTGAGTCGGTCTCCGAACGCCCGGCGCAAGGTACTACTCAGAATTGGAGACGGGGAGAGCCTCAAAAGCCAGAGAAACAGACGGCTGAAGAGCGCGTAAAACGTCAAGGAAGGTAGGCTGCTGTGGAGCGGGAGCAGCCTCACCAGCCTCGCGGAAGCTCCCGGGCCGGGAGGTGGGCTGTGGCTGGGGGCTGGCTCCGCGGAAAACACAGCCCCTCCTTTGCGCGCGCGCCCGAGCCCCGCCCGCCTTGCACGCACGCGCAGTCGGTGGGTCCTGCGTGCTTTCCCGCCAAAATGAGGTGGCAGCTTTTCCCAGCTCCAGCGAGGCGGCAATGAGGCTCTCGTAGGGCACGGGGCTGGCGCAGAAGGGAGCCACTGGTCCGGCTTAGACACCTGCCCCCTGCTCCCCGCCCAACGCCCTGAGACACCAGGTTTTATACACGGAGTCCAGAGCCTGTGTGTGTGTGTGTGTTTGTGTGTGTGTGTGGTTTTTTGAGACGGAGTCTCTCTGTTGCTCAGGCTAGAGTGCAGTGGCGCGATCTCAGCTCACTGCAGCCTCCGCCTCCCAGGTTCAAGCGATTCTCCTGCCTCAGCCTTCTTTGTAGCTGGGACTACAGGTGCGTGCCACCACACCCGCCAAATTTTAGTAGAGACGGGTTTTTCCATGTTGGCCAGGCTGGTCTTGAACTCCTGACCTCAAGGATCCTACCTCAGCCTACCTCAGCCTCCCACAGTGCTGGGATTACAGGCGTGAGCCACCACGCCCGGCCTTCTCATAGCTTTTGTTTCCTGGCTTTTTCTGGCCTGGCAGGACTGGAGCATTGCCTTTATGAAGGGCTACATGGGGACCCCGTATAACCACTAAAGAGCCGGCCGTGTGTGCAAGCCAGTGATGCAGGGCCTCTGTCACAAAGGCCAGAGCATCCCACGCACATCCCAGCACGGCCAGGGACAATGGCATAATGGCTCAGAACATGCCTGGAATCTGACTCTTGGTCCTCCCACATTCTGACTGTGTGGTGGGGCTTTTCCTCACTTGGAGGAAGGAAGATGATAGTTTTAAGTAGTGTTACCACATTTTATTTAGCAGATACAAATGCAGGACACCCAATTGAGTTTGGATGTCAGTTAAAAAAGAAAACAATTTTTTAGCATATATGTCCCAAATATTGTTGAACTGTAATTCAAATGTAACTGGGCATCAAGTTCAAATGTAACTGTATTTTATCTAGCAGCCCTGCTTTAAGGCATTGTTTGGAGACAATGCATGAACAGTTCTAGAATGGTGTCTGGTACATGTAAACACACAATAAAGTCTATTAATATAAAAGGTCACACTCCCTCAGAACATATCGGCGTCTCTGCTCATCCGGCTGTAGGATCTCAAATGGCCAGCTCTCAGAAAGTCACTCTGTCATAAAAGGACGGTTTAAATCTCGCCATCCCACCACAGTATAGTGACCCCTTTCCGCTACCACAAAGTACCAGATTTCCCCTGCCTTTCAGCTCTTGGCACATTCATGTGGGGGATTTTCATGCTCTTCATGTTGCCGCTTTCACTGGACACATGGGGGAGGGGCTGGGGGAGTCTGAGGCATTATGACGTTGGAGCCAGTGACACTCTTTCTAGGGGAAATTGTAGCTAGAGTCTGTCTCTTCTAGAATTAGGGGCATGTAATCCTCTGTGTGAGCCAGGAGGCAATGGAGATTCAGTGGGGAAGCCTCTGATGTTGTTTGCAAGATGTTAATAACAAGTTTTCCCCATGGGGTGAATGTATATTGAGTGGCATTGGTCGCACTGAGCTCATTAAGACATCTGCCATAGATGAGATAAAACTTTGTTTAATCTGAGAAGTCCAAAGGAAAAAGAAGTTGAAGGGGGAGAACCTAAGTTTATAAACGTAAGTCTATTTGACTCTAAAGTTTCTGTTCCATCTCTTATTCTCCCTTGATTTCAGCACACACCGTCACCTCTCTCATACATAATAGCACCCTGTATTTATACTGCATTTTAAAATTTTAAAGCCTTTTGAATTTCCTTGTCTCACTTTCTTTTTCTTTTTTTAGGCATAGTCTCACTATAGCCCAGGCTGGAGTGCAGTGGCGTAATCTCGGCTCACAGCAACGTCCGCCTCCCCTGGTTGGAGTGATTCTCCTGCCTCAGCCTCCCAAAGTGCTGGGATTACAGGCACGAGCCACCACCACACCTGGCCTCACTTTGTTTTTCTAAACACTTTAGTAGGGAAAAAGAAAAGGGAATTTCTCTCTGAAATCAAGAAGGATTAAAGTGAAATATCTGACTCTCACCAAAAACTTAATGGAATGAAGTCTTAGTCTAGGATTTAGAAGTGTCAGGAAACCCCCATTTTCCCAGTTAGAGCTCCTAGTCTTAAATTACCAGAGGAAACTTTGGGAAGAGGCTGAGGTTGTGGGATCTAACTCTTACTTCTCTTCACACATCAGCTTGCTGTAGCAGCCCGCTCTCTCCTTCCTGTACTTTCATTCTCCCTTCTTAGTGGCTTTTTTCCCTTGACTTTTAAACACATTTAATTTTCTCATTTAAAAAAAAAAATCCTTCTTTGCAGGGGCCAATCACTTGGTCTTCCCTTACATGTCCTTGAGAGTCGTATGCAAGATTTTGGAAAGTTTAAACTTCACATATGGTAGGCCAGGCATGGTGGCTCACGCCTGTAATCCCAGCACTTTGGGAAGCCAAGGCGGGTGGATCACCTGAGGTCAGGAGTTCAACACTAGCCTGGCCAACATGGTTAAACCCCATCTCTATTAAAAATAAAAACATTAGCCAGGCATGGTGGTGCACACCTGTAATCCCAGCTACTCAGGAGGCTGAGGCAGGAGAATTGCTTGAACCCGGGAAGTGGAGGTTGCAGTGAGCCAAGATTGTGCCACTGCACTCCAGCCTGGGCGACAGAGTGAGACTCCATCTAAAAATAAAATAAGTAAACTTTACTTATGGTAGAAATTGAGTGAGGTAAAAAGAAGAAAAAGAGTGAGGTAGTTACTCTTGCTAGGTGGAAAAGAAAGAGTTGGAATTGTTCAGCTAGGGATAGGAATCCCAAAGGAGGTCCTCCATTAGCACACTGGTGTCAGCAGGGAGCTGTTTGTCCTTGTCCCCAACAAGATTAAGTACAGAAATTCAGAGTAAGCATTTAGGAACTTTCATAGCAATTTTGCAGAATAATCTAATGTCTATTGAACTAATAATAAAAAAAAATCAGTGGCTCACGCCTCTAATCCCAGCATTTTGGGAGGCTGAGGTGGGCAGATCACTTGAGGTTAAGAGTTCAAGACCAGCCTGGCCAACATGGTGAAACTCCGTCTCTATTAAAAATTCAAAAATTAGCCAGATGTGGTGGCACACCCCTGTAGTCCCAGCTACTCTGGAGGCTAAGACAGGAGAATCGCTTGAACCTGGGAGGCAGGGGTTGCAGTGAGCTGAGATCATGCCACTGCACTCCAGCCTGGGTGACAGAGCAAGACTGTCTCAAAAAAAAAAAAAAAAAATGGAGCTCTAGTACCAGAGCAGCTAGCAATCCTAAACCTAATGGGAAATGAAGGGGAGCTGGATATGGGTGTTTAGAGTTCTTATATTTAGGTATTTGATCTATTTTGTGCTCATTTTTTAATGGTTTGAGGTAGAAATCCAAATTCATCATGTTGCATGTATATATTCAGTTGTCCTACCACTATTTGTTGAAAATACATATTTTCTAAGTAATTCTTTCTAATTATTTCTGTTTCTTTTCATTAGCTTTTCCTTTTTTTTTTTTTTTTTCCTTGAGATGGAATCTCATTCTGTTGCCCAGGCTGGAATGCAGTGGCACAATCTTGGCTCACTGCAACCTCTGCCTCCTGGGTTCAAGTGATTCCCCTGCCTCAGCCTCCCAAGTGGCTGGGATTACAGGTGCACGCCACCATGCCCAGCTAATTTTTGAATTTTTTAGTAGAGATGGGGTTTCACCATGCTGGCCAGGATGGTCTCACATTCCTGACCTCAAGTGATCCCCCCGCTTCAGCCTCCCAAAGTGCTGGAATTACAGGCGTGAGCCACTGCACCCAGCCTGCTTTTCCCATTTTTGTCCTCTAGGTTCTTCACTGGGTTTTCTCCCTTGTGTTCCTTGAACTTTGTCCTTCCGCTTGTGATACTTGATTTTTCTTTGATTTCTGCCTGGTCTCCATTTGTTCTTACCCTGTTCCTTCAGCATCTCTTCCCTGGATTTTTGTATTTTTGCTTTGTAGTCTTCCATCATAGAGGCAATTGCATCAAGTTTTTTTAATTCATGGCAAAATATTTGGTTATAATTTTTTTTTGTTTTTGAGGCAGTCTCATTCTGTCGTCCCAGGATGGAGTGCAGTGGTGAGATCACACCTCACTGCAGCCTCAACCTCCAGGGCTCAAGCAGGCTCTCTGCCTCCTGAGTAGCTGAGACTACAGTAGTGTGCCACCACTCCTGGCTAATTTTTTATTTTTTGTAGAGATAGGGTCTTGATATGTTGCCCAGGCTGGTCTTGAACTCCTGTGCTCAGGCAATCCTCTCACCTCAGCCTCCTGAAGTGCTGAGATTACAAGCAAGAGCCACCACACCTGGCCTAGTCATAGTTTTTATCTGACTCGTTGACGCAGTTTTCCAGTGAAAGCTCTTCATATAGATGGAATCATACAGTACGTGCTCTTTTGTGTCTGTCTTCTTGTACTCAGTATTAGTTTTTGAGTTTCATCTATGTTGTTGCAAGTGCCAGTAGTTCATTCCCACTCCTATCTTTTTTAAAACAAAGGAGTTTCTCCAACTTCTAAAGGGGTACTTCATTTTTAAATTATTTTTTTATTTTAATTTTTTTTTTTGAGATGGAGTCTCACTCTTGTCGCCCAGGCTGGAGTGCAATGGTGTGATCTCGGCTCACTGCAATCTCCTCCTCCAGGTTCAAGTGATTCTTCTGCCTTAGCCTCCTGAGTAGCTGGGATTACAGGCACCTGCCACCACGCCCAGCTAATTTTTGTGTTTTTAGTAGAGATGGGGTTTGGTCATGTTGCCCAAGCTGGTCTCAAGTTCCTGGGCTCAAGTGATCCACCTGCCTCGGCCTCCCAGAGTGCTGGGATTACAGGCATGAGCCACCTGGTCCAGCTTCTTAAGGAGTGCTTCTCTAATTTATCCTGTTGCCCTTCCCTCTTTCCCAATTCCCTTAATTTCCAGTCTAACATCAGATGTTATCATTAAGAGACCTTTACCTTCCACAGGTTCTGTAATCCAAGATGTCTATAAAGAGCTGTGATGTCACTAGGAAATCATCTTCACCCAGACTTATTCCTGAGTGGAAAAACTTGAAGTTCCTCATAAGGAAGAAGATCCTGAAGAGCATAAAGGTGACGTGTATGAGAGCTGTGCACGTGGTGGGCCTGGACTGATTATCTCTGCCAAGCAGGCTGTGGCATGGGCAAGACACAGGCAACTTTGGAAAGGCCCTCCCACATCCCCCCAACCACTTCTCCTGCTAAGTTAAGATGATAGCATTAGGTAAGTTAGAACACTTTGTGCTGCAAGTAACAGAAAATGGATTCATATGGATTAAACAAGTAGGAGGCATCTTTGTCTTACATGTTGCCAAGGACCCTCATTCTTTTTCTTTCTTTTCCACCATTTCTATTACATTAGTTTATTAACCTAGGGTTACACGATAGTTGTTGCATTTCCAGGTATCAGCTTCAAACTGCAAGTAGATAGAAGATAGAAAAGGGAAGGTCAGTGAGTCACAGGGCTGTGCTCTTCTGGTCCATGATAACCTAAACAAAATCAGAATTTTATCTGGATGAAAGGAAGGGGAAGAGGAAGGAGAAAGGTTTGGTGTAGAGTAGGTAGCAGTAATAGCAGGCAGATACGTTGCGTTCATTTAAGATATTCTTAGCTCTTTTTCATAGCAAAGCATTGATACTGTTTAATGAGTGAATGAATTGTTTGCATGTAACGGCTTGAAAAGAGAAAAGGAATGATGATTAACTAATGGAATAAGAGGTATGTAAATGAGCTTTCTGATTAAGAGAGATGAGGGGTTGGGAGCTCAGACATCAGGGTTCTTTGGCTCAGCTCTGCTACTGCTACTGAATCAGCAATGGCAATGGTGCTGTAAACTCTTGAGATCTGAAAATAAGAAATACAGGTAGGGCTGGGCATGGTGGCTCATGCCTGTAATCTCAGGATTTTAGGAGGCCAAGGCAGGAGGACCACTTGAGCCCAGTAGTTCAAAAGCAGCCTGGGCAGCATAGCAAGACCCCATCTCTATAAAAAATAAAAAAATTAGCCAAGTGTGGTGGTGTATGACTGTAGTCCCAGCTACTCAAAAGGCTAAGGTGGAAAAATTGCTTGAGCCCAGAATTTTGAAGTTATGGTGAGTTATGATCACACCATGGCACTCCAGTCAGGTCAATAGCAACAGACAGAGCAAGACTCTGAGGGAAAAAAAAATTGGCCAGGCGCGGTGGCTCACACCTGTAATCCTAGCACTTTGGGAGGCCTAGGTGGATTGCCTGACCTCAGAAGTTTGAGAGCAGCCTGGGCAACACAGTGAAACCCTGTTTCTACTAAAATACAAGAAATGAGCCAGGCATGCATCTGTAATCCCAGCTACTCAGGAGGCTGAGACAGGAAAATCACTTGAACCTGGGAGGCGGAGGTTGCAGTGAGCCGAGATTGCACCACTGCACTCTAGTCTGGGCGACACAGCAAGACTCCATCTCCAAAAAAAGAAAAAAAGAAATACAGGAAGAAGAGAGATTCTGAGTTGTAGATAAATATTGGCCTCAGTATAGTCTCAAATCCTTTGTGGATGCATGGAGCAGGTATGATGGACATTGTAAGTAAAGTTGTTTTAATACTTCAGTTGATTTAGTATTAAACCTTCCAACTTAGGTGATCAGAGCACAAATTCTGATGCAGACAAACTTGGAGAGTTAGATTCATGGGGCATTGTTCAGGAAGCAAGTATAGCTTAAGTAGCTATAGAGAAGGGGGATCCCAAAAGTAAACTTCATGAACTCACTGTGGCTGATCAGCATGAGGAGTTCATGTACATATATTAAAGACATTGCTACATCACTGGAAGGTAGTGTGTATTGTATATGTTCTACTGTGTAACCTATTAAAAGGAATGCAACTCTCTTGATAGATACACACATATCCACACACCCACACAGGCAGAAGAGCTGACACACAGCTAACTCTATGTTGTAAATAGCACACATTCCCCTTGGGTACACATAAGAATAGTGACAGAATGCCGGGCACGGTGGCTCACGCCTGTAATTCCAGCACTCTGGGAGGCTGAGGCAGGTGAATCACTTGAGGCCAGGAGTTGCAGACCAGCCTGACAAATGTGGCGAAACTCTGTCTCTGCTAAGAATACAAAAATTAGCCAGGCATGGTGGCAGGTGCCTGTAATCCCAGCTACTCAGGTGGCTGAGGCAGAAGAATCACTTGAATTGGCGAGGCAGAGGTTGCAGCGAGCCGAGATCACACCACTGCACTCCAGCCTGGGCAACAGAATGAAACTGTCTAAATAAATAAATAAAATAGTGACAGAAGTGCATGCCACAAGGTCTGCCACACGTGGTGAGCATTCTATTACATGTCTGTGAAGTATGAGTTTCCCAAAGATGGTATATCATGTGTGAGCAATTGTAACAACTCTACCTTTTGGTGTAGGCTGGAACTTTTAAAAGTTTACAGCTGTGACAGGTATACATATTTGTCATGGTTGGGTTCCTCTGTCATCCCTCAGATATACATATTTGCCATGGTTGGGTTCATCCCTCAGTAAATATTTATTTCTATTTATTTTACTCATAGAGAATTGCATTCCTTTCTTTGTTGGCACTTATCCTTTTGTATACTCAGCTGTTAGTTGTTTAATGTCTGTTTCCCCCGCTGGGACTCATCTTCTTAAGAGCCAGAGCTGTGTCTGTTTTGCTCAGAATTGTACTCTCAGTTTCTCTCATAGAACCTGTCAGCCTTTCTCAACTGTGGCTTTTCATCTGAACCATGGAACACAGAACATGATTTGAGGGGCTACTTTCTCATTTCTCTCAATGTCTCATCACTAGTAGCATTCTAGATGACCAGGAGAGAAATTAATTCATTATGTAGATTGGATACTTTAGGACATAAGGGCTTACTTTTTTTTTTTTTTTTTTTTAAACAGAAACTTGGTGAGAAAGCCTAGAATAGACTGATTGATACAGATACGAACTGTTGCAAACTGAGGGTGAGGGAGGGATGACTCCCCAAATAATGTTTTCTAGTAGCAGGGTATGTGTTGGTTAGCTAGACAACAACCAATGACCACTCATCCCTCAGTAAATATTTATTGATATTTATTTAACTTATTGAGACAGGGTCTCGCTCTGTTACCCATGTTGGAGTGCAGTGGTGCAATCATGGCTCACTGTAGCCTGACCTCCTGGGCTCAAGCAATCCTCCTCTCTCAGCCTTCTGAGTAGCTGGGACTACAGTCATGCACCACCATGCCCGGCTAATTTTTGTATTTTTTGTAGAGATGGGGTTTTGCTATGTTGCCCAGGTTGGTCTCGAACTCCTGGGCTCAAGCGACCCACTTGCCTTGGCCTCCCAGTGTTGAGATTATAGGTGTGAGCCACCACACCTGGCCAGTAAATATTTCTTAAATGAATGAATGAGTGGGGACTCAGAACTCTGAAATCAGGTCACTCCTCTCTCTCAGATTGATGAAGAACCAAAGAATGACGTGGTTATACTGCGTGACTGGCCTGAGGCACTATACCAGGAGTCCCACCATCCCCAGAACAAGCCTTTTGTCTGCTTCTACTACTCCAATAGGGTCAACTGTTTTGTTTCCTTAAACTGGATGGAACCATATGGAAAAATGCAGGTAAAGCCACTTCATTCCCCCCCCCCCCACCCCGCCTTCTTAATCCAATTTACACGCATCACACCTGAACTGCCCTCATTTTAGAATGATGGCAGTGACTGTGAATTAGCTCTAGCAGCCATCTCCATATCCCAGTTTGACCTGGCTGCAGTGATCCTTCTTCACCTCTAGTTATCAGGCCCACAGAATTCATATGCCCCATAAAGTAGACTGAAAGCCAAGAAAAGGGCCCTGAACATGGTGCTTCTATCACGTACCCAATTCCTGGTACGATAGTCCCTGCATATTCATGGGAGATACATTCCAAGCCCCCAGTGGACATCTGAAATTGCAGATAGCACCAAACCTGATTGTCACCAATTGGAACATGTTTCTGTTCATGCTGCTCACCCACATATTGAATGCTTTTTCCATCATAACTAAGCACTTATCATGCACTGTGGCCATTTGTGTGCAGTTGAGGTGCAGCAGAGAAACTAGCATGAATTTCTCTTTCCTCCTTCACAATTTCACAGAAGGTTCATTCTTACTATAGATCGTAGCAACCTCAGGATACAATTGCTTTCCTTATTAATTCAAGAACCTTCACCTTTTCACTTGAAAGAAGCATTTTGTGGCTTCTCTGTGGCATATCTGAATTGCCACTATCACTACTTCTGTGCTTTAGGGCCATTATTAAATAAAATAAGGGTTACTGGAACACAAGCACAGTGATACTGTGACAGTCAATCTGGCAACCACGATGGCGATGGCTACTAAGTGACTTAACAGGCAGATAAGATACAGAGGGTAGATAGGCTGGACAGAGAGATAATCAGAGTCCCAGGCAGGATGGAATGGTACTGCGTGAGATTTCATCATGCTACTCAGAATAGCATGCAATTTAAAACTTATTGTTTATTTCTGGAATTTTTCATTTAATCTTTTCAGCTGCAGTTGACGAGACAGGTACCTGAAACCACAGAAAGTGAAACCATGAGTAAGGGGGTTGCTGTACTAGGAGACTCTGAAAGTCAAGCTGTCTAGTCTTTCCTTAGTCACACCAGAGGGAAGAGGGATCTGAATATTCAGCCTTCCCTACCCGACACTTTTGGGAAATGATCTGCCTCCACAGTCGGGCTTTCATCGCTCATCCTCTTCTAGGCAGTACTTTGGATACAGAAAACGGGTACAGAAATGAAAGGAATGATAGAGAAGATGAGGCTTCGCATGATGGATCGGCTGCCGCCCATCCAATCAATGGTCCACACGGGTTCCTACCATATGTTAGTTGCTTACTGTGGTGACATGTGCCTGAGGCTTTTTGGAGATCACCGTCGAGGGTTCAGATTTCTGGGTACAGTGCCCTGTCATTTCTCCATCAGCTGCCTCTTCTATGACCCAGAAACTGAGTTGCTGCTATTTGGTACCCTGGGGGCTGTGGTTACCTGGTTTATCTTACCAAATGGCAGGGACATCGAGATGGCTCAAATAGTACCTATGGCTAATCATGAGCTTGTACAGGGATTTTCCCTGAATGGCCCCCAGGGATCCTTGTTTGCTCTGTGTGAGGATACAGTGAAGGTCTTCATTCACCGGGGTCAGGGCCAGCTGGAAGAAGTGAAGAAGTTCACTCCAGTAGCCAGTGGCTCTTCCATCACTTGCTCCTTTGCTTGTGTCTCTCAGGGCAATTTCTACACTGGAAACAGGGCTGGAGAGATCCACGCTTGGGGCTTAGACCAAGGTAACTTCCTCCACAGCTTTCAAGCCCATTTCTCATCAGTGATATGTATCCATAGCCGGCCAGAGATCCACACCTTACTAACAGCAGGCAGTGAAGGTGTAGTGAGGGAGTGGAATCTCACATATGGAAACTTGCTGCGGCAGCTGAATATTGACGAGGGTCTGCAGAAACTGCAGTTTATTGATGATACCACTTTTTTCTGCCAGACCACCTATGGTTTTTCACTGCACCACCTGCCCTACTTTTATAGCCTCTTCCATGTCTGTGGTTCTGCTCTCCAGCAGGTGCAGCGGGTCTGCTGCGGCCATAATTGGACTCGGATTCTATGTGCCACTGAGGATGGCTTATTGCGCTTCTTGTCTCCAATAACAGGGGATCTCCTGGTCATCACCTGGCCTCTACTTGTTATGGATAAGGCTGTGGCTTGGTCCTATGACTCAGAGAGAGAGGAGCTCTTTGTGGCAATAGGCAGTTTGGAGGTGCTGGTGTTTGATGCAACACGCTCTCCTTGTACAGCCAAGTATCTTGTGTGCACTTCAGCAGACCCTAAGGATACAGTAAGATGCTTGGCCTACGGGAGGTCCAATCTTCATAAAGGCGTAGGAGGATTGATGTTCTGTGGGCATGACAGTGGCATTGTGAGAATCCTTTCCCACTATAGTTGTGCCCGAATAGAGAAGACTGTTCACTCTGGGGCAGTATTGGCACTGTCTACCCCGGAAGGCCCTCAGGAAAATGCCTTGCTCTGTTCCTACGCCATGGATAACATCATACACTTGACAGAGGCTGTGCTTCAAGTGAACACGGTAGTCCTGCAGCCTGTCAGCAAAATTCTCTGTGGCTGTCCCCTAAAACATGTGATACTCTTGCCAGGTTCTGTGGGTGCCATCACTGAGAGCTACTGCTGGCGTCTCTGGCACTACGAAGGCTTTCTGACATCTTCAGAATCAAAACAGAGCTTTGTTTTGAGAGAGACAAAATGCCTGCATGAATGTGACATCACTTCATTTGATGTCTGCCTTTCCCTGAAACTTTTTGTCACAGGAGGCATTGATGGCTCAGTACGGATCTGGGACTTTCACGGTAGACTTGTAACTGAGTTTGACTCAGCCCTGCATTTTGGTCCACTCTGCTTTGCCAATAATCGAGGTGACCTGTTGTTGACTTTCAACCAGAGTATCTACATAGTATCTTGCTTAAAACTGCTCCCTCCAGCTCAGCTGGCTCACCTGTGTATCCTAAAAAATGCAGATGAAATACAAGAAGTCCCCAAACCCTTCCTTCCTAGCTTCTTCTTTATGTTTGAAACAGTATTGGTACCCAGATTTGTCTACCTTGGAAAAGGGCGGCAGGAATTACGGGGGCCAGAGACCCTTGTCAACAAACGGTTCATTGCCTTTGACAATACTGTGCCCCATGTTGTAGAAGAAAGATGGATACCCCTTGTGATTCAAAAGAAATCCATATTTCCTCCTTTGGAGGATGAGGATATTGATTTGTCTACTCTTGATTCCAAGCATAATCGTCCCCGACATGGGGTTCCTGCTTAGTTGCGGCTGGCTGGCTGGGATGGATTCAGTGCCTACCAAATGCTACGGTGCTTCTTTGGTCAAGGGCGGCAATGGCCCTTTGCTCCTGATGGCTACATCCCCAATTCAGTGATCCGTGCCCGCCTATGGCCAGGGAGTACCCCGGTCTTCCTATCCTGTGATCTGTATTCATCCTACCAAGTTAAGGACTGGAAATTATCATCTGTGACTCTAGTAGAAGAGAATATTTCAAGGAGTAAATAGAAGGATAAATCCAAGGAGCAAAAAGGAAATTTCCTTGATATTCTTGAAAGCATGGCAAAATAAAATTGGATGACAAGAAAAGAGAGTGGAAGGCTTATGGATGATTTAGTAGAGGCCATCCTCAACCTTACAATTTACTGCTCTGTAGAGAAATACGAGAGATATTTTAGGATACTTGAATGTATTTTTGCCACTTGTCAGATATCTCCAGCATTGGTTTCTAAGACTGCTCATTGCCTCCTGCAAGATACAACCCATTCCAATCCTCAGATCCGTGAGCTAGCCTGGGAGGCACTGGACAGGCTAGGCCTCATGAACCATTATTTTGCTATTCCACTGGCTATGGGATTGATGGACAGTGATGAGAATGTGCGGGCTAAGGCCTTATACCTTATGGTAAGAGTCACAGGCATCCAAACCAAGACCAGGCTGGTACGCCTGCTGAAGAAAGGAGAAACTCTCCAGAAAATGCAGTAAGTTGGATGGTGACTTTCTCCTCTTCTGGTTCTTTTCATTTCCTATCCTCCAGAATCTGACTGTTTCTTCCTGTTTCTAAAACCCTTTTTAAATTCCAATTCATGCTAGGTATGGTGACTCACACCTATAATCCCAGCACTTTGGGAGGCCAAGGCAGTTGGATCACTTGAGGTCAGGAGTTCAAGACCAGCCTGGCCAAAGTGGTGAAACTGTCTTTACTAAAAATACAAAAATTAGCCAGGTGTAGTGGCGCACGCCTATACTCCTAGCTACTCAGGAGGCTAAGGCACAAGAATCGCTTGAACCCAGGAGGCAGAGGTTGCAGAGAGCCGAAATGGTGCCACTGCACTCTAGCCTGGGCAACAGAGTGAGACTCAGTCTCAAAAAAAAAAAATAAAAATAAAAATAAACAAATAAATAAATAATCTTCCTCCTCCTTTGCTCTTTGTTTCAATTTTGTCTTTTACCCAGCACCTACCCCTTTTCTTCTGACCACTGACTAGCCTGTCCTTCCATCATTTCTTCATTTCCTCAAGATTCCTCAAGACTCATGTCCACAAATCTCCCAACCATAGAAACATCATCTATCCCACTGACTACAGGCATACCTTGGAGATATTGTGGGTTTGGTTCCAGACCACTGCAATAAAGTGAATACTTCAGTAAAGCAAGTTACATGGGTTTTTTGGTTTCCCAGTGCACATAAAAGTTATATTTCCACTAGACTATAGTATATTACGTGTGCAGTAGCATATCTAAAAAGATCAATGCACATACCTTAAAGAAAACTACTTTATTGCTTTAAAATGCTAATGATCATATAAGCCTTCAGTGAGTTATTTTTTTGGTTGGTGAATGGTCTTGCCTTGATATTAATGGCTGCTGACTGGTGGGTGCTACAGGTTAGGGTGGCTATGACATTTTATTAAAACAAGACAAAGAAGTTTGCTGCATCAGTTGACTCTCCTTTTCATGAAAGATGTCTCTTGTAGCATGTGGTACTGTTTGATAGCATTTTATTCAAATAGAACTTCTTTCGAAACTAGAGTCAATCTTCTCAAACCCTGCCACTGCTGTATCAACTAAATTTATGTAATATTTTAATATCCTTGTCTTTTCAGCAATGTTCAAAGCATCTTCACTGGGAAAGATTCTTCATCCGTTCAATTTTGACTGAGACTGCAGCAATTCAGTCACATCATTGGGGTCCACTTCTAATTCTATTTCTCTTGCTATTTCTACCACAAGTAACTACAGCAGTTACTTCCTCCACTGAAGTCTTGAACCCCTGAAAGTCATCCATAAGGGTTGGAACTAACTTCTCCTAAACTTCTGTTCATGTTAATGCCTGACTTCTTCCCATGAATCACAGGTATTCTTAATTTCATCTAGAATGGTGAATCTTTTCCACAAGGTTTTCAGTTTACTTTGCCCAGATCCACGAAAGAACTGCTATCTTTGGCAGCTATTGCCATACAAGTTGTATTTCTTAAATAAGACTTGAAAGTCAAAATTAATCTTTGATTCATTGGCTGCAGAATGGATGTTGTGTTAATAGGCATGAAAACAACATTAACCTCCTTATACATCTCCATCATACCTCTTGGGTGGCTAGGCACATTGTCAGTGAGCAGTAATATTTCGAAAGTGACCTATCTTTCTCAGCAGTGGGTCTCAATATTGGGCTTAAAATCTTCAGTGAACTATGCTATAAAGAGATGTGCTGTCATCTAGGCTTTGTTGTTCCATTTACAGAGCACAAGCAGAGTAGATTTGGCATCATTCTTAAGGATCCTAGGACTTTCAGAATGGTAAATACACATTGGCTTCAACTTAAAGTCACCAGTATTATCCCCTAACAGGAGACGTAGCATGTCCTTTGAAGCTCTGAAGCCAGCCATTGACTCCTCTCTAGCCATGAAAGTCCTAGATGGCATCTTCTTTGAATAGAAGGCTGTTTTGTCTACATTGAAAATCTGTTATTTAGTGCAGTCACCTTCATCAGATATTTTAGCTAGGTCTTCTGGATTGCATGCTGGAGGTTCTCCATCAGCACGTGCTGCTTCAGCTTGCACTTTATGTTCAGGAGACAGCTTCTCTCCTTAAACCTCATGAATTATTCTCTGCTAGTTTCAAACTTTTCTTCCACAGCTTCCTTACTCTCAGCCTCTGTAGACTTGAAAAACGTTAGGGCCTTGCTCTGGATTAGGTTTAGGCTTAAGAGAACGTTGTGGCTGGTTTGATCTTCTATCCAGACCACTAAAACTTTCTCCATATCATCAGTAAAGCTGTTTTGCTTTCCTATCATTGTGTGTTCATTGGAGTAGTACTTGCAATTTGCTTCGAGGACATTTCCTTTGCATTCGCAACTTGGCCTACTGTTTGGCACAGGAGGCCTCGCTTTCCACCTGTCTTGACTTTCAACCTGCTTTCCTAACTAATTGTAATCATTTCTAGCTTTTGATTTAAAGTGAGAGACATGTGACTCTTCCTTTCACTCAAACACTTAGAGGACACTGTAGGTCTATTCATTAGCCTAAGTTCAATATTGTTGTGTCCCAGGAAATAGTGAGGCCTGAGGAGAAGAGATGGGGGAATGGCTAGTTAATGAAGCAGTCAGAATACGCACAACATTTATTAAGTTCACCATATTACATGGGTGTGGCTCATGATGCCTTGAAAAATTACAGTAGTCACTTTGAAGATCACTGATAACATATCACCAAAATGGATACAATAATAATGAAGAAAAAGTTTGAAATACTGTCAAAATTACCAAAATGTGACAGACACAAGAAGTGAGCACATGCTGTTGGGAAAATGACGCTGACAGGTTTGCTCTACGCAGAGTTGACACAGACCTTCAATTTGTAAAAAACACAACATCTGTGAAGCACAATAAAGCACAGCACAACAGAATGAGTTATATGGCACTACATTCCTTGCCATCCCTCAGTCTTTTTTTTTTTTTTTTTTTTTGAGACGGAGTCTTGCTCTGTTACCAAGGCTGGAGTGCAGTGATGCAGTCTCAGCTCACTGCAGCCTCTGCCTCCCGGGTTCCAGTGATTCTCCTGCTCAGTCTCCCAAGTAGCTAGGATTACAGGCAACCACCACCACACCCAGCTAATTTTTGTATTTTTAGTAGAGATGGGGTTTCACCATGTTGGCTGGGCTGGTCTTGAACTCCTGACCTCAAGTGATCCACCTGCCTCGGCTTCCCAGAGTGCTGGGATTACAGGTGTGAGCCACCGTGCTCAGCCACATTCTTTATTCTTTAACCAGACTTTACTTCAGCCTGTTCTAAATTAATACTTTATCCCTGTCTCTTCCATTGTAACTCTTCTTTTTTTGAATTTTGTTCTATAACTAGCTTAGTATTGTCTTTCTTTTTCTTTGACTTATATAGGCAAGAAATTATAGGGGAAGTCTCTCTGGGCCAACTGCTGAATATTCAAGCTGAAGATATACAGTCCCTGCTTACTGCGGTGGAGCAGCAGCTAAATGAAAACTTGACCTTGTTACAAAGAGAAAAACCATTTACTTCTTCTTTTGATATGCCGTGGTCTGAAGAACTTAAGGTCTTTTCTGAAGAAATGCTTGTACCTTTGTCAGAACCTGTAAGGATCACCAAAGGGAAGAAAAGAAACATTTTAAAGCAAGGAGCAGAAAGCTTAGTATGTATGGGGTGATGTATGGGGCATGTTTGGGGCCAATCTTAGGGCCCCAAAAGGCAGGGTGAATAGGGCCAAGGTATATGAAAGGATACTAGTGAGAATGGAGTTCAGTGGGAGAATCTTATTCATAGAAAAGTGACCTTCCTGAGAAAGATCTACCCCACAGCAAATACCAAGGTCTTATTTCTTTAGAATATGGATGGTGGGGATGAAACAGCAAGCATTTCCATATCATAAAGCCTCAGTGCCCCTGCTTTGTATCTCTTATGGTAGTTCACCAAATTAGCCTTTACAAAGGATCTTACTCAAGACCTCTGTGTTTCTCTTAATTGTTTTTTTCCCCCAATATCTCTGCAGTTAAAAGGGACCTGAGAGTTGCCAGGATGCAAAAAAAGACAAAGTTGGAAAAGGCTAGTTCTGTGTTGATGCCTTCAGAAGATGCAAGTGAACAAAGAAAGGCCAGGAAATCAGAGCAATTTGAAACCCAGGATGTTGCCTTAGAGCCAGAACTACCACTGAGTACTTTAAGTGCAGTCCAATCCCAGGATGATGCTGAAACAGAGGAGGAGGTCATTTTGCAAGCTATAGAGGCCATGGAGGCCACAGATGCCATGGAAGCCATAGATCAAGGTAGCATGAAAGATGATGGAGATGTGGTCTCTAAGCTGGAAAGAAAAGAACACATTAAAAGGCTTTGGAAAAAGGCAATGAGAAAAGGCCTCAGAATAGCAGATGTGCAGAGGAAAGAGAAACCAGATTTGAAGGATATTTCAAAGGTGACTACAGAAGAACCTAAAGAAGAAGTCATAAAAATTGATGAACAAGAAGAAGGTAAAAGGAAGAAACATGAAAGGAGGAAGAGCCGGGGTTTGGCTGGGACCCCTGGACATGCAGGTAGACCAGACACCAGATCTTGGAGGGATGACATTTGCTCTCTTGTCACTTCAAGGATAGCAAGTTCTCAACCAGGAATGTTAAGGGATCTGGGCAAAGAATTGGTAGACCTGGCTGGGGTGATACTTGCTGACCGACAGCCCAGCTGGAATCTCTTCCAAGAGATATGCCCACTTTTAAAGGACTCAAGCTCAGTCTCATTAGAATTAGATGACAGAGTGTGGAGGAAACACCCACCCTAACAAAAAAAGTCATTAAAGGGGCTGTCAAGGACAAAAGGACAGCAATATTGACAGACCAAGAGGATAAAAAGGGCTAAAGGAAGGGTTAAAGGGTTAAAGGAAGATGAGGAATTTTCTCAAGAAGGAAAGAAAGCTGTTTTCCCAGCAGATCGCCTAGTCTCAGAGAAAAGGAAATTTAAAAGAAAAGTGAGGAAACAGGCCCAGCAAGAAGGGAAAATAGCTAAGGAAGAAAGGAGACTCACAAAGCCAGAGGAAAAAATGCAGAGAAAGGAGAAACCAACCAAAGATAAAAAGAAACTGACCCATCCAGAAGAAAAACTTGCTCGAGAAGAAGAAATACTTGCTTCCCCCACAAAAGGAATTAGTCACAGAAGATCAGACATTAGTCTTAGAAGAAAAAGACTAACTGGAAAAATGGGAAATCTACTAGGGAAAGGAAAGGAAGTGATCAGGAAAAAGAAGAAACCAACCCTAAAAAAGGAAAGGTTGGAATGGGAAAAGATGCAAGCCCAGGAGGAAATCATGAGGGCCCAGGAAGAGGAGGAGCTGGCTGAGGAAGAGGAGGAGCTGGCTGGGGGGAGAAGAGGAGCTGGCCTGGGAAGAGGAGGAACTGGCCTGGGAAGAGGAGGAACTGGCTGAGGAAAAGGAAGCACTAATCCTAGACACAGAGAAACAAGTTGGAGAAAGGAAGAAACACATCTGGGGAAAAGAGAAACAAAAGGAGGAAGAGGCCTGGGAACTGGGGAAAATGGTTCAGGATGATTTGTCTAGAGAGAGAGGAAGGACTGTCTGGGAAAGAGAGAGAACAGACATTAGAAAGGGAGAGCTTGGCAGAGCAAGAGAGTAAATTAATTCAAAAAGAGAAGTGGTTTGGCAAAGAGGCTCTTTATGAGAAACAGGAGGAACAAGACCAGACAGAGAGGCAAGCTCAAAAAGAGGAGAAAGAGGCCAAGGAGAGCAAACAGCCTGGGAAAGAAAGAAACTGTACCTAGAAGATGATGAAAAGTTTGGAGAACTGGAGGAATTGTCACAAGAGGAAGAGAAATTAGCTCAACAAATGGAGCAGGAAGCTGATAAAAGAAAATGGGCCAGAGAAGAAATGAAACAGGTCTCAGAAGAGAAAACAATTACAGAGGAAATCGAGAAATGGTCTCCAAAAGAAGAGAAACAGACCATAGGAAAAGGGGAAAAGCTAAGAAAAAGAAGAAACAAATTGGGAAAGATGAGAAAGCAACTGAGGAAGAACAACAATGGACCCAGGAAAAACTAGCCTTACAAAAGGAGAAACTGGCCCAGGAAGAGAGAATATGGAGTCAGAAAGACAAGAAATAGTCCCGAAAGAGGAGAAAGAGATTGAGCGAGAAAAACGACGAGTCTGGAAAAAGGAGAAATTGGCCCTAGTAGAGGAGGAACAGGCTGGTGAAATGGAGGAACAGTTCCAGGAAAAAAGAGGAAGAGGCCAACGGAAAAGAAAAAGGCATTGGCAAAGAGACTGGCCCCAAAAGACAGTGAGGTGGCCAAGAAAGAGACTCATATTGCTGAGAAAGAAAAGGCAACGGCCAGGGAAAGAATTGGCATAACTAAGAAAAAGAAAAAAATAACCCAAGAAGAGAAAGAAATGATGCAAGAAGAGGGTAAACTGGCCCAAGAAGACAGGCAACTGGCCTATGACATTACAACCAAGGAGAGGGATGTTGCCAAGGAAAAAAAGAAAACAGGCAATGAGAAAACTGGATATGGAAAAAGGGATTGTTTCTGAAGAGAAAGGGGCTCGCTCCAGGGAAGAAAATATAAGAATGAAAGAGAATCAGATGTTTGGGATCCTGGCAGGAATCATTAGAGAACTGATTATAGTTCGTTCAGAAGAAGAGAAATAACTGAGGAAGAGATATCATCCATTATAGAAAAAAGTGAAATTGATGGCTGCAGATGGGAATTTTTTAAGAAACAGGAGGAAATAATTGAAGAAGGGAAGGAACAGGCTCAGAAAGATAGGAAACTAGAAGATAGACTGGCCACTAAAGAGAGAACGCTAACTGATAAAGAGGGCTCGGAGGAGGACCGAAGTTCTTAGAGGAGGTCCAGGAAAAGATAATATTCAATAAAATACAGATACAGACTATGTTAAAGGAGTTTCAGAAGACAAATTTGTTAGAAAAAAGGCAGATGCAGGAGCTTTTGAAGAGAATTGAGGAGCATGAACTGGAGAAGACTCAGATGAAGTGGTTATTAGATAATGTCAGAGGTGTACTATTTGAGGACTTAGGTAAGAGCTTGACTGAGAAGGAAACAGAGGAAGGTCTAATTACGAAGGGGAAAGAGGAGGAGATCTGCCCAAGAAAGAGAAAAGGAAACATTTGATTAAGAAGAAGAAAGTAAGTACAAGTGAAGAGGAACTGGAGGAAAACCTGGCTAAGAAGCTAAAGGAAAAGGGTTTGACTCAAACAAGGAAAATAAAAAAGAGTTTGAAAGAGAGGCTGAGTAAGCAAAAAGAGGGCCCACGAGAGGAAGAGGAGAGCCTTAATGAAGAGGAGTGGGGCGCTGGAGCGAGGAGGAGGAAGAGGTGAGCCTGAGTGAAGAGAAGGAGGAGAGCCTGAGTGAGGAGGAGGAGGAGAGCCTGAGTGAGGAGGAGGAGGAGAGCCTGAGTGAGGAGGAGGAGGAGAGTCTGAGTGAGGAGGAGGAGGAGAGCCTGAGTGAGGAGGAGGAGGAGAGTCTGAGTGAGGAGGAGGAGGAGAGTCTGAGTGAGGAGGAGGAGGAGAGCCTGAGTGAGGAGGAGGAGGAGAGAGTCTGAGTGAGGAGGAGGAGGAGAGTCTGAGTGAGGAGGAGGAGGAGAGTCTGAGTGAGGAGGAGGAGGAGAGTCTGAGTGAGGAGGAGGAGGAGAGTCTGAGTGAGGAGGAGGAGGAGAGCCTGAGTGAGGAGGAGGAGAGAGTCTGAGTGAGGAGGAGGAGAGTCTGAGTGAGGAGGAGGAGGAGAGTCTGAGTGAGGAGGAGGAAGAGCCTGAGTGAGGAGGAGGAGGAGAGTCTGAGTGAGGAGGAGGAGAGTCTGAGTGAGGAGGAGGAGGAGAGTCTGAGTGAGGAGGAGGAGAAGAGTCTGAGAGAGGAGGAGGAGGAGAGAGTCTGAGTGAGGAGGAGGAGGAGAGCCTGAGTGAGGAGGAGGAGAGTCTGAGTGAGGAGGAGGAGAGTCTGAGTGAGGAGGAGGAGGAGAGCCTGAGTGAGGAGGAGAAGAGCCTGAGTGAGGAGGAGGAGAGAGTCTGAGTGAGGAGGAGGAGGAGAGCCTGAGTGAGGAGGAGGAGGAGAGCCTGAGTGAGGAGGAGGAGGAGAGTCTGAGTGAGGAGGAGGAGGAAGAGGAAATGGAGGAAGAGAGAGGAGGAGGAGGATGAAAGGCAGAAGGATGTGGAAAGCCTGAGTAAAGAGAAGGAAAAGGAGAGCAGACTTATGGAGGGAATGTTCTCAGAAGAGGAGAGAGGATTGAAAACAAAGTTCTCAAAGGAAAAAGTGAGATTATCCCAGCTGGTGATAGAAGGTGAGGACCTTGCCGAGAAAAGGGAGGGTACAGCTAAAGGAGAAAGGCATTTTAAGAAAGAGGGCTTCTTGATGTAAGGAGAGACTCCAGACTTATGGACAAGGCTATGTGGCCAACAGTTCTGAAGAGCGCCTCCAAAATACCATTCCAGGTAACCCTGGAGGGAAAGAGAGCATACCCCTGAAAGTGTCAGAGGATCACTGGGATTTGGAATACAGACAGGGCAGTCAGCTTCTTGGAGTACACCCCATGACAAGTTCATTGGGAAGACAAGAGAATGAACAAGCCATGGTAATAGGCTTAGAGACCCAGGTCACAGAAGGTCGCCGTAGGCCGGAGTTTCAATTGTCTGATACTTTCATGGAACCACAGAAACGTAAACACAGACCCAAAAGTGAAAGGTGGAAGTGGTTCTTGGGGTATCAGGATTCTCTGATGGGGAAACTGAGGGCCAGGCTCCAGCTCCAGCCCCAGCCTTTTCACCTGAAATGCCAGATAGGAGATATCGAAGGCCAGCCTTCTCAGAAGCAAGCTTCTCAGATGAGCATTGGATGAACAATGCCTTAAAAAGGCTGCAAGCAGGAAAGCAACTTTCCAGGGAGAGTTTTCATCGACTGAGTCAGATCCTCAGAGACTTTACTTCAAAGAGATACTTGAAATGGATGCGTCTTTCTAATCTTAAGGCCATTGCTAAACATCTCAGGCAGAACCTAGAGTTAAGTCACGCTGATATATTACAACCTTGTAAGGACGTTTTGAGTCCAGTGCACTTAAAAGAGATCCCTCCAATTAGAAGAAAAGAAACAGAGAACTGGTTGGAGCCATTCTCTATCCCTGAACCAGTGTTACCATCAGCCATCAAGAGGACTCAGACCCCACAGGCTCTCAGCTGGCATCTCTTAGCTAAGTCCTATAGAAAGAAGCAGGCACAACAGTTATCCACTGCTCTCAAGCAGATAAAGCACCTTTATCCAGTCAGAAGGGATGTTCCTACAGCTGTATGTCCCTCTGTGGATAAGAAGTCTCTAGCCTTGATATTAGAGAAGGACTTCCCAGGCTTGAGGAGGAGGGGTGAGATCTCCAAATTTCCAACGACAAAGAAGGAAGCACTGCCCATTTCTGCTCCGGCAATACCATCAACTACCAAGAGAATTCAAGACCCCAAAGCTATAAACTGGCATCTTTTGGGAGAGCCTTACAGGAGTGCATGGGTACAACGGTTATCCGATGCCCTCAAAGAGATGGAGAGGAGACATGTCTCTGCCATAAGAGACATTTTCACAGGTGCCCACGCCTCTGTGGACAAACAAACTCTGGCACTAATGTTTCAGAAGGATCTCAGGGCTTTTAAGGGTAAAGGCAGGCCCCCTAAATTGCCCAAGTTGGAGAAGGCAAAACCCATCTCTAAAAAGAAGGAAGAGAGGCCTTTGTGGGAGACATTCGTGGCACTGTACCATGTTTTGCGGATGCTGCAGCAGCGATATGGAAAAGACAGTGCTGCTTGGATGGAACAGTTCAACCAGCTCATGGAGCTGTACCAACTTAAGTCCCCCCGAATCCAGAGGCTTCTACTAGAGTTAGTGCAGGGAGAGGAACTTCAACCCCCAGAGACCATCTACCAAAATGCCCTGGAGACCAAGGATCTGGCAGAGGGTGAACGGTTGTTCTACCACCTGTTTTGTGGTCATTCCCATGGCCATGCGGGTCCCCCTCAAGTTCCAGAATGTGGTACCCCTCCCTGGGCAGAACAGAGTCCATGCTGTCCAGTCTGAGGGCATTGCCCAGTATGGCTTCCTAGAAATTGCCTGGAAAAGCCTACCACAAGTCGATCTTCGTCGTATTGAGAGGCTGTCCAGTATTCCTACTCCTACCCTCTGATTAGGCTTAATATTAGAACTTTGGAATCCTATGGGAAAAGGAGCTACCTGGGCCACAGATTTTAAGCATCCTTACTTGTTCCCCCGCTTTGAGGTGGGGCTAGATGAAGACCTGCCTTCATTCACCTCCAGAAACCTGCTACTGACTAAAGTGACATTTCTCAGTTGTAACAAATCTAGCTTCTCTTCCTCTTCAAGCCTAGAATCCCTTGGAAAGTGGCCAGAGAAAACAGATGCCCTTTGTCCTAAGGGGGGACAATTTTTTCAGTCAGTGCAGTATATCCTTTGGAGGGCAAGGGCCAGTATCTGATCACCTTTTCAGAGAAAAGGCTGTCCCAGCACTCTTTCTCTTTGGCTACTGTTTCCTTTCCTTAGAAGGTCTTGGAGGGATAGCTGGGCACGGTGGCTAACGCCTATGTAATCCCACCACTTTGGGATGCTGAGGCGGGCAGATCACCTGAGGTCAGGAGTTCAAGAAATACTTTTATCCAGAATATAAAAATGTTCTCTTTAACTCAATAAGGAAAAAAACCTAAATTCAGTGGGGAAATGGACAAGAGCCTTGGATTGGCAATCCACAAAATGAAAAATTCATATGTAATAAATATGAAAAAGTGTCCAACCTCACTACTGGTAATCAGAGAAAAGCAAATTAAAACTATAATGAGGTTGATACTACTACCACATTCACCAGAATGGCTAAAAATAAAAAGACAACAAAAATGCAAATGTTGGCAAGTCTGTAGAACAACACTCTACATTTCTAGTGTGAATATAAATTGGAACAAACACTTTGGAAAACAGGCTGACATCAAACTAAAACTGAAAATACACAAAACCTATTGCGCCATGACACTCCTAAGGTATGTAACTGACAGAAATACATACATATCTGCACCAGGAGATACATATATAAGAATGTTCACAGCAGCATTACTATAACAAATAGAAACAACTCAATTTCCATCCACAGAATGGATAAATTATAGAATGCAATAGAAAACTAATCAGAAATAAAAACAAACTAATGAGCAAATGGAGTCAAGCATAAAATATACATAGATGATGATTCCATTTAAATTAAGTTTAAACTATTATCATTAGGAATGCAATTTTGATTATAAAACTTTCATGAAGAATAAGGAGAGTGATTACCATAAATGTCAGGATATGACTTATGCTGTATTTAGGATGGCGGGTAGGGGCATTGACTGCATCAGTGAAGGGCTTCCAGGGTGCCGGCAATGTTTCTTAAACAGGGAGCTGGTTACATGGATGTTTACTTGATAATAGTTTATTAAACTATATATTTGTGTTTTATGCATTTTTTCAGTATGGCTGTTATATTTCACCATACAAATAGTAAAAGAAAAAGCTGAAGGAAAGGCTGGAGTTGGGCTAGCAGGAAGGCAGCAACTTTTATAACAAAAAGGGGGTGCATGGGAGAGTTTTTAAAGTACAATCTCATTTTTTGAGACCAGAGTAAAGAAGATATGGAGAGGGCTATGGACCACAACTTTAAAACTTTGCAAAGTATTTTACTTTGTGTCCATGAAAATCTTTTATTTTCCTCTGAGAAATTAATAGACTTTTCATGAAAGACAAGGTAAACTATATAAGGAATTTTGTTAATTTTAGTTTTATGTCCTAATTTGTTTCTCCTGTGAAGGTCAGATTCAAATTTGAAGCTTAATTCTTAATAAACTTATTTCTGTATATTCTAATTGCAAGTTTCTCCTAGTCTTAATCATCTATGTTTTCCTAATTTTTACCTATTTAGAGTTTTCCATCTTATTGTTGAGATTATTGTGGTCTACTTTACCTGCCTTATAGAATAAGATAATAAAATAAATACATCATTTAAAACTCACATAGGACTTCATAATTTCTTCGGAAATATTTTTGCAAAGTCCTATAATAATAAAAAGACAACCCAAAGAAATTGAGCAAAGGGTTTCAGTAGGCATTTCACAGAAGAGGAATGGCCAATAAACATGTTTTTAAAATCTCAACCTTATTAGTAATCAGAGAGATGCAAATTAAAACCAAAATGAGATTCTACTGCATATATCTGCATATATATCTACCAGAATTACCTGAACTTAAAATTCTGACCATTTCAAATGTTAGCAAAGAGTATTATTTGAAAAATCCTCTTTGGAAAATATTGCACATAGTCTAGTAAAGTTGAGGATATTTGCATGGAATATGTACTCTGTGTTCAGTAATATCATATTCTTAATATATCCTAGAACAGGACTTAGCAAACTATGGCCCACAGGCTACATTCTGCCTCTGCATAAAGATTTACTAGAACACACTCATTCTTTTACATATTGTCTATGGCCATGATTTCATGCTACAATGCCAGAGTTGAGTAGCTGTGACAGAGGCTGTATGGCCCACAAAGCCTAAAATATTTCCTATACGTCCCTAGAAGAAAGTGTGATGATCCTTGCCCTGGAACAGCCTCTGCATGTCCATCAGTAAGCACAAGAGTGTTCACAGCAGAACTATAATTTCAAACTTTGAAGCATCTCGCATTTCTATCAATTGAGAATTGATTTTAAAAACTGTAATATAGTCAAGCAATGGAATACTGTAAAATGAAAATGAATGGATTATAGCTACAGTGCTTAATCTCAGGAACATAATGTTGACCAAAAAACAGCGCGTCACAGAATATTATACAAAATAGTTACATAAAACTCAAAAACATCTATAAGCAACATAGTTTTGGAGTAAGTAGTTGAAACTATAAAGAAAAGCAAGAGAATTATAAAACTCAGGATAATTGTTATATCTGAAGGAAAAAGGGATAGAAATGGGAATAGATATCTAGGAGTCTTCAAAGTTAATAGTTAATATTTTCTTTCTTAAAAAAACGTAGTTGGTACACAGGTTTTTTACTGTATTGAAAATTTAAGAAACATTTCATAAATATTTTGTATCTACTCAATAATTAATAGAAACTATCTTTGAAACATATGAATTTAATTAAAAGAGCAGGTGAAGGTTAAATTCTTTTAGTAGGACAAAATGAACTAGATTCAGTTTCCTCCAATGGACTGGAGCCTCTAAGGCAAATACTTGAATAACATTGTAAAATATTTCTGTTGACTGAAAAACTGGGCTTGAATAACCAGTGATTTCACTCTACCTGATTCCTCCTCCCTCACCAAGACTCTTGTCATTTCTTTTTTAACCATGTCTTTCTTTCCCATGATCTGATACAGAAATTATAATGGGCTTAGAAACTTAGAAGCCATCTTGCATATAGCAAAATATAAGACATTGGTCAGACTCTGGCTGTGGAATTGAGACCCATTTCCACGGTTGTCAGGGAAGCAAGGCCATCCTAGGAAGGGCTAGAGAAAGCTACAGTCAGAGTGGTCTCCGTACAATTCTGCAAAGCTCTAAATATTTTTTTTTATATTTTAAAATTAAAATTTAAATATATGAGTAATGTTACCTTGTTGAGAGAGAGAAGAGAGAGAAATGACCCAAAGTGCTAAATTCCCTTTGACATTTACTTCTCCCCCTTTACCCTAAATCCTCCCTTCTCTCCCTAAAGGTTACCATTAACAGGAGTTTGGTACCTATCCCTCTATAAAATATGTACTTTTTGTTGTTGTTGCTGTTTTGTTTTGAGATGGAATCTCGCTCTGTCAGCAGGCTGGAGGGCAGTGGCACCATCTCAGCTCACTGTAATCTCTGCCTCCCAGGTTGAAGCAATTCTCCTGCCTCAGCCACCCGAGTAGCTGGGATTACAGCGGCGTACCACCACACCCAGCTAATTTTTGTATTTTTAGTAGAGACAGGGTTTGACCATGTTCGCCAGGATTGTCTCAATCTCCTGACCTCATGATCTGCCTGCCTCAGCCTCCCAAAGTGCTGGGATTACAGGTGTGAGCCATTGCACCTGGCCAAAAAATATATACTATTTTTATACTAATTATATCACATAGTCTTCTAACAAATCCTTCTCAGTTCCTGCAGTCAAGGTTTCTAATGGTTTTTACTTTTAAGTGATAACTTCCTTTGTCTTGTAAACACTCATCATAACTATTCAGAAGCCTGATCATACACATAGGTTCATTCACTCAAGAATTCTGTTCACCAAATTTGCTATTCCAGTCACATTACCGGGAAGAGATCAATGTATTTGATATATGTCTTGAAAGACCAAGTTTTATTAATTTTTTCCCCTCCAAAGGAGTGGTGAAATTATAACTATCTTCTCTGTGCTGGAAGTTCACAAGTTTGTGATTATTCAAAAACCATAAAAGGCCAAGAGGTCTCGAAATTAGTAAAGATAAGGTCAGGTTTACCAACAAACTCTACAGGCTTAAGTTACTTTCTCTCCACCAGTCAAGGTTTTCTCATCAGAAAATGAGCACAAGTGTCTGACCTAGAATTTGGGAAATTTGACCAGTGCTGTACTGTGCTAAAATTCACCCTTTCTATGTATAACGTTATTTTATTGTTTTATTCGTTGATGGCCTCTCAACTTAACCCAGTATTCAGAGAAACTTTACCCTCTAATTAGAAAATAATGGATATCCACTTTTGGCCTACTGTGGCAGAGGAAGACTGTTACCCTAGGACTGGTTTGGAAATAATCTTTCTAAAAACAAAGAAAAAACTAAGTTAATTTTGCATTCTTCCCCATAACACATACATTTGATCCAACAGAAAATCACGTCTCAATTACTTGTCAGATAAATTATCGTTTCCAGATTATTACATTACTATTTAAGGAAGAAATAACTTGGCCATTGTATTTTCACTGTCACACACGATCACACACAGCTCATTTGCTAGTGGCACCCTTACAGACACTGAAATACAAGCACAAGGAAAGCAACTTTATATAACACAAATCACCAGTTACTCAATTATGGACACACACAAAAAGCAGATATCCATAAGCAAACCACAGCAGAGATCTGTGTAGAATCGTCTTACTCTGTCAGACGATTCTACACAGTTATAAAATCCCATTGCCACGCCGCTTAAAGTATCAATCACCTCACACCCCACAGCAGGAAGAATCACACACAGGCAGAAATATAACCATACACACCCGGCCACGGAAAGACTCCCAGTCCAACCGGCATCTCCCATTGTCACACACACGCACACTCCTGAGGGCCTGGCAGGGCACACAGAGGGTCCTCTGCAAATCCGAGGTTCTGGCGGGTCCCCGCACCAACTCCGGCTTCTCCCCCGCACCTGCCTGGCCGGCGGGTCCCACCCTCTCTCCTGCTCTGGGGAGACCCTGGGACAACTCAGAGCTCGCTCTCGCAGGCCGTGAGCGCCCGACGCCTGCGCACTGAGCGCGGGTGGGCACTCCTAGAAATCTCCGGGGCGCCGCAGCCGGGACCAGCCGGTTCCACAGGCTGAGTCCACGAGCTCCCGGGGGGTGAGCGGTCCGAGCCTCCCCCGCGTGCCGGCCGGCCAGCCAGCCACGGCCTTCCCGGCGCTGGACTACATCTCCCAGAGTCACCGCGTCCGGAACGCGGCTTCGTTTCCGTTGGTTAGCGAGATTTGGAGGCCTCGCGTGGGGAGAGGGCCGCGTCTGTGGAGGAGCTTGGCTCGGCACCTGCTAGGCTGGCGAACCCGAAATCGGGCTTGGAACCCGAGCGCCAGATCTTGGACCCTGAACTGCACCTCTGTCGGGGTAGGAGTGTCCGGAATGCCAGAGCGGACTTGCGCAGAGAAAGCGTCGCTGGGGTTACGCGTGTGGCCGAGTCTCGGGTTTTGTGTGCTGGATGCAGCCTGCCTGGTATTGGTGCCTGCCTGTGCATACACGACTGGGCGTGTGTGTCTGTGGTTTTGTGTATGAGCAGTTGTGTGAGTGTGAGTTGTTTGTGACTCTGAGGGTGTTTGTGACTGCTTACCTGGCTGGGATGTACTCATGTGACTGTATGTACCGCGTGTATAATTGAGGTTTGCCTGTGACTATAGTGTGACATTTGTGACAAGAGTGTTTGGATGTGCTTGTGTCACTTTGAGGTTGTGTATATACCTGATATCGTGTGACGGGTTTGCCAGTAAATGTAAGGTGTGTAACTGTAGCTGTGACACGGTGTTTGTGACCACGTGTTTCCCTGATCTGGTACTTGGTTAGGTGACTGTCCGTGTGTGATTGTCGGGTTGTGTGTGCAGTTTTTATGACTGGGTAAAGGGACTAAACTTGCAGCTTCGAAAGGGTGTTTCTGGCGGTATATGTCTCTGACAAGGTGCTTGGATGTAATTATATGCCTTGTACTTAACGGGATTTTGTTTCAGAGGAGGTGCTCTAACAATGTAACATAATTGGGTGATTGTGCCTTTAGTTGTGTGGCTGTGGAAATGTGATTATGTGTGACTTTGGCCATTTGTCTATTCTGTGACCTTGTGGGGGTTTAGTCCAGTCCATTTTGGTATTTCTGGGGCAGAGGTCTGTCTATGGATCATGAGTCTTATGTGGCTCTGTGCTCCTCTGAGGACTTAAGGACTTCTTTTTGTTTTTACCACAGTGGCTGCCCGTTCATACATGGCCTGTATTCCTTCATTTCTGTATCCATCCTTGGCTCACCTGTGAAATGTAGTTACGGGTTCACGGCTTCTTGCCTGTGTCCTCTCACCTTGTAGCCTTAAGGGGACTGAATGCAAGGAAGTGGCAAGAAGTAAGGAAGCCAGACATTTGGACACCTGGGTGAAGAATAGGAGTTATTTGCAAGCCACAGACCTGGTTTTGAGATGAGAATTTTAGGGCTTAAAATACCTTCAAGACAGGCCTCTGGAAATGTCATGGGATTCCAGGAGTGGGAATAGTTTCAGAGGGAGTGCTTTTGGAGGCAACCACACAGTTCTGAACCTGAAGCACTCCACCACAGGGCTCTCTGTCTCCAGCATACAGCTTTGAATCCAGAAATAAATTAAAGCCAAAGACAGCTGTGACCTGGCCCTTCTTTCTGATACGGAAGGTAGAAGACCTGTTCTAGTCTCTGCCTGACTTTTCTTTATGTTAAATGAGATTAAGAGGATGGGGAAGAGGATATGTTCTAATTTAGCATATTCCCCAAGAAAGGCCTAATATCTCATTCTGTTTTTCTTTTTCTGAGAGCAGAACCCAGAGGATAAAGAATGGCTGTTTCAGTCACAATGTCCAAGGTGAGTATTTCCTCTTTGTTTCCTGAAATACATTTGTTATTACAGGACATAGGCATTTTTATTTTCTTTTTGAAATTTTCTGCCTTCTGAAATGACAGAGGGGCAAGGCAATTTTTGGTAGATTGAGACAAAGATAATGTGCCATTAATTGTGATAGATGCTTCCAAATAGTGGTTAAATTTAGGAAGAATGGATTTGAGACTCATGGATTTAAAAAGGGGGAGCTCTATTGTGCTATCTCTGATACAGCAGCATTTTGATTTTTTAACTTTTTTTTAGCTTTTTCTTAAAAATTTCAAATGTACACAAAAGTGTAATGAATATGCTTAGCTTAAAAGTGATCACTTTCCAATCTTGTTTCATTTATTCTGCCTTCAGTTCAAAATCCTTTCTAATTTGCCCTTTTGATTTCTTCTTTGACTTATAGGTTATTTTGAAGTATTGTGTTTTCAAATATTTTGAGGGTCTTCCAGAGATCTTTTGTTACTGATTTCTAATTTTGTCACATTGTGTTCACAGAATAACACTTTGTATGATTTGAATCATTTTAAATTTATTTAGATTTGTTTTATGACCCAGAATTTGGTGCATCTTAGTAAATGTTCCATGTACACTTGAAAAGACTATATTTAGTGGTTGTTGGGTGGAGTGTTCTATAAATGTCAACTAGGTCAGGTAGATTGATAGTATTGTTTAAATCTTCCATATCTTTACTGATTTTTTCCTTGTTGGATTTTTCTCCTTGTAGTTTCTTTCAGTTTCTACTTCATGCATTTTTTTTTCTTTTTTTCTTTTTTTTTTTCCGAGATGGAGTCTTGTCAACCAGGCTGCAGTGCAGTGTCATGGTCTCGGCTTACTGCAACCTCCACCTCCCAAGTTCAAGTGATTCTCCTACCTCAGCCTCCCAAGTAGCTGGGATTACAGGTGGACAGCACCACACCCTGCTAATTTTTGTAATTTTTTTTTTTTTTTTTTTTAGTAGAGATGGGGTTTTACCATATTGGCCAGGCTGGTCTCAAACTTCTGACCTCAGGTGATCCACCCACCTCTACCTCCCAAAGTGTTGGGATTACAGGTGTGAGCCACCACGCCTGGCCTGCTTCATGTATTTTGATATTCTGTTAGTAAGTATATAAAGGTTTTAGATTTTTATATCCTACTGGTGAATTGACCCTTTTTTCATTAGGAAATGGTCTTCCTTATCCCTGATAATATTCTTTGCTCTGAACATCTGCTTTGCCTGATATTTAATGTAGCCACTCCAGCTTTTTTTTTTTTTTTTTGAGACAGAGTCTTGCTCTGTTGCCCAGGCTGGAGTACAGTGGTGTGAGTAGCTGGGATTACAGGTGCCCATCACCACACCCGGCTTATTTTTTGTATTTTTAGTAGAGATGGGGTTTCACCGTATTAGCTAGGATGGTTTGGATCTCCGGACCTCATTATCCGCCCGCCTTGGCCTCCCAAACTGCTGGGATTATAGGCATGAGCCACTGCGTCCAGCCTCTAGCTTTCTTTTCATTAGTGTTAGCATTATGTATCTTTTTCTGTTCTTTTACTATTAGCCTATTTGTGTTTTGATATTTCAAGTGCATGTCTTATATACAGCATATAATTGGGTCTGTGTTTTTATTCAATTTGGCAATCTCCTTTTTTTTAAATTCAATTTGGCATCTCCTTTTTTTTTTTTTTTTTTTTTTTTAGACAGAGTTTCTCTCTGCCACCCAGGCTGGAGTGCAGTGGCAAGATCTCAGCTCACTGCAACCTCTGCCTTCTGGATTCAAGTGATTCTCCTGCCTCAGCCTCCTGAGTAGCTGAGATTACAAGCACACACCAGCACACCCAGCGAATTTTTGTGTATTTTTAGCAGAGACGGGGTTTTGTAGTGTTGGCCAGGCTGGTCTCAAATTCCTGACCTCAGGTTATCTGCTCACCTCGGCCTCTCAAATTTCTGTGATAACAGGTGTGAACAACCACACCCAGCCAGCAATCTCCATCTTTTAATTGGAGTATTTAGACCATTTATACTTAGTGTGATTATTGATGTGGTTTGGTTCTAATCCATCATTTTGCCATTTGTTTTATATTTGTCCCATCTGTTCTTTATTTTCTGTTCTCACTTTTCTGCCTTCCTTTGGGTTGAGACAAAGAGTTTCAAAATAACAATACCAATATATTACCAACCATATAAATACAGAAAAACAATAAAGTCCTGTTGGAGTTTGACAGGATATATCCCACTAGGGATGTATAATTAAATTACTGTGTTTTAAAAGTCATCTAAATGGCACTTCTCATATGGTTAAGCTGCCAACTGGAAATGCAGTTAGGCTCATTTGTTTTATATTGCTTTTCATGTTTAGGGATTGCTTTTCTCCCACTATGATTTAATCTTGTTTTTAAATTACATAACATATATCCAAAATCAAAACTACAGAACAAGATGAATTTGAAGAAGTCTAGTGTCCACTTCTGTCCTCTCCACCAGCTTCTTTCTTCCCTCTGTAGATAACTACCTGTACTTCTCATTGGTTTTACTTTTATATTTCTTTTAAATGATATATATGTTTATGTATATGTGTTTATATATGTGTGTATGTATGCAATTTTTATTCTATTTTTAATTAAAAGGAGTACTCTATGTACACTGTTCTGCACCTTCTTTTTTCTTTTTCACACATCTACAGTATCCTGGAGATAACTCTATAGGAGTCTATATAAAAGATCTTCCTCATTTATTTTTATAGCCGCATATTCTATTGTGTGGGTATAATAGTTATTCAGTCTCCAGTGGATGGCCATTTGTTTTTTTCTGGTGTTTTACTGTTACATAATGCAGCCATCAATAACTACATATGTTGTTTTTATCTGTGGAAGTTTATCTTTGGGGCAAGTTTGTAGAAGTGGCCTACTTTTAGTTTAATGCTTTGCATAAGTTCTGCATGAATTGCAACTCTGTGTCATAGTAAAGTTGGTACACTTCTTCATTTTTCTTCTTTCTCATCTTCTATTACCTAACTTTTAAAAAATTGTCGTAGAGTATATGCTGTTAAATATTCTTTTTTCTCCAAATTTAGTGAGAATCCTTTGTTTTATAAAACGTGCATTTCCTGTTTAGAGTTCCAGGAAGCTGATAGCTTTGTTTTCTGATATCAAAGCAGTACTTGTTTGTTGGCATGATTTAGAAAATACAAAAATAAAGACACAAAGGATAAAATAACAATTACTGAAAAACCATCCTCTGGAATGAATCGTTCATATGTGGAGTCCATTCTTCAAGTCTCTTTTCTTTAACTTCTTATTATGGAAAAAATTAAAACATATACAGAAGTAAGTGTAGTGTAATGTATCCCATAACTCTACCCATCACTCAGCTTCAACAGATATCAATTTATAGCTAAACATGTTTCATCTGTACCCGTTTCTTCTCCCACCTCCCCCACCCCTCCTCTAAGAAACAACATAGGGGGCTGGGCACAGTGGCTCATGCCTCTAATCCCAGCACTTTTGGAGGCCAAGGTGGGCAGATCACGAGAACATCCTGGCCAACATGGTGAAACCCTGTCTCTATTAAAAATACAAAAATTAGCTGGGCGTGATGGCGCGTGCCTCTAGTTCCAGCTACTTGGGAGGCTGAGTCAGGAGAATCCCTTGAACTGGGGAGGTGGAGGATGCAATGAGCTGAGATCGTGCCACAGCACTCCAGCCTGGCGACAGAGTAAGACTCTGTCTCAAAAAAAAAAAAAAAAAAAAAAAAACCATAGGTTATCTTGAAGTGGATTTCATATAATTTCATCCTTAAATATATTAATATATATCTGTAAAAAGTAAGAACTTTTAAATTAAAGAAAAATAACAACCATAGTATCATCACTGCTGAAAAGAAAAAAGCCAGGTATGGTGGCTCATACCTGTAATTCCAGCACTTTGGGAGACTGAGGTGGGCGGATCACCTGAAGTCACGAGTACGAGACCAGCCTGGACAACACGGTGAAGCCCTGTCTCCACTAAAAATACAAAAATTAGTAGGGGTATGGTGGCACGTGCCTGTAGCCCCAGCTATTTGAGAGGCTGAAGTGGAAGGATCGCTTGAGCTTGGTAGGCAGAATTTACAATGAGCCAAGATTGCACCACTGCACTCCAGCCTAAGCAACAGAGTTGCGACCCTGTTTCAAAAAAAAAAAACCCCAAAAAACAAAACAGGCAATACTCTCTTAATGTCATGAGCCAGTGAGTGTTCAAATTTTCCCATTGTCTATGAATATTTTTTATGATTTTTTAGAATCAAGATCCAAACCAATGTTTATTTGCTGTAATAGTGCTATATGTTTCTTAAATATTCTTCTAATCCCTGGATTCTTTCATTTTTTCTTTCTTACAGTTTATTTTTTCCAGAAACAGAATTTTCCTGTAGAGTTACCCATATTCTGGATTGTGTTGATTGCTTGTCTGTGGTGTCATTTAACATGTTCCTCTGACCCTGTATTTCTTGTAAACTGGTATTTAATTTTAGAGGTTTGATCAGGTTGAGGATTTTTGTTAGTTTTTGCTTGTTTTTTACTAATCCATCATACATAGTGTTGTGCACTTCTCTGAAGTGGTGCATAGTATTTGGTTGTTTTCCTTTATGTGATGTTAGCAGCCAGCTATTGGCATCTTTGTTTGAATATGTTATTTTATCAGGGGTTACAAAATGATAATTCTTCTGCATTTATTAGCTGCAATATATCTATAAAGGGAGTCATTCTTTTTCATTGTCTTGGTTACCTAAAGAATAGTTTATGGTGTAAAAACAAACAAACAAAAAAAGAACTAGAATAAAAGATTGGTTTTCCTCTTATTTTTCAGCATCTCCCAAAGCTTATTCCGTGTTTTTCTTTTAAACTATTAGTAGCTTTGCGCAGTGGCAGTATCGTAGCCAATGAGGTTTATCCGAGGCGCGATTACTGCTAACTGAAAACTTTTCCCAATACCTGCCGTGACGACTTGCAATATAATCGGCATTGGCAATTTTTGACAGTCTCTACAGAGACTGAATTAAAAGAAAAGAAAAGAACTGTTATTATTAACTCGTGGATTAAAACATATCTGTTATGTTTCGATCTGTAACAGTTACTGTTCTTATTAATGCTCACATTGTTCCATGTATGGCAAGTGGAAGGTTTACCCTCTGTGATTTTCCTACTCTTTTATTCCTTTTTGTTCTTTTCAACATGACTCCAGTAGTCTTTGGTAGATTCCAGACTTTCTGTTCTGACAGGGTATTCTAGGCTCATTTTATACATTTTCCCATCCCAAACATAAGATCAGCCACTTCTTTATGGGACCCTGGTTCCTTTTATGTGAAGTGGTTTTAAGAAGTCACAGCCAGGACAGTGGGAACTCTCATTCCTCCTAGTTGTCATTGCTTATAGCCTTAACAGAGCTGGTGAAATACAATTTTTTTGTAGAAGGAGAAAAAAAAAGCCTGAGTGTATACTGATATTTCCAATTGAATTAAAAGATTATAGAGTTTTTCTTGCTCTCTGATTTTATATTTGTGTTGCTTTTGTAATCTGAAAAAATCTTAATTTGTAATGATTAATGATACTAAGATTCTCACTGATATATGTGTACGTGTGTATAATCATTTCAGGTTATATACATATATATTAGTTTTAGACTAACAACGCTAATATTAATAACAGTATAATTACTGAAAAACTCTAAGACATAACTTCACAAAGTTATAAACTCTGAGACAACTTTGAAAAACAGCTTATAGTTATTTTGTTTGTAGGTTATATTGGGTCTAATGTCAAATGACTATATTTTGGCTGGGCCCAGTGACTCATTCCTGTAATCCCAGCACTTTGGGAGGCCGAGGCAGGAGGATCACCTGAGGTCAGGAGTTCAAAACCAGCCTGGCCAACATGGATGAAACCCCGTCTCTACTAAAAATAAAAAATTATCTGGGTATGGTGGCACACATCGGTAATCCCAGCTACTACTCAGGAGGCTGAGGCAGGAGAATTGCTTGAACCTGGAAGGCAGATGTTGTAGTGAGCCGAGATTGCGCCTCTGCATTCTAGCCTGAGTGACAGAGTGAGACTCCGTCTCAAAAAATAAAAATAAAAAGACTATATTTTAAAGTTTCTTAAAATAATCACTTCCTTTATGTGTTTAACCTTCCAGCTTTATTCGCAGATAAATTTATTTCATTTTGCTTTTGGTTCTTAGAGAATTTTTTTCCTTTTGATTTAATTTTGTGATTTTAGTCATAGAAAACATACTTGTGGTTCCAAAGTCAAATCGATTTGATTGGTAATACTTTATAACTCTGTTGTGTGTCTATTTTCCTGGAGGATATTGAACTGTAATTTTTTGTGTGTAATATCTTTGTGAGGTTTTAGTAATATGGTTATTTGGCCTCAAAATGTAGAACAGAGTGCTATCTCCTTTTTCTTTTTTCTGAAAAAGTTTGTGAAAGAATAGTGTTACATCTGCCTTAAATGTTGGTAGAATTTACTGGGAAAGCCATCTGGGCCTTTTCTAGATAGTTTGTTTGCTTGTTTGTTTCTACAAATTCAATTTCTTTAATATCCATGGGATTTTTTTTTTCAGTTTTTTCTTGTGTGAATTTTGGCAATTTTTGTTTTAAGGAATTTGTCTATATCATTGAAATTGCCAAAATTATTGGCATAGAATTGTATTATCTTTTTAATTAAAGACTTTAAAAAAATCTGTGCTCTGGTCTCCACTATAGTAATATTTTTTCTTGAAAACTTGGTAGGGGTTTATAAACTGTATTAATCTTTTGAAAGAATTGAGTTTGTTGTCATTTTAGAAATCTAAATTTCTTCATTATAAGTAATTGTAAGCATAAGCATTTAATTATTTGTGTCTTCTAATGTAGTTGTGTATGATCATAAATATACTGAAATACTAAGTTGTTCGTTATCTCCATTTTGACATCTGTAGATGTCAAATTACCTATGAGCTTCATTTCAGAAGTGGTAGAGACATTGTTATATTTTCTTTTTGTAGATAGAAAGCATTGAGTTTGATCAAGGTAAGAACCACAACCTATATCTATCCCTCTTAGTGTGTGTTTTGCGGTGGGAGAAAGATACAGGAAGAAAAGAACAACAAAGATAATTCCAACTGAATCATTTCTTAGTTTGCAAAACACCTGGTCTTACTGTTCTGCTTTTTCCTCCCTAGCTCTGCATTCTCCAGACTCTGTGCTTTTCTAAGATAGGAACCCAGAAGAGGACTGATCATTTCTTGCAGGTCTAAAAACCATGGCTTGGGTAAATTGGAGTTTCTTTGTGCTCTCTTCACTTATTTTTTTACAGAGTATGTGTGTATTTGTATTGTTTACTTCTGAAGATCCTTTCCTAAATGACCGCCCCTCAGGAATATGCTCCCCAGTTTGTCCCATTCTTATAAGTGATAGTGTTTTCCCTAAGTGCGTCTTTCCATTCTAACCTATAGTCACATACTTATTCAACAATCCATTCAGCATCTTTGACTAGGAACACTGATCTAACAAAAGCAGGGTTCCCTGATTTCATAAGACAGAGGAAGATATTAAATGGCACACACATGAAAACCTTTTGAACTTTTCTTTAGATCTAAGTTCCCAGGTAGACAAGACAGCAGTTGGTCGTGACTGGGCTCGCTCTCAGTATGTGGCAAGAGCTCATGCTTTATTAGTTTTTAAGATTAGGAAGATGATTAGGGACTAAATATGGAAAGATCAGGGATCTTCCCCAGGAAGATGTAATTTAATATGGATCAATTTAAAATTCAACATTATGTGCTGGTCTTGAATGTATAAATTTGGATTATGTTTTTCACCTTTCTATTGCTTAGAATGATGAAAAGTTACATTTATGGATGAATAGTAAATATGATCATAGTAAAGGTGATCATTTACCAGCAGAAGTTGCTGAGAATAATAAACTCTGAGAACTAAGAAATACTTACACAGTTTTATTTTATACAACCTAAAATGTTTAAATATGAGCACTTATTAAATCAGATATATTCATTATATGGAGCTATTCTGTATCCTATAAAATATTTACTAAACTATTGATGACAAGGAAAATGTTTATGATATAGTACTTGGATCTAACGGTGAATCTGGAGCTTCAATAAATTCTTTAATTTTATACAAATCTATTTTATAAGATTTTACAGATAATTTTTCCCAGTTATTTTGTTTGCTCCTTAAATAGTGAAGAAAGAGAAACTTACATTTATTGAGAATGTATGATACACAATATACATATCATATAGAATGCTTGTGTATACTATTTCCTTTAATTGGGACATTGCATTTACTTTATTAATTCCCAGACTTATCTGTAAAGTAAGATGTTCTGTATGTAGAAAATATCTACAGCAGGCCAGGTGCAGTGGCTCACACTTGTAATCCCAGCACTTTGGGAGGCCTAGGCAGGAGGGTCCCTTAGGCCAGGCGTGCAAGACCATCCTGGGCAACATAACAAGACCCCTGTCTCTACAAAAAAATTTAAAAATTATCTGGGAACAGTGGCATGTACTTTGGTCTCAACTACTCAGGAAACTGAGGCAAGATCACTTAAGCCCAGGAGTTCAAGGCTGCAGTAAGCTATGATGGCACCACTGTACTCCAGCCTGGGTGGCAGAGGGAGACCCTGTCTCCAAAACAACAACAACAACAAAACTATAGTAATAGGAATAATTAGGAACATATTCGTACTTTTCTGCCCATTTGCTCTGTTGCTTCCTTTGTGGAGTGTTCCCCATCATCTCCCTCCATTGAAAAAGTTTTGGTTTTGTTTTTGAAAGAGTCTCACTCTGTCACCCAGGCTGGGGTGCAGTGGCGCGATCTGGGCTCACTGCAACCTCTGCCTCCTGGGTTGAAGCAATTCTGCCTCAGCCTTCTGAGTAGCTGGGACTACAGGCACCCACCACCCACACCTGGCTAATTTTTTTTGTATTTTTAGTAGAGACGGGGTTTCACCATGTTAGCCAGGATGGTCTCGATCTCCTGACCTCATGATTTGCCCACCTCAGCCTCCCAAAGTACTGGGATTACAGGCATGAGCCACCACACCCAGCCTAGTTTTTTAATTTCCAAAACTAACATTTAATTTGTTGTTTCAGAAAGTAGTGATGTTCAGGGATGTTGCCATTGACTTCTCTCAAGAAGAGTGGGAATGCCTGGACGCTGCTCAGAGAGATTTGTATAGAGATGTGATGTTGGAGAACTACAGCAACTTGGTATCACTAGGTAAGGAATCTGGCCTTCATATTTCAGGATCTACCTTTGGAATGGCTGCTTTTTCGGCTGGTATTTCGTGGTTGCTTTTTAAGTAATTAGCTGAATTTCTTATTCTTTTCCAAGGAATGGTTTAAAATTACTGGAAGTTAATTGCTTAGGGCACCTTTATCTTTCCAACCTTCAAAAAGCCTTACCACTGCCTTCTAATACCATCTTCCTACTATCTTCCTTGATGATCAAGGGGCTAGATTTGAAGTTTGGGATAGTTGGAATATTGGCAGATTAAACAGCCTATACATTGTTACACTTTAGATCTGCTAAAGGAGCTCTAAATAATTCACAACCCAGTCACAGATTTAAAAAATAGATGCAGAGATGTATGTTTTTTCTGATCAAAGAGTTTACATCATTTGTATAGTGATAGAGCGGATAAATGCATTTTGCCAACAACTCAAATGAACACAACCCATTAATTAGAACAAACACGTTGTCTTATGTGTGCTTAGTTGTTGAATATTACATATTAAGAAGTTTGGGCTGGGCACAGTGGCTCATGCCTGTAATCCCAGCACTTTGGGAAGCAGAGGCAGGTAGGTCATCTGAGGTCAGGAGTTTGAGACCAGCCTGAACAACATGGTGAAATCCCATCTCTGCTAAAAATATAAAAATTTGGTGGGCATGGTCGCAGGTGCCTGTAATCCCAGCTACTCAGGAGGCTGAGGGAGGAGAATTGCTTGAACCAGTGAGGTGGAGGTTGCAGTGAGCCAAGATCCCATCACTGCACTCTAGCCTGGGTGACAGAGCGAGACTCCATTTCAAAAAAAAAAGAAAGAACTTTGCATTAGACATTGAATGAATATGCTAGAATTTTCTTGTATTGGAAAATAGTTGAGAGGGAACTTGTGATTGTCTAAGAAAGTTTATTGTTTTCTTCTGTAGTATTTTTATACAGAACAAAATCCATATCAATTAAAACTTTAGTAAGTGATTTTCCAACCTAGATGACCACTTTATTCCTTGTGCTGGAATAAACTGTGTCTTGCCTCTTCCTTCCTTTCTCCTCTGAAGGCTTTAGGAAGTTATTGATTAATACATGTCCCTAGAGCACCCAAGTTGTGTGGAAAAAAGACCTATGACTTGAGGAGAAAAGCAAGGGTTTTCACCATGATCTTCCTAAAGAATCTTACCTAATTCCTCTACCTCCTTTCCCTGTTGGTTTTTTATTATAATTCTTCCCACTTTCAAAAGAGGGAATGGCTCTTCCTCCTCCCCAATGACAACACTTTTATGTAAAGTTGGGAGTCAATTCCTTTCCAGATTGTTTCTTTAAATGTATACTTACCATCTTTATTCTTTAAAATATTGTTCATTTATCCAAAATATATTTATTGAGTACCTATTCTCTGCCAAGGACTGTAGGAGCCATTGGGGGAAATAATGGTCTAGATAAGGTACTTACTCTGCTGAAACACATTCTTGTGGGAGAAATACAAGGAAAGAAAATTATATGTATATGTATGTGCATGTATATACACAGGTATGCATTTATTTGATAATTATCAATATAACAATAACAGGTAGTGATAAGTAGTACAAATAAAGGTAAAGAAAGGTAGGCAAGTAAAGAATAATGGGGAGTTGGAATGGCCTGTTTTAGATTGGAGTGGCCTGTTCTAGATTTTGGAAAAGTCTCTCTGAAGAGGTAATATTTGAACAAAGACCTGACTAAAAAGTAAGGGCGTGAGTCAAGCCAGTATCTGGGAAAGCAGTGTAAAGGCCTTGGGATGGGTATTAACTTCGTAGGAGGAACAGATAAACATGTATCTAGAGAAAAGTGACTACTAGGATAATAAGAAAGACAGTGACACAGAATAAAAAAGACTGAAATTTTATTCTCTAAGGTGGTGCCTCCTGACTCCCCATCTGAAGCAAATGCAAATCTCCAGAGGAAAGTAAGAGGCCTTTAGAATTCTCACAAGTTAAGATCAACAAAAGGTGAGCACACAAAGATCATCAATTTCACAGGGAAATAGGTCACAGATGAGTGATAGATTATCTGAAGAAATAACATATTACATGGCAAAAATCTTTGCATATTAGAATGATTAGATGTAGCTATAAGCTATTAGTGCTGGTTTAAAGCAGTAAAGAAATTAAACCACAAGAATGATGACAGATTTTCATAAAGGGACAGAAGATTTGAAAGAAAAATAGATAATTTCTAAAGGTTCTATTTAGTTCTTTTAAAAAATAATAATTGAAAGATTGATAAATTTGGCTGCATGAAAATTACTCTCTTTATCAAAAGACATTATTAAAAACAGTAAAAGACAAGCCATGAATTGGGCAGAGATACTTGCAATGCATATAGACAACAATGAAATTAGTAATTAGTATCAGAATATAAAAAGCTTCTACAGATTGATAAGAACAAGATAAATAACAATATTGAAAAGTTCAGTAAAAGATATCTATTGGCAGTTCAAGGGAAAAAATGCAAATTAGGCTGGGCACGGTGGCTCACGCCTGTAACCCCAGCACTTTGGGAGGCCAAGGCGGGCGGATTACTTGAGGCCAGGAGTTCGAGACCAGCCTGGCCAACATAGTGAAACCCCATCTCTACTAAAAATACAAAAATTAGCTGGGCATGGTGGCAGGTGCCTATAATCCCAGTTACTCAGGAGGCTGAGGCAGGAGAATTGCTTGAACCCAGGAGGTGGAGGTTGCAGTGAGCCAAGATCGAGCCATTGCACTCCAGCCTGGGCAACAGAGGGAGACTCTGTCTCAAAAAAAAAAAAAAAAAAATCAAAAACCACAATGACATAATTATTTCACATGCTGTAAATTGGCAAAAATTAAGATGTTTTACAGTTCCAGGCATTCTCAAGATTTAGAGGCAGAAGTGCACTATATCTTGATATTCACAATAGCCAAAAAGTGGGAACAACCCAAATGTTGATCAACCAATGAATAGATAAAATTTGGTATATTCTTTCAATGAAATACTATTCAGCAATAAAAAGGAATGAAGTTCTGATACATGCTTTAACACGGATGTACCTTGGAAACATGCTATAAAGAAATACCTGAGGCTGGGTAATTTATAATGAAAAGAAATTTACTTGGCTTGTGCTCCTGGAGGCTGTACAAGCATAGCACTAGGATCTGCTTGGCTTCTGGTGAGGCCCAGGAAGCTTTTAGTCATGGTGGAAGGGAAGGGGTGTCAGTCTGTCACATGGCAAGAGAGAGAGGAGGAACTTTTAAACAACCCAATCTCGTGTGAACTCATAGCATAAGAACTCACTCTTTACCACAAAGATGGCACCAAGCCATTCATGAGGGATCCACCCACATGATCCACATAACTTCCACCAGGCCCCACCTCTGACACTGGGGATTACACTCAACAGTAGATTACATCAGCATGAGATTCGGAGGGGACAAACATCCAAACATATCCCATGCCAAGTGAAAGAAGCCAAATACAAACATTACATATTATATGATTACATTTATATGACATGTCCTCAATAGGCAAATGTGTACTGACAGAAAGTAGATTACTGGTTACCCAGCACTGGGCATAGGAAAGAGGTAGAGGGGATGGAGAATGGGGAGTGGGGAAATGAGAAGTGACTGCTAATGAGCACACAGGATTTCTCTTCGGGGTAAAAAAAATGTTAAAAAATTAGTTTATGGTGATTGTTATACAACTCAATGAGTATACTAAAAGCCATTGTGCAGAAATAATATGGAAATGGTTTCCAAACTTGTGTGTACTTTAGAAACAGCTACAGTCTTTTTAAAAAATTCCATAGCTCAGGCCACACCCCAGACCAATTAAATAATAATCTCTGGGCATGGTACACAAGTATCATTATTTTTTGAAATTCTCTAGGTTTTTCAAATATTTAGACATGTTTGGTAACCACTGCACTGTGGTATTATCTGAGAACTTTTTTTAAAATTGAATGTTCACTTCATTTAATTTATTACCAATATACTTGGATTAATTTGTCCCCTATTTCATGCTTTTTGTTTCTTCTTTTTATCTTACAGGCCTAAAAAATTTCTCCCTCCTTAATCAGGGTGGATACAATCTTGTTTTATTTTTTGCAACTCCATTTTCCCCCTTGTTTAGTTTGGAAAACATACGGTATTTATATTTTTTTAAAAGTTATCTTTAAATTTTTATCATGTGTACCTAATTCTTTTAATGCCAGTGATATTTTATAGTTTTTATTCACTGTAATTATGTCTGAAAAATTATATATTTAATTGAAATTATATATTTTGATGGATACTAAAATGTATTTATGCAGTCCACATACAATATTTGGTTTGCATATTGCTTTGCAATAAACTTGCTCTATCTCCACCCCTAGGATTTCAAGGCCAACAAGTTGAAAAACACAAATATAAAGGATAGTATCTACCGCGAAATAAATTGGTAACCATTGTGGCAATTAGTTGAGGTTCTAAGGAGAGATAAGAAATTGACATTTCTGTGTCAAATATATATTTTATTGTCACAGAATTCTTATCAGAAGTATACCAGCAATGCATACCTATTCTGTACTTTATCAATAGTGGCTCTTATCACTTAGAAATATCTTTATTAATTTGTAGATGGAAAACAAGAACATTTCTGCCATTGCTGGTGAATTTAAACATTTTGGGGGTATTTCTGCCTGTTTTGGTACTTTAATTATTATCATTATTGTTTGTGTCACTTGACAAATACAAACTTAATTTAGTAAAGGCTGAAATTCATGTCTGACTTTCCTAAGATAATGTAAAGGATATTGGAATGCTTTAACTTTGATCTGTTTCTCCAATCTGGTATTTTTCTCTGGTATTTTAGTTCTGTTCTTTTTTTAGCCTACAAAATGCGCATTATTTTTGTTTCATAATGTCAATATTTGCTTGTGGATTTGTTTGCATAATTATCTTTTATTTGTATACTATTCCTCTTTCATTATACCTTCCTTCTAGGATATTTTGTTTATCAGAAAATACATTAGGGAAGGCGTTTTTGTTGTTGTTGTTGTTGTTTTGAGATGGAGTCTTCTCTTGCTGCCCAAGCTGGAGTGCAGTGGCGTGATCTTGGCTCACTGCCACCTCCACCTCCCAGGTTCAAGTGATTCTCCTGCCTCAGCCTCCCAAGTAGCTGGGATATCAGGCGCCCACCACCACGCCTGGCTAATTTTTGTATTGTTAGGAGAGATGGGGTTTCACCAGGTTGTCCAGTTTGGTCTTGAACTCCTGACCTCAGGGGATCCACCCGCCTCGGCCTCCCAAAGTGCTGGGATTACAGGCATGAGCCGCTGTCCCCGGCCTGGCGTATTGTTAACAAATGCTCTAAGTGTTTATTTTTGTCGTTGTTGCAAAATAACCTTGTTTCACTGTCGTTCTTGTCTGATGATTAACTAGGTATAAAATTCTATACTGACAATTATTTTTTTCTCAGCACTCTGAAGATATTATTCCACTGTCTTCTGGCTTCTATTGTTGCTCTTGAGAAGTCTGCCATCTGTTTCATTGTTGTTTCTTTTGTAAGTAATCTGTGTTTTCTCTGGCTGCTTTTAAGATTTTTTTTTTCTATAAGATTTTAATGTAATTGATTATATTGTTTCATTTCTAGAAGTTTGATATCCTCCTCCTCTCCCAGATCTTTTTTTTTTTTAACTGGTCCCTTTCTCATGGATTTTATCTTATACTTTCATATATTTCCAGCACTTATATGTCATACAATTCAAACTTCTGGGAAACAGGTCTAATTTTGCTGTTTGTTGTATCCTTGGGGACTCTTGTGTAACAATGAATTATCCATAGCACTTTTTTTCTCCTTTTTTTTGAGATTCCAGGCCAAGACTGAAAAGTTCCATGTCATTTTCCTTTAAGGTTTGATGGATTTGTTTTTCTTTCTCTGAACTTTATGCCTTGAATAGTTCCAATTTTGTAAAGAGGTTTATTTGTAATCCCTGCTCTTTTGTCGAGGAGAGGTCTTTGTTGAATTTTTTCAGACCATTAAGATACAAACATCTAGGTAATTAAAATCAGCAAATATCCCAAGGATAGCTGTAACTTCAGAGCATATTTACCCCTCTAGTTTCTGGTTCTTACTGCATTGTAGCACCCCCTGGATTTAGTTTCTTTTATGCTTTACATACTTTTAAAAGGACATTTGTCATATTTTATCCAGCATTTATGTTTTTCAAGAAATCTGATGCACCATTTACATATTAACAATATTGAATCCTATTGTTGAACATGCTAAATCTGCTTTTCTTTTTTATGTTCTCTGTAAACTTTCATGGTTTTTTTCTTAAAAGGTCTTACACATTTCTTAACCAATTTCTCAGTACATTTTGTTTATATTATGAATCGGATTTTTGTTCTGTAACATTTCTAAATGGCTAATACTGATATATATTATGTATGAGCAAGTATTGATTTCTATAAATTGATAATCTTATGGAAATATCTAATAGTTTTTCAGTGGATAATCGTGGATTTCTAGATAGACAGTTTTGCTCTCTACATACAATATGTGGTCTTTTCCTTTTCTGTTTGTACCTTTAAAAAAAAGCAACTATATTCAGTAGGACCTCTAGCAGAATTTGAAAACAAATCATTCTTATCTTTTCCCAAACTTTATTGGCAGTGTTTCTAATGTTTAACTATGAAATATATTTCTGTAGGCATCTGTTAAATACTCTTAAGTAGGTTTTTACCTGATTCTAGTTTTAGATAACTTTTAATAAAGGGTCTTAGAATATATTTTTAAAATTTTGGCATTTCTTAAAATAATGTTATTTTATTCTTTCAGTTCTTCATGTGGGAAAATAGACTCTGTTGTTGAATTATTCCTGCATTTGTGGGATAAACTTTGTATGATTATGATGTGTTATCCCTTAAATACACAGCTAGGTTCTTTGTTGCTAATATTTTATTTTAAAATTTAACCTTCGTTCGTTCATGAGATTGGCTTAGTTTTCCTGAGGTCATTGTTCAGTGTTGTTATATGAGTTAATTTAACTTTGTAAAATGACTAAGGTAGATTACCATATTTTTATACATTCAACAGTTATGAATGATTAGAATTATACATTCTTTTGTTGTTGTTGAGACAGGATCTTACTCTGTCACTTAGGCTGAAGTGCAGTGGCACGATCACAGCTCACTGCAGCCTTCACCTCCCTGAGCCCAGGTGATCCTAGCTGGGACTACAGGCATGTGCCACCATGTCTAATTTTTGTATTTTTTGTAGAGATGGGGTTTTGCCACATTGCTCAGACTAGTCTTGAACTTCTGGGCTCAGGCAGTCCACCTGCCTTGACCTCTCACAGTGCTGGGATTACGGGTATAAGCCACCACACCTGGCCTATATATTCTTTAATGTTTGGATAATATTACCAGTAAACCTACCGGTCACTGGAATCTATTGCCTTGACTGGTAGATGCAACAGGTACAATGACCAGCAGATACAAATGATCATCAGTCACAGGTATCTATTGCCTTTTAGGAGCACAGACACTGAACTCAAATTTAAACTTTTTATGTGGTTATTGCATATATCAGTTATTTTATCTTTATGAGTAATTTTTCATGTTTTTCATCTATTTCTTCCAGTTCTAATTTACTGTTGAGTTGTTTATAGGTTTTTCTCATAAAACACTTTTAAAAGTTTTATTTTACTTTTAGTTGTCACATAATGTACATATTTATGGGCTACAGTGTGATGTTTTATACATATGTATTTCGTGTAATTATCAAATCAGGGTAATGAGCGTATCTGTCACCTCAAAACACTTGTCATTTCTTTGTGGTTAGAACATTCAAGATGCTCTCTTCTAGCTATTTGCAAGCATTCAGGACACTTTTGTTGACTATACAGTCACCTTGCTGTGCAATAGTACATCAGAACTTATTTCTCCTGTCTAACTATAACTTAGTACCCATTGACCAGTCCCTTCCCAGCCACCCCCTCAGCCTCTGGTAACCACTGTTCTACTGTCTACTTCTATGAGATCAACCTTTTTAGGTTCCACATATGAGTGAGGTCTGGTGATATGTCCTGTTCTTGGCATATTTCACTTAATATAATGTCCTCTAGCTTCATCCAAGTTGTCAGAAATAACAGGATCTTATTCATTTTTATAGGTGAATAGTATTCTGCTCTGCATATATACCACATTTTTGAAAATTGATTTATCTTTTGATGGACACTGAGTTCGAGTCCATATTATTGCTATTGTGGATAGTGCTGCAGTAAACGTGGGAATGCAGGGTACCTCTTTCACGTACTGATTTCATTTCTTTTGGATATATACCCAGTAGTTGGATTGTTGGATCATATGATAGTCCTATTTTTAATTTTTTGAGAAAGTTCCATACTATTTTCCATAATGGTTGTGCTAATTTACATTCCCACGAAGAGTGTGTAAGAGTTCCCCCTTTTTCCACATTTTTACCAGAATTTGTTATATTTTGTCTTTTTAATAGCCCTTCTAATAATGGTGAGGTGATACCTGATTGTAGCTTTGATTTGCATTTCCCTGTTATTAGTGATGTTGAGCATTTTTTCACTTACCTGTTAGCCATTTGTATGTCTTTTTTTAGAAATGTTTATTCAAATCTTTTTACTATTTTTTAATCAGATGGCCAGTTTTTTTGCTGTTGACTTTCTTATATATTCTTGGTATTAACCCCTTGCTAGATGCATAGTTTGTGAATATTTTCTCCCATTCTGTAGGTTGTCTCTTTACTCTCATTTCCTTTGCTGTACAGAAGCTTTTTACTTTGATGTAATACATTTATCTGTTTTTGCATTTATTGTCAGTGCTTTCAAGGTCTTATTAAAAAATCCTTGCCCAGATCAGTGTCTGTTTCCCTGTTTTCTCTTACTAGTTTCATCGTTTCCAGTCTTACATTTAAGTCTTTAATCCATTTTGAGTTGAGTGGTGAGAGATAGGGGTCTAGTTTTATTCTTTTGCAGGTGGATATTCAGTTTTCCCAGTACCATTTACTAAAGAGAGTGTCCTTTTCCCAACTTGTGTTCTTGGCCTTCTTGTCGAAAATCAATTGGTTGCAAATATATGGATTTTTTTTTCTGGGTTCTCTATCCTGTTCCATTGGTCTGTGTGTCTGTTTTCATGCCAGTACCATACTGTTTGGTTACTATTGTTTTGCAGTATATTTTCAAGTCATGGAGTGTGATGCCTGCAGCTTTGTGCTTTTTGTACAAGATCGCTTTGGTGGCCAGGTGTGGTGGCTCATGCCTATAATCCCAACACTTTGGGAGGCTGAGGCAGGTGGATCACATGAGGCCAGGAGTTTGAGACCAGCCTGGCCAACGTGGTGAAACCCCGTTTCTACTGAAAATACAAAAAGTTATCTAGCCATGGTGGTGGACACGTGTAATCCCCACTACTCAGGAGGCTGAAGCAGGAGAATCACTTCAACCTGGGAGGTGGAGGTTGCAGTGACCCGAGAGCATACCATTGCACTCCAGCCTGGGCGACAAGAGCAAAACTCCATCTCAAAAAATAAAAAAAAAGATTGCTTTGGCTGTGTGGGGACTTTTGTGGTTCCATATGAATTCTAGGATTGTTCTTTGTATTTCTGTGAATAGTGTCATTGGTGGTATTTTGATAGGGATTACACAGCATTTGTAGATTGTTTTGGGTAGTATGGACATTTTAACAATGTTAATTCTTCTGATCCATGGAATATATTTCCATTTATTAGTTTCCTCTTTAATTTCTTTTGTCGATGTTTATAGTTTTCATTGTAAAACTCTCACCTCTTTGGTTAAATTTATGCCTTGGTTTGTTTCGGTTTTTTGTTTGTTTGTTTGTGTTTTTTTGCTATCTATCATAAATGGGACTGATTTCATTTTCACATAGTTTCCTGTTGGCATATGGAAATGCTACTTATTTTTGTACCTTGATTTCGTCAGTCATTAGCACTTTATTTTGTTCATTTGCTGAGCTCATATTTTCCTGAATGTTCTTTATGTTTATGGACATGTGATGATGTCTACACACTGAGCAGTTTATTTGAGTTTGCAGGCTGGGAGTGGTGGCTCATGCCTGTAATTCCAGCACTTTGGGAGGCTGAGGTGGGTGGATCACTTGAGGTCAGGAGTTTGAGACCAGCCTGACCAATATGGTGAAACCCTGTCTCTACTAAAAATACAAAAATTATCCAGGTGGGGTGGCGTGTGCCTGTAGTCCCAGCTACTCAGGAGGCCAAGACAGGAGAATTGCTTGAACGCCAGAGGCAGAGGTTGCAGTGAGCTGAGCTGAGATCGTGCCACTGCATTCCAGCCTGGGTGACAGGGCAAGACTCCTTTTCAAAAAAAAAAAAAAAGTTTGCAATCTGGCTATGTTTGTTTGTGGCTATCCTTCCTCTAAGGGCCTTCCAGACATTCTAAACAGACTAACTGTTGTATTCCCTTGAGCCTGTAACCACTGCATCTGTCTCAGCATTAGAGGGCATTCTCAAGCCCAGGTTTCCTGCTAGCCTTACAAGGACTCCAAGGTTGATGAGGCTCTCCATCTGGGTGGACCTAGGGAAAACCCAAGAAGGATATTAGTGTTGTATGGGAAGTCCAGACAGGGACTTGAGCCCAGAAGACTGTCCTGGTGGCCCAGACAGGTGTGCCTACAGGAGGTCCTTGCACAGGCAAGATAGGTCTCTAATTACAGTGAGAGGGCTGGAGCTGAGACTGGGCCGCCTCAAGATTTGCTGTTGGACAGAGGCTGGCAAGCCTATCTTGTTGGCTTAGACAGGTGCACATCTCCCAGCATGTCTCTGCACAGAAAGGGTAGTTCTATGAGTACAACAAGAGGGGTTGGAGCTTAGACTGGGCCCTCTTAGGATCTGCTGTGTGACAGAGGCTTCCGTGGGCATATGTCTCCCAGCTGGTCCCTGCACAGATGGAATAGTTCCCTGACTGCACTGGGAGGTGCTGGAGCTGAGACTGGATCCCCTGAGCATGTGCTGTGGAATGGCAGCTGATGAGCCCATCTCAGCCCACATAGGAGTGTGGTCTCCCAGCGTGTCTGCACAGAGGGGATAGTTCTCCAGTTATTGCAGGAGGGCCCAAGGCAGACTGTGCTTCCTTAAGGTCTGCTGTGGGACAGAGATTGGCGAGCCCATTGTGAAGACTCCAACTCGCAAACCACTAGATATGGATGAATCTTACTCTGGATCCTTGTATAAGCAGTTCTGATCTAGGACCCCAGCTAAGAGGCTGGAGCTGAGCCACAGAGCAACTGGGAGGTTCACTACCAGAGCTGATGTCAGCAGGTGTACGAGTCTCTCTACCTAGACACTAGTGTGCATGATTCCTCCTGGACCTTTTGACAGATGGTTTTGATTCACGCCCAAGGCCAAATGGGGCTATAGCCAAGCCCTATGGGGAATGGGGCCATTTTCAAGCTTGAACCTGGGATCAGCATGGCAGATCAGCCACCTACCTGGGTGCCAGTCTGCACTCTCAAAATTACTTTCCTAGGTGTTGGGCTTTACCTGACTTCCTACCTGACTTCCAAAGCTTCTGCAAAGAGACTTTTATCTGTGGATGGGTACAGAATTCTTGTTGTGATGGGATATGAGCGGGTCACCTCCTATTCTGCCATATTGCTGATGTCACACCCATAATCTCTCATAAATACTTTTTATCTCCTGAATTTAAGGTTTATTTTTTCTTTGCAGTGCTTTGGATTTGTGTACCATCTATTTTTTTTCTACATGTCACTTTTTTGTATTATTTATTGATATTTTCAAAGAATTTTGGTATTTTAGTTTTTCTAATTATTTCTACTGTTTCTGCATTTCTAATTTACTCATTTTCTGATTTTTATCTTGCTTATTTTTGGTTTTTAGTTAATGCTTTTTGCTCACTTCTTAAGGTGAAATCTTAATTCTCTTGTTTTTAACTATAATATTTCTTGTTTTTCAATAAATGCACTTAAAACTGTAAATTTCTCTAGGTACAATTTTAGCTGATTTCATGGGCTTTCACACAGTTTCTTTTGCTATTTAGTTCTAATTTTTTTTTTTTTTAAGACAGAGTCTCACTGTGTTGCCCGTGATGGAGTGCAGTAGCATGATCTTGACTCACTGCAACCTCCACCTCCCAAGTTCAATTCTCCTGCCTTAGCCTCCTAAGTAGCCAGGACTATAGGTATGCACCACTACCATGCCCGGCTAAATTTTGTATTTTTAGTAGAGATGGGGTTTCACTATGTTGGCCAGGCTGCTCTTGAACTCCTCATGATCCACCTGCCTCAGCTTCCCAAAGTGCTGGGATTATAGGTATGAGTCACCGCACCCGGCCTCTAAATTGTTTTTAAATTTTATTTTTATTTCCTTCTATAACAAACATCAGATAGAAGTGTCTTAGTTACTTAATTCAAGGATTATATGTTTTTCTATGTTTTTATAATTTTTAATTTTATGCTAATATTGAAAACATTTTATATCAGTTTTATCTATCTACGTATATTAATATGTTATAGTCTTCCTTGTTTTTATTTCTCTTCTGTTTATATTCTATTCTTTTTTTTTTTTTTTTTTGAGACAGAGTCTCGCTCCATCGCCAGGCGCCAGACTGGAGTGCAGTGGCACGATCTCGGCTCACTGCAACCTCCGCCTCCTAGGTTCAAGCAATTCTCCTGCCTCAGCCTCCTGAGTAGATGGGATTACAGGCGTGCGCCACCATGCCCAGCTAATTTTTATATTTTTAGTAGAGACGGGGTTTCACCATGTTGGCCAGGATGGTCTCGAGATCTCCTGACCTTGTGATCCGCCTGCCTCGGCCTCCCAAAGTGCAGGGATTACAGGTGTGAGCCACCGCGCCCGGCCTATATTCTATTCTTTACTATGACTGTGATTCATTTCTTTGTATGTCTGCTAGTTTTTGTTTATTTAGGAGTTAAGTTGTTAGTTACATAATGGTCATGACTATTATAATTCCTTGCCTGGTTCTTAGATGATGTCCCTGAGCTGATTTCACTGAGAAAACTGAAGCTAGCAGGAGAGAATTTCTGCAAGTTCCTGCTTCCTTGTGTTTTTACCTACCTTCATCTATATTCAATTCAACCTCTTTTTCTGTTGACATGTCAACTTTTTGTGCCTTTACTTAAGGCCAGTACCCTCACTTGGATACTGAATTCCATTGTTTCTCTTATTTTTAAGGACATTGTTGAAGCAATTGCCCTTTGTCTCCTCTGACATCAACTTGTCCATAACTTTTACAACAATTTTCATCAGCATACAAACATGCCATAGTTTCTTCCATCTTAAAAGGAAAAACACAGAAACAAATCTTTCGATATACACATTTTTCTGATATAGCTCCATTTCTTTGCTACTTTTTTTTCTTTTTGAGAGAGTCTTGCTCTGTCGCCAGGCTGGAGTGCAGTGGCACGATCCCAGCTCACTGCAGCTTCCATTTTCCAGTTTCAAGCAATTCTCCTGCCTCAGCCTCCCGAGTAGCTGGGACTAAAGGCACGCACCACCACACCTGGCTAATTTTTTGTATTTTTAATAGAGATGGGGTTTCACCATGTTGGCCAGGATGGTCTTGATCTCTTGACCTCGTGATTCACCCGCCTCAGCCTCCCAAAGTGCTGGAATTACAGGCATGAGTCATCACACCTGGCCTTCTTTGCTACTTTTTACAGAAAAATACAGAATAATTTTCCATTTTCCCTAACACCAGCTTTTCTCTCATTCTCTCATTCTTTTTAATCTGGTTCAGTCAGAACTTGCTCCAATTATTCTACCAAAGCCATTCTTGTAAAGATTACCAGTAATCTCCCTATTGCTAATAAAGCCATTTTAAATTTAGAAAGCACCATTTAGGCCTGGCGCGGTGGGTCACACCTGTAATCCCAGCACTTTAGGAAACCGAGGCAGGGGGGATCACCTGAGGTCAGGAGTTTGAGACCAGCTTGGCCATCATGGTGAAATCCTGTCTCTACTAAAAATACAAAAAAATTAGCCAGGCGTGATGGCATATGCATGGATTCCCAGCTACGCAGGAGGCTGAGGCAAGAGAATCATTTGAACCCAGGAGGTGGAGGTTGTAGTGAGCTCAGATCGTGCCTCTGTACTCCAGGATGGGCGACAGAGCAGGACTTCATCTCAAATAAAAAAAAATGCACCACTTTGCCTCATGTCTCAGCATTTGATATAACCAATCATTCCTTCTTAAAACACTTGTTTCACATGGCTTCTGGGGTTCCGTACTCTCCTAATTTTTCTCCTCCCTCTCTGGCTACTCCTTCTTAGTCACCATTGCTGTTTCCTTCTCATCTACCTGAAGGGACCCAGGGTTCAATCCTCAGACTTCCCTTTTTCATCCTTCCACTTCTGTTTATATACAAAGGTACTCCCTGGGTGACCTCATTAAATCTCATAGCTTTAAATGATATTTATTTGGTGATGATTTTCAGACTATATCTGTAATCCAAACACCTCCCTAGAGTCACATACTTGCACATATATGTGTCTATTGAACATTTTCATTTGATATCTAATAGTTCAAAACCAGACTCTTCACATTCTCTTCCAGGTCTGCCCCTATCACAGCAGTGAAGAGTTCTCAGGAAGTAGCACTTCCATTGTTCCAGCCTTTCAGGCACAACATGCATAGTCTTCCTTGTCTTCTCTTTTTCATGTTACATGTCCATTCCATCATCATATCCTCTTTACCATCATATACCTTCAAAATATATCGGTTCTCTAATGATACCTCAGTTCCTCCACCCTTACCTCCACGATCATCTGGTCTGAGCCAGGTGGATTATACTAGCCACCTAACTTCTATCCATCTAGCTTTTGCACTTTCCCATTAACTATCTATTTATTAACTTTCGCTCCCCAACTCAGAGTAAAAGTCAATTTTTAAAAAATGGTCAAGACTGGGGTCAGATGGATTTTTTTTCCTGTCTCTGAACTTTAGGCCTTGAATAGGTTCCAATTTTGTAAAGTGGTTTATTTCTAATTACTGCTCTTGTGTGGGTGTAAGGGCTTGTCTCTTAAATTTTTTCAGAACACTAAAATAGAACCTTAGGCTACTGAAGCCAGCAAGTGTTCCAAGGGTAGCTCTGACTTCAGAGCATGTTCACCTCTCTAGTTTCTGGCTCTTACTTCATTGCTTGATCTTCTTTATTTTCTTTTAATCTTCTCTCTCTCTCTCTCTGTCTCTCTCTCTCTCTCTCTCTCTGTGTGTATATATATATATATATATATATTTTTTTTTTTTTTTTTTTTTTTTTTGAGATGGAGTCTTGCTCTGTTGCCCAGGCTGGAGTGCAGTGGTAAGATCTTGGCTCACTGTAACCTCTGCCTCCCTGGTTCAAATGATTCTCCTGCTTCAGCCTCCCAAGTAACTGGAATTACAGATGCCCGTCACCACACCCAGCTGATTCTGTATTTTTTAGTAAAGATGAGGTTTCACCACGATGGCCAGGTTGGTCTCAAACTCCTGACCTCAACTGATCCACCTTCTTGGCCTCCCAAAGTGCTGAGATTACAGTGCGAGCCACCACGCCCAGCCTGGATAATTGCCTTTTTTCTCTCCAGCATTCCATGAGATTATAGAACCCTTTCATTATGTTTTAGACCTGTAGTAGCACCTGGGAGCTCTAGGATGTGTTGCACAGAATTGTTCTTGAATAGACAAGATGAGAAGATATGAGCCAAGGCATGAAGGAACAAAGTAAACTGTGAAGTAAGAATAAGTAAACAAAAGCAACTTAGTATCTTGTTTGAAAGGGATAGGGAGAGCTAAGAAGAGCAATTGAAGAGGTAAATAGGATCATAGATTTAGTATGAAGGTGCTTTTGTTTCTGTCTATAAGGAATTTGTAGGGAAACCACAGTCACTGGTTTCTAGGCATCTACCACCAGGGTGGTATGAAGGGTTGATTACAGAGGACAAGGACAAGGGTATTTAAGAGTGATAGAAGTATGATGGTGGGTGGATACATGACTTGATTCCTTATAGGTCAAAGTTTCTTTTGTTTGTTTTTTCTCCTGGTTTTCAGTTGTCTTGTGCTTTCATTGACCTGGTTTTTACTGAGTGCTAGACATTGCAAAGAAAAATTACAAAATTCCAGTCCTTGCATAACATTATACAAAATCCAGTAATTATTTAAGTTTGCTATGACAAGCACTCTTAAATGACCTTAATCCAAATTTTTGGATTATCAGAAATAAGTCAAAGTCATTGAAGAGTTTGGATTTTATATTAAGTTTAACATGGAAGCTAAATACTAAAAAGTATTATATACTTTATGTACTTTATTATATACTTTATACTAAAAGCTTAGTACTAAAAAGTATTAAGCAGATACAGAAAATCATGATCTGATTCTGAATCAGTTGATAGGAGGTATTAAAAATAGAGATCTCCAGGATCTTTTTCTGATTCACTAGCAGTTAGTCTGGTGTAATGTTGGAGAGCTATAATCTTAACATGCTCCCCAGGTGATTTTGATCCCCCACCAAAGCTTGAGAACTACTGACTTTAAAATTTTTCTTAATCTCTTCCCTTATCTTCTCATCTGAGTTTTCATTATTCTCTCATCTCTCAGATGCCCCTTTCATATATTAATATATGAGACATTTCTAAGCTAATTTTTTTTAATTCTAGGTAGGAACATTGCTGTACTATGAAATCAGTTTAGTTGGTTTTTTAATTCTAGATAGGAACATTTCTGTACTATGAAATCAGTTTAGTCGGTTTTTTAATCTAGATAGGAACATTTCTGTACTATGAAATCAGTTTAGTCAGTTTTTAAATTCTAGATAGGAACGTTTCTGTACTATGAAATCAGTTTAGTTGGTTTTTTAATTCTAGATAGGAACATTTCTGTACTATGAAATCAGTTTAGTTGGTTTTGTGTATGAGAGTGAGAAATAGAAAAGAGCAGACTTATTGCAGAATAGAATAGAAAGCAGGGAAGATACTGTTTTATGAAACTTTATATATAGTAGGTTGTGATGTGAAAGGTAGGTATCATTGTGGGTCATAGTAAGCAATATTTGAAACAAATTCATGTATGTATGTTATTTCTTATGAGTATTATAATTTCCTATTATTTGTCTTTGCTATAGAAGTTATATTTCTCAATTTTTAAATTCTCTCTTATTTCAGACTTGCCTTCAAGGTGTGCAAGAAAGGACTTATCTCCAGAAAAGAACACTTATGAAACAGAATTATCCCAATGGGAAATGAGTGACAGGCTTGAAAAGTGTGACCTTGAAGAGTTCAATTCCAGGGATTATTTGGAAGCCAAAGCCAAGATGGAGAAGCAACAAGAAAATCCTAAGGAATATTTCAGGCAAGGGATGATCATATATGACAAAATATCCGTTTTCAATCAGCATACTTACTTATCTCAACATTCAAAATGTCATTCTACTGAGAAACCCTATAAATGTAAGGAATGTGGGAAAGCCTTCAGACGAGCCTCACACCTAACACAACATCAAAGTATTCATACTGGTGAAAAACCCTATGAATGTAAGCAATGTGGGAAAGCCTTTAGTCGTGATTCACAACTCAGTCTTCATCAGAGACTTCATACTGGTGAGAAACCCTATGCATGTAAGGAATGTGGGAAGGCCTTTACTCAAAGCTCACAACTTATTTTACATCATAGAATTCATACTGGCGAAAAACCATATAAATGTGAAGAATGTGGGAAAGCCTTTATTCGTAGCTCACAACTTACCCGACATCAAAAAGTTCATACTGGTGAGAAACCTTACGAATGTAAAGAATGTGGGAAGGCCTTTACTCAGAATTCACAACTTACACTACACCAGAGACTTCATACTGGTGAGAAGCTCTATGAATGTAAAGAATGTAGGAAGGTCTTTACTCAGCTCTCACAACTTATTCTGCATAAGAGAATTCATACCGGTGAGAAACCGTATGAATGTAAGGAATGTGGGAAAGCTTTTATTTGTGGCTCACAGCTTTCTCAACATCAGAAAATTCATAATGGGGAAAAACCATATGAATGTAAGGAATGTGGAAAGGCTTTTATTCGGGGCTCACTACTTATGCAGCATCAGAGGATTCATACTGGTGAAAAACCCTATAAATGCGAAGAATGTGGGAAGGCCTTTATCCGTGGCTCACAACTTACCCAACACCAGAGAATTCACACCAATGAAAAGCCCTATGAATGTAAGGAATGTGGAAAGACGTTTAGTCATGGCTCGCAACTTACCCAACATCAGAGAATACATACTGGTGAGAAACCCTATCAATGTAAGGAATGTGGAAAGGCATTTAATCGTGGCTCACTCCTTACACGACACCAGAGGATTCATACTGGTGAGAAACCCTATGAATGTAAAGAATGTGGAAAAACCTTTAGTCGTGGCTCAGAACTTACCCAGCATGAGCGAATTCACACAGGTGAGAAACCCTATGAATGTAAGGAATGTGGGAAATCTTTTATTCGTGGCTCACAGCTTACTCAACATCAGCGAATCCATACTGGTGAGAAACCTTATGAATGTAAAGAATGTAGAATGGCCTTTACTCAGAGTTCACATCTTTCCCAACATCAAAGACTTCACACTGGTGAGAAACCCTATGTGTGTAATGAATGTGGAAAGGCCTTTGCGCGTGGCTTACTACTTATACAACATCAGAGAATTCATACTGGTGAGAAACCGTATCAGTGTAAGGAATGTGGGAAAGCCTTTATTCGTGGTTCACAGTTGACTCAACATCAGCGAATTCACACTGGAGAAAAACCCTATGAGTGCAAGGAATGTGGCAAGGCCTTTAGTCATGGCTCTCAACTTACTCTACATCAGAGAATCCATACTGGTGAGAAGCCCTATGAATGCAGAGAATGTAGAAAGGCCTTTACTCAGAGCTCACATCTTTCTCGGCATCAGAGGATTCATACTGGTGAGAAACCATATCAATGTAAGGAATGTGGGAAGGCCTTTACTCGTGGTTCACAACTAACACAACATCAGAGAATTCACATCAGTGAGAAATCTTTTGAATATAAAGAATGTGGGATTGACTTTAGTCATGGCTCAAAAGTTTACATGTGAACTGTCTGATTCTTTGAGATTACTATGAAGAGGTTCTCTGGTTGTTTTCAGCAACGAATTCTCACAAATGTGAATATGGGTCCACATCTGCCTCATAAGGCACAGCATCAGAGAATTTGAGGAAAAGAAAATGTTAGGGTCATTCATATAGAAAAACCTATCATTACTGAAAACTTATTAAACATTAGCAAATTGGAGAATAGTTTTAATACAGTAAATGTAGGAAGGCCCTTAGCCATATTGAAAACAAATATCTTTTTCAACATTATCTTAGCTCTACTAGTTGATTTTTTTGTTGTTGTTATATGTATCATGATATTTAACCTCTACCTTGGTTTAATCATTTTAAGATAGACCTAAGTATACTACCTTTATTATAAGATTCTTGGAAGTATTATGTAAGTTATTACATGTAAAAGCTCTTAGAATGGTGCCTTGAACATAGCATACCACAAATATTAGCTACCATTTTCACTAGTGTTATTTTAGAGAATTTGCATGAGAGGAGAGCACTTATGAGTGTAATAAATATTGAAAAATCTTTTATCAACACATCCTAGATGGGTGAGGGGCCCTGTATGCCATAATGAATGCGAGAAAGCTGTCATTTAAATCTCATCCATTATTGCTATAAGAGGAAATTCATGCTGTTCAAAAAAAACCAGTGGATTTAAACACTGGATTATTGAGCACAGCTGTTAGAGAATTGGGGCAAGGGTGAAGTGATTTTTAACAAAGTCTAAGATCCAAAGTCTAATAAATCTAGGAAATTTTTAAAAACTTGAATATATTGCTTTTGAAGTAAACAAAATAGGAACCAATATTACAGACTATTTTGCAGTGCAAAATGATGAGAGTTTGTGATAGAGACTACTTTTTTCCTGCCCTATATCTATTTTCTCTTTTTTAATAACAAAATTCTGGGCTGAAAAACTATCTCAGCCTTCCTTGCAGATCAACAAGATAGAAGTGGTGTTTATATGAGTAGGAGATTTATGAAATCCATTTTTCCTGTCTTTTTTTTCCCCTTCCTACAATGTGGACATCTAAGCTGGAGCTCCAGTACTGTCATGGGGACTTTGAGAATGGTATCTGGGTGTTATGGATCATGGAGCAGAAATACAGAAGGAGTCTGCAACCCTGATGATTTTGTGGAACAGCCATACTTGCTCTGGTCTGCCTGCCTCCTCTGTTTGTTTAAATAAAATTAAACATCTTATTTGTTGATGCTATTGTAGTTCTGTTATTGACAATACCAATTCTTAAGGATATAAAATTTTGTACCTAGAAGTGGGATGCTATGGATAAAGGAAATCTGAAATGGGGTATTGAGGCCATTGGAGTATCTCTAGGTCATTGAGAATGAGGAACTGCCCAAATTAAGCTAGGAACTGGAAGATTCTTGTTTTAACAGGCAGGACGTCGTGTCACTGCCTCCCACTCATACCACCATGCTTTATGTCAGTCGCTGCTGTGATGTTGGAAGAAATGCCAGAGGTGAGTCAGAATGCATGTTGCACGCTTCTTGCTGCTTTCAGGAATGTCTTGTGAACGAGGTAAATTCAGAGTAGAGCTAGGTGGCCCACTAGCAGCAACTGAAAGCAATATTACTTTGGTAAGATGTTATGTATGATGGCAGGCCCTCAGTTCTCTACGTTTAATCCACTTACAGTGATACAATGTGAGAACCTGAACAAGAAATTAGACCAGTGCCATTGCATACAAAGGCAGTCTGCTAGTAAACATGTTTATGCTTTCCTTATAGGTGCCTGTTGTTCTAAAAGTAGTCAGTTATTAGGTACTTAATATATTCCAGCCACTATCTTTGATGTTTTGAATATTTGTCTGAACAATTCTAGCAGGAGGAGGTAATCATATGTATAGAGTATGTTAGAACTTAAGTGTTATGGGGAAAAAGTCATTCAAAGGCAGTGGGAGGGATATGATCATTTAGGTTGCTTTGTGAAATACAGTGATCAAGGTAGACCATCAAGAAGGAAAGACTTGAGCCAAGACTTGAAGGCGTGAGGTGATAAGTTAGTGGTTATCTAAGGGAAAAGCATTCCAGGGACAGAAAGCTAGGGAGGTCCTACAATGGGACGATGCTGAAGTGTTTTAGGAAAACTGGGGAAGTTATTGAAGAGCACTGTGCAAAGCGGTGGTTGCTAGAGCAGAACAGAGAGATAACAGAGGGCTATATCTTGCCAAGTGTGCAAGCCAATGTAAAGATGCTTTATTTTGAGGGAAACACAGCTGTTGAAAAAAATTGATGAGGAGGTTGTAGTAACTCAGATGAAAGAGGATGTCAGAGCTTAGGAAGAAGAGGTAACAGTGGGTATAGTGGTTATTAGTTGTATTCTAGGTATATGGTAAATATAACAGCAAGCAAGATTTATCTAAGGGCTAGATGTAGAAGAGACAAGTCCAGGGTGACATTAGCTCAAAGCCTTTAGTCTTGAGCGTCTGGAAATACAGTGTTTTTATCAACCAGGATGGGGGAAAACTTCAGTTCCAGCAGGGTTTTAGGGGAAGACTGAGAGTTCGGCTTCAAACGTGTTGAATCTTTAGATGTCTTGTAAGACACAAAATGTCAGTAGTGAGTAGGTACTTGATGTATGACAGATACTAAACTTGATATTATATTACTTTAGTACGTGTTGCCCACATTTATTTAAATGATTAAGGATTTTAGTGTAGAAAGGGTAGAGAACAGCAAGGACTGAACTGTGGAGGATTCCAAAATGGAGTTAAAACAGTAAAAGAATAACACTAAAGAAGCTAAGAAGAACCAATAATAGAAGAAAACCAAGAAACTGTGGAATCACAAAAGCCAAATAAAAGTCAATTGAAGGAGAATCAATAGGTATCAGATAGCTTTAGCAGACTGATTATATAACATGAGGTTTGAAATTTGGCTATTTATCGGTATCCATATCGGTAACCTTGAGAAGGGCATAGGGTTTTTTTGTTTGTTTGTTCCTGGTGAGTTGACTTTGAAGTGATGGAAGCAAAAGCTTGAAAAGATAGTTGAACATGAGTATAGAGAACACTGCATGAGGGATACAGCAAGCCACAGGCACCTATGTTAGCCCAGCCTTTAGGTAACAGTGGAAACCCTGCCAGAGAGTCACATGCACACCCTCAAAGCAGTCTGAGGGAAGGATCCCATGGTGTATCCTATGCTCCTGAAGTTTCTTCAGCCGGGTCAGCCTCCCCAACACCTAGAACCCCGGGAACTTCTGCTTGACCTCCTGAAGGAAATAGGCCAGAGCTTAAACCCAATGCACAGCTGCAGAGTTCCTGGACCAATGCTGCAAGGACTCATCCCAGGGCAACCACAGAGGTCACTGAGATGCAGATTCTCTGCTAGTGCCATGTACCTGTGCAGTTGGAGGATCAGTTTGAACTTCAGACACGAGGCTTACACAGAAGCAAAGAGAAGGGTGGAGTTGGTGCCAGCAGAAGAGTTTGCTGCTATCTTCCCTTACTCAGGTCTAAATAACTGCAACTGGGTCACCTTCAACACTCCATTAAAGGCCAAAATTAGGGCTTAAGGTATGCCCTCTCAACTCCCCTTTAAATCAGAGGCAAACAGCAAATAATGCATGCTCTAAAATACCCAAACAGGAGCCACAATGGAAAAAAAAGCACAAGCTGAGGGTCAAAGAGAAATACAGGAATAGGTTAAATAGAAGAAATGAAGACCTGAAAAGGCTCAACTCCAGTGCAGTCACAAAAGGAAAAAAGTACTTATCACTCAAGAATGAAAGAAAAATGTCGATAAAATTAAACACAATATTTATTAGAATGACAAGATTGGCTATGACTGGATAATCATCCTGTGAATAAGGAAGCCATCTGAATAGGCAGAGTTAGCTTGTTGGTAAAAGGCACGGAAACCCACAACTCCATGCTAATCACACTTGCCCAATCATTAACAAATTTGTATGGAGAAAGAAGTGCTATCAAATGGATCCCCAAGAATGTTGTCCCTGATGAACTGGAAAATGATTTTTGTTGATAAGATTGAGCTGTACAAAAATCTAGACCCATCAGAAATAAGGAAGACAAAGATGGAGGTCATGGAACAGGCTAGAGCTCACCCATGATACATCACAGCCAACTGCCATATGGAACTGGGAACAAATGCAAAATGAAGACTGTTTCACTAGACACCACGCACAGACACACAAAAAAAACAAAATTACATTCACACACACAGAGACATAAAATAGTGACACAGAAACACACGCACTCAGGCAGCTCCCAAGGCTGCAGGGTTCTCTCTGAGGAAGCCCCTCCAGGAAGAGAGCATGCTTGAGGCACAGGCAGGCCAGTCCTCAAGATGACAGGAGGGACAACTTTTGGGGAGACTCACCCGCACTCCATCTAAGTGGGTCTGAGGCTGGGATCCCACGGTGCATTTCCAGAACTCCCCTCGATGTTTCTTCAGCCTCTTCAGCCCTCCATGACACTTAGGATCCCAAGGCCATCCTGCTGAACTCTTGGAAAAGACAAGCCGGAGCCCAAAGCCAATGAACTGCCACAGAGGGCTCCTGCTCCAGTGGTGGAGGAAAGGAGATTGTGCAGGACTGAAGGCCAAACCCTAGCCATCCTCTCCTCAAACCCCCCTTCAGTGGATTTCTTCCTGGGTTCCTGGTGGAGGCGGAGCTTCAGGGGCAGGAGGTAGGCACTCCTTATTCCTCTTTGGATCTGATCCTGGATTGGATGGTGTGGGCAGAAATCAGGTCAGATGGGGGGTGAGAAGAAAATCTGATGAGGTGTGGAGGGGACTGCTGGGGCACATAGACACCTGAGTTCCCCAGGGAAGGTAACAGTGAAAAATTCTTATATCATCTATATTCTCATGTAAGCCTTGTTACTTTTTATGAGAGACTTCTTACCAAATGAGGGACATGAGAAATATTAGAACTTGAGCACACAAACAAAAACCACTCACAACCTACAGGGGAATGATCATTATTGTAGATGAAATAGGACCTTCCACATTTTCCCTTAGACCTTAGAATCTTTTTTACTCTTTCATTGTACAATTTTGAGCACCTGTTTTTACTGTTTTTCATAAGCTGGATTTATTTTATGCCAATTGTGATCAGTCTAAGCTGGTTCTGACCAGTTTAGACCAGTTCCAACTGGTCAAAATAATAAGCCTGTGAAATAATAAGCCTGCTTCCCTGGCAGTACTCATCTCAGTGATTGGCCTTTTGTGCATTGACCAGTGGGACCCAAACATAACCCCTGGTGTTTGGTAACAATTGTACAATTTTGAACACTGGTTTTGACTGGTTTTTATAAGCCAGAAACATTTTATGCCAGTTGTGACTGGTCTTGGCTGGTTCCAATCAGTTTAGGTCAAATTCAACTGACGGCAAATGGTTACGACTGGCTCTGACTGGCTGCAACCAGTTTGGAATGAACATAATTGGTTAATGCTGGTTATGATTTGTCCAGGCTGGTTCCAAATAGTGTAGATTGGTTTCAACTGCCCAAAATCTGTGTATATAGTGTAAAAGGAAACTGAATCTCGGGACTCAAAAATCACTAAACCAAAGGAGAAAGTCAAGCTGAGAAGTGCATCAGGCAAATCTGCCTCTTGTTTTATTTCTAAATAAGTTAGCTACAAAGATATAAAGATATTATACATTACCCGCCCCTCACAGTTTGTCCACAAGGAAATTTCTTGTGGGCCTCAAGATCTTTACCCTAAAACAGTTCGGTTGAATTTAACCCTGGTAAGGTCATTTGATCGCCTATCTTCACAGGTGTGAGACAAAGAATAGATAGAACTCAAAGTCATCCCTCTGCTCACCTGAGACAAATGCATATCTGATTGCCCTCTCTGCCCTGCTGCTTATGTAAAAATGCAGATTCACTAAGCCACAGTAAGGATTCAGTCAAAGGCTAATCAGAGACTCAAAAGAATGAAACAATTTGTCTCTTGTCTACCTATGACCTGGAAGCCCCCCCACTTCAAGTTGTCCTGTATTTCCAGACTGAATCAATGTACACTTTACACATATTGATTGATGTCTGATGTCTCCCTAAAATGTATAAAAGTAAGCTGTGCCCCAAAAACCTTGGTCACATGTCATCAGCACCTCCTGAGGCTGTGTCACGGGATGTCCTTAACCTTGGCAAAATAAACTTTCTAAGTTGATTGAGACCTGTCTCAGAGACCTTGGGTTCACAACAGGCTGTACCTGGCCTTGTCTGGCTTGGACTGGTTCTGACTGGCCACAATTGGTTTCTGTCAGTTTTGATGGGTCTTGGCCATTTCCAACAAGTTTACCTGGCCATAAACAGTTCAGACTGGCTCTGACTGGCAACCATTAGTTTTGACAGACTGAAATTAGTTTATTCTGTTTCTGACTTGTTATGGCCAGTTTTGCCCAGTTTTTATCAGTTTCAACTGGGCACAACTGGTTTAGATGAGCTATAACTGGCATTAATTACTTTTGACCATTTCTTTGTAGACTCTGTATTCTCATGTAATCCTTGCCAGTCTCTTCTTGAGGACTTTTTACCAAATGGGAGACATTAGCAAAACTAGAACTTGAACACACAAAAAACTGTACAAGAACCCATATTGTGGTTTCCATGGAAAGAAACTAGAGAGGCAGGGTATGCAGGTTTAGGATTCATGAGTTTTAATAATTTCAATGGGCTCTGAGGTATAAGGGCTGGCCCTAGTGGTTTCATATCTGGCCCTGGGGTGCTTAGGGCAGGTGTTTAGTGGCTCAGATTGTGAGAGCTTAATAAGGCAAGGGGTTGGGACTGTGGATTCTGGGTTGGTTGATTTGTATTTGAAAGGCACATCACTGGGAGGAGGACTCCCAAGGGCGGGTGGGATGAGGGAGATGAGAGACTAAGACAAGGTAATACAGACATATTACTGCATTGCCCAGAACAATATGTGTCCAGCATACACATCGAGGGCAGATGTGAAAGTGTCACGTTTACAGAAGCTTATCCTTAATGCAATATCTCATGCTGGTTTGAGTTGGCCTTTCCCCTCTGCTTGGTGATGTTGAGCATTTGTTCATGTGCTTACTAATACATTACAATATACACACTACATCTTTCAGAAAATGTCTATTGAAGTCCTTTGTCATTTTTTAATTGACTTGTTTACTTTTGGTTATTGTTGAATTTTAGACATTCTTTGTATGTTCTGGGTACTAGTCCTTTATCAGATAAATGATTTGACAATAGTGTTTTCTCCCATTTTGTGGGTTGCCTTATTACTCTAATGGTAGTATCCTCTGATGCACAAAAGCTTTAAATTTTAATGAAGGCCAATTTTTCTATTTTTTTTTTTTTGCTGTTGTTGTTGCCTGTGCTTTTTGTGTCATATCCAAGAAACCAAATCCAATGTCATGGAGCTTTTGCCTTATGTTTTCTTCTAAGAGTTATATAGTTTAAGCTGTTACATTTAGGTATTTGTTCTACTTTGAGTTATTTTTTGTATATGACATTAGGTAAGGATCTAAATTCATTCTTCTGCATGTTGAGAGCCAGTTTTTCCAAACCCATTTTGCTGAGAAGGCTGTTTTTCCCCCAATCTGGAAAATGAATGGTTTTGACACCCTTTACAAAAAATCATTTGACCATATATGCAAGAGTTTATTTCTGAGATCTTTATTATTCCATTGGTTTATGTGTCTATTTGTTTGCTAGTACTACCCTGTTTTGGTTACTGTAGCATTGTAGTAGGTTTCTAATCAGGAAATGTAAGCCTTCCAAACTTACTCTTTCTCAAGGTTGTTTTAGCTATTCAGGATCCTTTCAGATTCCATATGTATTTTATGTTAAATTTTTCTATTTCTCCATAAAATATATGTAGATTGCCTTGGACAGTATGCAAATATTGGTATATATGATGGTGTCCTAAAGGTCTCACCATATATATGATAGTGTCCTAAAGGTGTCCTGTATGCTGACACGAGTGTGGCCAGTGCATTCCAGCTTGGTTTCTCTGTAGTCCGCCTACCTTGTGGTGCGCGTCTCTCCTTGGCTCAGCTTGGGGGATGTGGGGCCCTGCATTCTTTGCTTTGCTCCTGGTTTCTAAAGCCTCAGTGTAGGGGGGGGGAATCTGGCTCCCACCCACAGGCCTCCTAATCACCTGCCCATCCCAATGGGGTCACTTCTCGAGAAAGAAGACTAGCACAGCACACCCAAAACCAAACTCTTCCAAGGGCCCTTGGTCCTGCGGCACATTTAGGGCTGGTCCTGTCCTCAGGACCCCTTGAGGGACTACACTGGTGTCCTTCAACTCATGTGTATTTGACCTACTGAGGATTCTTGTTAAAGACCGATTGAGATTCCTATGTCAGAGTGTACCTGAGATTCTGTATTTCTAGTAGGCACTCAGGGGATGCCAGTGCTTATGGGTCATGATTGACATTGCCAGGAGCAAGTCCCAGTATTGTTCTTTGGAAGTAAGAATTATAGATGTAGGCCGGTCGCGGTGGCTTACGCCTATAATCCCAGCACTTTGGGAGGCCCAGGCAGGTGGATCACAAGGTGAAGAGATCGAGACCATCCTGGCCAACCTGATGAAACCCTGTCTCTACTAAAAATACAAAAATTAGCTGGGCATGGTGGCACGTGCCTGTAGTCCCAGCTACTCGGGAAGCTGAGGCAGAAGAATTGCTTGAACCCAGGAGGTGGAGGTTGCGGTGAGCCAAGATCACACCATTGCACTCCAGCCTGGGTAACAAGAGCAAAACTCCGTCTCAAAAAAAAAAAAAAAAAAAAGAATTGTAGATGTAGGGTCTGCATTGAAAGGGCTCTTCTGGATGTAGTCTTCATTTTTCTTCCGAATTACTTTCATCATATAATCAAAACACACTGATTGGCAATATAAATGGAAACAGATAGTTCATAAATTTATTTTTTTAATGACTAATTTAGTTGAATCTTGGTTATACAGGGACAGATTAAATGGTATGCAGTTAGCCATGTGGCATGAAATAACAGTGGGCTTGGTATCATGAAGAACTGAAATCACAGTAATGTAAGAAAACATGAATATATTTATACCATCATGTAATTCTGTTGGGAATTATTTGGTATCTACTCCAGCTTGGGAATGATCCTTGATCTCAGCTGTCTGAGTAATTTTTGGGAGCAGTGCCTGCTTTCTCTTCCAGTCTCTAAGGAACAGTGGTCTGCATATGGGAATGGTAACATCTACACCTGGGCTGTGCTGTGATTGGTGGAGATTTCTAACATATTGGCTGCAAATACTCAGGTACTTACAGTTCTTTTAAACATTTGTATGCGTTCTTGGAAATGGTAAATGTATTCTGAACTGTAGGATGTGAATTTTAGCTGAATTAGTTTAAAATAATCTTTCCTATGGCATTTTAATTGCTTTTACATTAACTAGGACTTAGGAGCTGTAAGACCTTTTCCTTCTGCTCTTTTTGGCTGCTGCAAAATTATCTCTCCATAAACATGAATGCACATGCATACTGTGGGCAAACCATGTGTGTGGTATGATCCCAGGTTTAGCATTTCAGCATGAGAAGACACATGTGCTATGTTATCAAAACTTAAAGGCTCTGAGTAAAACTTAATTATGGGCAATTATGAAACGGTGAGAAAATCCTTTAAAATAATTCTGTAGAATTCATTTTTTCTATCATACATGTCTACTTAAGAGTAAAGTACTAAGAGGTATATTTAATTTGTTATTTTTTATTTCCTATGGCCTACATGGTAACAAAATGCAGTGGTCCAATATAGTATTAATTAGAAATAGATAATTTTTCAAGCGCCTAACTTAAGCAATAATGTTTCACAGAAGAAGTTTATTTTTATCATTAATTAAACATTAGATATTGTGTGGATCTTTTTTTTTCCAGAGAACCAGAGGAGGAAAACAAAGCTTCGTTCCTGAGGAAGAAAAACATGAGGTTGGAATAAGTTAAGCACTTTTTCACAGTCTTAACTTTGAGAAATTTTCTTGCTTAAAATTGTTTCCCTCCTATCCTTATCTTGTTTTGTTATGTTTTACTTTATTACCCCTTATATGGCAGGGAAGAGTTCCTAGAGAGAGAAGACAAAGACGGTCTGCATTGCCAAAGAAGCCCAAGGCTGAAGATTGAAGAACTGAATGTACAACTTGCAAGGGAACTGGAGACGATGGAAATCTTGTCAGGTAAGTTGGCTGCTAAAACCTTGTCCTTAGGGGATTAAGGTTCCATGTTTATTACTTCCTCATCATAGAAAAAATGTAAAACCAAATGGCAGGGTAGGACCTTTCTTAAAATATTATTTAGTGAAAACAGTACTTCAGAAACAGATTTCATCCACTGATTAACCTCCCACACATGGTTACACTCTGGACTTAGATGTCAATAAGAGTGACAATCTCCATTTTTAACACAGGGAATTATTTTCTCTTGACAGAGAAGTTGACAACGGTCTCTGTCTATAGGCCATAAAAGGAATTTGATCGAAATACTTTGTACCGAGATGATTATGTTTTCTGTCTACACAATAAAGTTACTAAGCTCTGTTAGTATATTGTGCTTGGCTTTCTTGGACGGGTCCTCAGCGACATGACTGGACATCCGTCTCGGGCTTGGATTAGCCCCAGAAAGCTTCTGAGACGCTCTCTCCACCTGACCTGCCCCCACAGGAGGCCAGTTCCAGGTGTTGCCACCTCTGCTGCAGGCTGGGCTTGCCGCTTTGTCTTTGTTCCCGCCTTCTCCGGACAGCAGTGCTGAGAAGCAGGAGTCCCTGGGCTTGGAGACCAAGGCAGGGCCCCTTGGTGGGTGGCCCAGGTCGAAGGGGGGGGCAGTGAGCTCACGGAGCCGGGGAACGTTCTGCTCACAGCCTCCCCGAGGGTCTCAGGCATGTTTGTGGGGTCCAGCAACCCCCGCCACACCTCATCAGACTGAATCTCCAGCCCCATGGGACCGGATCGCTGCCCACGCCGTCGAATCCGGAATCCAATGGGAAGAGCAGTCTCGAGTGCCCACCTGACGGTCGGTCTGAAGGGCCCTCCTCCTCCACCGGACCCGAACAGGAAAGTCGGCTCAAGGAGGTCCTGAGGTCAGGACTATAGGGCTTCTGCGCTTGTGGCACGCAGACTCCTTCCCCGGGGCCGCCTCGGGCACCGCCTCCAGCATTTTCCTGTGCCGTTGCAGCCCGAGAGCGCGGGCATTGCGGCTGGCTAGCCGGGCACGCCAATGCGCGTGCGCAAGCGGCGCCTCACAGGCGCGGGCGCTGAGCCGGGGCTCTTGTCGCAGTGACCGCCCCCGTGGCCTGGGGAACGGTCTCGGCGGCTTGGCAAAAGCAGGGGCCCTCTGTGGCAGTGCCTCGACATTGGGCGACGGCCCCCCCCACCTCCCGGGGTTCGTCGCCACGGTCCCGCGATTTCAGGAGTCAGGCAGGGCGGAACCAGGCTGAGAAACGGTCCAGCGGAGCTTCAGGGATGCCCAGGACGATCCCCAAGGAACCCCACTACGTTTCAGGGCTGCCCAGACGGTGTGGGGGTGCGTCTCCTTGAAAGCTGTCCCTGCTGGGATTTCCAGGTACGGCCAGCCAGTGTGCCGCGGGGGCTGCTCTCTCCCCCAAGGGCCTTGACGGCCGAGAGCAGAACCCCACAGCCTCAGGAGCTGCCTGCGACTGTTGGATGTCTCCGTGTGTCTTTCTATGTGTGTGTGTGTGTGTGTGTGTGTGTGAGTGTGTGATGCGTGTATCTTTCTGTGTGTTTGTGTGTGTGTTGACACGAGTGTGGCTCCAAAACTTCTCTTTTTTTGTTTTCTATTTTTTTTGATATATCTATTTTGTTCATATGATGTGTTCTAGCCAGTTGCTGCTCAAAGAAGTCTACAGTCAATGCTATTCCTATCAAAATACTGTCATTTTTCACTGAAAAGGAAGAAAAAAAAAACTAAAATTCACACAGAGCCAAAAAAGAGTCCAAATAACCAAAGAAATTCTAAACAGAAAGAGCAAAGCTGGGGGCATCACATTACCGAATTTCAACCTACTATAAAGCTGCAGTAACCAAAACAGCAGGGTACTGGTAATATATAAATATAAACAAAACGAAACCCACAAACCCACATACACCAATGGAACAGAATAGAGAACCAAGATATAAAGCCACACACCTACAGCCATCTGATCTTTTACAAAGTTGACAAAAATAAGCAAAGCAGAAAGAATTCCCTATTCAATAAATGATGCTGGGAAAACTGGCTAGCCCTATGCAAAAGAATGAAACTGGACTCTTACCTTTCACCATGTACAAAAATTAATTTGAGGTGGACTAAAGATTAAATGTAAAATCTCAGGCCAGGCACAGTGGCTTACACCTGTAATCCCAGCACTTTGGGAGGCCAAGGTGGGCAGATAACCTGAGGTCAGGAGTTCGAGACCAGCCTGGCCAACATGGTGAAACTCTGACCCTACTAAAAACACAAAAATTAGCCAAGCGTGATGGCAGATGCCTGTAATCCCAGCTACTCAGGAGGCCGAGGCAGGAGAATGGCTTGAAGCCAGGAGGCAGAGGTTGCAGTGAGCTGAGATTGTGCCACTGCACTCCAGCCTGGGTGACAGAGTGAGAATCTGTCTCAAAAAAAAAACAAAACAAAACAAAAGTAAGACCTCAAACTATAAAAATCCTAGAAGAAAACCTAGGAAATACCCTTATCAACACTAGCTTTGGCAAAGAACTTATGGCTAAGTCCTCAAAAGCAATTGCAACAAAAACAAAAATTGACAAATGGGACTTAATAAAACTAAAGGTCTTCTGCAAAGCAAAAGAAACTATCAACAAAGTAAACAGTAAACCTACAAAATGAGAGAAAATATTCACAAACTATGCATCTAACAAGGTCCAAGGTTAGACGTGGTGGCTCACATATGTAATCCCAGCACTTTGGGAAGCCAAGGCAGGTGGATCACAAGGTCAGGGTTCAAGACCAGCCTGAAAAAGCTTCAGCATCCAAAAGTCTGAAGCTACCCTGGTTCTGGAAGCTTCCTTATTTTTAAAGTTTTCAGTTCCCATCAGGGGAGACCCTCATCCCAACGGTAGATGAATCATTTTTCTTCTTGGGCAACCTGGAGACTGCACAGAGTCACTTTTATTCTTCTGCAATATCATTACAAAGCCAAGAGAGACAGGTTTAAATCACAGCACCTGGCTGAGCCCAAGGAGGGCTTGCCCCATATTCCCGACGTTTCGCGCATTGTGGCCTTCCACTGAGTGACTGCAGCTGACTGCCAATTCCCAGAACCATAAGCTCCTGTTCACAATCAAGGACTCTTCCACCTGCCTTACACCCAAACTTGGCAGAGTCATTTTAATTTATTTCTCCTCCTGCAGGTGGTCCTGACAGGTGCACTGAACTAACATGCGTTTGACATATGAACCATGTTCACTTTGGGGGTAGAGACACAACTTTTAAATTTATTACAATTAGGCCCTGTGCATCAAAAGGACTTTTCAAGCCAGGAAGGCACACAAGTGCACAGTCTGTGTATACTAGCCAGGACCAGTCTGTGCTCAGTGGTCTTTTTATCAGAAGAAAGTTACTGAAGTTAATATCTTGTCCAATCAAAACAATAGTTATAGCTGGTGAAACAGGGGCTGGAGGTCAGTCAGCATCTGGTGGAGCTGCAAATTGTTTTAATATTGTTTATGTTGAGACCAGTGCTTGTTTCATTCTTGTTACCCAGGGTGGAGTGCAGTTGCGCAATCTCGGCTCACCACAACCTCCACCTCCCGGGTTCAGGAGTATAAGTGTTTATTATTATGTTACGCCACTAAGTTTTCAGTGATATGTTGCATAGTAATAAATAATTAATGTGGTTGTCCTAGTCTGTTTGGGATGCTATAACAAAATTCCCAGGCTGGGGGATTTACAAGCAAGAGAAGTTTCTTGCTCACAGTTCTGGTGGTGGAAAAGTCCAAGATCAAGATGGCCAGCACATTCAGTGTCGGGTGAGGATTGTCTGCTTCATAGGTGGTGATGGCCGTCTTTTATAAGGGCTCAAACTGCATTCCTGAAAGCAAAGCCCTCATGGCCTAATCACCTGCCAAAGACTCCATCTCTTAATATTATCCCAATGGGAAACTGATTTCAATATATAAATTTGGTGGGGGGGGGGGGAGGGGGCACAAATTTAGACCATAGCAACAGTCAACGCTGTATTGTAAATGTGTCCATTTTCCAGAATATAATAGAACACACTATGGTTTTCAGGCTTGGCATTTATTATAGGCACAAGCTTAATATACCTCAAATGATGGAACTAATGTGGTTCTCACATTGTCCTATTTTGTAAGAAGAGATGGCCAGGGGCAGACCTGTGTTACTTATAGTTAAATGATTACAAGCTTGCTTCGCTTTTATACACTGAGATTTGTGCCACGGATCATATTCAAACTATGGTGCATTAAAATAAAAGCAGAGATCAAGCAGTATCAGGAGGCCTGTGGTAAGGACCATCTGAGAGCGTTGGTAACCGCGGAACACTGCGGTGTGGCTGCAGAGCAGAAAAGAAAGTGCTTTGGTCCCACAACTCTTCCCAATGTAGACTTTGTGTAAGGATTTTGTAAAGGGAGCTTATGTAAAGACTTAGGGAAGTAATGCAACCTCTGCTCACAAGACTTGGGAGGGTTTTTGCAGATGGGTGCTGGTAAGGCCTTGCAGGGCAGAGACACCAAAACGCCATAGGCTCTGCCTGTGGTCTTGGAATATAGACCAATTCCGATTGCTCTATGTTCACAATGCTCGGGAGATAAAAGCACCTTGATGCCTTGTGTGTGGTCAGACCTTATGGCACCTTATCTGCTGCACCTCTCTTGCCAAAACACCTGCATAGACAATGGGTGGTAAAATCTCAGTGTCCTTAGTTAGCATTTCTTAGGAAAACCGAGTTTGCTATTGAATGCTGCAGGCACATGCTCTTCCTTCGGCTATCTTCCTTCTGAACCCCCTTTCCCACAGCTTGCAAGATTAACAAGATAATACACCTAATAAAAAAACACTTAGAGCCCAAAGCTTAGTGCCAACATGGATCACCCCTCGAGAGTGCATTGGACCCCTGGACCCATGCTGTAAAATTCTATTCTTGTGTCTTTGTCTTTATTTCTTTTCTCATTCCCTCGTCACTGCTGGGACACGGGGCACCCACACACAGGGTTGGGCTGGTTCCCAACACTATTTCACAAATGTAAACAGAGAACACCATTTTTTGTTTTTTGTTTTTTTTCCTGCCCCTCCTTCCTCTGCATTTTTAAATAGCAGTATTCCTTGTTATAATAAATATTAAAGTAGCACCATAATAATATCACTAAGCATATAATCTAATTGTCCTGATTTCACAGAGGGTGGAAAACATCACCCCCGAGGTGGGACTACTGTGTTTATATAATACAAACACCTGAAGGTGGCAGAAACTAGAAGAGACAGAGCAGTTCTTAGCATCAGAACTGATATGTTGTTATTTATCAGATCTTAATAATTTAGAGGCATATAATAAATAATGACAAGGATTCTGATATTTGTTATAAAGTATAATTGTGTTGATTATATTTAAAACCATTAATAGAATCCATATAATTATAGAATTAAGTATAACTGTAAGTGGTATGGTATAGCATGGTGTATGGTATGGTATGGGGAATGTGGAGTAGAGTGTGGTGGGGTGGGGTAGGATATACCATAGATAATAGTCACATTGGGCCAGACGCAGTGGTTCACACCTGTGATCCCAGCACTTTGGGAGGCCGAGTAGGGCGGATCACGAGGTCAGGAGATCGAGACCATCCTGGCCAACATGGTGAAACCTCGTCTCTACTAAAAATACAAAAAATCTGCTGGGTGTGGTGGCGTGTGCCTGTAAATCCCAGCTACTTTGGAGGCTGAGGCAGGAGAATCGCTTGAACCCAGGAGGCAGAGATTGCAGTGAGCTGATGTCGCACCCCTGCACTCCAGCGTGGTGACAAAGCAAGACTCTGTCTGAAAAAAAAAAAAAGTCACATTGGCACTAGTAGCCCAGTTGAAAGCTGAGGGTGGAGGGTGTGATTAATCCTGGCATTATGGGAAGTGTCCATGACAACCTTGGTTTTAACCTGACTTTGGCCACAAGGTCAACATCTGCCACACTGCATCACATCCATTATCCTACAAGGTGCCTGAGGCCCAGAACCCTCAGCCCTGCCACATTCCTCTTGCTCCTGGGGTTCCATATTTTCCAGTGGCTGCTCCAGGGAAGGAGGTGGGCAAATGACCACTGACAGTGGGGTGCACAATAGAAAATGCTAGGGTAGATGCTGATGGGAGTGACCCCCTGCGTATGGGTCCCCCCACTACTGCCCCCTTTCCCCCATCTACATGGCCTGCCACCATGACCAGGAGGAGGCTAAGTTAGGAGACCTTGTAAACAGTGGGGAATGTAGGTAGGATACTCAGTTGGGCACTGCCCTGACATGGAGTTAGAGCTGGGTGTGCTGGACCATGGCAGCAGGCATTAAATCTTGAATTAGAGGACCTGAACCACCCCACCAACTTCCCCACACATGTAGCCAATCTGTGGGGCATTTGGTCAACCTCGGTATTATTGCTATTCATTCGTCCATTTAACAAGCTTGTACTGAGCATCTGCTTTGAGCTGGCACCATACTGGGTGCCTTGGATACAGCAGAAACAAGACAGACGAAGTCTGGGTCTCATGAAACTGATAGTCCAGTGGGGAAGAGGGATGAAAAACCAAAAAAAGGAATATTGAATCAGGTCAGATAGTAGGATTTGCAATGCAAATATAGTACAAAATAAGGGATCAGGAAGTGACCGCTAGAGATGTGTTACTTCAGTGGCAAGATGAGATGGGGGTGGAGGCACTCCAAAGCTGGGAGAGGAAAGCAAGATGCATGGGCACTGGAGAAGCAGAGTACTCTCAGAATAGTCAGTGCAAAGGCCCAAAGCCAGAAAAGGCATCCTTGATGTTAAAACAGCCAGATTGAGATGTTTGACAAATAAAAAATGTTCATTGTCTCCAACTGTGGGCTCTCTGGACTCTATGGCCTCTTTTATTGTAGTTGTATTTTTTTTTTTTTTGAGACGGAGTCTCACTCTGTTGCCAGGCTGGAGTATAGTGATGCAGTCTCGCCTCACTGCAACCTCCGCCTCCCGGGTTCAAGCAATTCTCCTGCCTCAGCCTCTCGAGTAGCTGGGACCACAGGCGTGCGCCACCACACCCAGCTAATTTTTCCATTTTTAGATGGGTTTCTATTTAGAGATGGGTTTCACCATGTTGCCCAGGATGGTCTCCATCTCTTGACCTCGTGATCTACCACCTTGGCCTCCTGTGGTTATATCTTTACACTACAAACATTAAATGCAACTAGGTAAAAGTAGGAATAACCAAGATATTATGTGAAAGTTTCATATGTAAAACATAAAAATTATGTAATAGATAATAAAATATATACTATAAAACAGATACTACTTATATAAAATACAAACTATTTTATTGTAGTAGGGAATATACAGTCATAAACATTACAATATACTATATAACATACTGTAGACACAATTTAGTACATAATGACAGGTACATATAAAATTAAAATATATAAATCTAGTTATTTATATTTATAAATATTTTATCAAATGTAATTCAAGTTATCACATGGTCAAATATAACAGCACTTATGAGATTCATCCATGTTGTAGTAAGTGTCAATACATCATTTTCTTATGTCTGAGCAGCCCTCCATAGTATCAGTGTACACAATTTGTTTCATCATTCATCCACTGATGTACATTTATGTTGTTTCCTAATTTTGGCAATTATACAATTGCTGTGAACATTTGAGTACAGGTTTTCATGTAAACAGAATTTTTCTTTCATCTAGGGTAACTACTTAAGTGTGGCATTGCTGAGTCATAATGATAAATGTACGGTTAATAGTATAAGAAGCTGCCGAACTTTTGTAGAGTGGACAGACCATTTTACATCGCTACAGGCAATGCATGAAAATTTCCATTGGTCTGTATTATTGACAATTCTGAGTACATTTTCATTTTTAGCCATTCTAAAAGTCATTCTATAGTAGTATCTCATTATGGTTTAATTTGCATTTTCCTGATAATTAAAGATGTTAAGCATCTTTTCATCACCTTTTTTTCCATTTGTATTTCATATAATGATATGGATGAATCTCAAATACTTCACATTAAATGAAAGCACTCAGACTCAAAACGAGATATACATACACATACAAAACACACACACACAATGACACCACTTACACAATATTGTGGAAAAGGTAGAACTATAGAGACAAAAACAGACTGGTGATTGCCAAGGGCTGGGAGTGGAAAAGGGGACTAAAAAGGGAAAGGAAAGAAATGAGGGAAGTCAGGGAACTGTTCTCTATTTTGATTGTGGTGTTGATTGCATGATTAGATACAACTGTCAAAACTCGGAACTCTACACTAAAAAGTGTGAATATTACTACGTGTAAATTATACCTCAATAAATATAATTTTAAAAATATTTCAGTTATGTTCACACAGAAAGCCTGCATACAGATATTTATAACAGCTTTCCTCATAATTGCCAAAACTTGGAAGCATCCAACAGTCCTTCAGTAGGTGAATAAATAAACATCCAGACAACAGAACATAATTTGGCGCTAAAAAGAAATGCATTATCAAGCCATGAAAAGACACGGAGGAAACTTAAATCCACATCATTCAGTGAAAGAAGTCAATGAAAGAAGTGTGATTTCAACTATATGATATAACTGGCCAACGTGGTGAGACCCCTAGCTCTATCAAAATACAAAAAATTAGCTGGGTGTGGTGGCATGCACCAGCTATTCAGGAGGCTGAGGAAGGGGAATTGCTTGAACCCAGAAGGCTGAAGTTGCAGTGAGCCAAGATCACACCACTGCACTCCAGCCTGGCAACAGAACAAGACTCCATCTCAAAAAAAAAAAAAGTTAGCTCCAATAGGGAGAACCAGCTTGCCTAAAATACACCAGGCCCTAACCACATGGTGACGTTGGTTTTGACCTCCAGTCTTTGCCTGGGCTGTGTCCCTTTCTGCCCCTAAACATATGGTAGTATTGGTTTTCATATAAGTTATTGATCTGTTATACGAAAGTCACATCATTAAGGAAGCCAAATGCTAAGCTTCAAGTCAGTGACAAGTAAAGGAAAAAAAAAGGCAACTGAGTTGGAAGAATTATAACAGCAGAAGGGATTTTTAAGTTTTCTCAGATGACCTGAAAATTCTTACCTCAGAAGCTTTCTTGAAGGTGGTGGGAGTTCACAAGACACTGTGCTGGAGGTCAAAAGACAATGTGCTGAGGGCTTGTGAGGCTCAGAGACATTCTTGGCAGATAATGAGGGGGGGATGCAAGTCTTCGTGCTAGATAACAGTGGGGACTCAACATATGTTCTGAGGTTTACATCTGCGTACATAAAGGTTTTTCTCTTTTATTATTGTAGCATCTCTTCCTTGATAGAAATATTGAAAGAGGGTTGGATATGACCAACTGTGGTAGATTTGAATGAGAAAGAAAACACCCACAAATCTGTTAGACAAAGTGTTCTGCAATGAACTCACAGAGCTTAGGATTCATCACTATCATAACTACGTATTATGTTGTTTTATCATTCAATTTGTTGGCACTATAACTATTCCACAGTAAACTAGATTATCATTAACATAATATAATCTCTCTTACGAAGAATTTGGTAGCAGTGTTCCATTGTAGTTTTCATGAGGCTTTTCCTATGTACCAAATTGACCCAGTTCCTTGTCAGTATGAATGCCCCAAGGTTTATTGAGGCTGGTGACAAAGTTGGAAGGGTCCCTCACCTCATTCGGTGCCTTCTCAGAGGCCTTCTCCAGAACAGTCATGTGTGACATTCTGATGTGGTCATTTCTATTTACAATAATATACATATTTTTCTGCTGCATGAATGCAACAATGTACAATCAGACCCATCCTCAGCGGGGTTTTCTCATACTGTTTCTCTCAAGCGTGAATGCTCTGATGGACACTGAGCACTGATTTCTGAACAAACCCTTTCCCACAGATGCCACACTTGTACGGTTTGTCTCCAGTATGTGTTGTCTGATGTTTATTCAAATTTGACCTGTCAGTGAAGGCCTTCCCACACTCAGCACACACATAAGGCTTCTCTCCAGTGTGAATTCGTTGATGCACCTGGAGCTGTGATTTTTTAGTGAAAGACTTCCCACAGTCACTGCACTCATAAGGTTTCTCTCCAGTATGAATTCTGTGATGTGTAATCAACTCTGACTTCTGTCTGAAGGTCTTCCCACATTCAGAGCAAATGTAGGGCTTTTCTCCCGTATGCGTTTTCTGGTGCTTACTGAGATTTGACCTGCCACTAAAGGCCTTCCCACACTCAGCACACACATAGGGTTTCTCTCCTGTGTGAACTGGCTGATGCACCAGGAGCTGAGACTTGGAGGTAAAGGACTTCCCACAGTCACTGCATTCATAAGGCTTCTCTCCAGTATGAATTCTTTGATGAGTAATAAAGTTTGACTTGCGGATGAAAGCTCTTCCACACTCAGTGCATACGTAGGGTTTCTCTCCTGTGTGAATTTTCTGATGAACAATGAGTATTGATTTCTGGTTGAAGGCTTTCCCACATTCATGGCATTCATACTGTCTCTCTCCAGTATGAATTTTCTGGTGTATATTGAGGTGAGACTTCTGGGTAAAGGCTTTTCCACAAGTACTGCATTCATAAGGTTTCTCCCCAGTATGGATTCTCTGATGTGTAATCAAATCTGACCTCTGGGTGAAGGCCTTTCCACATTTAGAACATATATAAGATTTCTCTCCTGTATGAGTTTTCTGATGTGTAATGAGATTTGACCGGTTGGTGAATGCCTTCCCACATTTATTGCACATATAGGGCTTTTCTCCTGTGTGAATTCGTTTATGAACATGGAGTTGTGACTTGGAGGTAAACAATTTCCCACAGTGACCACATTTATAAGGTTTCTCTCCAGTATGAATTATTTGATGTGCAGTCAAGTGTGCCTTCTGAATGAAGGCCAGTCCACATTTCATGCATACATATGATTTTTCTCCTGTATGAATTCTCTGATGCACCGTGAGTGCTGACTTCTGAGTGAACGCTTTTCCACAGTCACTGCATTTATAAGGTTTCTCTCCAGTGTGAATTCTCTGATGTATAATCAGCTCTGACCTATAGGTAAAGGCCTTCCCACAGTCAGTACATATAGAAGATTTCTCTCTACTTTGAACTTTCTTATGTGTAATGAGGTTGGAATTATTGCTGAAGACCTTCCCATATTCAGTACATATACAGGGCTTTACTCTTGTGTGAACACGTTGATGTACCTGAAGTTGTGACTTGGAAATGAAGGATTTCCCACAGTTACTGCACTCATATGGTTTTTCTCCAGTATGAATTCTTCGGTGTGCAATCAAATGAGTCTTCTGGATGAAGGCCTGTCCGCATTCAATACAGATATAGGATCTCTCACCTGTATGGATTTTCTGATGCATCTTGAGTGTGGACTTCTGTGTGAATGCTTTGCCACATTCAGTGCATTCGTGGTGTCTCTCTCCAGTATGAATTTTCTCATGTATGCTGAGATCTGAATGATAAGAGAAGCCTTTCCCACATTGGCTACATTCATAGAGTTTTTCTCCGGTATGAATTCTCTGATGTCTGAAGAGAGAAGATACTTGGAAAAAGGATTTTCCACATTCATTGCATTTAAAGGGTTTCTCTCTCATATGGGTTTTTTGGTGTGTAATAAATTCTGGCTTCTGTACAAAAGCCTTCCCACATTCAATACATACATAGAGTTTTTCTCCTGCAAAAACTTTCAGGTGTACTTTGAGCTGTGACTTCTGGGTGACTATCTTTTCAAATTCAGCATATTCATAAGGTTTCTCCTCAGGATAAATTTTTTGAGGTTGAGAGGACACTTGTTTATAATTGAGGATTTTTCTACATTGATTATGGTCCCATAATTTCTCTCCTGTTGGAATACACTCATGGTTAGTATAGGAAGAAATTTTATCATTTGGTAATCTTTTCAACATTCTTTGAAGCATTATTTTTATTATGACTGTGTAAATCTAAATTATGCTTTAAGCCATTTCCAAATGAGCCACATTGATGGGGTCTTTCAAGAGGATAAGTGATGTTTGGACTCACATGAATTATTTTTCTTTTATCCTTAAAGTCATAATGCCTCTTTGTTGCAATATTTTCTTGATGAAAGCAACATCATTTTGGTATTTATTTTCTTTGCTGATAGCTCTCTATTTGTCACCAATCTGTCATAATTATTCTAGAATAAAATAGAATCTCACATCACTTTTATCATAACCTTTTCTTTCAATGTGTAAAGAAACCTCTTCAGAGATTCCTTGCTATAAGGTCTGAAACCTAAACTCCTCTGCTCAAATGAGAAACAGATTTTTTTAGCTCAAAGAACTGCTAGCAGAGGCCAGAGGGGGATGGTACAAATGTCTCATCCAGGCTGAACACAGAGAAAGGGTGAAGGTGAGTAACTTGAAGAGAAAGGTGGTGGATGATAGTATTGATAGGAAACATTCTGGAAAACAATTCAGTAGTTAGAGGAAACAAATTAGATGAAGAGATAACACCATGGACAGATGGGGAAAAAGTAAGGCAAAAAACGCTATGTATACCACAGTATCATTCATATAAACTAATGATCCAAACTCTTAATTCACTTACAACATGCATGAAATAAAAAATGTTTCCATCATATAAAACAGTGGCCTATGACAGGCAGGAAAATGGGTGTGGGGGAAAGAGAAAAAAAAAATCAAAAAACAAATAAGAGAGAATCCTCACCCAGGCTCTTGATGATAGTATGTCTTAAACTGAGGACCATGATTAAACTCAAACCTCATCAGGTAAACTATAAAAATAAAGCAATCAAAAACAACAACAACAAAAACGAACCCTGGTCAATAGGGAATCACTCAAGCAACATCAGGAAAAAAGGTCAGGAAGGGTGATTAATCATGTTAAAGACAGCAGAAACAGAATCCCAAAGATTAAGTAACAGTAACCCCCAAGTCATCAGCTGGATAAAAGGCATGAAGGACTGGGAAAAATTAAGAAATTTCACAGCCATTCCCCTCCACAGCCATTTCCTCCATTTCCTTGTTTTGTTGAGAAAACAAAAGAGAGGCTGATTGGAGAAAAAGTTCTGAAGCATCTCAGTTAAAAAAAAAAAAAAAGAAAGAAAGGGTGACTAGCAGGAGTGGCAGTGTGTGTGACACAGAGTAACTTTGAAAGAAAGCAGATCCATGTCTGAATGTAAAAGAAAGACTCTAGAACTATGGGGTAAGTTGGAAAAAGAAGAATGTTAGAGAAAATGAGCATAACCAAGAAAGAAAGATATTTTATGAGGCAGACTGGCACATGATTCAGAATCCACAAAGCCCAAGAAGAACAAAGGTGGCTCTTGCCTGTAATCCCAGCACTTTGGGAGGCCAGAGTGGGTGGATCACTTGAGATCAAGTGTTTGAGACCAGCCTGGCCAAAATGGTGAAACCCTGTCTCTACTAAAAACACAAAAATTAGCTGGGCATGGTGGCTGGCACATACCTATAATCCTAGCTACTCGGGAGACTGAGGCACAAGAATCACTTGAACCTGATAGGCAGAGGTTGCAGTGAGCTGAGATCACACCACTGAACTCCAGCATGGCCAACACAGCCCAGGCTGTGACAAAAAAGAAGTGACAAAGGTCATGTAGGGAGAAGGCATTCAGTGATCTGAGAGGCCAAGGGGCATCAAGCAATACAAAAAAATTCAGAACATTCCAGAAAAAGCATCTTAATAGTATTCCAAGGGCGTCAGTGTTTCTCAAGACAGCTGAGATTTCCTCCCGTCTCCCATCTATCCGAGTCATACTTCACTCACCTGGGCAGCTCTGACGTGGCCTCTCACCCTGCAATGCCCATGGTTCATTTCCTTGTTCCAACATGACCACCTCTGCTTCAGGAACTTGATACCCTGTTCATGAGAAATGATAAAGGTCTGGGTCCAGCTAATTATGTTTCAGGGACTAATCAATAAAGTCTTATTCTTTGATGAGGATTTTTTTCTTCAGAAAAGTAACCATAACTTTTCAGAGTAATATTCTGTGTGCCCTAAACAAATAAAGAAACCTAGACAAATTAAGGACAAAACCATCAGCTACTTAAGATGCTGACAGCATTCAGAATGGAATGGAATGAGAATGGAAGTACTCTCAGTGAGGCCTCCTTTCAGATACCAAGGTGACTGCACTTACCGACTGAGAGCAGGTGGCTGTAGGTCTCCAGCATCACATCCCGGTACAGGCTTCTCTGAGACGGGTCTAGGTGCCGCCACTCCTCTCTGCTGAAATTGATAGCCACATCCCTGAAGGACACTGATCCCTGTAAGGGCACATTCCTGTTCAATGCGCATAGTCAGCTTAGGGGGTTAGAGAGACTATATTTAGGAATATGGAATACAGGTCTTGTTTTAAATTTACATCCACTTTTTAAAAACTCACTGTCATTTCTCTTATATTTTATTATGAAAATTTTCAAACATACAGACAGTTTGAAAGAACTGTACTGCAAGAACTGTATACCCATCACCTAGGCTCTATAATTAACACTTTACTTGCTTTATCATACTTCTAAGCCATTCTTTTATCCATCCATCTTGCTTTTTTGTACATTTGAAAGTAAGTTGCAGATGACACCACACTTCCTTGTAATATTTTTGGTTTTTTTTTTTTTGGAAACAGAGTCTCGCTGTGTTGCCCAGGGTGGAGTGCAATGCCATGATTTCAGCTCACTGCAACCTCCACATCCCAGGTTCAAGCAATTCTCCTACCTCAGCCTCCCTAGTAGCTGGGATTACAGGCATGAGCCACCACGCCTGACTGATTTTTGTATTTATAGTAGAGAAGGGGTTTCACCATGTTGGCCAGGCTGGTCTCAAACTGCTGACCTCAGGTGATCACCAGCCTTGGCCTTCCAAATTGCTGGTATTACAGATGTGAGCCACCACTCCTGGCCTCTCCTAATACTTCAAAATGCAAATCATGAACCACAGTGTAAAACTTGTTGACCTTTTTGGGGTAAAATTTACATACAATTAAACACACCAATCTTTAATTTACCATTTAAAGTTTTAACAAATGTATACACCTGTATAATGCAGGAATTTCTAAGCAATATTTTATATATGTGCATATTAAATATCTAATTTTCCATATTTTGTGGAACACGGAAATTCAATCAAGAATTTCTACTGTTTGTTCTGTACTATAGTCAGTTACTGACTTTTCAAAACTGGCAATTGAAATATGCTGTGTTTTAGTTTTCTAGCAACTGGATGAATGACTGTGATACACTTTCTGATCAATTTAGGACTAGCCCTTAGGCTAGCCCTGGGAACACAGAAATAATTATTTTTCCAATCTTCTAGCAACTTAAAAAACTTGGAAAATAAATTAGACTGAAGTTTTTTTAAAAAAAAAGAAGACATAAAAAATTCATTAAGGTGTTGAAAAGTAGATACTTTATGTGGAATACACTGAAGGCCCAAGGGAACAAAAGGTACATTTTACATGAGGTGAGATAAGTTTACATTCCATAGAGTTGAGGGATTTAACTTGGAAGATACAAAGGGATAACACAGAATATGGGGTCAGGGGGACAATGCCCAGAAAAGACAAGAATAAAGGTTGTAGAGATAAGAAAATACGCAATGAGTTTACGGAAAAGCAAATAGGTTTATATAAATGGAGAGAAGTCTGTCTAATGTGTCAGAAAACAGGTATAGGAAAAACAGTTTGGTCAAAGTATGGAATTTTTACTTTCAGTAATGGTAATTAAGGTAATCAGAATTCTATCTAAATGTTTTTTATAAGTTCTGTGTTACAGGATAACCAATCAACTGGTGAAGAAAAGTTCTTTATAGAATGATTCTAGCTAATAAATAAAGAAGTTATGATAAAATTAAAATATCATCATGTATAACTACTAATGAAATAACGGATTTAGACAGTAATCATTAATGGCTGCTGGAATGTTTCAGTTGAAATGCTGAAGGGAAATGTACAATGGATAGATCAGCTAGTAACATCTGCATCCACGAACCAGCTATCATGTGTCTGCTGACATGACTTAGTAATTTGATTATACTACTTATGAAGTATTCTTGCCAAAAAATATAATTCAAACCTGAATCTCATCAAGCCCCCAGATCTAACAAGCCATTCACAGGAGTGGGGAGGAGAGTGAAACATACTGAACAATATGAAAACTAAGACATCAGCTAAATTCAAAAGGTAGCAAATGACCCACTTCTTCAAAAAATTACAAGAGAATGGACATGGAAGGAATCTTTTCTTTACTAATAGAGACTTAAGAACCATACTAACCAAATGCACCTTGTGAACTTTGGCTCCTAATTAAAATGAACCGATCTTAAAAAGATATTTATGACAATTTAGAGAAATGCAAATGATGGGTATTATGTGATATCAAGGAATTACTGTATTTTGTTGTGTGATATTGGCTTACTGGTTATGCTAAACAAAAAAGGAAAAAAGGAATACATATCTCTTTGAGATATATATCAAAGTATTTTTAGACAAAACGTGGTGTTTGAGATTTGCTTTAAAATACTCCAGCCGCTGAATGGAAAGCGGTTTCAGATAAAATCAGAATGGCAGAATGGGCCAGGTGTGGTGGCTCACACCTGTAATCCCAGCACTTTGGGAGGCCGAGGCAAGTAGATCGCTTGAGGTCAGGGGTTTGAGACCAGCATGGCCAACATGGTGAAACCTCATCTCTACCAAAAAATACAAAAATTAGCAGGGTATGGTGGCACACACCTGTAATCTCAGCTGCCCCGGAGGCTTAGGCAAGATAATCACTTGAACTCAGGAGGTGGAGATTGCAGTGAGCTGAAATTGCACCACTGTACTCCAGCCTGGGCAACAGAGCAAGACTCAGTCTCAAAAAAAAAAAAAAAAAAAAAAAAAAAAAAAGGCAGAATGTTGATGACGACTGAAACTGGATGACAGTGACAGTCCATGAAATGGATCCTTACACTATTCTCTTTACTTTTGCGTATATTTAAATTTTTTCATAATAAAATGCTTTTTGAAAACAAAATACATGATCCTCCAAATTAAAAAATCTAACTTGAAAGTGCACAGTTAAAGGAATACCTATTACCACATGGAGCTGTATATATTTAAAGAAAGTATACTAGAGGACAGGAGCTGTGGCTAATGCCTGTAATCCCAGCACTTTGAGAGGCTGAGGCGGGTGGATCACAAGGTCAGGCGATCAAGACCAGCCTGGCTAACATGGTGAAACCCAATCTCGACTAAAAATACAAAAATTTAGCTGGGCGTGGTGGCATGCGCCTGTAGTCCCAGCTACTCGGGGAGGCTGAGGCAGGAGAATAGCATGAACCCAGGAGTTGGAGGTTGCAGTGAGCCGAGATCACGCTACTGCACTCCAGCCTGGCAACAGAGTGAGACTCTATCTCAAAAATAAAAAAAGAAAAGAAAAATAAAGAAAGTATACTAGGGACTTGAATACCCCTTCCTCACCTTAGCGATTTATCAAAATATTAGACAGGACATCATCAAGGTTATAGAAAAGGCAGCTGCCACAAACAACAGCAGAATGCACATTCTTTTCAAGCACCCATAGAAAAGTGAGCATGATAAACCATACCCTAGGCTGTGAAACAAACCTCAACAAGTTTAAAAGAATTAAAACAATACAAAGTATGTTCCACAAGGTAATCAAACAAAAATTAATAACAGAAAACAAAAAATCTCCAAGCAAATTAAAAAATAACAAAAACAACCTAAAAAAACCCACAAAATATTTGAAAATTAACAGCATACTTCTAAATGACCCATAGGTCAAAGAAGACATCTCCAAAATAATATTTGAAATACACAGAGTTCTATGTATAGACAGTAAAAATACAACCTGTCAAAATCTGTGGGATGCAGGTAAAGCAATGCTGAGAGGGAAATTTATAGTACTAAAGGATTATATTAGAAAAGGGAGAAAGCTACAAATCAATAATGTGTGTTTCTACTTCAAAAAACTGGAAAAAGAGGCCAGGCACAGTGGTTCACTCCTGTAATCCCAACACTTTGGGAGGCTGAGCTGGGAGGATTGTTTTGAGCCCAGGAGTTTGAGACCAGCCTGGAAAACATGGTGAAACCCCATTTCAATCACAAATACAAAAATTAGCCAGATATGGTAGTGCCCGCCTGTGGTCCCAGCTATTCAGGAGGCTGAGGCAGGAGAATCGCTTGAGCCTGGGAGGGCAGAAGTTGCAGTAAGCCGAGATGACACCACTGCACTCCAGCCTGGGCAACAGGGTCAGACCCTGTCTCAAACATACAAATGTACATGAAATAAAAAATAAACTAGAAAAAGAAGAGCAAAAGAACTCAAAAGCAAGCAGAAGGAACTAAATAATAAAAAGTAGAAAGCAGCTGGGCATGGTGGCTCACACCTGTAATCCCAGCACTTTCAGAGACCAAGGCAGGCGGATCAAGAGGTAAACAGGTTGAGACCATCCTGGCCAACATGATGAAACCCTGTCTCTACTAAAAATACAAAAATTAGCTGGGCATGGTGGCGTGTGCCTGTAGTCCTCCCTGTCTCAGGAGGCTGAGACAGGAGAATTTCTTGAATCTGGGAGGTGGAGGATGAAGTGAGCTGGAGGATGAAGTGAGCTGAGATCACGCCACTGCATTCCAGCCTGGCGACAGAGCAAGACTCTATCTCAAAAAAAAAAAAAAAAAGCAGAAATCAATAAAACTGAAAACAAAAAATAGAAAAGTCATTGTAACACAATACAGTTATTAGAGAACAAAAGAACAAAACCAATAAAATCACTGATTGGTCTATTAGTCAACTAGACTGGCAAAGATAAAAAGACACACACCATCAATATTAGGAATAAAACAGTAAATATCATTATAGATGCAGCAGCTGTTTAAAATGAAGTGAGAAAAATAAGTACTCCAAGCTAATAAATTCAGTAACTTAGACAAAATAGGCCAATTCCTCAAACATCACAAACTACCAAAACTCAAACCTTTCAAAATAGATAAGATGAATAATCTTATGACATTAAATTAATTTAAAGCCATAATTTAAAAGCTCTTGAAAAAGAAATCTTTAGGCCAGATAGTTTTACCAAAGAATTCTTTTTTTTTTCCTTCTTTTTAATTTTTTTTGAGACAGAGTATTGCTCTGTCATCCAGGCTGGAGTGCAGTAATGTGATCATAGCTCACTGCAGCCTTGAACTCCTGGGCTCAAGCAATCCTCCTGCCTCAGCCTCCCAAGTAGCTGGGACTACAGGCACATGCCACCATGTCCAGCTTTTACCAGAGAATTCTATCAAACTTATAAAGAAGAATGTGTCATTTTTACATCATCTCTTCCAGAAAATAGGAGAAACACTTCCCAACTAATATAAGCCCAGTATTACTCCAATGTCAAAATCAGACAAACACAGTACCAAAAACAAACAAAAAAACAAAAACTACAGGCCAATATCTCTCATGAATTTAAATGCAAACATTCCCATCAAAATGTCAGCAAACTGATTCAAGAATCAATTAAAATAATCATCTACCACAATAAACTGGAATTTATGGGGAAACTCTGTACAATATTTTCTAATTCCTTGTGAATCTATAATAATTCCAAAATAAAAATTTAAATATATATATTAAGAAAAATTATTTTCAAAACATACATAACATATGGGAATGGGCAAGACTGGATGATCAGAGACTCACTGCACAACTGATGAGAGAGAATATACATTGCAGTTGACCCTAAACAACACAGGTTTGAACTACGCAAGTCCACATATACATGAATTTTTTTCAGTAAGAGTTACACCTAGTGTGCATGTCTCTCCTGCCTCCCTTTCCACCTTCTCCACCTCTTCTATCTCTGCCACCCGAGCCAGCAAAACCAAACCTTCCTTTTCCTCCTCCTCCTCAGTCTGCTCAGTGTGATGAAGATAAGGATAAAGACCTTTATAACGATCCACTTTCACTTAATGAATATTAAATATAAATATCTTCCTTTTGATTTTCTTAATATTTTTTCTCTAGCTTATTTTATTCTAAGAATATATATAATACATATAACAGTAAAATAGATTTTAATCTATTAATCTATTAAAATCTAGGTTTTAATTTAACTGTTACATGTTATCAGTCAGGCTCTTGGTCAATAATAAGGTATTATTAGTAGGTAAGCTTTGGGAGAGTCAAAGTTATATGCAGATTTTCAGCAGTGCCAGCGTTGACACCCCTAACCTCTATGTTGTTCAAGGGTCAACCGTACTTACCAACCTAAAGTAAGGCCAAAGTTAACAGGATTGCAGACCAGAAGTGGTATTATTAAGGAAGTACACTGGCCAGGTGCAGTGGCTCACATCTGTAATCCCAGCACTTTGGGAGGCCGAAGACAGTAGAACACCTGAGGTCGGGAGATCGAGACCAGCCTGACCAACAAGGAGAAACCCCATCTCTACTAAAGAAAAAAATTACAAAATTAGCCAGGCGTGGTGGCATATGCCTGTAATCCCAGCTACTCAGGAGGCTGAGGCAGGAGAATCGCTTGAACTCAGGAGGCAGAGTTTGCGGTGAGCTGAGATCATGCCATTGCACTCCAGCCTGGCCAACAAGAGCAAAACTCCGTCTCAGAAAAAAAAGGAAGTGCACTGACACTGAATGTAAAGGTGAGAAGAATTCAGAAATAATTCTTAGTTGTCAGTTTTGTGCCACTATGTAGATGTTGGTGCCACTATGTAGATTCTGGTGCCACAGATAGATTTAAGGACTAGAGGAGGAGGCTGGGGAAACAAGACAAGAAAAAATGATTTAAATTCTATATATATTGAGGTTTAGGTGACAGGATATATATGGGGATGTATTCTAGGCAGCTGGGACAGACAGCTAGTATAGCAATGGAGATTCAGAAGTCGTATGTAGGCCAGGTGTGGTGGCTCATGCCTGTAATCCCAGCACTTTGGGAGGACAAGGCGGGCAGATCACTTGAGGTCAAGAGTTCAAGACCACCCTGGACAACATGGTGAAACTGTCTCTACTAAACACACAAAAAAAATTAGCCAGGCATTGTGGTGCACACCTGCAGTCCCAGTTACTCGGGAGGCAGAGGCAGGAGAATCACTTGAACCCAGGAGGCAGAGGTTGCAGTGAGCTGAGATCATGCCACTGTACTCCAGCCTGGGTGACAGAGCCAGACTCTATCTCAAAAAAAAAAAAAAAGTCATATGTATGAGCAGGTCACTGAATTCAGGAGCAGGCATGAGCACACAGGAAGAACTCGGAGAGAGAAATGTATTAAAGATACTTGCGATCATTAATATCTGAAAGCTTGATTCTTTTTTTTTTTTTTTTTTCTTGAGACGGATTCTCGCTCTGTCACCCAGGCTGGAGTGCAGTGGCACAATCTTGGCTTACTGCAACTCCTGCCTCCCAGGTTCAAGCGATTCTCCTGCCTCAGCCTCCCGAGTAGGTGGAACTACATGTGCCCACCACCACAGCTGGCTAATTTTTCTATTTTTAGTTAAGATGAGGTTTCATCATGTTGACCAGGCTGGTCTTGAACGCCTGACCTCAGTTGATCTGCCCATCCCAGCCTCCCAAAGTGGTGGGATTACAGGCGTGAGCCACCATGCCCAGCCTAAAAGTATGATTCTTAAAAGCTATTTTATTTTTTTATTTCTTCATTTAATTGTGTTCAGAGATTACAATTTGTTTCTTTGTAATGTGTGTTAATTCTGTTTATGAGGCTTACATCATTGTCATTTCTTAAAAAAAATGCTTATACACTGTTGGTGAGAGTATGAATTAGTTCAGGCATTGTGGAAGACAGTGTGGCAATTCCTCAAAGACCTAAAGACAGAAATACTGTTTGACCCAGCAATCCTATTATTGGGTATATACACAAAGGAATATAAATTATTCTCTTGTAAAGACACATACCCACATATGTTCATTGCAGCACTAGTCATAATAGCAAAGACATGGAATCAACCCAAATGCCCATCAGTGATAAACTGGATAAAGAACATGTGATATATATACACCATGGAATACTAAGCAGCCATAAAAAGGAATGAGATGTCTTTTGCAGGAACATGGATGGAGCTGGAGGAGATTATCCTCAGCAAACTAATGAAGGAACATAAACCAAATACCACATGTTCTAACTTCTAAGTGGGAGCTAAATAATGAGAACACATAGACACAAAGAGGGGGACAACACAGAATGGGGCCTTTTGGAAGGTGGAGGGTGAGAGGAGGGAAAGGATCAGAAAAAATAACTAATGGGTACTAGGCTTAATATCTGGGTGATGAAAGTCTACAATAAAGCTCCATGATACAAATTATATAACAAACCTGTCCTTGTACCCATAAACTTGAAATAAAGGTTAAAAAAAAAAGTTCCCCATATATCTGAAAATAATACACATGCTGTAATTTTCTCTTCATCATACATTTGTGTATTCACACCCTACATACACTTAACCCCCAGTCCCCAAAACTCACGTTATCAAAAAATTTAATGGGGAATCAAGGCGATGTCATGTTAGGCTGGAATGGAGTTTTCACACCTCACCAAATGATCTTCTTATAAACAGTTTGTCAGGAAGAAATCTCCTCATTCAAAGATAGTAATAAACATCTCCTGATGTACAAAGATACTATGAGTAAAAGAATGAAAAAAAAGAGATTAAGAGGAATACACTAGAAGTAAATTGACATACAACAGAAGAAATCACATCCTCCATATTCACTAAAACAATCAACTGCTTATGGAAAATGACAGACTAGGAATACAGTAATACAAATTTTTGAAAATGAAAAGACCCTGCAAATCACAAAAGGTGGCAAAGAGCAGATTAAGACAGGAGAGCAACATGAGATGGAAATAAAGAATTTTTTTAAAGAAAAAAAATAAAATAAAAGGAGTTTAATAAAAATATCCAATGAACAAAAGAATCCTTGAAGTGGCAGTATAGAATTGTTATCATTATAAAGATCTCTCTCTCTCTCTCTCTCCTCTCACTCACACACACACACACACACACACACACACACAGAATCCAAACTTTCCAAATTACATGGAAGGGACACAGAAAGAAAGCAAACATATAGAGTATACAGTAAAAGATTTAGAAAAGAAATAGCCACATCAGAAGCATAACATAAAGCGCATCTTTCCACAGAAAAAAAAAACACAGGAACTCCAAAGGATGACATTAAAAACATAAGCAAAGGCATATCCGGAATTGCCAACAGAAAGGAATAAGAGCCTCCACCTTAATAGTAGATAGGGCTGAATTCTAGGGGGAAAAAATATTAAACAAGGACCCAGTGTGAAATGAGTTTCAGATGCTGTTACTGTCAGTGTACCAAACTACATAGCATCAAAATGTATTTTAAAAAACTGTAGGAAAATATAGACAGAAATACATTTGTGGTAGGAAACTTTAAATATCTCTCAGCTCCATGAGACAAAATAGAAAAACATAATACCACAAAACAAATTTTTTAAAAAATAAGTAATACTATAAAAACTTCATAGCTATATAAGATATCTTATTGTTAAGCTATCAAATTCTGTACTTTGGGAACAGATTTCTTTTCAAGTGCCTATGTGACGATCCTAAAACAAAACAAACAAACAAAAAATACCCTGAATAATCTCTTAAAAGTAAATTTCTCCAGTGCTGCAATCCTAATCTTACTAAAAGTAAACTTTTTTGTTTTCGACACAGGGTGTCACCGTCACCTAAGCTGGATGTAGTGGCAATGTCCTGGCTTACTGCAGCCTTGACCTCCGAGGCTCAAGCAGTCCTCCAGTCTCAGCCTCCCAAGTAGCACCGCCACCACACTCAGTTAATTTTAGTTCTTGTTGTAGAGATAGGGTCTCACTATATTGCCCAGGCTAGTCTCAAACTCATGGGCTCAAGGAGTCCTCTGGCCTCAGTCTCCCAAAGTGCTGTAATTACAAGTGTGAGCTGCCACACCTGGCTAAAAGTAAAGTTAAAAAATGAAAATCTTAAAACCTAGAAATAAAATGTGGTAAATGGTAATTCAAGATTTGGTGGGGTAGTTAATATTCTAGAAATTCATCCTTTTCTGCTGAGTATGGTGGCTAACACCTGTAATCCCAGCACTTTGGGAGGCTGAGGTGGGTGGATCATGAGATCAAGAGATCGAAATCATCCTGGCCAACATGGTGAAACCGCGTCTCTACTAAAAAATACAAAAAAAAATTAGTTGGGCATGGTGGCATGTACTTGTAGTCCCGGCTACTCAGGAGGCTGAGGCAGGAGAATCACTTGAACCCAGGAGGTGGAGGTTGCAGTGAGCTGAGATTGCACCATTGCACTCCAGCCTGGTGACAGAGTGAGATACCAACTCAAAAAAAAAAAAAAAAAAAAGAAATTCATCTTTTTTATTTAGATTTTTAAATTCATTTGCATGAGATAAATTATTTTTCTAAATAATTTTTAGTGTAGTTTTGCTATATACCAGAGCCTCTGATATACACATAGCATTTTTATTGTTTTTGAGATATTTTACAATTTTAGCTTTTGACTTTGGAGTCGGTTGCTGAGAAAATAGCAGTTGTTTCGCTAGTCCCAGTGCAAACCTACTAGGCTATTGTTTTCTTCTACTCTTCAATGCAGTTAGTTAACATATTTGACTTCTGAATCTATCTTCACAATTTCCAGGTCTTTCGGGCATCAAGGTTAACACTGTAAACAAAATAAAACAAAAACCAAAAGCCAGGTTGAGAATAATTTTAGATATTATTTTTTACCCAAAACTTTGGCATAACTATCAACTATAACAGTGCATGACTTTTCCATTATTTTTTACTGTGTTGCAAATGCTGAATCAATAATTTCTTCAAGGACTTTTGAACCATTTTTTCCTACCAGTTATATCTATTTTTTGTAAACCTTTATCCTTTTGTTTATACTTTCATATTTTTTGCATGATTTTATATAATATTCATTCATGATTGTTTGAATCTTAGGTATGGAAGTAACTATTTCTCCTGCTTTGTTACTTTTTTTTTTTTTTTTTCAGAGTCTAGCTCTGTTGCCCAAGGCTGGAATGCAGTGGCATGATCTCGGCTCAGTGCAACCTCTGCCTCCCAGGTTCAAGCGATTCTCCTGCCTCACCCACCCAAGTACCTGAAACTACAGGCCTGCACTGTGGCACTCCACTAATTTTTGTATTTTTAGTAGAGATGGAGTTTTGCCACATTGGCTAGGCTGGTCTGGAACTCTCAGCCTCAGGTGACCCACCCACCTCAGCCTCCCAAGGTGCTGGGGTTACAGGTGTGAGCCACAATGCCAGCCCAGTCTTCTTGTGTTTTTTTTGAGACAGACTCTGGCTCTGTCGCCCAGGCTGGACTGCAGTGGCGCGATCTCAGCAACTGCAACCTCTGCCTTCCGGATTCAAGCAATTCTCCTGCCTCAGCCACCTGAGTAGCTGGGACTACAGCTGCACCACCACACCCAGCTAATTTTTGTATTTTTTTTAGTAGAGACGAATGGTCTCGATCTCCTGACTTCGTGATCCACCCGCCTTGGCCTCCCAAAGTGTTGGAATTACAGGTGTGAGCCACTGCACACCCGGCCACCCAGTCTTTGATTATATAGACATTTACTCCTTTTTCTTGATCATTAACAAATAGAAGCAACTTGTATTTCTGTCAAACTCATACCTTAGGTCTTTTTTTTTTCCCCCAAACTTCTAGGATTCCCAAATCTGTAGTTTTTCCCCCTCTATCTGCAGGTTAGCTTTAGCACACAAACTTACTTACTTTATTTATTTATTTTGAGACAGGGTCTCACTGTGTCATCTAGACTGGAGTACAGTGGCATGATCTTAGCTCACTGCAACCTCCACTTCCCAGGCTCAAGTGATCCTCCCATCTCCCGAGTAGCTGGGACTACAGGCCAGCACCACCATACCTGGCTAATTTTTGTATTTTTGGTAGAGACGGAGTTTCACCATGCTGCCCAGGCTGGTCTTTAACTCCTGAGCTCAAGCAATACACCCACCTCAGCCTCCCAAAGTGCTGGGAGTATAGTCATGACCCACCACACCCAGCCTACCACACAAACTTTAAAACGTACGACTTTATCCAAATGTTTTTTAATTGTGGTAAAAATATACATAACATAAAATTTGCCATTTTAATTATTTTTTTTTTTTTTTTGAGACGGAGTCTCACTGTGTTACCAGGCTGGAGTGCAGTAGTGCAATATCAGCTCACTGCAACCTCCACCTCCCGGTTTCAAGCAATTCTCCTGCCTCAGCCTCCCAAGTAGCTGGGATTACAGGTGCACCACCACACCTCGCTAATTTTTGTATTTTTAGTACAGACGGAGTTTCACCATGTTGGTCAGGATGGTCTCGATCTCTTGACCTCGTGATCTGCTCACCTTGGCCTCCCAAAGTGCTGGGATTACAGATGTGAGCCACCATGCCCAGCGCCATTTTAATATTTTTAAGTGACCAGTTCAGTGGCATGAAGTACATTCACATTGTTGTATAGGAGCCTTCTACTTTTTATTTTTTTTTATTTTTTTTTGAGACAGAGTCTCACCCTGCCACCCAGGCAGGAGTGCAATGGTGTGATCTCAGCTCATTGTAACCTCCACTTCCTGGGTTCAAGCAATTCTCCTGCCTCAGCCTCCTGAGTAGCTGGGATTACAGGTGTGCACCACCATGCCTGGCTTGTTTTTTGTATCTTTAGTAGAAACGGGGTTTTACTATGTTGGCCAGCCTGGTCTTGAACTCCTGACCTCGTGATCCACCCACTTCGGCCTCCCAAAGTGCTGGGATTACAGGTGTGAACCACCTTGTCCGGCCTTACTTTTTATTTCTAATTTAATGCTCTTAGAAAACAGAATCGGTATGATGGCAAAGGTTTCTAGTCTTTGTCTGCCTTGAGAGTAGTGTACTAAAATGGCCAACAGTGTATTTAATGATTTCTGTTCATTTTTACTTAATATAGTTCAAAGATACATTATTAGTTAACAAATGTTGATATCTTTTATACTTATTTGTATATTATTTCTTTTATAACTATGAACTATTCTCTTCATCCCTTTAAGTGATTTTCATCTTAAATTCCTTTTGATCTGTTCCTAAATTGCATCTCTAGCTTTCTTTTGGTTCATTCCTTTATTTTTAAATGAGGATAAAAGCAGCCCCTGACTGCTGACAGTTAGCCTGGTACTATCAGTTAAGCCTCAGTTTTGCTAGATGACAACCTGGCAAGGACCAACTAACTCACGGTGTTGTCCGTGGCACTACACAAAAACAATCTCTTGGAATACCAACAGCAAACAAGACCAATCTCTGACCAGCATGGTGGAAGACAAAACCAAGACCATTCTGTCCTTATACTTGAGCACAGACAAAAATCAGAATCTTCTTCAAACCACAAAAGTGAATAAAAGTCTCCTTGTTCTGACTAAGAAAATTGACTGCCAATTATACCTTTACCAATTAGAGCTTTTGCTTCAATCTATCCTTCCTATCTTCTAGATAAAAATGATTAAGATACTCAATCATAAAATCTCCCAACAGGAACAGAAGTACAGGTTCAATGAAAATCTCCCAACAGGAACAGAAGTACAGGTTCACTGAAATTCAGCTAAGATTCTTTTTTTTTAATTGCATTTTAGGTTTTGGGGTACATGTGAAGAACATGCAAGACTGTTGCACAGGGACACACAATTACCTATGACTAAAACCCTAAAATGAAATTCTACTACTACTTATACATGCAACAGAAAGGAAAGACGTGAGAAGAATGTCTACGGCTACATTAATTGATAACATCGTCTGTATTTTACCAAACAAATATTTAAAAACCAATGTGTGAAAAGTTAGTCTGCTATGGCACCTTTTGTGAAATAGAAATAAAAAAATGTGTAGTTGTTATTACTTGTTTACAGAACTAAGCAATCAAAGAAAATGAATAAAATTGGTAACATATGTTGAGAAACATGGGGAGGTGAAGAACAGTGGTGGATGAACCATAAATCCATCTTTCCCCTGAATTTGTTTCCTGTAACAGTTTTCAGGATGTGTTGCCTTTATATATATTTCTAATTGTTTTTAATTTTTATTTTTTACTATTATTCCCATTTTACCAATGATATTATTTTTGTACTAAGTGTATATATTCCCTATTCAGAAAAGTGAAGTTTCCTAATACACTATCACAGTATCTCCAGAGGTATAAGAAATAAAATTACACCCATGAAATAAGAACAAGATGCTAATCAAAAAGAGTATTTTGAAAGCAAACTACAGTTATTCAAAATTAAAACGTTGAATTAAAATGTTGATAGTGGTAATGAGAAACTCAAAAGAAGGGCTGCAAGGCAAACGTGACAAAGCTTCCCCAAAAGAGAGCAGCAAAGAAATAGAAAACAGTAAAGGGGGAACAAAATGGAGAAGTAACATCTGAAAAACAGAAATTTAAAAAAGAAAAGAAAGAAAATATATGTGTTGGAGGAGGCAATTTAGGAAGAAACAGAGAAATACTTTCAAAATCCCACAGAAAAGTGACTTCTAACCAGGAAAATCTATTCACAGCCCATAGATCAATGTAGTATGATGACCAAATAAACAAGTTTTCCTTGACAGTCCACCTCTCCACTGTCATACAGGTGGCCTCCAGACAAGGAGACATTACCCACGTGTTGCTCATTCTCCACAGGAAGATCAAGATTTGTTTCAGGAGCACCAGGTCTAGAGTCCAGCTGCTTCCTGTGGCCCAGCTGCCTCCCTCTGTCATGAGGTTCTAGTGACAGATCAGAGATATCTACTCCTGGATTGAATTCCCATCCCCTGGGACTCCTCCTCCTCACCTCATAGGGGCTGCCATGATCCTCTAGAGCCAGGGCTGGGGATTTCTGGGGTGAAGTCCAGCTGGCTGGCATGGCCACAATGGATCTCAATCCTTCTTCTCTAGGGTGCCTGAAGTTTAGTGGTCATCTGTGAACTCAGGCAGAGCTGCTCTGAAGAGGTGGGCTGGAGTCTGGAGGAAGATCTGGCCCAGGGGCTCCCCAGAGAAACCTGGAAAGACAATGTTCTCATAGTCATTTAACATTCACCACATAAACACTTCCTGGACAAAGCACACGAACTCATCGTTTTTGATGGCTGCATAATTAAAAAAAAAAACAAACACTTCCTGGATACATCAGAGTGCAGGTCCCTGAACTAGAAACCAAAGCAGTGGTTCTCAAACGGATATGCATTCAAGTTACCTGAAGGACTTGTTAAATAAAACAGTTAAAAATTCTCAGCCCTGGCCGAGCGCGGTTGTTCACACCTGTAATCCTAACACTTTGTTGGGTTGAGGCGGGTGAATCACCTGAGGTTGGGAGTTGGAGAGCTCTGTCGCCAGACTGGAGTGCAATGGCGCAATCTCGGCTCACTGCAACCTCCGCCTCCTGGGTTCAAGCGATTCTCCTGCCTCAGCCTCCCGAGTAGCTGGGATTACAGGCATGCACCACCACGCCCAGCTAATTTTTTATTTTTAGTAGAGACAGGGTTTCACCATGTTGGCCAGAATGGTCTCAATCTCCTGACCTCGCGATCCGCCCACTTCAGTATCACAAAGTGCTGGGATTACAGGCGTGAGCCACCACGCCCAGCCGTTTCTTCACTTTCTGTTTCAAAAATGAGGATGAAAATGCTTATCTCAAAGCTACAAAAGTTAAATGCGATAATACTTGTAAAGTGCTCAACACCTCCCTGGCACACAGAAATCATACAATAAATATAAGCAATTAGCATGCATTATCAGGTATTAAAACAATATAAAAACAACGTAATAAAAACAAGTCAAACAATAAATATACCAAACAATATTGATCTATATATGTGATAAAAGTTGTATTCAATTGAGTGTGCATAAGGCATTCACTGCATAAATGGCAATGATGTAACTGGCCATCCACCTGGAAAAAAACAAACTAAAGCTCCGTCATACACTATTCAGTAGGCAAATGCCAGCAGGACTGATCACTTAATTATGTGTATTTGTTAAATCCCGAAGAATATTAAATTTTATAAGTATATATGTGTATAACACTGTGGTGGGTGTCCTCTTATTACACATGAGAGGAAACACAGACACTATAGCAGAAAAATCAGGTATTTTTTATTGGATGATATTTCCTAATTTTATGTTAAAATATATTGCCAAAAAAAAGTTGGACAAAGGATATGAAAATTCACAGAAAAGGAAACAAATGGCAATTAACCAAAAAGATGCCAATTTTTGGTAACTGGAAACGCCTCAGAGCAATTAGATATAATTTTCCCTCAAAATTTTAAAAACGTTTAAAATGCAACAATATCCCCTGCAGGAAAGGCATTTGGGAAAATGAGTTATTTTATACATTGTTGGTAGAAGCTTGAATTGTTATATTTTGAGCTACTTAGTTATATCTATAACGTATTAAAAATGCACACAATTGCTCCTAACATAATTTCACATATATAAAGCAGAAAAAGAAGGAAGGACAAATAGACAAATAACCTTTCCAGTGTGAGTAGTTTACCTTCCTCTCTAATTAATTAAGCAGACAAAATAATCTGTGAGGAGACAGATATATTTTTTGAATATATGCTTAATTAATATCTATAACAATACAATTAATTAGAGAACACTGTACACCATTTTTATGAATAGATGTGACATTCATGAAAACTGACCACGAGCTAGGTCATAAAGCAATTTTTCAATTTGAGCATTAACCAGACATATTTAAAACAAAAAAGAGGCCGGGCACGGTGGCTCACGCCTGTAATCCCAGAACTTGGGGAGGCCAAGGCAGGCAGATTACAGGGTCAGGAGTTCGAGACTAGCCTGACCAACATGGTGAAACCCCGTCTCTAATAAAAATAAAAAATTAGCTGGGCATGATGGCACGCGCCTGTAATCTCAGCTACTTAGGAGTCTGAGGCAGGAGACTCGCTTGAACCTGAGAGATGGAGGTTGCAGTAAGCCGAGATCCCACCACTACACTCCAGCCTGGGCAATAGAGCGACACTCCGTCTCAAAATTAATTAATTAATTAATTAATTTAAAAAAGGAACTTCTAAGTAACTCATGGATCAAAGAAAAAAAAACACTTAGACTTGAACAATTTTTAATACAAAGATTTACCAAAACTTGTGATCTTTTATATTAAAGAAGAATGAAAATTAATAAGCTGAACTTTCAACTCAGGTTAGAAAGCAAGCTGATTACAGTCCTCACCGATCACCATAGCTGACCCTACAGGCTCTGTCACTGACCACAGACTCCCATCACTGACTCCCAAACCCCAATCACTCATCCCAAAGAGCCCCATTAATGACCCGAGAAATCCGTCACAGACAACCAACAACGGACGCCACAGAACCCCATCGCCGAACCCCGAAACCATCACTAACTCCCCAGGCAACCTCGACACCCCCTATTACTGGCTCCACAGAAACCCCAATCGTGACTAACCAAAATCACCTCAAACACTTCTCAGTATTGGAATATGAAAATTCTGACACCAGCGGCAAAAACGCCTTAGAGGACCACTTCCACTTCCGGTCCGACTTTCAGCCCCTCCCTTTGTAGGCTGTTGATATTGCGCATGCTCTGAATTAACTTGGACTCCAATTTCACCAGTCAACGAGGCGCAGACACAGCGCACACTTTCCGTAATCTGGCGCTGTCGGGCAGAGAATATGGCCGCGCCTTTATGGTGTTTATTCGCGTGGTCCGCCATCTTGGGAGCATAGCCGTTCCAGAGCGCGGAGGAATTGGCCGCCGGCAGGGTTCCTAGAGCGAAGCAGGTAAGGATACTGGAGTATGACCCTTGTCTGACTAGACTTCTGTTCTGGAGGAGAAAGTTACTAGAGATGGAGTCTGGCGCTGTATGTTATATTTAGAAACGCTAAGTTCCCCTTCTGAATACAGGACACTGAGGATAATAATTACCTGCTGGAAGAAACCAGCAAGGAAGAGAAGAGCCAGAAAAAAAACACCAAGTTAAGGGGATCCTGGGAGAAACCACAGGCAGATGATAGGCGGAATCAGGATTAGTACAGTCCACTTTTTAGAGACACCATTCAAGGAAAAGGTGGACAGGTCACTATGGGAGTCATCTCTTGAGTGAAACCACCCTGAAAGTCTGAGAGACATCTGAAGGAGTAGTAGGCTGCAGGAAGGGAGGTAAACCACCTTGGGAAACAGGGTAGAAGTCCAATGGTTTTAATTCAATCCTCTCCTGGAAGATACCACCAGAGAGGGGAGGAGAGGTCCAGGCGTCCCCTTCTGAAGGGCTGGGGGGGTGGGGAAGGTGAATAGAGATGTGAATCCCCATTAATATCCATTACCCTTCATACTGACTACCTCAAGTGCAACTATAGTAGGCAGCAGTAATAATAACACTAATAGTCTTTAGTATGGCCAACGTGTGACTAAAAGCACCTAAAAAATCTGTTTTCATTTACCTTGAAGTTAAAATATAATTAATAGCAATAGTCTTACTATGTCAATGAAGCTTTAAGTACAGTCTCTGACCCTTAGCTTATCTATGGAAATTCTGAAGCCGAGTAATACGTCCTTATTCCCCTTTTTGGGGGATGTGGGTGAGGAGTTGTGAAGATACAATTCCTTTCACTTGGTGAACTCCTAAACATTACTCACAGCTCAGCTTCTGACAGGAAGTTCTACCTGACTGTGGTGGTAGGTTCTTTACCCAATATATTCAGTTACTGCAGGTGGGAACATTGTTTTCAGGGAATTGAACCTACACTCCGATGTGGGCATGCTAGATACCTTCAGGCCAGTTACGTCTCTCTCTGGGACTCAGCTTAAAAATACATTTAGAGAATTAGACTCTGGTGATCTCAGGTTCTGTTTCTTCTCTTAAAGGATAGTCTAAGGAAACATCTGTGAAGTCCATTAGTGAACACACATTTCTACCAGAGGCCTAAGCATCACTGTTAATTTTGTCAGTAATGCAGTTCTGTTAAAAAGAATATGACTTGGCCAGGTGCGGTGGGTCACACCTGTAATCCCAGCACTTTGGGAGGCTGAGGCTGGTGGATCACGAAGTCAGGAGTTCAAGACCAGCCTGGCCAACATGGTGAAATCCCGTCTCTACTAAAAACATAAAAAAATTAGCCAGGCATGGTGGCACATGCCTGTAGTCCCAGCTATTGGGAGTCTGAGGCAGGAGAATCCCTTGAACCCAGGAGGCAGAGGTTGTGGTGAGCCAAGATCGTGCCACTGCACTCCAGCCTGGGCAACAGAGCGAGACTCCATCTCAAAAAAAAAAAAAAAAAAAAAAAAAAAAAGAAGGGAATAATATTAGCTTTAAAAACTCCACTGAAAAGGGGTATATAGTATTGCAAAAGAAAATGTTGATAAATGTTGAAGCAGGTTGGTAAGCAGACAGAGGTCATTATAATAGTCTCTTCCTAGTATTTGTGTGAAAATTTCATAGTAAAATTTTAATTTAAAAAGAAAGGAATTTAAAACATTTACAAGGAAATATCGAGAAGACAGCAGGTGTGGTCATAGTGTTAGGGAACAGAAACCTAGGAAAGCCAGAGTGACACCGTTTTAAGTTCAGCTCCATCTTGAGACTAGCAAGGCACATTCATTGTTAGTCACAATTCATGGTCCTAAGATGTTTACAGCGAAGGAAGCAGCTTGGTAATGGCTTCAAGGACCAACTCCTAGAACAACAGAAAATCCAGATGTCCAGTACCCATAACAATAAATGCTTTCAAGATAATTATAGTTATACCTTGATGTACATACACACTAAAATGTCAAGGATAGTTTTCTTTTTCCTTTTTTTTTTTTTTTGAGACAGAGCATCATCCTGTTGCCAAGGCTGGAGTACAATGGCGCAACCTTGGCTCACTGCAACCTCCACCTCCCGGGTTCAAACAATTCTCCTGCCTCAGCCCCCCGAATAGCTGGGATTACAGGCACCCACCACCATGCCCAGCTAATTTTTTTTATTGTTAGTAGAGAAGGGGTTTCACCATGTTGGCCAGGATAGTTTTGTTTAAATCAATGGAATAATAAATTTTGTCATAATGTCAGGCCATAATGTGGGCACAGCTTACTTTAGTCTTTACATAGACACGATCACTATATAAGAAAAACTTAAAGGGTGTTCCTCCACTTACTTTCTGAGGACACTCTACTCTGTTGTGGAGTAGCTTTTCAATAAACTATCTCTTCTCACTGCACTCTACCACTCACCTTGAATTCTTTCCTGCATGAGATCAAGAACCCTCTCTTGGAGTCTGGATTGTGACCCTTTTATTTCCATAACAATAGTATTATACAAACACAGGCATACCTCAGAGATATTTAGGGTTTGGTTCCAGACCACTACAATAAAGCAAGTCACACAATTTGTTTGGTTTCCCAGTGCAGCACACACTGGGTCCTGCTGGGGATGGGGTGGGGGAAGGGGAGAGCATTAGGAAAAATAGCTAATGCATGCTGGGCTTAATACTTGGGTGATGGGTTGATAGGTGCAGCAAACCACCACGACACATGTTTACCTATGTAACAAACCTGCACATCCTGCACGTGTACCCCAGAGCTAAAATGAAAATTAAGGAAAAAGAAAGTCTATTTTGAAAAATATAGAGAAGACACAAGAAAACAACATGAGAAAGAAAATGAACAACATGAGAAAGATTTAAAACTCGAAAATCTAAGGATATTTTGAACAATCCATTTGAAAATTTAATAAAATAGAAAGTTTTCCCAATTGTCATATAAACGAAGAAAATATGGAGAGGCCAAAAACAAAAGAAATTTGAGGCCGAGTGAAGTGACTCATGCCTGTAATCCCAACACTTTGGGAGGCCAAGGCAGGCAGATCACAAAGTTAAGAGAATTGAGACCAGCCTGGCCAACATGGTGAAACCCCGTCTCTACTAAAAATACAAAAATTAGCTGGGCTTGGTGGTGTGCACCTATAGTCCCAGCTACTTGGGAGGCTGAGGCAGGAGAATCACTTGAACCCAGGAGGTGGAGGCTGCAGTGAGCTGAGATTGCGCCACTGCACTCCAGCCTGGTGACAGAGCAAGACTCCATATCAAAAAAAAAAAAAAAAGAAGAAGAAGAAGAAATGGAATTTGCCAGCATATACAAAAACCAACCCTATGTGTATTAATGATTCAAATGTTAAAAACATAATTTTAATACTTTCGGTAAAAATATCAATAAATGTTTTTTACAGTTTGTGGGAATGGAAAGATCTCTTAAACAGAACACCAAAAAAAAAAAAAAAAACCACTAAACATAAAAAGGTTGATAAAACAGACTATATTAAAATAATAATTTTTGTTCATCAAGTGATAGTAAAAGGAATAAAAAGACAAGGTATAAACTGATGCAGATACATGTAGAACACAGGTTACCCAAGATTGGTAGCAGGAATATACTTTTTAAAAAACTCTCCAAATCAATAAGGAAAACATAACAAATCCAATGCAAATATGGTAGGAGGCATGCACAGGTATTTCACAGAAGAAATGCATGTAGCAAGTAGATACATGAAAAGGTTTTCAGCATCCTTAGGATCAGGGAAATGTAAGTCAAGGTAACAATATAATTTTACATAGGTTTGGCAAAATTAAAAAGTTTGACAGGTCGGGTGCAGTGGCTCACACCTGTAATCTCAGCACTTTGGGAGCCCGAGGCGGGTGGATCATGAGGTCAGGAGTTCAAGACCAGCCTGGCCAAGATGGTGAAACCTCATCTCTACTAAAAATACAAAAATTAGCTGGGCATAGTGGTGGATGCTTAAAATCCCGGTTACTTGGGAGGCTGAGGCAGAGAATTGCTTGAATCTAGGAGGCAGAAGTTGCAGTGAGCCAAGATCGCACCACTGCACTCCAGCCTGGACCACAGAGTGAGACTCCGTCTCAAAAAAAAAAAAAAAAAGTTTGACAATTCCAGGTGTTGGTGAGAATGTGGAGCAAATCACACTTTGGTGGTGGTGGTGTTTACTGGCTGCAATCACTTTGGAAAATAGTCCAGCATTATTTTATAAGGTTACAGGTCAGCTGTTGGCTCATGCCTGTAATTCCAGCACTTTGAGAGGCTGAGGTGGGCAGATTGCACGAGACCAGGAGTTCGAGGCCAGCCCGACCAACATAGCAAAATTCTGTCTCTACTTAAAATACAAAAACTAGCTGGGCATGGTGGAGCAGATCTGTGATCCCAACTACTTGGGAGGCTGAAGCAGGAGAATCACGTGAACCCAGGAAGCAGAGATTGCAGTGAGCCAATATTGCACCACTCCAACCTAAGACTGTTGCACTCCAGCCTGGGCAACAGAGTGAGACCCTGTCTCATTAAGAAAAAAAAAAAAGTTTTGTGCCATTACCTGTCTCCAAGACAGGCAGAAGGGTTCTCCTGGACTGACCCACAAGAAGCAGTAGCACACAGCTCCAGGGCAGCGTCTGATATGATTATGGTAGGCTTCACTGTTTCGGCTGACATTCTTTCCCATTCTGCGGATTGTCTTTTTCTATTTCTTAGCAGTGTCCCTGACACCCAAATGTTTTTAGTTTTGAAAAACACTAATTTGGCAGTGGCTCACACCAGTAATCCCAGCACTTTGGGAGGCCGAGGCGGGCAGATCACGAGGTCAGGAGATCAAGACCATCCTGGACAATATGGTGAAACCCCGTCTCTGCTAAAAATACAAAAATTAGCTGGGCGTGGTGGTGCGCGCCTATAGTCTGAGCTACTCGGGAGGCTGAGGTAGGAGAATCACTTGAACCCAGGAAGCAGAGGTTGCAGTGAGCAAGATCACGCCACTGCACTCCAGCCTGGCGACAGAGCAAGGCACCATCTCAAAAAGAAAAAAGAAAAAAATATGGCAATTAGAACATAATTTATTCCTCAAGTGTAGGGTTGTGCGACTTAACCCTTGTCTGGCATGGCCTTTGGTCCTGTATCTTATTGCCACAAAGATTCTGTTCTGTCACTCTTACAATCTGTTTTAACATAAATGTTGATCAGTTGTGTCTAAACCACAAAAGAGATTGAGTATAATGAAGCGTGTCTGACCTTCCATCTTGCCTTGGCTGAGAACTAAGTTTTTACATTTTTTTCTGCGGTCCTCTCTGTCAAGGGGGGAGTCCATTAAGTCAGTTCGGGGTCTTAACCTCTAAACTGCCTCTGACCCTGACCTTCGACCCTCCCTGCCTCCGAATGACCATCTAATTCACACGTGCGTTTTCTCCAGGGCATCAGTACTTGCGACTTCTTTGTGGAGCAGGAAGGCAGGCATTAGAACCTCCCTCTTCTGCACCTGCAGGAGGTAAAATACATTAAAATGACTCTGCTGAGTTTGTGTGTAAGGCAGGTGGAAGAGTCCTTGATTGTGAACATGAACTCATGGTTCTGGGAATTGGCAGTCAGCTGCAGTCACTCAATAGAAAGCCACAATGCGGAATGTCGGGAATATGGGGTGAGCGTCCCAGGGCTCAGCCAGGTGCTACAGTTTAAAGCTGTCTTTCCTGGCTTTGGAATGATGCTGCAGAAGAATAAAAGTGATTCTGTGAAATCTCCAGCTTGGCCAAGAAGAAAATTGATTCTGTAGTTGGAAGGAGGATCTCTCCCAATGGGAACTAAAACATGCAGAGTGGGAAATCAGGAAGATTCCAGAACTTCTAGACTGAAGCTATAGTCAGAGACACTATTCACCCCTTGCTGGTTGTGGTTAACATCACACACGTCAAAGGAGAAGAGTGTCCAGTGGAGGGTGCTATGGCCTGAATTGTGTCCCACTAGCCCCAAATTCATACATTAAAGCCCTAATCCCCAATGTGCCAAATCTGGAGATAGGGCTTTTAGGAGATAATTAACATTACATGAGGTAATAAGGACTGGATTCTAAGCTGATAACTGGTCTTACAGGAAGGAGAATAGAGAGAGATGTTATCTCTCTGTGTGTATCTCTCCCTCTCTATTGTGCATGCATTTATTTATTTTTTTTTTTTTGAGACGGAATTTCGCTCTTTGTCACCCAGGCTGGAGTGCAGTGGCATGATCTCGGCTCACTGCAACCTCTGCCTCCCAGTTTCAAGCGATTCTCCTGCCTCAGCCTCCTGAGTAGCTGGGATTACAGGCGCCTGCCACCATGCCTGGCTAATTTTTATATTTTTAGTAGAGATGGGGTTTCACTAGGTCAGCAAGGCTGATTTCAAACTTCTCACCTCAGGTGATCCACCCACCTCGGCCTCAAGACTGAGGAATTTATAAACAAGAGATATTTATTGCTTATAGTTGTGGTGGCTGAAGTCCAAGATCAAGATGCCAGAACATTCAGTGTCTGGTGAGCACTCGCTGCTTCATAGATTGTGCCATCTTGCTATGTCCTCACATGGTGGAAAGGGCAAACAAGCTCCCTTAGTGACTTTTTTTGTTTGTTTTAATCTCACCTTGAATTGTAACCTTAGGTGACTTTTATAAGGTACTAATCTAATTCATGTGAGCAAAGTCCTCATGACCTAATAATCTACCAAAGGCCTCATCTCTTAATAGTATCCCACTGGGGATTAGGCTTTAATATGAATTTCGAAGGGACACGGACATTTAGACCATAGCAATAGGCAACACTGCATTATAAATGGGCCGGTTTTCCAGAGTATAATGTTGGGAACCAGCCCAACCCTGTGCATGGGTGCCCCGTGTCCCGGCAGTAACAAGGGAGAGAGAAAAGAAATAAAGACAAAGACACAAGAATAGAATTTTACAGCATGGGTCCAGGGGTCCAACAGACTCAGGCAGGGTGATCCGCGCTGGCATTCAGCTCTGGGCTCCAAGCGTTTTTATTAGGTGTATTATCTTGTTAATCTTGCAGGCTGTGGGGATGGGAGCTGAGGAGGAAGATAGCTGGAGGAAGAACATGTGTCTGCAGCATTCAATAGCAAACATGGTTCTTCTAAGAAATGCTAACTAAGGACACTGAGATTTAACCACCCATTGTCTATCCAGGTGTTTTGGCAACAGAGGTGCAGCCATAAGGTCTGACCACACACAATGCATCAAGGGGATTGTGGACACAGAGCAACTGGAATTGCTCTATATTCTGAGAACACACGAAGAGGCTGTGGCATTGCAGTGTCTCTGCCCTGCAAGGCTTTCAGGCCTTACCAGCACCCATCTGGGAAGACCCTCCCAAGTCTTGTGAGCAGAGGTTGCATTACTTCCCTAAGTCTTTACATAAGCTCACTTTACAAAATCCTTACACAAACTCTACTTTGGGAAGAGTTGTGGGACCAAAGCCGTTTCTTTTCTGCTCTGCAGCCACACCGCAGTGTTCCGCGGTTACCAACGCTCTCAGATGGTCCTTACCACAGGCCTCCTGTTACCGCTTGATATCTGCTTTTATTTTACTGCACCATAGTTTGGATATGATCCGTGGCACAAATCTCAGTGTATAAAAAGCAAAGCAAGCTTGTAATCATTTAACTATAAGTAACACAGGTCTGCCCCTGGCCATCTCTTCCCACATATAATAGAACACACCATGGGTTCTCAGGATTGGCATTTATTATAGTCACAAACTTAATATAACTCAAATGCTTGTATTAATGTGGTGCTTACATTACCCTACTTCACAGATGGAAACAGAAAACAACAGCTTTTGTTTTAGTAGCAATATCTATTATTATAATAAATATTGAAATAACACCATAATAATATCACTAAGGAAATAATCTAATTATGTTGATTTTACAGAGGGAGAAAAACATTCCCCCTAGAGCTGTGGCTATTGTGTTCACGTAAACTCCAATCTGAAGGTGGCAGAAACTAGAAGGGACAGGATTTCTTAGCATCAGAGTTCATATGTTATTCATGGTATCTTAATAATTAAAGGCATGTAATAAATAGTAACAAAGATTCTGATATTAGTTATAAATTATGATAATTATACTTAAAACCAATAATAGAGCCAGGTGCGGTGGCTCACGCCTGTAATCCTAGCACTTTGGGAAGCCAAGGCAGGCAGATGACCTGAAGTCAGGAGTTCAAGACCAGCCTGACCAACATGGAGAACATCCCGTCTCTACTAAAAATACAAAATTAGCCAGGCATAGTGGCGCATGCCTGTAATCCCAGCTACTCAGGAGGCTGAGGCAGGAGAATCGCTTGAACCTGGGAGGCTGAGGTGAGCTGAGATCGAGCCATTGCACTCCAGCCTGGGCAACAAGAGTGAAACTCCATCTCAAAAAACATACACACACAAAAACAAAAACAATAATAGTATCAACATAATGGTAGATTAAGTATTGTAGTTAATAAGTGGTATGATCTGGGGAGTGGGGGAGTAGAGCAGCATAGGGTGGGGTAGGATATAATATAGATAAGAGTCACATGGGCACAGTAGCCTGACTGAAGCTGAGGATGGAGGGCTCAATTCATTCTGACATTAGGGCAAGCGTGCGTGACAATCATGGCTTTAACCTGACTTTGGCCACAGGGTCAACATCTGCCATACTGCATCACATTCATTTTCCAATCAAGTGCCTGAGGCCCAGAACCCTCAGCCCTGCCACATTCCTCTTGCTCCCTGGGCTCCATATTTGCTGGTGGCTGCTCCAGTGAGTGGGGTGGAGCATATGGCACTGATGATGGGGTACGGGATTGAAAGTGCTAGGCTGGATGCCGATGGTAATAGACCTCTGCCTCTGGCTCCCTCACTACTGTCCCCCACCAACATGGTGTGCCACTGTGACCAAGAGGAGGGTGAGTTAGGAGACCCCGTGGAATGCTGGGGGAAGATGTAGGTAAGCTACTCGGGAGGAGGGTGGCAGGGTGGTTGGGGACAATCTGTACACGGAATTAGAGCTGAGGTATGCTGAAGCATGGGGAGGGGCATTAGTTTTTCGTTTTTTAGGTTTTTTTTTTTTGGTGAGACAGTCTTGCTCTGTTGCCCAGGCTAGAGTGCAGTGGCATGATCTCGGCTCACTGCAATGTCCGCCTCCTGGGTTGAAGTAATTCTCCTGCCTCAGCCTCCCGCGTAGCTGAGATTACAGGTGCATGCCACCATGCCCAGCTAATTTTTGTATTTTTAGTGGAGACGGGGTTTCACCATGTTGGTCAGGCTGGTCTCAAACTCCTGATCTCATGATCCACCCACCTCGGCCTCCCAAAGTGCTGAGCCACCACGCCTGGCCCTCTAATTTAAAATCTAGGTTAATTTTTTAAGAATTAGAGAACCTGGAACCAACCCTACCACCTCCCCATGCATTTAGCCAATCTGCGTGGGGCATTGGCTCAACGTCAATACTATTGCTATTATTCATTCATTCGTTCCTCCACTCATTTAACAAGCTTGTACTGAGTGTCTGCCTTGTGCTGGCACCATGTTGGATGCCTTGGACACAGCAAAATCAAGACAGACAAAGACCAAGCCTCATGAGGTCTAGTGAAAAGGTTGGATGAAAAACCAAAAAAAGAAATATTTAATATCAAGTCAGATGGTGATGCCTGCAACACAAATGTATACAAAATAATACAGTAGAAAAGTGACCCAAGGGATGTGTTACTTCAGATACAATGGTGGGGCAAGGTGGGGGTGGATGCTTTTCAAAGATGGGAGAAGAAAGCCAGATGTATGGGCACTGGGGAGGCAGAGTATGCTCAGAGAACATGGTTGGTGCAAAAGCCCAAAGCTGGAGAAAGCTTCCTTGATGTTAAAACAGCCAGAATTGAGATTCTTGAGAAATAATAAAAATATTGACCACCTCCATCTGTGGGATCTCTGAACCCTATGATCTATTTTATTATAGTTATAAGTTTATACTGTAAATATTAAATGTGATTATGTAAAGTAAAAACTAAAATGTCATATAAAAGTTTGATATGCGGCCGAGTGTGGTGGCTCACGTCTGTAATCCAAGCACTTTGGGAGACCAAGGCGGGCGGATCACCTGAGGTCGGGAGTTCAAGACCAGCCTGACCAACATGGTGAAACCCCGTCTTAAAAAAAAAAAAGTTTGATATGCAACATATAAAAATTATATACTCATACACTAGATATTACATGTATTATATAAAATGGAAACTATTGTAGTAAGTATACTAATAAATATGTGCTATAACATATAGTAAAACAGTATATAGTGTATAATGATATCCACACATAAAATTAAAATATATAAATCTATAGTCTAGTATCTAATAGTTTTTCAAATGTCATTTAAGTTATCACATAGTAAAAAAAAAAACAGTACTTCTGAGATTCATCCATGTTGCAGCCAGTGTCAATAAATCATTTCTTTTCATGCTGGGGTAGTATTTTATTGTATAGACACACTACGATGTGTTTAATTATTCACCCAGTTACATTTGGGTTGGATCCTAATTTTGGCAATTATACAGTTGCTCTGAAATTTGAGTACATGTTTTTATATAAACAATTAGGGTAAATACCTAGGAGTGGGATTGGTGGGTCGTATGGTAAGTGTGTTTAACGGTATAAGAAGCTGCCAGCTGGGTGCAATGGCTCACGCCTGTAATCCCCACACTTTTGGAGGCCAAGGTGGGTGGATCATCTGAGGTCAGGAATTTGAGACCAGCCTGGCCAACATGGTGAAACCCTGTCTGTACTAAAAATACAAAAATTAGCCGGGTGTGGTGGTGGGCGCCTGTAATTCTGGCTACTCTGGAGGCTGAGACATGAGACTCACTTGAACCTGGGAAGCGGAGGTTGCAGTGAGTCGAGATTGTTCCACTGCACTCTAGCCTGGGCGACAGAGTGAGACTTTGTCTCAAAAAGCAAAAAAAGAAGCTCCAAAACTTTTTGCCCAAAGTGGATATATCATATATGTATCATTCTACCTTTCTACCAGCAATGCATGAAAGTCTCCATTGCTCTGCACTGTTGCCAGCTCTCAGCATTATGTCTTGATTTTTAGGCATGCTAAAAGGTGTGTATGGGTATCTCATTGTGGTTTTAATTTTCATTCTCTTGATAATTAAAGATGTCAAGCATCTTTTCAACACCTTATTTTCCATTTCTATCTCATATAACTATATGGATGGATCTCAAATACATCACATTAAATGAAACAAGTCACACTCAAAAGAATACAAACACACAGACATAGACACACATAGTATGTCTCCATTTACACAATATGTGGAAAAGGCAAAATTATACACACAGAAAGGATGCTTGTGATTGTCAGGGGTGAGGGTGGGGAAGAGGGATGGACTAAAAATAGGAGGAAGTGCAGGGAAGTGAGGGACACGGTTCTTTGTCTTGATTGTGGTATTGACTGCATGATTAGATATAATTGTCAAAACTTTGAGAATTCTACACTTAAAAGGGTGAATATAACTATGTAAATTATACCTCAATAAATATGACCTTAAAAAAAAAGAAAAAAAAGCTGTAAGGGCCGGGTGTGGTGGCTCACGCCTGTAATTCCAGCACTTTGGGAGGCTGAGGCGGGTGGATAAGGTTAGGAGTTCAAGACCAGCCTAGCCAAGATGGTGAAACCCCATCTCTACTAAAAATCCTAAAATTAGCCGGGCGTGGTGGTGGGGGCCACTCTGCCTCAAAAAAAAAAAAAAAAAAAAATTAGCCAGGCATGGTGATGCGCACCTGTAATCCCAGCTACTCAAGAGGTTGGAATAGGAGAATCACTTGAACCCAAGAGGCAGAGGTTGCAGTGAGCTGAGATTGCACCATTGCACTCCAGCCTGGAGACAGAGCGAGACTCCGTCTCAAGAAAAAAAAAAAATTATAGTCACGTTCATACAAAAACCTGCACACAGGTGTTTATAGCAGCTTTATTCATAATCAGTAAAACTTGGATGCAACTAAGATGTTCTTCAGTAGGTGAATGGACAAATCAATCATAGTACATCCAGACAACAGCATATTATTCAGTGCAAAAAAAAAGAAGACCTAGCAAGCCATGAAAAGACATGAGAGAAACTTAAATCCCCATTACTAAGTGAAACAACCTGAAAAGGCTGCATACTGTATGGTTCAAAGGCAAAACTATGGAGACAAAAGAAAATAGCCAGGGGTGTAGGGTAGGAAGGCATGAGTAGGCGAAACATAGAGGATTATTAGGACAGTGAAACTGCTCTTTTTCCTTCTGTAATAATGCATACATGTCATTATTCGTTTGTCTCAACCCATAGAAAGCACATCAAGGCCAGGCATGGTGGCTTATACCTGTAATCCCAGCATTTTGGGAGGCTGAGGCGGGTGGATCATGAGGTCAGGAGATCGAGACCATTCTGGTTAACATGGTGAAACCCTGTCTCTACTAAAAATACAAAAAATTAGCTGGGTGTGGTGGCGCACGCCTACTACTCAGGAGGCTGAGGCAGGAGAATTGCTTGAACCCGGGAGGCGGAGGTTGCAGTGAGCCATGATTACGCCACTGCACTCCAGCCTGGGCCACAGAGCAAGACTCCGTCTGAAAACAAAAAAAAACAATGCACATCAAGACTGAACCCTAATTAAACCATGGACTTTGGCTGATAGTGTCAATGTAGTTTCATCAACTGTAACAAATGTACCACTCTGAAGGGAGATGTTGATGGGGGAGGTTGTGTATACATGAGGGTAGGGGATATATAGGAAATCTCTGTACCTTAGGTGCATTTTGCTGTGAACCTAAAACTCATCTAAAAAATAGTCTTTTATATAAATGGGCATACCTATACACATATGTCAGTACTAAAATACTACGTTACAGTAAATACAAAGGAGAAATAATTGAAAGTCATGTACAGTGAAATATGTTTCCTCCATATTTCCTGAAATTCATGAGTGATACACTTAGGAGTAAGGTAAAATGGGAATAATGAAGGGTGACCAGACCTTGTTCTAGGGGATTTTAAGAAGGAAAAGGTGATCTCCAGACATCCTCCTGAGGGTCGGCAGACATTGTCCTAAATTGGGAATAATGGTGTATCACAGAAGATCCAGAATTGAAGGAAGAACAGTGAAGCTTCAGATACAGTGCTGGATAAGGTGAAAGGAGTAATGGGTCAGCAGACATTGGTCTAAGATGTTGAACGCATATGATGGGCCATCAGGTACTGTGACGAAGTGAGGAAGCAGAGCTAATGATGGCTCAGTAGACACTGATCTAAGGTGGGGTAATGGAGGTGTCACCAAGCACTCCCCAACTAGGGCTTGGGAATTAAAGAGGCATTGTGGCTGCCCCTTTGACTATGTTCTATCCTTGGGCCCCATTTTCACCTCCCCATAATGCCCTTCCCAAAGGTGAAAACATCTCTGCAGGGCCCAAATATTTCCCACTCCCAGAAGTGCCAACAGACTGGCCCCAGACTAGCCATTCTGCAAGTTCCAGAAGGGCCACCCAGCAACTGTGCATCCAACCCTTACAGATAATCTGCCAGCATCTGTAAGGTCACTGCTGCCTGTCTAGCGCAGGATACCTAATATTCAATGAAGATCCACCCTTGTCTGCTCTAGTTTCCTGCTGTTGGCTTCAGGCACTCCTCTTTGGGCAGGATGAGCAGGTGTGTGGGTTGGGTTCTGGAGTAAGTGGGGCTCTTTCAGGTTGCAGCTGAGACAGGGCATAGCTGTGCATGCTGAGGAAGAATGAGCAGGGAGTCTTTTGCAATCACGTTGGAGCTGTGGGATTCTGGAATCATGGCAGGGAATACTGGAAGCAAGTATCTACATGGGATCTCTTGTACCTGTTTTCCTTTCTTCAACATCAGACCAAAAAGTTTACAATGACTTTTTAGCTTTAGGGTTGAGAAGGGATACAACCTAGGTATAGACTGAAGGTGAAAAAGCCTGGGTGTTTTAGGGAAGCTGGTTCTCCCTATTAGAGCTTCTTATGCTACAACACAGAAGAAAATCAGAAGTCATGCAGCAAACACTGGTCAACTCTCCACAGGTGCATTTATGGAATCCCTGCTGTATGGCAGTCATGGGTCTAGACTCATAGTGGTGAACGAAGGGAAATATTTTCTAGTGTAGAAGCCATAGAGAAATGAGCAAAATATACCAGGCAACATGGTGGAAAGAGCTAGGGAGAAGAATAAAGGAGGAAGGGTGAGGGGCTGGAATTTTCAACCAGGCAGGCAGGGAAGGCCTGTAAGGAGGCGTTATGGAATAAAAAAAAAAAAAAAAACATGAGGAACAAGCCACAGATAAAGAATTGTGCTCTTTGCAACGGGCACTGCAAATACAAAGGCCCTGAGTGAGTCAGGGACTGAACTGATGTTTGAGGCATATGGCAGGAAGGGTCCTTGTGGGGTGCATGGGATGAACATGGACACAAGCAGACAGTGAACATATGGTGGTGTTAGTTTTCATGAGTTCATCAATTTTACATGATTTATGATTTATCTCATATTGCATATATTGATTTCATGAGTTATCAACTTATGAAAGTCACATCATTAAGGAAAGCAAAATGCTGGGCTTCAACTCAGCAACGAGTAAATTAACAAAAAAGAAGAGGCTGAGTGGGAAGAATTCTAATAGCAGAAGGAAGAATTTAAATTGTCCCAGATAACCTGAAAATTCTAACCACAGAGGCTTTTTTGAGAGTGGTGGAAGTGTACAAAACTCTGTGCTGGGCTGGGCACAGTGGCTAACACCTGTAATCTCAGCACATTGGGAGGCCAACGCGGGTGGATCAAGAGGTCAGGAGTTTGAGACCGGCCTGGCCAGCATGGTGAAACCCTATCTCTACTGAAAATACAAAAATTAGCCGGGCCTTGTGCCACTCACCTGTAATCCCAGCTACTTGGGAGGCTGAGGCAGGAGAATTGCTTGACCCAGGGAGACAGAGGTTACAGTGAGCCAAGATCATGTCACTGCACTCCGGCCTGGCTGACAGAGCGAGACTCTGCCTCAAAAAAACAAAAACAAACAAACAAAACACTGTATTGGGGGTCTGACACATTGTGCTGAGGACCTGTGGGCTCAGAGAGGGTCCTGGCAGGTAATGAAGGGGGCTGCAAGTCTTGTGCTATAACAATGGGGACTCAGAATACACCCTGAGGTCTGTGTCTGAATACATACAGAATTTGTCTTATTGCAGTATCTCTTGCTTGATGGAAATACTCATTGGGGAATTGGATATGTACAACTGTGTTGGATTCAAAAGAAGAATGAGAAAACACCCAGAATTCTGCTCAACAGTGCGTTCTGGAACAAACAACTCACAGAAGGTAATATATCACTATCATATATATTACGTTGTCTTACCATTCAAACTGTTGGCACTATACCCAGTCCACAGTAAACAGGATTATCGTTCCCATAATATAATCTCTCTATGAAGAATTTGGTAACAGTGTTCCATTGTAGTTTTCATGAGAAGGCTTTTCCTATTCACCAAGTTGACTCAGTTCCTTCTCAGTATGAATAATGCCCCAAGGTTTATTGAGGCTGATGACAAGGTTGGAAGGGTCCCTTGCCTCATTCAATGCCTTCTGAGTGACCCTCTCCAGAACAGTCTTACGTGACATGCTGATGTGGTCATTTCTACTTATGATATAATACATTTTTCTGCTGCAAGAATGCAACAATGTACAATCAGACCCATCCTCAGCGGGGTTTTCTCACACTATTTCTCTCAAGAATGAATGCTCTGATGGACACTGAGCACTGATTTCTGAACAAACCCTTTCCCACAGATGCCACACTTGTAGGGTTTGTTTCCAGTGTGTGTGGCCTGGTGTTTATTCAAATTTGACCTGTTACTAAAGGCTTTCCCACACTCAGCACACACATAAGGCCTCTCTCCGGTGTGAATTCGTTGATGCACCTGGAGCTGTGATTTTTTAGTGAAAGACTTCCCACAGTCACTGCACTCATAAGGTTTCTCTCCAGTATGAATTCTGTGATGTGTAATCAACTCTGACTTCTGTCTGAAGGTCTTCCCACACTCAGAGCAAATGTAGGGCTTTTCTCCCGTATGCGTTTTCTGGTGCTTACTGAGATTTGACCTGCCACTAAAGGCCTTCCCACACTCAGCACACACATAGGGTTTCTCTCCTGTGTGAACTGGCTGATGCACCAGGAGCTGAGACTTGGAGGTAAAGGACTTCCCACAGTCACTGCATTCATAAGGCTTCTCTCCAGTATGAATTCTTTGATGAGTAATAAAGTTTGACTTGCGGATGAAAGCTCTTCCACACTCAGTGCATACGTAGGGTTTCTCTCCTGTGTGAATTTTCTGATGAACAATGAGTATTGATTTCTGGTTGAAGGCTTTCCCACATTCATGGCATTCATACTGTCTCTCTCCAGTATGAATTTTCTGGTGTATATTAAGATTTGACTTCTGGGTAAAGGCTTTTCCACAAGTACTGCATTCATAAGGTTTCTCCCCAGTATGGATTCTCTGATGTGTAATCAAGTCTGACCTCTGGGTGAAGGCCTTTCCACATTTAGAACATATATAAGATTTCTCTCCTGTATGAGTTTTCTGATGTGTAATGAGATTTGACCGGTTGGTGAATGCCTTCCCACATTTATTGCATACATAGGGCCTTTCTCCCGTGTGAATTCGTTTGTGAACATGGAGTTGTGACTTGGAGGTAAACAATTTCCCACAGTGACCACATTTATAAGGTTTCTCTCCAGTATGAATTATTTGATGTGTAACCAAGTGTGCCTTCCGGATGAAGGCCAGTCCACACTTGGTGCATACATATGATTTTTCTCCTGTATGAATTCTCTGATGCACTGTGAGTGTTGATTTCTGAGTGAAGGCTTTTCCCACAGTCACTGCATTTATAAGGTTTCTCTCCAGTGTGAATTCTCTGATGTATAATCAACTCTGACCTATAAGTAAAGGCCTTCCCACATTCAGGACATATGGAAGATTTCTCTCTACTTTGAATTTTCTCATGTGTAATGAGGTTGGAATTATTGCTGAAGACCTTCCCATATTCAGTACATATACAGGGCTTTACTCTTGTGTGAACACGTTGATGTACCTGAAGTTGTGACTTGGAAATGAAGGATTTCCCACAGTTACTGCACTCATATGGTTTTTCTCCAGTATGAATTCTTCGGTGTGCAATCAACTGTGTCTTCTGAATGAAGGCCTGTCCGCATTCAATACAGATATAGGATCTCTCACCTGTATGGATTTTCTGATGCATCTTGAGTGTGGACTTCTGTGTGAATGCTTTGCCACATTCAGTGCATTCGTGGTGTCTCTCTCCAGTATGAATTTTCTCATGAATGCTGAGATCTGAGTTATAAGGGAAGCCTTTCCCACATTCACTACATTCATAGAGTTTTTCTCCAGTATGAATTCTCTGATGCCTGAAAGAGATGATACTTGAAAAAAGGATTTTCCACATGCATTGCACTTATAGGGCTTCTCTCTTGTATGGGTTTTCTGATGTGTAATGAAGTCTGGCTTCTGCACAAAAGCCCTTCCACATTCAATACATACATAGAGTTTTTCTCCTGAAGGAACCTTCAGGTGTACCTTGAATTGTGACTTCTGGGTGAATATCTTTTCAAATTTGGCACACTCATAGGATTTTTCCCCCAGGATAAATTTTTTGATCTTGCGAGGAGGCTGGTTTATTACTGAGAACTTTTCTATGTAGATTATGGTCCCATAATTTCTCTCCTGTTGGAGTACATTCACAGTAAATATACAAAGACATTTTACCATATTTAGTACTCTTCCTAACATTCTTTGAAGCATCATTTCTATTAAGAATATGTAAATGTAAATTATACTTCAAACTATTTCCAAATGAGTCACACTGATAGAGTTTTTAGGGGGATGAAAAATGTTTGGGTTCACATGAATTATTCTTCTGATATCCTTATATTCGGAATACCTATTTGTAGTCAATATTTTCTTGATTAAAACACATCACTGATGGGTGCGGTGGCTCACTCCTGTAATCTCAGCACTTTGGGAGGCCAAGGCAGGTGGATCACGAGGTCAGGAGGTTAAGACCAGCCTGGCCAATATGGTGAAACCCCGTCTCTTACTAAAAGTAGAAAAATTAGCTGGGCATGATGACACACACCTATAGTCTGAGCTGCTCAGAAGGCTGAGGCAGAAGAATTGCTTGAACCCGGGAGACAGAGGTTGCAGTGAGCCAACATCATGCCACTGCACTCCAGCCTGAGCAACAGAGCGAGACTCTGTCTCAAAAAAAAAAAAAAAGCAACATCACTTAGATAGTTATTTTCTCTTGCTGATAACACCGTATTGGTTATCAGTCTGCCACAGTTATTCTAGAATGAAATACAATCTCGCTTCATTTCTATCATCATCTTCCCTTTCATTGTGGAAAGAAGTCTTTTATTTTCAGATATTCCCTGTAATAAGGTTTGAAATCCAAACATCCCTTTTCAAGGGATAATAAGTGACTTTTTGCTCACAGAGCAGCTAGTGGAGGCTAGAGGGGAAAGTAAAAATGGCTCATGCAGACTGAACACAGAGAAAAGGGTAAGGGTGGGTGATTTGATGAGGAGGGTGTGACACTACTTACAGGAAACATTCTGGGGAACAAGTTAGCAGTTAAAAGAAATAAACTAGATGAACAGATAACACCACAGATAGACATGGAAAAAGTAAGACAAAAAAACATGATATATAGCACAGTAAGATTTATATAAACTAATGATCCATAACCCTAATTCACTTTAAATTTTACAACATGCACGAATTAAAAAATGTTTCCATCATACAAAACAGTGGCTTATGGTGGGAAGGGAGATGGGTAAGGGGAGAGAAAGGGGGATATTATCACAAAAATAAAGTAAGAGAGAGAGAATCTTCACCCAATTCATAGTCACAGTGTGTCCTAAACTAAAGACAATGATTAAACTCAAACTTCATCAGGTAAAATATAAAAATAAAGCAATGACAGAAACAAACAAGGCTGGGCACGGTGGCTCACACTTGTAATCCCAGCACTTTGGGAGGCTGAGGTAGGCGGATTGCCTGAGGTCAGGAGTTCAAGACCAGCCTGGCCAACATGGTGAAACCCAGTTTCTACTAAAAATACAAATTTTACCCAGGCATGGTGGCACATGCCTGTAATCTCAGCTACTCGGGAGTCTGAGGCAAGAAAGTCACTTGAACCTGAGAGGTGGAGATTGCAGTGAGCCAAGATTGTGCCACTGCACTCCAGCCTTGGCGTCAGAGAGAGACTCCATCTCACAAAAATGAACAAACAAACAAACAAGCCCAACTAGGCAGAGAGACCCTAACAGTGTGGAATCGCTCAAGCAATATCAGAAGAAAATGTCAGAAAGGGTGATTAATCATGTCATGTCAAACACAGCAGAGGGGTGTTCCCAAAGATGAAGTGACAGTGATTCCCAGGTCATCAGCTAGATGAAAGGCCTGAAGGACTGGGAAGAGATGAGAAATCTCATGTCCATTCCTATAGCAAAAAGAGGTAGAGACCTTGATTAAAGGTTTTTCTCTCCCCCTTTTTTTTTTTCAGACAGAGTCTTGCTCTGTCACCCAGGATGGAGTGCAGTGGTATGATCTCAGCTCATGGCAACCTCCACTTCCCAGGTTCAAGTGATTCTTGTGCCTCAGCCTCCCAAGTAGCTGGGAATACAAGCATGCATCACCACACCCAGCTAATTTTTGTATTTTTAGGAGACATGGGGTTTTGCCATGTTGTCCAGGCTGGTCTCAAACTCCTGACCTCAAGAGATGCACCCACCTTGGCCTCCCAAAGTGCTGGGATTATAGGCATGAGCCACCGCACCTGGCCCAGAGATAAAGTTCTGAGGCATCTCACAGTGAGAAAGACAGAAATAAAAGTGGTCTAGCAGGAGTGGGAATGTGTGACACAGAGTAATTTTGAAAGAAAGCAGATCTAGGAATGCCTGGACGTGAAAGAGGGACTCTGGGACAATATGGAAGGTAGGGAAAAAAAAAAATGTTAGAGAAAAGGAGGATAACAAAGATAGATCTTTAATGAGGCCGACTGGCACATGATTTAGAATCTACAAGGAAGGACACAGAAGTGCAAAGGTCATCCAGGTAGAAGGCATTTAGTGATCTGAGAGGCATCAAGCAATACAAAAAATTTCAGAACCTTCCTGAAGAGTGGTCTTAATAGCACTTCACAGTTCCAGTGTTTTTTTTGTTTTTGTTTTTTTTTTTTGAGATGGAGTCTCACTCTGTTGCCCAGGCTGGAGTACAGTGGTACAATCTCGGCTCACTGCAACCTCCTCCTCCCAGGTTCAATTGACTGTCCTGCCTCAGCCTCCTGAGTAGCTGGGATTACAGGAATGTACCACCATGCATGGCTAATTTTTTTTTGTATTTTTAGTAGAGCCGGGGTTTCATCATGTTGGTCAGGCTGGTCTCGAACTCCTGACCTCGTGATCCACCCACCTCGGCCTCCCAAAGTGCTGGGATTACAGGTGTGAACCATGGTGACTGGTCTGGTTCCAGTGTTTTTTAAGATAGCTGAGATTTCCTGCCATCTCCCATCTACTCGAGTCATGCTCATTTCACTCACCTGGGCAGCTGTGACGTGGCCTCTCACCCTGCAATGCCCATGGTTCCTTTCCTTGCTCTAACATGACCACCTCTGGTTTAGGAAATTGATACCCTGTTCATGAGAAATGATAAAGGTCTGGGTCAAGCTAATTATGTTTCAGAGCCCACTCAATAAAGTCTTATTATTCATTGAGGGTTTGTTCTTCAGAAAAGTGACCAGATATCTCTAAGAAAAGAGTAAAATTCTGAGTGCCCTAAACAAATAGAGAACCCTGGAGAAATAAAGGACAAAACCATCAGCTATTTAAGATGCTGACAGCATTCAGAATGGAATGGAAAGAGAATGGAAGCACTCTCAGTGAGGCCTCCTTTCAGATACCAAGGTGACTGCACTTACCGACTGAGAGCAGGTGGCTGTAGGTCTCCAGCATCACATCCCGGTACAGGCTTCTCTGAGACGGGTCTAGGTGCCGCCACTCCTCTCTGCTGAAATTGATAGCCACATCCCTGAAGGACACTGATCCCTGTAAGGGCACATTCCTGTTCAATGCGCATAGTCAGCTTTGCAGGGTGGAGTGACTATATCTGGGATTATGAAACATGGGTTTTCTTGTTTTTAATTCCTTTTTTTTTTTTTTTGAGATGGCATTTCACTCTTTTTTGCCCAGGCTGGAGTGCAATAGCGCGATCTCGATTCACTGCAACTTTTGCTTCCCAGATTCAAGCAATTCTCCTGCCTCAGCCTCCAGAGTAGCTGAGATTACAGGCATGTACCACCATGCCCAGCTAATTTTTGTATTTTTAGTAGAGACTGGGTTTCACCATGTTGGCCAGGCTGGTCTCAAACTCCTAACCTCAGGTGATCCGCCTGCCTAAGCCTCCCAAAGTGCTGGGATTACAGGTGTCAGCCACTGTGCATGGCCAATTTACTTCCCTTTTTTAAGAACCTGCCTTTTTGTTCTCACTTCAGACGTGAGAAGATAAAACAAATTTTTTTAAACAAAAGAAAAAAATCTAAAAAAAAAAGAAACCTGCCTCCCATTTGTCTAATAGCTTATTATGAAAAATTTTAAACATATAGAAAATTAGAAAGAATTGTACAGTAAAAACCTGTACATCCACTACTTAGATCTACCATTAACACCTTATTCACTTCATCACACAGTGATCCATCTTACCTGCTTTTAAATGTATTTCAAAGTAAACTGTAGAAATCACTACGCTTTCTCTTAAGCACCACAAAATGCAAATAATTAACTAGGGTGTAACATTTGTTAACTTAATAAGGTAAAATTTAGTAAAATACAATTAAATGCAACAATCTTTATTGTACCATTTGACATTCTGACAAATGTATGCATCTGAGTAATATGAAATTTCTAAGATATTGTATTTTACACAAGCCACATATTAAGTATCCAGTTTTAGCCAGGTGCAGTGGCTCACGCCTATAATCGAAGCAAGAATGTTAGAGGGGGCCAGACGCAGTGGCTCATGCCTATAATCCCAGCACTTTGGGAGGCCGAGATGGGTGGATCACCTGAGGTTTGGTGTTCAAGACCAGCCTGGCCAACATGGTGAAATGCCGTCTCTATTAAAAATACAAAAATTAGCCAGGCTTGGTGACATATGCCTGTGGTCCCAGCTACTCGGGAGGCTGAAGCAGGAGAATCGCTTGAACCCAGGAGGTGGAGGTTGCATTAAGCTGAGATCGTGCCACTGCACTCCAGCCTGGATAACAGAGCAAGACTCCGTCTCAAAAGATGTATATATATAGTTTTACGTAATTTGTGGGACACAGAAATCTAATAACAAATTCCAGCTATTTGTTCTGTTCTACAGTCAGTCAATTACTCATTTTTCAAAATTGGCCGTTGAAATAGGCTTTTAGTCTTCCAGCACATGGATGAGCAACCTGCCATACAGTTGCTGATCAATTTAGGACGGCTCATTATGCTAGTCCTGAGGACATAGAAATGAATTATTATTATTATTATTTTTGAGACAGAGTCTCACTCTGTTGCCCATGCTGGAGTGCAGTGGCATGATCTTGGCTCACTGCAACCTCCACCTTACAGGTTCAAGTGATTCTCCCGCTTCAGCCTCCTGAATAGCTGGGGCTACAGGCAAGTCCCAGCACACCCAGCTAATTTTTGTATTTTTAGTAGAGATAGGGTTTCACCATGTTGGCTAGGATGGTTTCAATCTCTTGACCTTGTGATCCACCCACCTCGGCCTCCCAAAGTGCTGGGATTACAGGCGTGAGCCACCTCGCCCAGCCAGAAATGAATTCTTTATGTTACTAGTCTTCAAGCAACCTAAAAGACATAGAAAATAAAGAAGACCAAAGTTTGAAAACAGGAAGACATGAAGTTCATTAAGGTGTTGAAAAGTAGATCTCTCTCTGAGATACCCTGAGGGCCAAAAAGAAGAAAAAGTGCATCTACATGAGAGGATAAGTTTACATTTCATAGAATGGAAGAATTTAACTTGGAAGATAGGAAGAGTAATACAGAGTATGGGGTAAGGGGGACATTGCACAGCAAAGACAAGAACAATGATGGAGAGATGGGCTCCAGTGAGCCATGACTGCATCACTGTACTCCAGCCTGGGTGACAAAGGGAGACCCTGTCTCAAAAAAATAAGTAAGGCCAGGTGTGGTGGCTCACACCTGTAATCCCAGCACTTTGGGAGGCCGAGGTGGGCAGATCACCTGAGGTGAGGAGTTCAAGACCAGCCTGGCCAACATGGTGAAATTCCATCTCTACTAAAAATACAAAAAATTAGCCAGGCATGGTAGCAGGCACCTGTAATCCCAGCTATTCAGGAGGCTGAGGCAGGGGAATCGCTTGAACCCAGGAGGCAGAGGTTGTAGTGAGCCGAGATCACATCACTGCACTCCAGCCTGGGTAACACAGCAAGACTCCATCTCAAAAATAAATAAATAAATAAATATTAAAATACACAGTGAGTTTAAGGAATAGCAAATAGGTCTATATAGGGACAGAAGTCTACATGATGTGTCAGAAAGGTGGTTGTAGGAAAAACAGTCTGATCACAGATAAGTATGGATTTTTTACTTTAAATAACGGTAACTAAAGTAATGAGATTTCTTTCTAAAATTTTTTTCTATGGGATCTGTACTGCATGATAACCAAACAATTAATAAGGAAAAGATCTTTACAGAATGTAAATAAAGTTAGAATAAAATAAAAATACCATGTACAATTACTAATGAAATAATGGACTTAGACAATAATCATTAATGGCTGCTCAAATGTTTCAGTTGAAAGGTTGAAGGGAAGTTGATAATGCATGGATCAGCTAATAACATCAGCATCCACAAACCCGGTATCATGCAACTGCTGATATAACATAGTAATTAGTTTCATTACACCATCTATGAAGTATTCTTGCCAAAAAGTGAAATTTAAACTGAATGTCATCAAATCTCCAGATCTAATAAACCATTCACAGGCAATGGGAAGGAGAGTGGAACATAATGAACAATATGAAGACCAAGACATCAGCTAACTCCAGAAGGCAGCAAATGACTCATTTCTTCAAAAATCAATTTTAAGAGAAAGAAGATGAAGGGGAAGCTTTTCTTTATTAAAAGAGGCCTAAGGCCAGGGGCAGGGGCTCATGCTTGTAATCACAGTATTTTGGGAGGCCAAGGTGGGTGGATTGCTTGAGCCTAAGAGTTTGAGACCAGCCAGGGCAACACAGTGAGACCCTGTTCCTAAAAACTATACCAAAAAAATCAGCCATGCCTGGTGCCAGGCACTTGTACACCCAGCTACTGAGGAGGCTGAGGCAGGAGGATCGACTTGAGCCCAGGAGGTCGAGGCTCAAGTGAGCCATGGTCGCACCACTGCACTCCAGCCTGGGTGACAAAGTGAGACCCTGTCTCAAAATAAATAAATAAATAAATATTAAAAAGTAAGAGCTTTAAGAGACATATTAACCAAATGCACCTTGTGAACTTTGCCTCCTAATTAAAATGAACCAATCTTAAAAAGATAATTATGACAATTTAGAGAAATGCAAGCAATAGACATTAGATGATAACAAGGAATTACTTATTTTGTTGTAGGTGTGATACTGGCTTACTTGTTATGCTAAACAAAATTTTAAAAAAAGGGCTGGGTGTGGTGGCTCATGCCTGTAATCCCAGTTACTCGGGAGGCTGAGGCAGGAGACTCATTTGAAGGTGAGTCTCACTTGAAGGTGAGGGTGCAATGAGCCAAGGTCACACCATTGCATTCCAGCCTGGGCAAAAGAGTCAAACTTTGTCTCAGAAAAAAAAATAAAGAAAAAAAAGAAAAAAAGAATATCTCTGAGATACATATCAAAGTATTTTTTTTTTTTTGAAACAGAGTCTCACTCTGTCACCAGGCACCAAGGTTCGAGTGCAGTGGTGCAATCTCAGCTCACTGCAACCTCCGCCTCCTGGGTTCAAGCAATTCTCCTGCCTCAGCCTCCCGAGTAGCTGGGACTGTAGGCGTGTGCCACCATGCCCAGCTAATTTTTGTATTTTTTAGTAGAGACGGGGTTTCACTATGTTGGCCAGGATGGTCTCCATCTCTTGACTTCATGATCCATCTGCCTCAGCCTCCCAAAGTGCTGGGATTACAGGCGTGAGCCACCGCGCCCAGCCAAAGTGTTTTTAGATAAAACATTGTATTTGAGATTTGCTTTAAAATAATCCAGGAGCTGGGTGGGAAGGTGGTTTCAGATGAAATAAGAATGGCAGAATGTTGATGACGACTCAAACTGGGTGAAAAGTACAAATACATGAATGGGTCCGTAGACTATTGTCTTTACTTTTGTATATATTTAAAACTTCTCATAATAACATATTTTTAAAAAAACACATGTTAGATCCTCCAAATAAAAAATCTAATTTGGAATTGCACAGTTAAAGGAATGCCTATTTCCACACGGAGTTGTACACATTTAAAGAAAGTATAAGCCAGGTGCAGTGACTCATGCCTGTAATCCCAGCACTTTGGGAGGCCGAGGCAGGTGGATCACCTGAGGTCAGGGGTTCAAAACCAGCCTGGCCAACATGGCAAAACCCTGTCTTTACTAAAAATGCAAAATTAGCTGGGTGTGGTGGTACATGCCTGTGCCACCAGCTACTTGGGATGCTGAGGCAGGAGAATTGCTTGAACCTGGGAGGCAGAGGTTGCAGTGAGCCAAAATCACACCATTGCACTCCAGCCTGGGCAAAAAGGAGTGAGACTTGGTTTAAAAAAAAAAAAAAAAAAAAACCAAACAAACAAAGAAAGTTTAGTATGGACATGAATAGTGTTCCCTCAGCTCAGCAATTTACCAAAATAGTAGACAGGAAATCATCCAATATGCAGAAAAAGAAGCAACAGTATTTCATTGATATTTATAGACTACTGCAACAAACAACAGCAGAATACACATTCTTTTCAAGAATCATAGAAAAATGACCAAGAGGCTGGGTGCAGTGGCTCACACCTGTTAATCCCAGCACTTTGGGAGGCTGAGGCAGGTGAATCACCTGAGGTCGGGAGTTTGAGACCAGCCTGAACAACATGAAGAAACCCTGTCTCTACTAAAAATACAAAATTAGCTAGGCCTGGTGGTGCATGCCTGTAATCCCAGCTATTTGGGAGGTCAAGGCAGGAAAATCGCTTGAACCCAGGAGGCAGAGGTTGCAGTGAGCCGAGATCACAACACTACACTCCAGCCTGGGTGACAGAACGAGATTCTGTCTCAAAAAAAAAAAGAAAAAAAAAAATCAGTGAATCTGAAAACAAAATAAAAAACAGAGAACAAATGAAAAAAACACAATCCAGTTGATGGGGGAAAAAATCAATAAAATATTGCTGATTGGCCTATTAGTCAACTAAACTGACAAAAATAAAAAGACACAAATTAGCAATATCAAGAATGAAACAGGAAATATGACAGATCCAGGAACCATTGAAAGAAAATATGGGAATACAAACACTTATTTAGATAAAGTAAATAATTAGCATATTTAGAAAAGCTAAATAATCTTATAACTATTAAATTACCTTCATAATTTAAAAGCTGCTGAAAAGAAATTTCTAGGCCTACTTTTGCCAGAGAATTCTACCAAACTTGCAAAGAATTAGTCTCATTTTTAGACAAATTCATCCAGAAAATAAAAGGAGAACACTTCCACACTAATTTTGTACAGCCAGTATTACTCGGATATCAAAATGAAAGAAAGCACAAAAAAGAAAACTACAGATCAGTGTCTTTCATAATTTTAGATGCAAACATCCTCAACAAAATGTCATCAAATTGTGTCCAGCAATGAATATAATCATGTACTACAATAAACTGAAATGGATGGCGGAAGTCTCTGTATCACTTTGTAATTCCCTGTGAATCTATAATTATTTCAAAATAAAAGTTTTAAAGAGTATATTCCTAAAGAAAGGATATTCCAAAACATTTGGAATGGTTATGACTGGAAGATCATTGACAAGACTGACTGCACAATTCACATGAGAGAATAGGAATTACAGTTGACCTTTGAACCACATGGGTTTGAAATGTGTGGGTCCATTTGCAGCACAGATTTTTTTTTCAGTAAGATTACACCAAATGCGCCTCCCTCTCCTGCCTTCCCTTCCACCCTCACCTCTTCCCCCTTTGCCACCCAAAGCAGCAAGACCAAACTCTCTTTTCCTCCTCCTCCTCAGCCTCCTTAACCTGAAGACCATAAGGACAAAGACCTTCATGATGATTCACTTCCACTTAATAAATAATAAATGTATTTTCTCTTCCTTTTTATTTTCTTAAAAGCATTTTCCTTTCTCTAGCTTACTTTTATTACAAAAATACAGAATATAGGGCCAGGCACGGTGGCTCACGCCTGTAATCCCAGCACTTTGGGAGGTCAAGGTGGGGTAGATCATGAGGTCAGGAGATTGAGACCATCCTGGCCAACATGGTGAAACCCCGTCTCTACTAAAAATACAAAAAAATTAGCTGAGTGTGAGATAGGGGCTAAAACGGAAGCCTAAGCACTGCCACTTATAGAGAAGCCACCTGGGCCCTGGGCAGAGGTGTAGTTCTCAGAACTGTTAATGTACATCAATTCTCAGAAGTGTTAAGGGTAAAAATTTCCACTGCTACCCCCCTCCCCTTGCAACAAACCGCTAACTTTTTTTTTTTTTTTTTTTTTTAAAACGGGGTTTCACCATGTTGGTCAGGCTGGTCTTGAACTCCCGACCTCAGGTGATCCGCCCGCCTTGGCCTCCAAAGTGCTTGGGATTACAGGCGTGCGCCACCACGACCAGCCCAAACCGCTAACTTTAGCTTCTGTACAGACAGCTTGCCTTGCACACCCCTGGGCCCCCCTAACAAGGATGTGGTTTTGCAGCTTAAATGCCTTGCTCCCCCCTGAGCTCGGGGCCACGGGTTGGAGAGACATGAGTCCTCCATGGCCGCCGGCAATAAAGACCCTGCAATTTGGCATACTTTTGTCTTGGTGTTGATTTTCTGCTCACTCCGGTGCAACAAGTGTAATGGTGGGTGCCTGTAACCCCAGCTACTTGGGAGGCTGAGGCAGAATTGCTTAAACCCAGGAGGCGGAAGTTGCAGTGAGCTGAGATCACATCACAGCACTCCAGCCTGGGTGACTCCGACTCAAAAAAAAAAAAAAAATTCACAATATAATACATATACAAAATACGTGTTAATCAACCGTTCTTGGTAAATCAGTAAGTTATCAGTAGTTAAGTTTCGGGGGGTGGTCAAAAGTTATATGCAGCTTTTCAACTGCCCAGATGTCAGCACCCCAACCCTGCATTGTTTGAAGGTCAACTGTGCTTATTATAATTACAGTTTTGTGTGTGTGTGTGTGTGTGTGTGTGTGTGTGTGTGTGTGTGTGTGGGACGGAGTTTCACTCTTGTTGCCCAAACTAGAGTGCAATGTCGCGATCTCAGCTCTCTACAACCTCACCCTCCCGGGTTCAAGTGATTCTCCTGCCTCAGCCTCTGGAGTTGCTGGGGTTACAGGCGCTCGCCACCATGGCCGGCTAATTTTTTGTATTTTTGGTAGAGACGGGGTTTCCCTATGTCAGCCAGGCTGCCCTCAAACTCCTGACCTCAAGTGATCTGCCGACCTTGGCCTCCCAAAGTGCTGGAGTTAGAGGCGTGAGCTACCGTGCCCAGCCTTAATTGCAGTTTTTGCCATTATAAGCAATGGCCAAACCGCAATTACTTTTGCACCAACCTAATACGTAAAGTAAGGCTATAGTGTTAACAGGGATGTAGAGGAAAATGGCACTAATTATTAGGGAGGCAGACCTGATGCTGAGTATGAAGGTGAGAAAAAGGATTCCAAATAATTCTTAGTCATCAATTTTGTGTCACTAGGTAAATTCTGGTGCCATGAATGAATTTTAAGGACTAGAGATGGCTGGGAAAATAAAGCAAACAAATGACTTAAATTTTGTATATGTCGAGATTTAGGTAACAGGATATATATGAGGGTGTACACTAGGTGTTGGATAGAAAGTTTATTATTATTATTTTTTTTCCTTGAGACACAGTCTTGCTCCATCGCCCAGGCTAGAGTGCAGTGTCGTGATCTCGGCTCACTGCAACCTCTGCCTCCTGAGTTCAAGCAATTCTCCTGTCTCAGCCTTATGAGTAGCTGGGACTACAACTGCCTGCCACTACTCCTGGCTAATTTTTGTACTTTTATTAGAGTTGGGGGTTTCACCTTGTTGGTCAGGCTGGTCTCGAATTCCTGACCTCAGGTGATCCATCCACCTTGGCCTCCCAAAGTGCAGGATTACAGGTGTGAGCCAGAGAGCTTATTATTAATTGTGATAGAAATCAGCTGGATAGAGAGCTTATTATAGAAAGCTATATTATTAATATAGTCACAATATTATTTATTGTATAGAGATAAAGATTCAGAAGTCCTATGTACACAGCAGGTCACTGCATTCAGGGGAGAGGAGAAGCATGCAGATGGAAGCAGAAAGAAAAGTACTAAAAATATTTATAATTTTTAATATGCAAAAAATATGATTCTTGAAAACTACCTTGTTTCTTCATTTAAGTGCATTCAGAGATTACAGTTTCTTTGTGATGTGTATGGATTGTGCTTATAGGGCTCAGAACATCATTTCTTTGAAAACGGTACCTATATACCTGAAAACAATATACATATTCTAATTTTTCTCTTTATCATACACTCGTATAATCACACTCTACACACACCAACCCCCAACCCCCAAACCCTATGTCATTAAGAATTTAGTAGGGAATCAAGATGTCATGTTAGGCTGGAATGGAGCTTTACCACCTCACCAAATGAGCTTTTTATAAACGGTCTGTCGAGGCTGGGTGCAGTTGCCCACGCCTGTAATCCCCAGACTTTGGGAAGCTGAGGCAGGTGGATTACTTGAGCCCAGGAATTTAAGACAAGCCTGGGCAACATGGTGAAACCCTGTCTCTACAAAAAATACAAAAATCAGCCAGTTGTAGTGGCATGTACCTACAGTCCCAGCTACTCACCAGGCTAAGGTGGGAGGATTAATTGAACTTGGGAGGTTGAGGTTGCAGTGAGCTATGATTGCACCACAGCACTCCAGCCTGAGGACAGAGTGAGACCCTGTATCAAAAAATAAATAAAATAACATTTTGTCCAGGAAGCAATCTCCTCACTCAAAGATAGTAATAAGCATCGCCTGATGTACAAAGATACTATAAGCAAAAAAAAATGAAAGAAAAATAGAGAGGAGATTAAAAGGAATGTATTAGAAATAAATTGACACACAACAGAAAAAACATCCACCATGAATTAAAGGAATTCACTAAAATAATTATAACCACTTAAAATTAAACTCGAGGAAGAAACAGTAGAAAAACAGATAGGCTAAGAATGTAGTTATGTAAATTTTTGAAAAATAAATTGGCAGAACTCAGTAAAGTTTTTTTTTTAAGCAAGACAGAAATGAAGGTCTCCTTGAAAGCAATGAAAAGACCCTGCAAAAACACAAAAGGTAGTAAAAACATAAAATAGAAATAAGGAGTTTTAAAAGGAAAATAGAAAAAAAAGAATTTAATAAAAACATCTAATAAACAAAAAAATCCTTGAAGTGGCAGTATAGAACTTTTATCATTATTCACAGTACACATGTAATAGATAGTCTTTTTTTTTTTTTTTTTTTTTTGAGATGGAGTCTTGCTCTGTCGTCAGGCTGGAGTGCAGTGGCACGATCTCAGCTTACTGCAACCTCTGCCTCCCGGGTTCAAGCAATTCTCCTGCCTCAGACTCCTGAGTAGCTGGGATTACAGGTGCATGCCACCACATCTGACTAATTTTTTTTTGTATTTTTAGTAGAGTTGGGGTGTCATTATGTTGGCCAGGCTGGTCTCAAACTCCTGGCCTCAGGCAGTCTGCCCACCTCAGCCTCCCAAAGTGCTGGGATCACAAGCATGAGCCACTGCACCCGGCCCAGACTAATTTTTTATTTTATTTTATTTTGTAGAGACGGTATCACTACATTGCCAGGGCTGGTCTTGAACTTCTGGCCTCAAGCGATCCTTCCACCTTGGCCTCCCAGTGTTGGGATTACAGGTGTGAACCACCATGCCCAGCTAACTGCTGCTATTTTACCAACTACAACCTTAGTCTCAAGCTATCCTTCCTATCTTCTAGATTAAAATTATTAAGATACTCAATCCTAAAACTGCCCAAGAGCAACAAAAGTAAAGGTTCACTGAGATACAGATAAGACTCTCACTACATGTGACTAAGCCCTGAAATGAAAACCCGCTGCTTCTAATATATCCAACAGAAACAGAAGACCTGACAAGAATGTCCACTGCTAGGTTGTTCATAATATTTTCTGTATCTTACCAAACAAACATTAAAACAGCAATGTGCAAAAAGTTAATCTGCTATGCCATTCTGAAATCAAGAGAAAAGATTTGTAGTTGTTTTTATGTGTGTATACAGAACTAAGTAATCAAAGAAAATGAATAAAGCAGGTTATCACTCTTGGGAGACAGGTAGATGGGAGGCAGGGGTGGGTGAACCACAGTCCCATCTCTTTTACCGTAATACTTTTCAGTATGTTGCTTTTCATATATTTCTAATTTTTGAACTAGGTTATGCATTGGCTATTGAAAAGATTAAACCATTCTTAATAAATTATCACAGTATCTTCAGACAGATGAGAAATAACATTACACCCGGCTGGGCATGGTGGCTCACGCCTATAATTCCAGCACTTTAAAAGCTCAATAGAAGGGCTGGAAGGCAGACATGACAAAGTTACCCCAAATGGATAGCAGGAACTAAATAGAAAATAGTAGAGAAAAGACATGGAGAAGCAATATCTAAAAAACAAGTTTCAGAAAAAAAATAGAGAAGATGGTCGGGCATGGTGGCTCACGCCTGTAATCCCAGCACTTTGGGAGGCCGAAGTGGGTGGATCACCTGAGGTCAGGATTTCGAGACCAGTCTGACCAACATGGAGAAACCCTGTCTCTACCAAAAATACAAAATTAGCCAAGCGTGGTGGCGCATGCCAGTAATCCCAGCTACTCGGGAGGCTGAGGAAGGAGAATCGCTTGAACCCGGGAGGTGGAGGTTGCGGAGTGGAGATCGTGCCATTGCACTCCAGCCTGGGTGACAAGAGCAAAACTCCATCTCAAAAAAAAAAAAAAAAAAGAAAAGAAAATAGAGAGGACATTTGTGTTTGAGGAGGTGGTTTAGGAAAAAATGAAAAAATACTTACAAAATCTCACAGAAAAGTGACTTCTAACCAGGAATTCTGTCTGCAGCCAAAACATCAATATAGTGTGTTGACAAAATAACAGTTTTCCTTAACAGTCCACCTCTCCACTGTTACACAGGTGGCCTCCAGAGATGGAGACATTACCCATGTGTTGCTCACACTTGACAGGAAGATCAAGTTTTGTTTCAGGAGCACCAGGTCTAGAGTCCAGTTGGTTCCTAAGGCCTATCTGCCTCTCCCCTAAGGCTCTGGTGACGGATCAGAGATACCTACTCTTAGGCTGAAATTCTACCTCCTGGGACTCCTCCTCCTCACCTCATAGGAGCTGCCATGATCCTCTGGAGCCAGGGCTGGGATTTCTGGGCTGAGGTCCAACTAGTTGGCATGGCCACACTGGTCTCAACCCTTTTTCTCTAGGGTGCCTGATGTTTAGTGGTCATCTGTGAACTCAGCAGAGCTGCTCTGGAAGAGGTGGGCTGGAGTCTGGAGGAAGGTCTGGCCCAGGAACTCGCCAGAGACACCCAGGAACCTAGAAGGACAATGTCCACAGAGTCATTCAACATTCACTACATAAACACTTCCTGAATACATCAAGGCGCAGGTCCCTGAGCTAGAAACCAGAGCAGTGGTTCCCAAACGTAGGTATGCATTCAAGTTACCTGGAGGGCTTGTTAAAACAGTTTAAAATTCTTGCTGGTTGCAGTGGCTCATGCCTATAATCCCAGCACTTTGGGAGGCCGAGGCAGGTGAATTACCTGAGGTGGGGAGTTCGAGACCAGCCTGACCAACATGGAGAAACCCCATCTCTACTAAAAATACAAAATTAGCCTGGTGTGGTGGTACATGCCTGTAATCCCAGCTACCCAGGAGGCTGAGGCAGAAGAATCACTTGAACCCAAGAGTCAGAGTTTCCAGTGAGCGGAGATGGCATCATTGCACTCCAGCCTACAAGAGCAAAACTCCCCTCAAAAAAAAAAAAAAAAAAAAAAGTAACATCCACTGTTGGAAAGCATTTAGGCAAATTTCTTTTAGAAATTATTGGTTGAAGCTTGAATTGGTATAATGTCTTTTGAGTTATTTAGTCATATCCATTTTCTTTCTTTCTTTCTTTTTTTTTTTTTTTTTTGAGACGTTGTTTAGCTCTTGTCGACCAGGCTGGAGTGCAGTGGCGTGATCTCGGCTCGCTGCAACCTCCACCTCCCGTGTTCGAGCGCTTCTCCTGCCTCAGCCTCCCGACTAGCTAGGAGGATTACAGGCGCCCTCCACCACGCTCAGCTAATTTTTGTATTTTTAGTAGAGACAGAGTTTCACCATATTGGCCAGGCAGGTCTCAATTTCCTGACCTCAGGTGATCTGCCCACCTCGGCCTCCCAAAGGGCTGGGATTACAAGTGAGAGCCACGGTGTCCGTCCAGTCATATCTATTATTAACAATACATGAAACTGGTCCCAGTAACATAGTATTAAATGTATAAAGCAGAAACAGACAGACAGGTGGGCAAATAACCTTTCCAGCGTATGTAGTTTACCTTCCTCAACAAAATAATCTGTAAGGAGATACTATATATATCACATGATTAATATTTATAACAATACAAATTAGAGAACATATTACATTGTTTGTATGTAACAGATGTGACATTTATGAAAACTTAGATAGAACTAGGCCATAATGCAATTTTTCAACTGAAGCATCACCCACAGACACTAATTGAAAAAGTGCACTTCTAAACAGCTCATGGGTCAAAGAAAAACAATTACTGAAAAAAATTTTTAAACACTTAGATTTGAACAATAAGAAATTACTACACGCTAAAACTTGTGGATCTTTATATTAAAGGCCGAAATGGAAAGAACTGAACTTCTAACTCAGGTCAGAAAGCAAGCTAATCACAGTCCTCACCGATCACAATAGCTGACCCTACAGGCTCTCATCACTGACCACAGACTCCCATCACTGACCCCTAAACCCCAATCACTCATCCCAAAGAACCCATCAATGACCCGAGAAATCCCTGTCACAGACAACCATCGACAGATGCCACAGATCCACATCACCGAGCCCCGAAACCACCATCACTAACTCCACGGACAACTCCTCTATTACTGACTTCACAGAATCCCTAATCGCAATCAACCAAAATCATCACAGAGACCTCTCGGCATTAAAACGTGAAAATACTCTTGACAACAGCGGCGAAATAGCTTTCGGGGACCGCTTCCACTTCCGGTCCGACTTCTAGCCACTTCCTTTATGGACTATTGATATTGCGCATGCTCTGAATTAACTTGGAAGCCCATTTTAGCCCACAGTCAACAGGGCGCAGATACATCTTTAGCGACTTCATGGAGTTTCCGTAATCGGCGCTATCGGGCAGAGAGTATGGCCGCGCCCCTATGGTGTTTTTTGGTGTGGGCCGCCATCTTGGATGCGTATCCACGCCGTACAGTGGGGGGAGTCCGCCTCCTGCAGGGTTGACTAGAGTAAGACAAGGATTTTCACATAGAATGCAAGACAGTAACCATAGTTTGACCACGCTTGTACACAAGAAGTTCCTAAAGAAAGAATCTGGAGCTTTATGTTTTATTTATTTTATACATATATATATTATACATTTATATATATGTATACATAAAAAATATACATACATATATATATATATATGTATTTTTTTTTTTTCTTTTTTCTTGAGATGAAGTCTTGCTTTGTCACCCAGGACGCGGTTTCACCATGTTATCAGGCTGGTCTCAAACTCCTGACCTCAAATGATCCGCCCACTTTGGCCTCCCAAAGTGCTGGTATTACAGGCATGAGCCACCGAGCCCAGCTGTTATATTTAGAATAGCTAAGTTACTTCTTGGTTACTGCACACTGCAGAAAACAATGATTTACTAGGAGAAACCATGGGGAAACAAGGAAGTCAAGGATTCTGAGAGAAATAAGGAAAATAAGAAGAGACATCAGGATGGTACATTCTATTTTTTGGAGACACCACTCAGTGAGAGTGTGGGCTGGGATCTCAGTTCACTCCTGGGTGGAACCACTAGGCAAGATAGAGTGATGTCATAATAGGTAGTATGCTGCAGGAAGGGAGGTACAACTTTTAATAGTTGAAAACACATTAGGAAATCTTGTAGAAGTTGGGTTAGCACAATCCTCTCCTAGGAGATACCATGGAAGAGGGGTTAGAAGTCTAAGCATCCCCCTTTAGAAAGGCTGGTAGGAGGTTTTGGGAGGGATAGCTATTTTAATCCCCTTAATCTCCATCAGCCTTCACCCTAATTACCTCAAGCACAACTATAGTAAGCAGCAACAAAAAAAAATAATAGTCTTGGCCGGGTGCAGTGGCTCACGCCTGTAATCTCAGCACTTTTGGAGGCCAAAGCGAGCAGATAAGCTGAAGTCAGGAGTTTGAGACCAGCCTGACCAACATGGTGAAACCCCATCTCTACTAAAAGCATACAATTAGCCAGGCGTGGTGGTGTATGCCTGTAATCCCAGCTGCTTGAGAGGCTGAGGTAGGAGAACTGTTTATACCTGGGAGGCGGAGGTTGTAGTGAGCTGAGATGGTGCCATTGAATTCCAGCCTGGGCAACAAGAGCAAAACTCCATCTCAAAATAATAATAATACTCTAATATGGCCAGCATGTGACTAAAAACACCCGAAGACAACCTTGCTATTTTTATTTACCTTGAAATTGAAATATAATAGCAGTGTTATTATTAGATTAATGAAGCCTTAAATCCAGTTTCTGGTTCTTCTGCTAGTTTCTCCTGCATGGAAATTGTGAAGGAGCTAACACTCCATTACCCATCTTTTTGGGGAGTGTCAGTGAGGAGTTGTAAAGATACAATTCCTTTTACCTCCTAAACATTATTCACAACCCAGTTTCTGCCAGGAAGTTCTACCTGAAAATGGTGAGAGGTTCTATGCTCTCCTGAAAATGTTCAGTCCCAGTAAATGGGGAGATAGTTTTGGAGAAACTAGATCTACACTCTGATGTGGGCATGCTGGATACCTTCAGGCCAATTACGTCCCCCTCTGGGACTCAGCTTAAAGATAGAGCCAGTTACAGAGTTCAACTCTGCTTATCTGAGGTTTCTCTTTCTTCTCCCAAAGCATGGTCTAAGGAGACATCTGTGGAAGTCCAGTAGTGAACACACAGTTCTACAGAGGCCTAAGAATTACAGTTAATTTTGTTGGTCACATGGTTTTGTGAAAATGAAGATGACTTATAGAGACTCAGATGGAAATATGTATGGGTGAAATGATGCTTGCTGTAAAAACTCCACTGAGGGGCCAGGCGCAGTGGATCACGCCTGTAATCCTAGCACTTTGGGAGGCCAAGGCAGGCGGATCACCTGAGGTCGGGAGTTCGACAAGACTAGCCTGACCAACAAGGAGAAAGCCCATCTCTACTAAAAATACAAAATTAGCTGGGTGTGGTGGCGCATGCCTGTAATCCCAACTACTCAGGAGGCTGAGGCAGGAGAATCACTTGAACCTGGGAGGCGGAGGTTGCAGTGAGCAGAGATTGGGCCATTGCACTCCAGCCTGGGCAACAAGAGTGAAACAATGCCTAAAAAACCAAAAAACCTTCACTGAGGAGAGGTATATGGATGCCACAAGAATAACAAAATATTGGCTGGGCAGGGTGGCTCACACCTGTAATTCCAGCACTTTGGAAGGCCCAGGCAGGAGCATTGCTTGAGGCCAGGAGTTCAAGATCAGCCTGGGCAACAGATGAGACACCCATCTCTACAAAAAAAAAAAAAAAAAAAAAAAACAATAAAAAAGTATCCGGGCATAGTGACTGCTGAAAAACTCGAGCTTTGAATGAAGAGACCTTCCAAACAGGCTTTGCGTGAGCAATATGGCTGTTTATTCACCTGGATGCAGGTGGGCTAAGGCCAAAAAGGGCATTAGCAAAGGGCAGTGGGATAGGAGTTGGTTTTATAGGTTTGGGTAGTTTTTTGAGGGAGCGGGGGTGTTGCAGAGTAAGATCAGTTACAGTGGTGGGGGTAGGGGGCACAAGTTCAGTTACAATGGCAGGGTTGGGTGATAGGTATTTACATTATCATAAGAAGAGTTAAGATGGCAGGGTTGGGTGAGGGGCTTGTCTGGGGAAGCCATCAGGGACAATGGCCAACGCAGGCAGAGGGTGGGAGACATCAGCCGAGGCAAGCAGGACTTCAGACTTTCAGGCTCCAGGCTTGCATATGGAGACCCCGACCGTGGCACATTCCTGTAGTCCCAGGAACTCAGGAGGCTGAGGTGGGATGATCACTTAAGCCCAGGAAGTTGAGGCTACAGTGAGCCATAAGGCATCACTGCACCACAGCCTGAGTGACAGAGGGGAGACCCTGTCTTAAAAAAAAAAAAAGTTGCTGTTATTACAGGCATAAGCCACCGTGACAGGCCTTTTTTTTTTTTTTTTTTTTGAGACAAGAGTTTCGCTCTTGTTGTCCAGGCTGGAGTGCAGTGTTGAGATATGGGCTCACCGCAAACTCCATCTCCAGGGTTCAAGCAATTCTCCTGCCTCAATCTCCCAAGTAGCTGGGATTACAGGCACCCACCACCGCACCTGGCTAATTTTGTATTTTTAGTAGAGATGGGGTTTCTCCACATTGGTCAGGCTGGTCTTGAACTCCCGCCCTCAGGTGATCCACCTGCCTTGGCCTCCCAAAGTGCTGGGATTACAGGCGTGACCCACCACACCTGACTGAAAATTTTAAATAGATGTCTCAAAAGAAGACGAAAGAATGCAAATAAGTGAATGAATGTATGCTAAATCCATTGCCATCAGGAATGCAAATTAAAAACACAATTTGATAATACTGCTCATTTTTTAGAATAAAATTTAAGAATGACAACAGTAAATGTTGAAGGCATGTGAAACAACTAGAAATTTCATGCACTGCTGATGAGAACATAGGGGGTACAATCTGTAAAACTGTGAGTTTCTTGTAAAATTCAATATGGATTTATCATCTGACCCACTGATTCCACTTTTACATATTTCCCTGTTGGGAACCAGCCCAACCCTGTGCATGGGTGCCCCTGTCCCGGCAGTGACAAGGGAGTGAGAAAATAAATAAAGACAAAGATACAACAGAATTTTACAGCATGGGTCCAGAGGTCCAACGCATTCTGGAGGGGTGATCCGAGCTGGCATTGAGCTCTGGGCTCTAAGCATTTTTATTAGGTGTATTATCTTGTTTATCTTGCAGGCTATGGGGAGGGGGGGATGAGGAAGAAGATAGCCAGAGGAAGTGTCTGCAGCATTCAATAGCAAATGTGTTTCTCCTAAGAAATGCTAAGGACACTGAGATTTTACCACCCATTGTCCAACCATGGTGCTTTGGCAACAGAGGTGCAGCCATAAGGTCTGACCACACACAATGCATCAAGGGGCTTTTATCTCCCCGAGCATTGTGGACACAGAGCAATCAGAATTATACTCCATATTCTGAGAACATAGGCAGAGCCTGTGTCATTCCGTTGTCTCTGCTTTGTAAGGCCTTCCTGCCTTACCAGCTCCTATCTGCGAAGACCCTCCCAGAGTCTTATGAGCAGAGGTTGCATTACTTCCCAGAGTCTTTTGCATAAGCTCCCTTTACGAGATCCTCACACATACTCTACGTTGGGGAAGAGCTGCGGGACCAAAGCAGTTTCTTTTCTGCTCTGCAGCCACACCGCACTGTTCCGCGGTTACCAACGCTCTCAGATGGTCCTTACCACAGGCCTCCTGATACTGCTTGATCTCTGCTTTTATTTTACTGCACCATAGTTTGGATATGATCCGTGGCACAAATCTCAGTGTACAAAAAGCAAAGCAAGCTTGTAATCATTTAACTATAAGTAACACAGGTCTGCCCCGGCCATCTCTTCCCACATTTCCCAATATAAATGAAAGCATATGTTTACAAAAACACTTGTACACAAATGCTTATATTAATTGTATTCATATTAGCCAATCTGGAAACAAATATGCATAAACAGGTGAATAGATGTACAACTTCAGATACATTCATAAAATGAAATGCTATTCAGAAATCACATAGAGAGACTGATATAGAAAACAGCATAAATTTCAAAAACATCATGCTGAGAGAGAAGCCAGACCAAACAAATGCACCTCTGATTCACTCTAGATAAGTAGGATAAACCTATAGTGACAGAATAAAGTAAATCAATAGATGCCTGATGTGGGGGATGGGGAGGTGGGGGATTGACTTAATAAGGTCATAGGGAAATTTGTGGCAGGGGCTGTGGTGAATAAAAATATTCTATATCCCGGCCAGGCGAGGTGGCTCATGTTTGTAATCCCAGCACTTTGGGAGGCCGAGGTGGACGGATCACAAGGTCAGGAGTCTGAGACCAGCCTAGCCAACACAGCAAAACCCCCTCTCTACTAAAAATACAAAAATTAGCCGGGTGTGGTGGCGGGCACCTGTAATCACAGCTACTCGGGGAGGCTGAGGCAGGGGAATCGCTTGCACCTTGGGAAGTGGAGGTTGCAGTGAGCTGAGATTGCGCCACTGCACTCCAGCCTGGGCAACAGAGCTGACTCTGTCTCAAAAAAAAACATACACACACACACTCACATTCTATATCCAGTAACACAAAGAATAAAGGCTTGAGGGTTAGATACCCCATTTTACATGATATATTATGCATTGCATGCCTGTATCAAAACATCTCAGGTACCCCATAAATACATACACCTACTATGAACCCACAAAAATTTAGATAAAAAGCTTAAATTTTTTAAAAATTTTAATAAATGTTCTGTATCCTGATGATGATGGTGGTGACAAGGATTTAGACATTTACTGAAACTGATCAAGCAGTTCACTTAAAATGAGTGCGTTTTATTATTTTTAAATTATGCTTCAGTAAAGTTGATTTTTAAAAAACAGGCACACACATGTAATTTACAAACCATAACATTAGCTCATTTATGGTGTACCATTCAGTTATTTTTAGTGTATTCAGAGTTGCGCAAACATCATTATCTAATTCAAGAAGCTCTGCATTACCCCAAAAAGGAACCCTTTATCTATTAGCAATCACTCAGTTCCCCCAATCCTGCTAGTCCTAAAATACTCTAATTTACTCCTTGTCCGTAGATTTGCCTATTTTAAATATTTCATACAAATGCAATCATGGTGTGGCTCATTCACGGATGAAGGCAAAAATGAGGATTTAATCAGTCTAGCATTCTCAGAATGGGTTATAACGCCTACAAGAGTCCGGGACCCTGGGTGCGCTCTGCACAGTGGGTCGGCGCAGGGCAAAAAGTCGTTGAAACGACCTCCTTCCCCTAGCCCCGGCGCTTCACTCTTTTTGACTCCAGACTACAGTTCCCAGAATCCTTGCGGCTCTAATCAACGTCTGGCCGGAAGTGGCGACCTTTTCCTGTTTCTCAAGGAACTCCCTGGGGTTGACTGGTACCATGGAGGAAGATTGTCTTCAGGGTGCAGGGCCAGCATCCTATGGCAGTTTTACTCTCAGCCTGTGTCTGGATCACGGAGACGCGGGGTAGCCGTTCGGAGTGGGGAGCAGGGATGTCCCCGAGCTGTGCAGCGGCAGGAACCCGAAGAACCGGACGCCATCTTCTCGGCGCGGTACTACTCTGGACTGCATTTCCCAGAGGCCCCCCAGAGTCCAGGGCAGTCCCTTCATTTGCCTGCTGGACCCTAGGCCTCCAGGGTAGGGGAAGCGCGCGGGGAGCGGCCTGGGTTGTGCGGGCTCGGCTGGGTCCGCAGGTGCGTGCCTGAGAGTTTGAAGGGACTGACCAAGCTAGTCTGGAGTGTCGGACATGTATGAGTTGGTCGGGGTGGTGGAGGGGATGGTTGAGAGGCGGGCGCGAGGCGTGGGCTTCCGTGTGTGAGTGTGATCGAGTGAGAGGTTATGTGACTGTGCCTCGCTGTGTGCGCGGGTGTGATTGTATATCCTCGTTGTAGTTGTGTGATTTTAACAATGTAAGGCTGTGTGTGTAGGTGTGACTATACCATGGTGGGGCTGAGATTGTGTGTGACTGCGTAACTTTGCGTGACATTGTGGAGGGTGTGTGTGTGTGGAGAAAATCTGATGATGAAGACTGTAACTGTGTTATTCTGAGGGGTGCATTTGTAATTGTGTTTGTATGACTATTAGCAGCACTAAGTGTACTGCAGTACTAAGTGAGAATATGAGAGTGTGACCATGTAACATGTGGCATTGTGTCTGTGGTTGGAAAGTACGTGTAATTGTGCTGGGGTGACAATATGTGTGTTCTAACGATCATTGTGTTATTTTGCGTGTGTGATTGTGTGTAGTGCTCAATAGGGGTCCTGGGGAGGGGAGAACTGTAACTTTGTGTGGCTCAGTAGTGTGTGTGGTATTGTGACTATCTGTAGCACTCTGGTTTTGAATGGTGCTATGTTTGAGGGGTCTGTAAACATGCAGGTGTGACTGTGTATCCTCAGGGTAGATGTGGGACAGTGATTGTGCCACCGTAATATAGTGTTATTGTTTGGGTGAGGTGTGCCTGTGGAGGTGTATGTGGGTTCCTATGGTGAGTGGGTGACTGCAGCATTGGGTATGGGGTGCTTGTGACTGTCTTTGTGACTCCAGCTCTCCCTGTGAGGTCAGGACAGATTCTCATGGAGATCAGAGACCTCACTCCTTTGATACCAAGAATGCTCTAGGACAGCCTACATGTCCTGCATCCCTCCTTTCTTCACAGACAGTGGATATAGATCCAGAATGACCTTGATCTGGTCAGTCTGGGCCACAAGAAAGGCCTGGCATCTCATGATTCCCTTCCTCTTCAGCTCTGCCCTCCTCAGAGAGTTACCCAGAGGAGGAAAGAAGAGTGGCTGTTGACTAAACCACATACAAGGTGCATTAGGTTTCCTTTTTGCCTTTCTTCTCTGGATAGTCGTGGTTAACATAGAGTCAACAGTGACCTGGTTCTTAGAAGTTTCTATTCAAGAAAATGATGAGAAGCTTTGGAGTGGACATAGAGATCCCAGTAGTCTCTCTCCCTTTTTTTTTCTGAGTCTTGCACTGTTGCCCATGCTGGAGTGCGGTGGCATGATCTTGGCTCACTGCAACCTCCATGTCCTGAATTCAAGTAATTCTCCTGCCTCAGCCTCCCAAGTCTCTGGGAATACAGGTGCCCACCACCATGCCTACACAATTTTTTTATATTTAGTAGAGACAAGGTTTCACCATGATGACCAGGCTGCTCTTGAACTCCTGACCTTGTGATCCACCTGCCTCGGCCTCCCAAAGTGCTGGGATGACAGGCGTGAGCCACTGTGCCTGGCCCCATTAGTCTCTTTTACTTCTTTTTTTTTTTTTTTTTTTTTTTAAGAGACAGGGTTTCACCATGTTGGTCAGGCTGGTCTTGAACTGCTGACTTCAGGTGATCTGCCCGCCTCGGCCTCCCAAAGTGCTGGGATTATAGGCATGAGCCACTGCGCCCAGCCAAAATATTAACTTACTAATTTAGAAAATAGAACAGTTTTCCCAGTGTAGTAAAGTTTTGCCTTTTTAAACACACACACTCTCCCCTTTCTCTGTCTCACACACACCCACACACACTGATTATTTTAAATAATTTGGAAAATATGGAGTTACAAAGAGCAAAAGTAAATCTACTACCCAGAAATAACCCCTGTTAATATTTTGATCTATTTTCTTCTAGTAAGTTTCCTGTGCATGTATAACATACATTACTTTCAAGATTGGAATCTTATGGCATTTACCATTTCATATCTTATATTTACACTAAAAATTATGTATGGTTCTTATATTTGGTTTTCTTTTCTTTTTGTTTGAGACTGGGTCTTGCCCTGTCACCCAGGCTGGAGTGCAATGGCACGATTTCGGCTCACTGCAACCTCCGCCTCCTGGTTCAAGCAGTTCCCCTGCATCAGCCTCCGGAGTAGCTGGGTCTACAGGCACGTGCCACCGTGCCTGACTAATTTTTTTTTTTTTTTTTTTTGTATTTTAGTGGAGATGGAGTTTCACCATGTTGGCCAGGGTAGTCTCGATCTCCTGACCTCATAAAATATTTTTAACTGTCATTGTAGTTTATTATTATTATTATTATTTAAGACAGAGTTTCACTTTTGTTGCCCAGGCTGGAGTGCAGTGGCGTGATCTTGGCTCATCACAACCTCCATGTCCTTGGTTCAAGCAATTCTCCTGACTCAGCCTCCTGAGTAGCTGGGATTACAGGCATGTGCCACCACACCCGGTTACTTATATATTTTTAGTAGAGATGGAGTTTCTCCATGTTGGTCAGGCTGGTCTCGAACTCCCGACCTCAGGTGATCCGCCCACCTGGGCCTCCCAAAGTGCTGGGATTACAGGTGTAAGCCACCGCACCGGCCCGCAATTTATTCTTTGAGCCACTGGGTATTTTATGAATGCATTGCTTAAATTCCTGACTTAGCATAATGTCCTGAGGATTCAAACATGTTATAGCATATGACAGGACTTATTTTTTGTTGTTGTTTATTTGTTACTTATTTTAATATGCTTTATTTTTTAGGGTACCTTTAGGTTCACAGTAAAATTGAGCGGAAGGTACAGAGATTTTCTATATTCCCCCACACATGTATGGTCTCCCCGAGTCAACATCCCCCACCAGAGTGATACTCTGTTACAACTAATGAACCCACATGGACACATCATTATCACCCAGAGTCTGTAGTTTACATTAGGGTTCACTCCTGGTGTTATACATATGTGGGTTTGGATAAATGTATAGTGACAGGTGCCTGCCATTATGATGTCATCCATATTAATTCCATTGCTCTAAAAAGCCTCTGTGACCTGACGGATCATCCCTCCCTTCCTGTCAATTCCTAATCTTTTTATTGTCTCCATAGTTTTGCCTTTTCCAGAATGTTGAAATCATACAGTATGTAGTCTTGTTGGATCGGTTTCTTTCACTTAGTAATGTGCATTTAAGTTTCCTAAGCTGGCTGGGCACGGTGGCTCACCCCTGTAATCCTAGCACTTTGGGAGGCTGAGGTGGGTGGATCTCCTGAGGTCAGGAGTTCAAGACCAGCCTGGCCATCATGGTGAAACCCCATCTTTAAAAAAAAAAAAAAAAAAAAAAGTTTCCTAAACTGTTGCTCGTGAGGCTGAGTCCCTTTTTGTACTTCATCAGACATGTAAGTTTCTATTTTTAATATAGATTTTAATTTTTGTAACTCAGTTCACTTATTGGACAAGATTTGTGCTTTAAATTTTTGCATGGTCTGCAGTTTCATTACAACTCATTCCCCTGTTATGAAGATCCATTGACCTGGGCTAATGGTATTTTTAAATTTTACTTATTTATTTATTTTTTGAGATGGAGTCTCACTCTGTCGCCACGCTGGAATGTAGTGGCACATCTCGGCTCACTGCAACCTCTGCCCTCCTGGGTTCAAGTCATTCTTCTGCCTCAGCCTCCCAAATAGCTGGCACTACAGGTGTGCACTACCATGCCAGCTAATTTTTGTATTTTTAGTGGAGACAGGGTTTCACCTTGTTGGCCAGGTTGGTCTCGATCTGTTGACCTTGTGATCCACCCACCTCGGCCCTCCAAAGTGCTGGGATTACAGGCATGAGCCACTGCGCCCAGCCAGGTATTTTTTTTAAACTTAAGTCTTCATTAATATCACTGTAATTATTAGGGGTTTAAAATATTAATAGAATGTTTACTTCCTAGGTGATAACGAATTTGAGTATGCAATAAGCTCTCATTTGAGATATTTGGCTAATTTGTTATTTTATTGTATCCCATTTCTACTTGGTTTGTGTGTGTCTACTGACTAACGGCAGTGAATCACTTTATCTTGGGATATTGTGTGAGGCCACTTGTGATGGGTCCTTCTGGTTTTGGTACAGTTTTTCCTTTTTCTGGGACTAACTGGCTCTTTTCTTTCTTTTCTTTCTTTTTTTTGAAATGGAGTCACACTCTGTAGGCCAGGCTGGAGTGCAGTGGTGCGATCTCAGCTCACTGCAACCTCCGCCTCTTGGGTCCCGGTTCAAGCAATTCTCCTGCCTCAGCCTCCAGAGTAGCTGGGATTACAGGCACGTGCCACCATGCCCAGCTAATTTTTGTATTTTTAGTAGAGATGGGGTTTCACCATGTTGGCCAGGCTGGTCTTGAATTCCGACCTCATGATCCGCCTGCCTCGGCCTCCCAAAGTGCTGGGATTACAGGTGTGAGCCACTGTGCCTAGACCTAACTGGCTTTTTCAAAGTTCCCAGAGTTTGTTCTTTTTATCTTGCCTAGATGGAAACAAGCAGCTAATACTAGAACTATAAAAAATAGGATGAGAAAAACATATATAATCACTCCCTAATTATTGTATGTAAAAAAGAAAATGTTTTATTCACCCACCTATTTTTGTGCACTTTGTAACAATTTTTTTTTTTTTTTTTTCAGACAGAGTCTTGCTCTGTCACCAGGCTGGAGTGCAGTTGCGCAGTCTCGGCTCACTGCAACCTCCGCCTCCTGGGTTCAAGAGATTCTTCCGCCTCAGCCTCCCGAGTAGCTGGGACCACAGGCACGTGCCACCATGCCCAGCTAATTTTCGTATTTTTCGTAGAGACGGGGTTTCACCGTGTTGGCCAGGATGGTCTTAATCTCTTAACCTCGTGATCTGCCCATCTCGGCCTCCCAAAGTGCTGGGATTACAAGCGCCCGGCCAACAATTTTTTTCTTACATATTAGTAGGAACTTAGAGCATTTCACAGACTATTTCAGTTGACTGATAGCTGTTGAAGACTGCGTCATAGCCTGGAGGAGTGGCAGAAGTATTCTGTTTATTGTTGTGTAAGTTTTCAGTAATTGGCTAATGGGATCCCCTTTTAGGAGACTCTTAAAAGGAGTCCTAGTCCTTTCAGCACAGATATTTTGAAAACAGCCTCACCTTTTGGCAACAGCAGAAGGTTGTATTTCTTTTTTTTTTTCTTTTTGAGTCAGAGTCTCACCTTGTCACCCAGGCTGGAGTGCAATGGTATGATCTCGGCTCACTGCCACCCCTGCCTCCCAGGTTCAAGGGATTCTCGTGCCTCAGCCTCCCAAGTACCTGGGATTATAGGCACATATACACACATATATATGTATATATACATATATATGTATAAGTATGTATATATGTATCTGTATGAATATGTATTTATGTGTGTGTGTGTGTATATATATATATATATATATATCTTTTTTTTTTTTAAATCAGAGCTAGAAGAATTAGTGCTCCTGCACCCATGTGTTTAGGGATGGGTGTAAGTGGTGTGTGTGTGTGTGTGTGTGTGTGTGTGTGTGTTCATGGTGAGGGAAGTTGAATTTTTTGGGGTTAGAAAGAAAAGCACTTGATTAGGGAAGTGTTCGGTTTTTATGATCTGAGTGCACTGTGTTCCTGGCCAGAGGGCACCGTTTGGGTGAGTCTGGATTGGGGACCTGAGGGCTGCAGAGGAGGTCGTGGTAGCTCAGTCTTGGGTCATAGTAGGTCAGTAGCTCAGGGCAGGTCATAGTAGCTTAATTGTGGATTCGGAGCAGAGTCACTGAGGTGGGACAAGGTCTGGCCCGAATCCCTTGGCTAAGGCAGGAACTTAGGGTAGTTTGCGTGAGGGAGAATGAATCTGGGTCCTTGTCTTCCCTTGGACAGCTACCCAGGATCCATCTTGCTGCAGCTAAAGCCTGGGGTTTGTAGGGTTGAGGAAGGAATAGGCTTTGTTCTATATTCCCACTAACTAGAGTTATATCTTAAGACCAAGAAGTATGGAGGTAGTTTCCTGCAGCCTCTATTGTGATTTCTAGAGGGTTTTACTTCCCAGTCCTGCAATCTCAGAACACTGTCATTTTTCAGGAGAGACGGCCCCAGGGAGGACTAACCATCTGCAATTCCGAAAGCCATGGCCGAGGTGAGTCGATGCTTTTTCTTGCCTTCTTGAGCATTTGCTTTTCTTATCTTGACATTTCTGGCTAATGGGATCCCCCCTTCAGGATTCTGGTCCCCCATTTCCTCTTAGCTAGATAATCCTATACCATCTCTAAATATTCCTTTTATTGTTATAAATCAACCAGCATTAATATTTTCATTCCATAAATACCTGAGCATCTCTTTTTTCAACTCTTTCCCAAGGACTATGATAGGGGATGAATTATCTCAAGGAAGCAAGAATGGATTTGTAAAATGAACTTATTCTGTCTGGACCATTATTTGATGAGTTGAAGGTATGAATTACTGAGCTGGGAATATAGGAAAGCCAAGATTGTCTCTACAGAGTAGCATTCTCCAGTAAGATGGGATGGAGTGTGGTGCTGGAAGCTCCAAATGTTGGATTGTTGCAAGATCTCCTGGTTTATGCAGCTTTGGGGATCATGGGGCTGGTGACTGATACAGATACCGGCAACTGTGTTAGGACATCCTGGCGAGAAGTCCAGTTTGAGGTTGAATAGGAAGTTTGGGTTGTAAGGAATTTCTGTGAATCATCAAGTTTTCTTTATCTCAGAATTAAGGATAGTGATAATGGATGTTTACAATGGTTCAGCTAATGCATAAGTTGTTTAGATCACACTGTCAGAGCTCAGAAGAACCTTTTAATTCTTATCCAGTAATATCTATATTGTAGAAAATTCCACTACCAGAAAAACAATTATTAAAGAATTTGTAAAAAGCCAGGCGCGGTGGCTCATACCTGTAATCTCAGCACTTTGTTAGGCTGAGGTGGCTGAATCACCTGAGGTCAGGAGTTTGAGACTAGGCTGGCCAACATGGTGAAACCCTGTCTCTACTAAAAAAAATTTAAAAAAAAATTAGCTGGGCGTGGTGGCACACACCTGTGATTCCAGCTTCTCAGGAAGTTGAAGCAGGAGAATCACTTGAACCTGGGAGGCGGAGGTTGCAGTGAGCCGAGATCGAGCCATTGCACTCCTGCCTGGGTGACAGAGTGAGACTCCGTCTCAAAAAAAAAAAAAAAATTTGTAAATAGGAGATAAATCTTACAATAGAAAGCCACAAGAATTAACCAGAGTTTTTGAGAAACTTATATGCTGTTTCAGAGAAACTGCTATTTTAAAATGTATTTGTCAATTTTTACCTGTTACAAATTCAGTGAATGTTAAAAGAGTAGGGCCTTACCCTGTTACTTTGTCCTGCTCCCTAAAGCCAGGTGCCCTCATCTCTTTTAGCTAATTCCAATGGAATTTACTGCATATTTGTATATTCCTATTTCGCTATTCCCTGACAAATCAATTTTAGACAATTTCTTGTTATTTCCTTACAAGCTGTATGTGGATTTAGATTTGCTGTATTGCACTCTTTCTTCCCCCACCACAGAGTTGTGTCACAGTTTTGTCTAAATCAGTGAAACATAAGTGCTTAGGATCTTGCAGATAATTCTGTTTCAAGTATTTTCTACCACCTCCCTTAAGGAAAAGTTTATTATGGAAAAGTTCAGACACACAAAAGTAAATTCATCTGGCCAGGTGCGGTGGCTCATGCCTGTAATCCCAGCACTTTGGGAGGCCGAGGCAGGTGGATCACCTGAGATCAGGAGTTCAAGACCAGCCTGGCAACACGGTGAAACCCTCTCTGCTAAAAATAAAAAAAATTAGCTGGGTGTGGTTGTGGGCGCCTGTAATCCCAGGTACTTGGGAGACTGAGACAGGAGAATCGCTTGATATGGGGGAGGCGGAGGTTGTAGTGAGCTGAGATTGCGCCTTTGCATTCCAGCCTGGGCAACAAGAGCGAAACTCTGTCTCAGAAACAAACAAACAAAAAAGACAGGCTTAGTGACACATGCCTGTAGTTGCAACTACTCGGGAGGCTGAGGCAGGAGAATCACTTGAACCGGGGGAGGCAGAGATTGAAGTTAGCCGGGATCATGCCACTGCACTCCAGCCTAGATGACAGTGTGAGACTCCGTCTCAAAAAAAAAAAAAAGGTAAATTAGTTTTACTAACTTAGGCATTCACTACCAACTTCAATGCTTATCAGCTCAGGGTTCATCTTGTTTCATCCATACACACTCCTGCCTTCACTGCCATAAGTTGGATTATTTTGAAGCAAATAGAAATTGGTATATATCTCTAAAGGATAAGGATTTAAAAATTAAATATAACCATTATGCCATCATTTTATATAAAAAATTAAAGATATGTTTTCCAATATCCAGTTTTGTTCTAATTTCCACAATTACCTCATTTTTGTAAGCATTTATTTGAATGAGAATCCAGATAAAGACTGTGCATTGCAGTTGATGACTACATCTCTCAAGTCTCTTACTTTGTAGGTACTCCTTCTGTCTGTTCTTTCTCTGCAGCTTTTTGTTGTTGCTGTTGGAAAATAAAAAATAACCTGGTTCATTTTTCCACTGTCTGGATTTTGCTGATTGTATCTCTGTGGTATTATTTAAGTGTTTCCTAAAAATTCATAGTTAGGTATAAAGGCTTTATCAGATTCAGTTATGATTTTCATTATGACAGATGTTTCATGGCTGGGTGTGGTGTCTCACACCTGTAATCACAGCACTTTGGGAGGCTGAGGTGGAGGATCACTTGAGCCCAGGAGTTTAAGACCAGCCTGAGCAACACAGTGAGACCCCATCTCTACAAAAACTAGAAAAACTAGCCAGGTGTAATGGCGTGTGCCTATCGTCCCAGCTACTTGGGAGGCTGAGGTGGGAAGATAGCCTGAGTCCAGGAATTTGAGGTTGCAGTGAGCTATGATCACCTTACTGCACTCCAGCCTGGACAACAGAGTGAGACTCTGTCTCAAAACAAAAAAAAAAGGCTGGGTGCAGTGGCTCATACCTGTAATCCTAGTACTTTGGGAGGCCAAGGTGGGTGGATCACTTGAGGTCAGGAGTTTGAGACCAGCCTGGCCAACATGGTGAAACCCTGTCCCTACTAATAATACAAAAATTAGCCAGGTTTGGTGGTTTGTACCTGTAGTCCCAGCTACTGGGGAGGCTGAGGCAGGAGAATTGCTTGAACCTGGGAGGCTGAGGTTGCAGTGAGCCAAGATCACGCCATGCACTCCAGCCTGGGTGACAGAGTGAGACTCCATTTCAAATATAAATAAATAAATAAAATAACTTTACATATATCTTTTTTGTAGCTTTGACTGATGCTCTAAGATCACATGGGGGTAGTTTTTAATATATTAGATGAAGGACAGCTTTGGACATAACAGACTGAGAGTTGAGAGTTTTTGCATCAGGCACAAGCAAACTAATTATAGTTGTTTTGCACCAGATCACGTAGCTGCTGTGTAACATGACCTTAAGCAGTCTTGCTTCATATGAGCAAAAAGGGAGGATTTATCAATAGGATAGAGATTTGAGACATTCCCTCACTACCCCTTGCATTGTTAGGTATGTCTTTTAGCAAAATCATGAAGACCTATTTTCTCCGTTAGTAAAGGAGAAAAACTGATGGCTTGAGAAATTTTTCTTTTCTTTTCAATTTTATGAATTTTTTCAGAAGTTGTAACAATATTATTACTGACTTTTTACTTATTTGATAAACATTAACTGTTTTTGTTTTGGTCAGTTAAATTATTGACAAAACTAATCAGTTTTTTATTATAAGTAAAAATTTTCTTTTTTCCTCAAAAATCTTTTTTTTTAACCTATGTCTATATAGCTAACTAGTAGACAAGAGAATTACCTCATCTTTTTTTTTTTTTTTTTTGAGATGGGGTTTTGCTTTTATTGCCCAGGCTGGAGTGCAATGGTGTGATCTTGACTCACCACAGCCTCCACCTTCCTGGTTCAAGCGATTCTCCTGCCTCAGCCTCCCAAGTAGCTGTGATTACAGGCATGCACGACCACACTTGGCTAATTTTATTTTTTTATTATTATTATTTTTTTATTTTTAGTAGAGATGGGGTTTCTCCATGTTGGTCAGGCTGGTCTCGAACTCCCGATCTCAGGTGATCCGCCCACCTCGACCTCCCAAAGTGCTGGGATTATAGGTGTGAGCCACCACGCCCAGCTCTTATTTTGGTTTTATACCAATAAAACATACCTTGGAAACTCAAAAAAAAAAACAAAAAAACACCCATAAAGTCATGATGCATAATTTTATTAGGATGCACGTTTATCTGGTTATCTTTCTTTTTGTAATATTACCAGTTATTGATAATTTTTAGATTCATTCATTAGAGGTTACAAATGACAGTTTAATTCTGTCATTCTTCCTTCATAGATTAAGTGGAATATTTCTGTCTATAAAGTAAAACTTTCCCTATCATTTGTTTGGTTACCCTGAAGGACAGTTCATATAGGAAAGAATGTTTGTTTCTTTCCATTTAATTACCAGTTTTCCAAATAATGAGTTGGCTTCTTAGAATCGTCTAAAAGTGACCAATAATGTTTTAAAATATTGTTGTGAATTAATGGATTAAACATTTTTAATATGATCAGTCCATTGCAGTTATCCTTATAATTTGATGTGCAACCAATCCAAGTGAACACTTATTATTTTCTATCGTGCTGTTGTATTATATTCTTTTATTTTTTAAATCCTCTTGATTTCTCTGCAGAAAGAGGGGAAGTTTATCAAAAGCAATGGAGAGTTTCCTTGACAGATTATTATCTAGTCACACTTGCATACAGTTCAAGACCTGCCTCTTACATCTTCCTACAGTTTGGGATTTGTTTTTAATCCCATGGGAAATGTCCTAACAGGGCTTTGGCATATCTTTGTTCCAGTGTCTACATTGGGGAGGGAAAGAGCTTTTTTTATTAAATTAAATACACATCTATCTTATTAAATAGATGGCTCAAGCATTAGTTGCTAATGAAACAAAAATACAAATAAAGTATCCAAATACCACATTTTCTCTAGATTTCCCCCAAAATGTCCCTCATTTCCCTGTAATGTTACATAATATTTCTAGTATCTTCATTTTATTAGTTTTGTAATGTCACTGTCAAGATAGAATTATGTGATGGCTTAAGACAACTTTTGTAAGATTTTTAAGCATTAAATTTAAAAATTCTATTACAAAAAAGATAATTGGATGTGTAAGTTGTAACAGTGTTGGCCACGGGAGCATCTTCAAGTTGCCTCCTAGTCTTTTCAGCGTGATCCGAATAGTTTTTGGTCGCTTTCTTGCTTTTTGGTGTAACAAGACGTTCAGACTCATCCTGTCCATTTCGTGAAATCAGCTCTTTCCCCAAAGAACCTTGGTTTCTTTTCTTTGAAAATAATGCTTAGAAACCACAATCTAGGCCCAGCATGGTGGCTCATGCCTGTAATCCCAACACTTTGGGAGGCTGAGGTGGGTGGATCACCTGAGGTCAGGAGTTTGAGATCTGCCTGTCCAACATAGTGAAAGCCATCTCTACTGAAAATACAAACATTAGCCAGGCGTGGTGGCACATGCCTGTAATCCCAGCTACTCAGGAGGCTGAGGCAGGAGAATTGCTTGAACCTGGTAGGCGGAGGTTGCAGTGAGCTGAGATTATGCCATTGCAGTCCAGCCTGGGCGACAAAAGTGAAATTCCATCTGAAAAACAAAGAAAAGAAACCGCAATCTAGACACTAGGGATGCTCGTTGCTACTGGATTAGTCATTGTTTCTTGGCCTTTTCAATGGACAGAGTTAGGAATTTATTTAATGTAAAATAAACTTACTGTTTCTAGGCCTTTTCAATGGACTGAGTCAGGAATTTATTTAATGTAAAATAAACTCAGTACTCTTGCATCTATTTTTGAGATCTAAAGATACAGGTTCTCATTGACACCAATATAATTACGCACTTTATATTACCCCACAATACGAGCACAGTAGTCTCTGAGATATTTCTTATATTACACAAATAATACATATGCTTATTGTTTCAGGGATCAGTGATGTTCAGTGATGTGTCCATAGACTTCTCTCAGGAGGAGTGGGACTGCCTGGACCCCGTTCAGAGGGACTTATACAGAGATGTGATGTTGGAGAACTACAGCAATCTGCTTTCAGTGGGTAAGGGCATCCATACCAATGATTCACACTTCTCCTCTGGAATGTCTGCTTCTTCCACAGTGAATTTCTCAGCCGCTTTTCAACTTACTAGCTGAATTCCTACTCTTTATTACCAAACGAATGATTTGAGCTGAAATGGAAAGGAAGAGTGGGAAATTGGAAGCTCCAGTGGGCTGTGGTTGAAGCTTCGTCTTCATCTTTCTTTGGCAGTTCCTGTAGTGGCATCTCTTCTGATCATCAAGGGACTAGATCGGATTGACCCACAGCATAACCATGTTCCGTATGTTTTCTTGTGAGCAGGACTTTACACTCCTAAGCCTCAAGTGATCTCCTTGTTGGAACAAGGGAAAGAGCCCTGGATGGTTGGCAGAGAGCTTACAAGAGGCCTGTGTTCAGGTAAGTGAGAAATGACTGGACAGGAGAAAGGAATGACTGGTAGTAACTCAGCGGGTCAGGGAGGAAACAGCACCTTTGAGATGTTTTCTCTGAAGCTCCCATCAAGAAACTAGGGCTATGGAGAAAATGAAGTCCTTTTAGCATAGTTGTTGAATAATCTGTTTACCCTTTTTCTCTGTTACTAGTCTTTCTACTACAGGTCTCCAACACTCCTCTTAATTTCAAGCAGAAGGTACCTTTCGCTCTCCCTCCAAAAAAATCCCTCTTTTACCCATATTTTAGATTCAGCTGCTTGCTAGCTTTTTTTTTTCTTTGAGATGGAGTCTTACTCCTGTTGCCCAGGCTGGAGTACGGTGGCGGGATCTCAGCTCACTGCAACCTCCACCTCCCGAGGTCAAGCAATTCTCCTCCTCAGCCTCCCTAGTAGCTGGGATTATAGGCGCGTGCCACCATGCCCAGCTAGTTTTTGCATTTTTAGTAGAGACAGGGTTTCGCCATGTTGGCCAGGCTTGTCTTGAACTTCTGACCTCAGGTGATCTACCTCCCTTGGCCTCCCAAAGTGCTAGGATTACAGGTATGAGCCACTGGGTCCGGCCACTTGCTAGCTTTTTTTTTTTAACTCTCTCTTTCTCTTCTTTTTTTTTTTTTTAAGGGTCTGGCTCTGCCACCCAGGCTAGAGTGCAGTTACATGATCATAACTCACTGTTATAACCAAACTTCTGGGCTTAAGCAGTCCCTCTATCTCAGCCTTCCAAGTAGCTGGGACTATAGGCACGTGCCACCGTGCCTGGCTAATTCCTTTTCTTCCTCTTCTGCATTTTTCAGACTTGTGCAGGTGTTTTCTACTACCACTCCCCAAAATAATGTAATTGTGTCTGTATACGCACATGTGAATACAAACACACACACACACACACACACACACACACACACACACACCCTTGCCCAAGTACCACTGGTCTTCATTGCAGCTGCCTGTCAGTAGTCTGTTTTATCAGGTTGTCTTCAATGTTTTCTTTATCAGACTTTTTTTTTTTTTGAGATGGAGTCTCACCCTTTGGCCTAGGCTGGAGTGCAGAGGTGAGATCTTGGCTCATTGCAACCTCTGCCTCCTGGGTTCAAGTGATTCCCCTGCCTCAGCCTTCTGAATAGCTGGGACTACAGGCACGTGCCACCACACCCGGCTAAGTTTTTCTATTTTTAGTAGAGATGGTTTTATGGTGTTAGCCAGGATGGTCTTAATCCCCTGACCTTGTGATCCACCCACCTTGGCCTCCCAAAGTGCTAGGATTACATGTGTGAGCGACTGCTCCCAGCCTGGACCTTTTTTTCATTTCCTGGTTTGTGTAAGGGAATCTTACAGGTGCTACAGTTTACTAATTGCTACTTTTACGATCTCAAGGTCCAAAAGTGGTGCTAAAAATATATATGTGTGTATTTATATGACTTCCACAAAGTAGAATAGTCTAAAAAAGAAATGAGATAAGGAGTTTACTAGAAAGTCAAAACCTAACTATGTAGAAGTGGAATTAATCCATGCTGAAATCGTAGGTGGAGCCTTGGAAGTGACTGCAGTCACCATGTACAGAGACATTGTTGGGGCCAAGAAAAAAAAAAGGATCTTCTGTGCCTATATTAAAAAGGAAGAGGTGGCAGAGAAGGGGAGATTTGGGATGAAGGAGGAGAACCAGCAGGGTACTTACTGAGCACTGCTGTACCAAACACTGGTCCAAGGGCTGGGACTTTAGTTAGAATCAAGGCATTCTAAAACTCTGCACTTCTGAAGCCTACATTCTAGAGGGTAAGAGAGAAAATGTGTTGGTCCGTTTTGTGCTGTTATAACAGGACACCTCACACTGAGTAAGTTATAAAGAACAGAAATTTATTTCTCGTAGATCTGGAGGCTAAGAATTCTAAGATCAAGGCACTGGCGTCTGATGAGGGCCTTCTTGCATTTTATGTGGCAGAAGGTAGTAGGGCAAGAGAGCCAACTCCTTCCGTCAAGCCCCTTTATAAGAGCACCCAAACCCTTTCATGAGGGACAGGTCCTCAAAGCTTCATCTTCTCTTAAAGGCCCCACCTCTTTTTTTTGAAATTTTTTCTTTTTCCTTTTTGAGACAGGGTTTCACTCTGTCACCCAGGCTGGAGTGCAGTGTCACAGTCATGGCTTACCACAGCCTCAACCTCCCAGGCTCAGGTGATCCTCCCATCTCAGCCTCCCAAGTAGCTGGGACCACAGGCAGACGCCACAACACCCAGCTAATTTTTGTATTTTTTGTAGAGACAGGATTTCACCTTGTTGCCCAGGCTGGTTTCTTAACTCCTGGGCTCAAGTGATCCATCCACCTTGGCCTCCCAAAGTACTAGGATTACAGACTTGAGCCAGTCTGCCTGGCCCCCACCTCTTAATACTATCACATTGGCAAGAGCTGAATTTTGAAAGAGAGACTTTCAAACCATAGCAGAAAATAAACATATGTCAAGTATATATATATAAAATAATATTAGCATGACATTAATATTATGTAATATGATTAATGTATAATATATAAATATACTTTTAGAATTGTATATCATTTATATTTACATAATATGTAACTAATACACTGGCATAGTGTAAATAATAGATATCATATATTAATACATCATATTTCTATATTATTATTTGTATGTGTGTATATAAAATGTCAGGTGGTGGGTAATAGGTGCCATGAAGGGAGGCTAGAGAGGGCCTCTCTGATGAGGTGTTCTTTTAGTAAAGACCGGAAGGAGGTGAAAGAACAGGTCATATAAATATCTCCTGGAAGAGATTTAGGCACAGGGAACAGGAAGAACCAGGTACTCGAGTTCAGAGCTTGAGTGAGCCAAGTGGGAATTGTAGAAGAAGAGATCGGGAAAGGCTTACGAGTGTTTGCATGCTGGGTGCAGGTCAGGGTGGGAGGTGGATGTACCTGTGGATGATTTTGGGTCTTGTGGGCCTTGAATTCTATTCTGAATGAGGTGTAAATCCACTGAATGATTTAGCAGAGTGACATGATCATGTTTGTAAAGGATCATTTTTGCTCAAGGGTTCCTAACTTTGAATTCCTTTAGCTAGAATTCAGGGAGTCCATGAACTTGGATGAGAAGAAAAAATGCATCTTTATATTTAATACCCTCTAACTGAAATACAGCATTTCTTCCTATTGTAGTATATGGGACAAACCACAGTAGTCCCAGTAGTAGTAGTAGTAGTACTAGTAGTTGTTCCTGTGACTCTGGCATGAATGGAAGTCACAGGTACATTCATATTATTTTACTGTTTTTGTAGGCGTATTGAAATATTTATGCTCGTTATTACTTCAGAATTAATGTAGTACTAGGCTCGCCACTAGGTCTTGTTTAATGTTCTACTAAAGAAGAATACTCCAGGCAGAGAGAAGAATCCCTGTGAAGGCTCTGATGGGGAAAAGCTTGGTGTGTTTGAAGGGCCAGCGTTGGTGGGCCCCATGATCAAGTGGGAGTGGAGTGTGAATGAAGGTTGGACAGACAGGCAGAAACCACAGCATTCAGCCTTTGCAGGAGATTGTGAGGAGTTTGGACTTTGAGCAGTGGAAGCCTAAGCCAAATGATATTATTCCCTGAATAGATGAAAGGGTGAGGGAGCTTGGTGGTTGAGGAGGCTGCTTCACTGGTCTGGGAAAGAATTGATTCTGCTTTGAAAGATGACATTGCCAGTGGAAGACAGAAGAGGACAGTTTTGAAAACTTTACTTGGGCACTTAACTAGATGAAAGTTACTGAAAGATCATATAGAGATAGGAGGAAAGGATTGTGTTGGAATGAATTCCCCTGTTCCTGTTTTGATCTACTCCAATAGACTTCATTTTGATATCTTCAAACTATTTAATTTGCCTAATGTCTCCATTTTTATAAGAAATTCTTTCATAATAATACCTAACAAATACTGAATACTTTACTCAAAAACATTTATATGCATTTTCCTGTATCTACCCCCAGTAATCATGAGGTAAGGATTATTGCCCTTTTACAGATGAAGAAATGGTGACTTAGAGGTTAAATAATTGCTTGTGAGCACACAGCGATTAAGTGTTAGAATTGGCAGTCAGCTCTTATCAATCTGTTTCTGATCCCTGTTACCTTTTCATGGCAGTATGTTGTATTGTGTCTTAATTTCTTTCTGTCTTCCTTAAACTTTAGCTGCCTTCTCTCTCTTTCACTGTGGTGGTACATGAGCAAATCTCCTCCCCTCTAAGATCAGCATCTCAAAATTCCAAGGCAAACAATATTTCCCTTGAATCCCTAGCACATCAAATATTCTGAGTTTCCCTATCTGTCACTTACAAACTTACATCAACTTAGTTTAATACATTAGACTTACATCTGGCTCTTTGCTCATGTGAGTAACCTGATGTTACCACTCCTTTTTTTTTTTTCTTGAGTTGGAGTCTCACTCTGTCACCCAGCTGGAGTGCAGTGGTGTGATCTCGGCTTACTTCAGCCTCCGCCTCCTGGGTTCAAGTGGTTCTCCTGCTTCAGCCTCCCAAGGAGCTGGGATTACAGGCATGTGCCACCATGCCCAGCTACTTTTTGTATTTTTAGTAGAGACAAGGTTTTGCCATGTTGGCCAGGCTGGTCTGAAGTTCCTGACCTCAGGTGATCCACCTGCCTCGGCCTCCCAAAGTGCTGGGATTACTGGCGTGAGCTACCGTGTCCAGCCACTGCTTTCAAATTGTATCCACTGTGTGCTTTATTACAGAGCTTATTTTGTTTCCACCCTAACTGGGTATACTACAGTTCACCTCTGATGCTATTCAGAATTAGCGTAGACCTCACAGTCTTCCATAGTACTGTCCTCACTTCAGATGCCAGCTACAAGTCTTGGGAGTCCTGGGCAACCTGCAGGTCAGCCAACTAACAGCAATAAATGAAGGAGTTTCCAAGGTCTCAGGTTCAATAATTTGTTAGAATGACTCATAGAAATCAGGAAAGCTGTATTTAAAGCTACAGTTTTATTATAAAGGGTACATATTTGGGCAAGATCTGGAACTGGACAGAGTTTCCATGCCCTCTCCCTGTGGAGTCAGTTTGTCACACTCCCAGCACGTCAGTGCGTTTACCAACCAGAAAACTCCACTGAGTTTACTGCCCAGCATTTTTATTGAGGTTTTATTATATGGGCACAATTGATTAAATCCCTGGCAACTCAGTCTCTAGCCTCTCTTCCCTTCTTGGAGGCCAGGCAGCTGAAAGTGCCAACCCTCATTTTTTTTTCTTTCTTTTTGAGACAGAGTCTCACTCTGTCACCAGGCTGGAGTGCAGTGGCGCAATCTCACTGCAGCCTCTGCTTCCTGGGTTCAAGTGATTCTCCTGCCTCAGCCTCCCTAGTAGCTGAGACTACAGGCACGTGCTACCATGCCCAGCTAATTTTTGTATTTTTAGTAGAAACGGGGTTTCACCATGTTGGCCGGGAGGGTCTTGATCTCTTGACCTCGTGCTCTCCCTGCATCGGCCTCCCAAACTGCTGGGATTACAGGTGTGCCCGAAAGTCTCAGCCGTCTCATCACAAGCTAGTGTTTCTGGTAATCAGATCCCACCCTGAAGCTTTCTTTGGGCCCACCATGAATTACCTATTAGCATAACAAAGACCCCTGTCAGGAAATTCCAAGTGTTTTTGAATCTCTGTGTGGGGCTGTATTATACCTCAGAGCCAAAGAATCTTCCCCATATGAATTTATTTCTCTCAGGAGACCTTTAATGGAGGCTAGAAAATGATCCACTTCATGTTATACATATTGTCTGATATACTTATCTCTTATATACACACATGCATACTTACATAGATACATGTATATCATATATATGGATATAAGTAGACTAACATGCATATATATGGCTAGTCATGTTTTAATATGGAAAATAGCCCAACCATTGTATATTTACCAGCCTTTCCAGATGATTCTGATCCACATCCGTGTTTGAGTATCATTGTAGTAACTTATTTATATAGTTACCTTCCTCTGATTCCTGCATTATCTTACTAATTTCTGCTTCTTGTCCACTTTTTCAGATTACGCAGATATCCTGTGAACCCTGTGTCATTTACCTAGTAGATAATATTCTCACTTTAATTTTTCCATTTCTATTATAAAAGTTTGGCTTTTCACAAATAGGAAGAAAGAACATTTATCATTTTATTTTCTTTCAGATCTGGAATCAATGTGTGAAACCAAGTTATTGTCTCTAAAGAAGGAAGTTTATGAAATAGAATTATGCCAGAGGGAGATAATGGGACTTACAAAGTGTGGCCTTGAGTACTCCAGTTTTGGAGATGTTTTGGAATGTAGAAGCCACCTTACAAAACAACTGGGATATCAAAATGGGCATTTCAGTCAAGAAACATTCACTCCTGAATACATGCCCACATTTATTCAACAGACATTCCTTACTCTCCATCAAATAATTAATGATGAACACAGACCCTATGAATGTAAGAAATGTGGAAAGGCCTTTAGTCAGAACTCACAATTTATTCAACATCAGAGAATTCATATTGGTGAAAAATCTTATGAATGTAAAGAGTGTGGGGAAATTCTTTAGTTGTGGTTCACACGTTACTCGGCATCTGAAAATTCATACTGGTGAAAAACCCTTTGAATGTAAGGAATGTGGAAAGACCTTCAGCTGTAGCTCATACCTTTCTCAACATCAGAGAATCCATACCGGTAAGAAACCCTATGAATGTAAGGAATGTGGGAAGGCCTTTAGTTATTGCTCAAATCTTATTGACCATCAGCGAATTCACACCGGTGAAAAGCCTTATGAATGTAAAGTATGTGGGAAAGCCTTTACTAAGAGCTCACAACTTTTTCAACATGTGCGAATTCATACAGGTGAGAAACCCTATGAATGTAAGGAATGTGGGAAAGCCTTTACCCAGAGCTCAAAGCTTGTTCAGCATCAGAGAATTCATACTGGTGAGAAACCCTATGAGTGCAAGGAATGTGGCAAAGCCTTTAGTAGTGGCTCAGCACTTACTAATCATCAAAGAATTCACACTGGTGAGAAACCCTATGATTGTAAGGAATGTGGGAAGGCTTTTACTCAGAGCTCACAGCTTCGTCAGCATCAGAGAATTCACGCTGGTGAGAAACCTTTTGAATGTCTTGAATGTGGGAAGGCCTTCACTCAGACTCACAACTTTTCCAACATCAGAGAATTCATACAGATGAAAAACCGTATGAATGTAATGAATGTGGAAAGGCCTTTAATAAATGCTCAAACCTTACTCGACATCTGAGAATTCACAGTGGTGAAAAGCCCTATAACTGTAAGGAATGTGGGAAGGCTTTTAGTAGTGGCTCAGATCTCATTCGCCATCAGGGAATTCATGCTAATGAATAATAAAAATTAAAACTCCTGTCACCTTCCTCATATTTTAAACCAAAATTCACGTCTAATAGTTAACCCTCTTTCACAATTTTTTATAACTTTGTATTTAAATTTTGTATCCAAATGTATTTCCAAGTTATAAATTCAGAGTCTAAATTGAGATTCCCTCTCCCCTAGCCCTCCATAACATACCAGTGCCAGCTGTTCTATAGTTCTTTCTTGCATTGTTTGGTTCTGCTTTCTTGGTGATGTATTATATTCTTGTTTATATTTGCTTGTGTTTTTAGGGCTGTCTTTTCTCATCTGTGTATTTGTGTTTGCACCAGTATCGCACTGTTTCAATTGTGTTACCTTTAATATTTTTAAATTCCTTGTGAATTATAGCTTTGTTTTTGAAGTCAGTATTAATATTTTAGTTTTATTTTACAAGTTTACACTTTTAGTAATTAAGCCAAAAATCACAAAAAATTACAAACTAAAAAGCAAAAAATATTGTAATCATACTTATAGATGGCTACTCTCAATTTTGTAGAGAATCCTGCTATACTTTGCTTTTTAAGAAAGTGTAATTATGGTATGCGTGCTGTACCTTTAACTGCTTTTATCACGCCAAAAAATTCATGAGTGCCATTTCAATAAACATAGATTTTTATTATTTTCATGACATATTTAATGACTTTAAAATGACTATTCACGTTATGGTTACCTCAAAAGTTTTTGCAGATATAAAAGCTGACCTCCTTATTATGACCCCAAATTTATCTTTGGATGCTTGTTTTTACTTTTAAAACATTTACTTTAATTGCTAAAATTATCCATATTTTCTTCTTGTGAACTGTTTTGTTCCTTTACATCAAACCTAATCCCAGTGCCACACTAGAAAGTAATCACTGTTATGAAAGTGTTGTTTATCAATCCAGATATGAAATATTTTTGTTTTGATTTTTTTAAAATGGAGTCTCACTCTGTTGCCCAGGCTGGAGTGCCGTGATGCGATATCGGCTCACCACAACCTCCACCTCCCAGGTTCAAGCAGTTTTCCTGCCTCAGCCTCCCAAGTAGCTGAGACTACAGGTGCGCACCACCATGCTTGGCTAATGTTTGTATTTTTAATAGAGACTGTTTCACCGTTTTGGCCAAGCTGGTCTTGAACTCTTGACCTCGTCATCCGCCTGTCTCGGTTTCCCAAAGTGCTGGGATTACAGGTGTGAGCGACTGCACTGGCCTGATTTTTTTTCTTATAGATGTCAGTGGTGTTTTAAAAAATTATGTCTAGGTATGTATAATCAGGCTGTATGTATTGGTTTGCTGTGAGGAGTCGATGAATAATAAATGTATAGTACTTCAAACTGTTACTAGGTTTAGTAAAAGTTTTCCACTGTTATCAGTGATATGCTCATTATGATAAGTTTCTTAAGATTTATGGAAATGATTTTAACCATGTTGTTTACCTTTGACAAATTTATAATTCATGGTGGAAAAAGAGAAACACTTGTAATGAGTATAACAGAGCCTTTCCCCCATCATTATTATTCAGCATGGAATTTTAAAAGGAAGAAAAAAAGTATGTGTGAATGGTCTTTGTTCCGATTTCATCTTTTATGCTACATAAAGAATACCAGTCTGAGGCCGGGCACGGTGGCTCACATCTGTAATAGTAGCCCTTTGGGAGGCCAAGGTAGGTGGATCACTTGAGGTCAGGTGTTCGAGACCTGCCTGGCCAACATGGTGGTGAAACCCCATCTCTACCAAAAATACAAAAAAAATTAGCCAGATGTGGTATTGCATGCATATAATCCTAGCTACTCGGGAGGCTGAGGTGGGAGGATTGCTTGAACCTGGGAGGTGGAAGTTACAGTGAGCTGAGGTGGTGCCACTGCACACTCCAGACTGGGTGACAGAGTGAGACTCTGTCTCAAAAAAAAAAAAAAAAAAAAAATACCAATTTGAAACACTGTAAATATGATGCATAGTAGAAAGCACAGCTCTCAACCAGGAAGAGATTATAACAGTTTTTCTGGTATTCCCCCCAAAAGCAGAAAACATACTGGCCACATTATTTGACCAGAAGAAGCAGTACAATAGGATAGCCATCAAATATATGATTATTAATTCAATATTCCCTCTTAATTAACATGGGTTAAGGAATAAATCCCTAATATATACATTGTTTTTCTTTTTTTTTTTTTTTTTTTTTTTGAGAGGAAGTCTTGCTCTGTCTCTCAGGCCTCCTGGGTTCAAGTGATTCTCCTGCCTCAGCCTCCTGAGTAGCTGGGATTACAGGCACCCACCACCATGCTAGACTAATTTTTGTATTTTACTAGAAATGGTGTTTCACTAGGTCAAGCTGGTCTTGAGCTCCTCCTGACCTCAAATGGTCTGCCCACCATGGCCTCCCAAAGTGCTGGGATTACAGGTGTGAGCCACCATGCCTGGCCCCTAATACATACATTACTTAAAGGTACATGAAAATGAAAACAATTGAAAAGTTGTATTGGAAGTTTTATTACCTAATATTCATCCATATATTGTAATACTAAGAAAAGTAAATAAAATAGAAAACCCAGGGAACTAAAACAAGCTGAAATGAATTATGGGAGGAAGGAGGTATTATTATTTATTTTTATTTAATTTTTTTATTTTAATTTTTTTTTTTTGAGACTGAGTCTCGCTCTTGTTGCCCAGGCTGGAGTGCAATGGCACGATCTCGGCTCACTGCAACCTCCATCTCTGGGGTTCAAGGTATTCTCCTGCCTCAGCCTCCCAAGTAGTTAGGATTAAAGGCATGCACCACCACACCCGGCTAGGTATTATTTTAAAAGACAGAAATAACTGAAAGAAAAAAACTGGATCTAAATAAAATACAAAATTTGATATTTGATGGAAGAGGAAAAAAAAGGAGACAAACTAATGATTACAGAGGTGAAATAATAATGACGATATTGTAAATGAGAAATTGAAATGACTCTCTCTCTCTCTCTCTCTCTCTCTCTATATATATATATATATATATATATATATATATATATTTTGTGAGACAAAGTCTCACTCTATTGCCCAGGCTGGAGGCAGTGGCACGATCTCTTCTCACTGCAACCTCTGACTCCTGGGTTCCAGCAATTATCCTGCCTCAGACTCCTGAGTACCTGGTATTACAGGCATGTACCACCATGCCCAAATAATTTTTTTGTATTTTTAGTAGAAATGGGTTTTCTTCATATTGGCCAGGCTAGTCTTGAACTCCCGACCTCAGGTGATGTGCCTGCCTCGGCATCCAAAAGTGCTGGTATGACAGGCGTGAGCCATCACACCTGGCCAAAAAGACTATATATTAAAACTTAAAAGAACTGTATCATTTGGGGTAATGAAAATGTGGAATGGGTAGAAATTGTATTGTTCATATACTACAGACCACTCAACTGTACACTTTAAAAGGGTGAATATTATCCTCTGTGAATTTTATCTCAATTTAAAAACTTAAGGCAGGGTGCAGTGGCTCATGCCTGTAATCCCGGCACTTTGGGAGGCTGAGGTTGGAGAGTGGCTTGAGGCTGGGAGTTCAAGACCAGCTTTGGTAACATAGTGAGACTCCCTCCCCTCATCTCCACAAAAAAGAAACTTAAAGACAACAAACTTAAAAGTTGGCCTTATAGATATTTTTATAACATATCTGAAAATCTGGAAAAATCTGTGATTTTTAATAAGTTGACATCAGAATTAACTGGAGGTGTAAAATCTTAATAGACCTCCCTCCAGAATAAACTTTAAAAAATAAGACCATAAAATTTTTCAAAAAACATTTTAAATGTCAAATTGCTACACTAAAAAATACAGCAAGGTAGGCATTTTTATAAGTGAAATCCATGAAATATTTTGGGAACTCCTCCAGGACATAGACTGAGATAGCAAATTATCTATTTTTATGAATTTGTCACTATCCTGATGTTAAAACCTACTGGAAGAACCCAAAACACTTTGTCCAGAATCACTTATTAAAATATGGGGTTATAAATTAGCAAATCAAATCTAGTAACCCATTGAAAAGTAAATATTTGTCACATTTTGAATTTAGGAACAAAACAATTCTGATAAATCTTTTCCAAACTTGTTACTTACTTTCTGAAACTTGAAAATCAAACCGATTTAGATAACAGTATTCCTTAGTCTCTGAACTCAGGAACCAAATAGATGTGGATAGCAAGGGATTTTTGGAATACTACACAAGATAATTCACATGAAATTGCTCGAGTTCAAATAACTAGAGTACTGTCAATGAAAATATATTATCTAACCTCGACGTTTTCTAGATGAACCTTTTTTTTTTTTTTTTTAGCAGTATTTGACAGGATGGGATATATTTTATAAATAAACTCGAGTTATTGTCCTATCTGCTGCAGTATCACTGTGTTCATTCATTTATGCCTTTACTTCCTATGTGAAGAGTCTTTAAAACATAGCCAACATATCCAGTCATGGCTATGCATTTTGCATGAGGGTGGATTGAGGGGGTGGGGAGAAGGTTGTTAAAATAAGCACAACTTCAATTTTTATTGCAATTACAATGTAGAAAAATAACGTCTTTCACTTCCATGATAAGAAAAATCTTGACAAGGTAAAAAAATCATAACTTTCTATGGAACTGAGAGTGGTGGAGGCAAGGAAGCCTTGATGAACTGAATTCCTGAGAGAAATCAAAACTGCTAGGATTACAGGCGTGAGCCGCTGCACCCAGCTCCTTTTTAAATTTTTTTGAGATGGAGTTTTGCTCTTGTCGCCCAGGCTGGAGTGCAATGGCACAATCTTGACTCACTGCAACCTCTGCCTCCTGGGTTCAAGCGATTCTCCTGCCTCAGCCTCCCGAGAAATAAACCATGTATAGGTGAACAGAGAGCTGCATAACTCCGTGTCCAGATGCAGAGGAATGGTGTGGCTATGGTGAGTAAAGAAGTCGGCCAACTGTGGGTGTAAAGACTGCAGAGGTAAGAAATTGGTAGGGCCTTAAATGAGGCTTAGAACTTTCCTGATAGATTGTCTCTCTTAAGTCGCTGTAAATCAGAAACAATTCCTGACCTTTGTTTTTAATTTTACCAATGTTTTTGAAAAGCACAGCCCCATTATTTTGGAAATTGTCCCTTAATTGGAGTTTGGCTTATTTTTTTTCTGCATGACTTTGGCTATGGATTTAATACCACAGAAGTAAACTGGTGTTGGTCTCAGCATATCACATCAGCAGACAGGACATCAGTTTGTTGCACTAGTGATTTTTTTTTTTTTTTTTTTTTTGAGAGTCTCGCTCTGTCGCCCAGGCTGGAGTACAGTGGTGCGATCTCGGCTAACTGCAACCTCTGTCTCCCTAGTTCAAGCGATTCTCCTGCCTCAGCCTCCTGAGTAGCTAGGATTACAGGTACGTGCCACCACACCAGGCTAATTTTTGTATTTTTAGCAGAAATGAGGTTTCACCATGTTGGTCAGGCTGGTCTGGAACTTCTGACCTTGTGATCCGCCCACCTCAACCTCCCAAAGTGCTGGGATTACAGGCGTGAGCCACCATGCCCAGCCAATAAATGTTAATGTTGATCACTTAAGGTGATGCCTGCTGGGTGTCTCCCTTGCATAGGTATAGGTACTGTTTTTGCAATTAACAAGTCCTTCAATATATTCTTGACTTTATCTTCACTGTCCATTAACTCATTTGCTACTCAGGTTTATCAAATAATGAAATTGTTTGGCTTGAGGGAATTATGGAACCGATCAAGAATATTATTTCAATAGTCCCCCCCCCCACCACCAATTTTATTTTTACCCAAATACAACCTGATCCGCTAAAATACGTATTTTTGTAATGTAGCTGTAAATCTGACCTGTCTGTGGAGTCCCAGATCACAGCACTAACAATAACAATAACCACTTTTGTTTTGGAGAAAGAGTTTACTCTTGTTGCCCAGGCTGGAGTGCAATGGCGAGATCTTGGCTCACTGCAACCTCCGCCTCCTGGGTTCAAGCGATTCTCCTGCCTCAGCCTCCTGAGTAGCTGGGATTACAGGCATTAGCCTGGCTAATTTTTGTATTTTTAGGAATACAAAATTTGTAGAGACAGGTTTTCACCATATTGGCCAGGATTGTCTCGAACTCCTGACCTTGTGATCTGCCTGCCTTGGCCTCCCAAAGTGCTAGCCAAATAACCTCTTGCTCATAAATCTCTACTAAGAATACAAAAATTAGCCAGGCATGGTGGTGGAGTCTGTAATCCCAGCTGCTTGGGAGGCTGAGGCAGAAGAATCGCTTGTACCAGGGTGGTGGAGTTGCAGTGAGCTGAGATTGAGCCACTGCAAACGACTCTGGGATCACAATCATGCGCCACCACGTCTGGCGTATTTTGTATTTTTAGTAGAGATGGTGTTTCTCCATGTTGGTCAGGCTGGTCTCGAACTCCTGACCTCAGGTGATCCACCTGCCTCGGCCTCCCAAAGTGCTGGGATTACAGGCAGGAGCCACTGCGCCTGGCCAGATAGGTAGTTTTCTAACCCACCCCCCTCTCCCTCTACCCTCTAGTAGTCCAGTGTCTATTGTTCCCATATTTATGTCCTTGTGTGTATATTCAGCTCCCACTTATAAGTGAAAATGTGCGGCACTTAGTTTTCTGTTTCTGCATCAACTTGATTAGGATTATGACTTCCAGCTCCATTCATGTTGCTGCAAAGAACATGATTTCATTCTTTTTTATGGCTGCATAGTATTTTATGGTGTATATATACCACAGGGGTGTCCAATCTTTTTGCTTCTCTTGGCCACATTAGAAGAAGAATTGTCTTGAGTCACACATAAAATACACTTAACAATTGATCAGCTAAAAAAAATATCCCCCAAAATCCCATAATGTTTTAAGAAAATTTATGAATTTGTGTTGGGCTGCATTCAAAGCCATCATGGGCCACATGCAACCTATGGGCCGTGGTTCAGTTGAGCTTGATGTACCACATTTTCTTTATCCAATCGACCATTGATGGGCACCTGGATTGATTCCATGGCTGCTATTGTGAATACTGCTGTGATAAACATACATACAAGTGCATGTGTCTTTTCGGTAAAATGATTTCTTTTGGGTAGATACACAGTAATGGGATTACTGGGTCAAATGGTAGCTCTGTTTTAAGTTCTTTGAGAAATCTCCAGGCTGCTTTCCACACTGGCTGGACTATTTTACATTCTCACCAACAGTGTATATGCATTCTTTTTTCTCCACAGCCTCACCAGTATCAGTTTTTTTGGTTGACTGTTTTTTTGAGATGGAGTCTCGCTCTGTCTCCCAGGCTGGAATGCAGTGGCGTGATCTCAGCTCACTGCAACCTCCTCCACCTCCCAGGTTCAAGCGATTCTCTTGTCTCAGTCTCCCCGGTCACTGGGACCACAAGCGTGTACCACCACGCCTGGCTAATTTTTTGTTATTTTTAGTAGGGATGGGGTTTCACCATGTTGGCCAGCCTGGCCTCAAACTCCTGACCTCAGCTGATCCACCCCACTTGGCCTTTGAAAGTGCTGGAATTACAGGCTTGAGCCACCACGCCTGGCCTTTTTTTTTTTTTTTTTTTTGATATAGGGTCTCACTATTTTGCCCAGGCTGGAGTGTAGTGGTATGATCTTGGCTCATTGCAACCTCTGCTTCCCGGATTCAGTGATTCTTCCACCTCAGCTTCCTTAGTAGCTGGGACTGTAGGTGCACACCACCACACCTGGATAATTTTTGTATTTTTATAGAGGTAGGATTTCACCATGTTGGTCAGGCTAGTCTTGAACTCTGACGTCAAGTGGTCCATCTGGCTTGGCCTCCAAAATGCTGGGATTACAGGCATGAGCTGCCACGCCTGGCCTAATTTTTTTATTTTCTGAAGAGACAATGTCTTGCTATGTTGCCCAGAATGGTCTCAAACTCCTGGCCTCAACCAATGCTCCTATGCTGGCCTCCCAATGTGCTGGGATTACAGATGTGAGCCACCACACCCAGCCCATTCTTTCTTTTATATTGAGTATTCAGAATTGTTTAAAATGTATTTTACATCTACAACATTTCTCAATGTGGACTAGCCATCTTTCTTTTTTTTTTGGAGACTATAATTTTTTTTAAATGGGGAGTCAGTAAACACAGGAAACAGCCCCTTGAGAGGGAGAGACCCCCACACTCCTGGAGTAACCCTTGTGGGGGAGACTATTCCTGCCCTCTCTCCTCCTTCTGTCTCTTGTATTCCTTTAATATGGAGAATCATTTCCAATTCCTTAACGTCTTGCCCTGATTTTTTTCTGTCTTATATTCAAGGGTCACAATTTTCCTCTCATCCTCATTGTGGTCTTTTCTGTCTGATGTGACATGCCTTTTTGTCTTGATTGGACACTTATCTGCAATACAGGAATGATTGTTTTCTTTGATACATTAATGACTTAGATGCTTTTTCTATTTTTTAAAATATATCTTTCTTAACAGAATTCCAAATTCTAGAATTAAACTACAAAACATATTTTTTAAAAGTGTGTATAGAGCTTATGTTTCTGCCTTGATTTTTAAAATAACATTTAGGTCTATATATTTTAGGATATGAGACCTCACTCTACGTGTTGCTTTGCTTCATTGAACATTTTTGGTGATTATTTTTATTTTCTGTGTATTTTAGAATTTCCATTAAGCTATATTCTCATATCAAAAATGAAAATTTATTTTTACAAATTTATATTTGAGTGATAGAATTATTTTAATCTAGGGAAGGTTCATAACAAATGGGTGTAGCGACTGGGTGCAGTAGATCACGCCTGTAATCCCAGCACTTTGGGAGGCCGCGGCGGATAGATCACGAGGTCAGGAGTTCAAGACCAGCCTGGCCTAGATGATGAAACCCCATCTCTACTAAAAATACAAAAATTAGCCAGGCATGGGGGTGGGCATCTGTAATCCCAGCTACTTGCGGGGGGGGGCTGAGGCAGGGAATTGCTAATTGCTTGAATTCTGGAGGCAAAGGTTGCAGTGAGCTGAGATCACGCCACTGCACTCCAGCCTGGGCTACACAGTGAGACTCCATCTCCAAAAAAAAAAAAAAAATGGATGTAGTGATTGTGTTCTTTGCTATGTTCGAATGAAAAATGATGAGGGAACAGGATGTTAGAGTTGCAGTGAGAGAGGGTGGAGAGGAGGGAGTCCAGAGCCAGGCGCACAGGTTTTCTGGAAGGCTTACATGGGACTGCTGTGGTTTGAATGTGTTCCCCGAAGTTCATGTGTTGGAAACTCAACCCCTAATACAACCGTGTGGACCAGTGGAAGCTTTAAGAGGTGAAGAGGCTCTGCCCCTCATGAATGGATGAAGGCAGAGTGGCTTATCTCGGGAAGTGGGTTCCTGATAAAAGGATGAGGTCGGCTTCCTTCCCTTGCTCTCTTTCTCCCTCCTTCCTCACATGTGGTCCCTCTCTTGTTCTTCCGCCTTCCACCTTCCCCCGTAGGATGACACAGCAAGACCTTCACCAGGAGCAGGCCCCTCCCCCTTCCCAGGGTCCAGAACTGTAAGCCAAATAACCTCTTGCTCATAAATCAGCCCCTCTGTGGTATTCTGTTGTAGCCACACAAGCGGGCTGAGACAGGGACACTCAGAGGGCTCATCTCTGTCCTTGATGGAGCACTCCCTGCGTGGTACCTTGTATTCTTAGACCTGATGCTGTAAATGCTGTTCCAGTGCCTTGAAGGTTTTTATGTTGGAGGAGTTTACAGAGAAGCCCCTACAGGCTTCAGGTCCCTTCTGTTGCTCTTTGCTCTTTAGTACGTCCCCTACCCTGGTGTTAAGATCATAGTGTGGTCCTTGGACCAACACTATCAGTATCACCTGAAAAACGTGCTGGAAATGCAGAGTCACAGGCTGCGCCCAGAATACTAGGAGTGAGACCCAACGATCTGTATTTAACAAGCCCCTCAGGTGAGTCTGATGCACACTGAAATTTGAGATGCTGTATTAGATGATGTTTGAGTTCGTGCTGTCCGAATGACTGACACGCAGGTCGGCTCACTGCTTGGCCTTTGCACAGGCCTCTGGAGCCTCCTGGAATCCCCTATCCCTATTGCTCCCTCTGGGGAGTTTTCTAGTCTCTCTTACTTGAAGCATGTTATTCAGAGTCCCGCACCATCCAGCTTGGATATCTGGTAACTTCTGCATCTGCATGTCCATGTTTATGACATTCTGGGAAGGGTGGCCCAGGCTGTGATTTGCCATCTACTGCTACAGGCTATAGATGGTATTCAGAAGGGAGGGGGAGATGCTGTGTGCGTGTTCTGAAGGGTTTCCCACTAAACAGAAGAGACCAACCCTCTCCATAACTATTTGATGTTTACTTTATCTCGTTGTTGACTTCACAGTATAAATACAGTTTGTGTAAACATCTCTACTGTGTCATGCATACATATAAATATTTATGTGAACATATAAAGTCTGCATGTGTGGGTGAATTCTCCACATTTTTGTCCATCATTATGTATCTATGGTGTCTACCACATTCCTTTACCTTATTTTCTGTCATTGTACCTACTTCTACCTGAACACGTAGTATTTTATTAAAAATACACAAATATTGTTTTCTCTGTGGTTTTTCTCCCCCTTACATCAGACCTTCCTCCTTAGTGGACTTCAGTGTGGGACCCGAAGGTATCGTGACCTTCTGGGAAGCCCCTCAGCTTTTCCTGGATTCTTTCTCTCTCACTCTCTCTCTCTCTCTCTCTGTCTCCCTGACCAGCTCAGGCTGGAGCAGTGGGTGTTGGGTGTTAAGCCAGGCTGTCTCTTTTTTTTTTTTTTTTTTTTGAGATGGGGATCTCACTCTGTGGCCTAGGCTGGAGTACAGTGGTGCGATCTCGGCTCACTGCAATCTCTGCCTCCCGAGATCAATCAATTCTCCTGCCTTAGCCTCCTGAGTAGCTGGGATTACAGGCGCGCCACCATGCCTGGCTAATTTTTGTATTTTTAGTAGAGACGGTTTCACCATGTTGGTCAGGCTGGTCTTGAACTCCTGATCTTGTGATCCGCCCACCTCGGCCTCCCAAAGTGCTGGGATTACAGGCGTAAGCCTCTGTGCCCCGGCCGGCTGTCTCTTGACTGACCCCCAGTCTTGAACCCTGGAGTTCTCACATGCATGGATTTAAATGCTGTGTCTTTCTGAGGGCAGATTGTGCCCATTTTCCTCCCTCCCTCTCAAGGGGCTGTTTCCTGTGTTATTGACTCCTCATTTAAAAAAGATTATATAAGCCGGGCGCGGTGGCTCTCACCTGTAATCCCAGCACTTTGGGAGGCCAAGGCGGGCAGATCACGAGGTCAAGAGATCAAGACCATCCTGGCCAACATGGTGAAACCCCGTCTCTTCTAAAAATACAAAAATTAGCCGGGCGTGGTGGTGTGCACCTGTAGTCCCAGCTACTCAGGAGGCTGAGGCAGGAGAATTGCTTGAACCTGGAGGCAGAGGTTGCAGTGAGCGGAGATCCGGCCACTGCACTCCAGCCTGGCGCCTGGCGACAGGGCAAGACTCTGTCTCAAAAAAAAAAAAAATTATATATGTTGACAAATTAGATTGTACCCCATAAATTGTGTGTTTGAAAAATATTTCAAAGAATATTTTATTTTTTTGCTGATTTTTATCTACTAAATTGTATATGTTTATGGGGTACAAAGTGATGTTATTATTTTTCCATACAGTGTGGAATCATTAAATCAAATTAATGTATCCATTACCTCAAATACTTGACTTTTGTGTGTGATGAGAATGCTGTTTTATCACTTTCACTCATCACCTGGCGATGTCTTCCATGCTAGGGACAGGAAACACTCCACACTTGACTTTCCCTGCTGTTTTCTTATCTGCTGTCAACCCCTGAATGTACCCTCCAGGGTTGTGTGTCACCTTCTATACCCAGCCTGATCCTTGTCACCCACCTCCCCAAGGACTGTCCTTCGAGAGTGACTTTATGCACAGACTTCACATGCTCTTCCTGCCTCCTTCACCCCCCATAAACCCTCCATCCCAGCCCCATCTGGTCATTTATTCCCTCTTTGATTTCCTGCTATTCTGTTGGTTTTCTAACCTGAAGGGTAACTGCTAACTCCTTAGTTTTCTGCCTTAATTTCTAAGTCATGGCTACTTTCAGGGTAAAGGTTTTCCTCTAGCCATGGTTTTAGTTTCATTCTGTAAGTCTTGGTTTTCAGTTTTTTCATTTGAAATTAATCTTTAATAACTTTTTTGACTCATTGGTGACAGTAATTCCCTCTCTTCCCACCACACCCCACTCTGTGCCCAAGATTCTGGAGGTTTGTTCTTCGTTTTTTTTGTAATCATTTTTACTTAAAACTTTGAGGTTTTCAAATTAGAAGTTTCTTCTATAAATGTATATAGAGCTAATAACTTACTGCTTTTTTTGGCACTACTCTTAAGCTGATATCTTTAACACTGAGGTAGCCTCATTCCCTAGGTTTAGATCTAAAATATTTTCACTATTGCTTCTTCCAGTGTATTTCCTGGTTTGCCAGTCAGTTTCTTTAACTCATCAATGACACAGTGGTTTGTATGGCTTTTAATTTCAAATAATATTTTTTCAATTTTTTGCTTTTGCTGATTTTTATCTATGTTGAGTTAATTTTTAACTAGACACGTTCCCTTGATGGGTATGACTAAATTTTTTTTTTTAAATAATTTAGATGGATTTCACATCTCAAGCCAGTTAAGAGTGGGAAATAGGACTCCTTAAAGCACAGATATGACAAGTGGTTCAGATTCCCGAGGCTGACGCAGGTGAGGGTGTATCATTAAACCTGGCACGCAGCACTGAGGTGATAGTTATCACCTTTGATTTAAATGAGTGCAGCTGTAAATGCTTTCTTAGGCGTCTTGTTGATGGTTAATTTCTGTGGAGTTTGATACTCCTTTTTGCTGCTTATCACTTGACTCCTTATCACTTGAGAGTCCCCTTGTCACTTGACCTGCTGTTACGTTATGTTTGATTTGTTACAAATACCCCATCAGCCTGGTCTCTCTTTACTCCCTTTGTACACATACATCTAAATATAGGGATCTGGATTATATCAGGATCCCACATCCTCACTGCACCCCTCACCACCATATCTTCCTGAAGTTTTCTAGTCCCTCCTATTCATTTGTACTCCTTAAAGCCCAGCCCCATGTCTGGCTTTGGTTTCCACTGAGTTCTCTTACAAGCATTCTCCAATTATAGATATTAAATCTTTGGCAAGGTCATAGGGCTGTGGGTGGATCCTCCTTCCTAAACACCCACCCAATGGCAGAGGATGATACTTAACATGCAAACCTTGTTTTTTACTTCTCCAGGCAAAAAGGGATGTTGGAAGACATTCTGGAGGGTGTGGAGTGTAAAGGTTTAAAAATAATCTTTGAGTATGTGCTTCATGGTAGGTCTTGGAGGTAGCTTGTGGGTGTGGGTATGGCTGTGGAGGGATGGCTACGAGGAAATTGTGGATATTAAGAAAGTCAGGAAAGGCAAAGATCACTCACAACAACAATTCAGAGAAAGTTCCTGAGGGACTTTCTAGCTACTTGATGCCCAGAAGCCAGACCTCACTTCTGTTAATGCTTGGTACTGGGGATACAGAATTTAAAGGGGCACAAAAAAAAAACTCAGTAATCAAGATATACAGCATTTTAATGTAATATCTTTAAAAATAAAATCAGTGCAAAAAGAAAATACCCCTGTTGAAAAAAACGGTCAGAATTCTGCCTCCTCTTCACCACCACCTCACCTCCACCCCCCACCCTCTGGAAGTTTCCTCCAAGCTGCACCTGTACCCAAGCCTCCAATAAAAACCTCGGGAATTTCCGGATCACGCCTCGGTTCCTCACCACCACTATCACCAGGGGATCTTTTGCTGTTCACCCCAAGTTCAGCCTGCATCCCCTAAAATCATAGGGACATGCGACCAGTGTCCCCCATCTCCGTTCCGTGAGTTTGCCCCAAGCCAATCCCGCTCTCCCCAAAAAATAGTGTTGGGGTTCCTTATCCTGGCAACCCTCCTACTCTAGGGAATACAGGGCCGGTGTCACCCCCACGCCGGGAGTTCCCGCAGAGCGTCGTCTCTCCCTGAGCCGCATCCATCCCGACCTGGCATCTGCTTGGGGAAGGGCGCACCAGGACGGAGAGTTGCGTGGTGAGCTCAAGTCACCTGCAGCTCAAGGTCAGCGCACACTGGTCACCCGCAGAGCGCCGGGACCACATTTTCCAGAATCCTTCGGCGGTGCCGCGATGCTCACGCGGTCAGCAGATCTCACTGGGCAGCAGAGAAACTTGTCAATATCATTTTCTTGGCATCTTAACAGTGGGCTCCTAAATTTGGTTGTGTGCGCTGTGCAGATGTCAGAGGCACATCTGTGTGGGCAAAGCCGACTGCTCGTCCGCCTCTCTAGCTCCGAAACTACAGTCCCCAGAGGCCTCTGCGGTCAGTGTGTAGCGTTGACGTCAGAGGCACTTCCGGTCAGTGGGCCCGGCCCGTTAGGCTGGTTGACGCTCGGGGAGGCTTCTCTCTTCACGTCTTCTCCACACCTCTGCACCTCGTTACTTGACCTTTGCCTTCAGGATCCGCAGCGTGCACCCGCGTTCCGTGAGTGCCCTATAGGCAATCAGCATGCCCCTCTGCGTGTCCGTGTGTTACTCTCGGGGACGCAGGTTGGCAGTGGCAGAGCTGTCTCAGAACTCGGGCGCTCTCCTGTGGGCACTTCCATTTTCCTTTCATTTGAGCCCACAGGGTTAGAGACAAACCCTCATTCGGTTGCTTGGGGACAAGGGCTTCACTCCCTGGCCCGAGCTTGGGGCTGAGCTTGAGGGTGTTGGGTCATTCTGGGCCCCCTCTGGATGGAAATTGGCTTCCCTGGTGATTTCTGTGACATCCCCGACCCCAACTGTGGGCATCTGGCGCGGACTGTGCTTCACCTCGTGGGGAGGAGTTTCCCCCTAGGCCACTCTCTTGTTTATCTTTCACATCCCCAGATCTGTCTTCTGAGACTTTGCCCTTCTCCAGGAAGAGCACTCAGGAGACCAGGAAAATGGCCACAGAGCTCCTCAGAGCCAAAAAAGAGGTGAGAATTACCTGTAATTCCATCTTGGCTGTCAACAGAATGGAACCCATAACCTTTTCTTGCCTTGGAGGTAAAAAATTGGTATTGGGCAAAATTCATTCATAGTCTTGGAAGAGGGGGCTCATTCTAACAGGAGTTCTCCCTCAGCATTCCTTTCTGCTCCATCCATACCACAGTCACTCATGAAGTAGTTAATTGTGAACAACACATATGGAGCAGTTTAAATAAAGTACAGACATACATGCTTAATTGTTCGGTTATGTGGATGAAGGGCAGGGGACAGCAGAGATGCCTCTAATTTCAAATGGTTGGGGAGGACTCCCAGAAGTAGGGCTGTCTCAGCTACTCCTGACCGGTTTGGTAAGTTGGAAATTAGGGGGAAGACTTTCCAGTGGGAGGCAGCAAGGGAGCATAGTTAGTTTAAAAGGCTGGACTCTTGCTGCAGTGTGGAAGGATTATGGTGGCTAATGGACTTGCTTAAAAGTTTTAAAATTGCTGATTCAGAGCATACAAAAAAAAAAAAAAAAAAAAAAAGTTTTAAAATATGCATAGGTGGCTGGGTGTGGTGGCTCAGGCCTGTAATCCCAACACTTTGGTAGGCTGAGGCAGGCAGATCACGAGGTCAGGAGATCGAGACCATTCTGGCTAACACTGTGAAACCCTATCTCTACTAAAAATACAAAAAATTCGCCGGGCGTGGTGGCACGTGCCTGTAGTCCCAGCTACTGGGGAGGCTGAGGCGGGAGAATCTCCTGAACTCGGGAGGCAAAGGTTGCAGTGAGCTGAGATCGTGCCACTGCACTCCAGCCTGGGTGACAGAGTGAGACTCCATCTCAAAAATAAATAAATAAATATGCATAGGTGAAGATACAGACTAGCTATTCACATAGAACAAGGAGGAGTTTGACATAGTCTGACCTGAATTTTACATGTGAGAGCATTTTCAGCTTTTGGCAATAGGGACATTTCACCCAAAATTTCAGATTCCCTGCTTCTCTGAAAATAAATATGCCCTGAGTAGCTGGGATTACAGGTGCATGCCACCCTGCCTGGCTAATTTTTTGTATTTTTATAGAGATGGGTTTCACCATGTTGGCCAAGCTAGTCTTGAACTCCTGACCTCGTGATCCACCTGCCTTGGCCTCCCAAAGTGCTGGGATTACAGGCGTGGCTTTTTTTTTTTTTTTTTGAGATGGAATCTCGCTCTGTCACCCAGACTGGGATGCAATGGTGCAATCAATCTTGGCTCACTGCAACCTCCATCTCCCAGGTTTGAGCAGTTCTCCTGCTTCAGCCTCCTGAGTAGCTGGGATTACAGGTGCCCACCACCACACCTGACTAATTTTTGTATTTTTAGTAGAGGTGAGGTTTCTCCTGACCTCAGGTGATCCACCCACCTCAGACCACCTTGGCCTTGGCCTTGGCCTCCCAAAGTGCTGGTATTACAGGTGTGAGCCGCCACTGTACCTGTCCTTACCGTGCAATTTTTTATTTGCTTTTATTTTAATTATTACACTGTGCAGGTTTTGATGACCAGGGTAGACCTGCCAACTCAGATCTCTTTCTTCTCATGTGAAAGTTCTCAGTAGCGTCCTGATTTGTTTCCAAATGTTTACATGGTCCTTTGCCACCCACCACATGTTTCTGTAATCCTCAATTTCCCCAACATTGCGGTAACATCACTTTTCAGAAACCTTTAGTGGCTCATTTCAGTATCTGAGATATTTAGGACAGTCCTCATTTCAAATGTTATATCCTGTTGTCTGATGTCATGTTCTGATTATTCAGTCTGCAAGTGTGTTTATGGTTACCACAGGGGAGTCATCATATGTATACTTTTAACTAAGATACATTCACTTTTTATCCATTCAGCAAAAAAAGAGGAGAAAAATAAAAATAGGTCAAGTCAACTGGTTCCCTTTCCCATTTAATGAATTCATGCCCAGGAGTGAATGAGAAACGGGAAGACTGACTCTGCCGCTCTCTAAGACTGGCTTAGGAGTTTCTGACATCATGGTCACGCCAGCAAGCCAGTGGTTCTGATAGTCATCAAGTATTTTTCATATGACATGATTCCTCTATCAGCGTATCAGCCTTTGCTGCATAATAAACAACCCTAAATATCAATGGCTTAAAATCACTTATTAGCACAGAATTTGGTAGGCTCATAGTTTGGGCAGGCACAGGTAGGTTTTGCAGGTTTCACATGGTCTTGCTGTCTGGCATTCTGCTGGGACCACATATTTTGCTGCAGTCGGCTGGCATTTTGACCAGGGTTGGAGGACTGTCCATGTGTGACCCTTAGGAAGCTGGTTGGCTGGGGTGCCTAGTTTCTTCTTGGTTGTCTTCCATGTGGGCTTGGGCTTGGTCACATGGTCTTGGGTTTCTCTACACAGGAAGAGAGGACAGCCCCAGTTAAGAAGTACTTTTATGGTTTTGGCTTTCGTCATGTTCACTAATGTCCTTTTGGCCAAAGGAAGTCACATGGCCAAGTCCAGTCATCATAGAAGGGGATAACATAAGGGAGTAGATACAGGGAGACATGATTTATTGGTCCCAATGATTCATACCCTTACCATGTGCAAGATAAACTCACCCCCCTCCCAAGATCCCCAGAAGTTTTATCTTCAGACTCAAAAGTCCAGTATCTTATGTGTAACAGTCTGGATGTGGCTAAAGCTTCTTCAGTGGATCCCTTTTGAGTCAGATACCTGTATACTAAAAAGACAAGTCATTTATTTCCCTCCACCCCAAACACTCCTAACATACAGAGAGAGACACTGCAGTAGACATTTCCATTCAGAAAGGACAGGAATTTGGCGTGGAGGAGGCCTCTTCATTTTGAACTGTTTCAGATCCTTTTGGACTTCCTTGAAAGCTCTATGGGCTTCCCATGTACCAGATTTGGGACTGCTCTATTAGACAGAAGTGGAATCACAGTCAGATAGGCCTCTCATCTTTGGCAAGGTGTCGGTGCTGTGGGACAGTGCTCATAAGAATTTCAGAAACCAGCTGGGCGCGGTGGCTCACGTCTGTAATCCTAGCGCTTCGGGAGGCCGAGGCAGGCTGATCACCTGAGGTCAAGAGTTCAAGACCAGCCTGACCAACATAGAAAAACCCCGTCTTTACTAAAAATACAAAATTAGCCGGGTGTGGTGGTACATGCCTGTAATCCCAGCTACTTGGCAGGCTGAGGCAGGAAAATTGCTTGAACCTGGGAGGCGGAGGTTGCTGTGAGCCGAGATCGCGCCATTGCACTCTCCAGCCTGGGCAACAAAAGCAAAACTCTGTCTCAAAAAAAAAAAAGACTCTCAGAAGCTTTTCTTTCTAGCTTGGAGACTCCTAGGCATCCCCTTAACACTTCAGAGGTCCTAAAGTTTGGGTCTTTCAGCTAAACTCTTGATTTGATCTTTACTCTGAGTTTATTTTTTTATTTTGAGACACTTGCTGGCTGGAGAGACTGAAGATATAAAACAATTTTATTTCCAAGCCAGCAAGACCTGACTTGTCTATATTCCCTCTAAATGATGCTTGAAAGCTATATAATTGCTTCTTTAGCTCTTCTGTTTCTTGACAGTATTATATGTTGCTAGAAACATCCAGCTGAAACTTTTAACAGGCTTTCTAGAGATCTCTTTAGCTAGATCCAAAAATTCATCAGGTATATTTTCTGTTTTCTAAGTTTATGCAGGCAATAGCTTTGCTAATATATAACACGAGTTGCCTAGTTCAAGCTGCCAGAGCAGTTTTCTCACTACTTTCCTAGTCCCCACTAGCAGTTTGTTTACTGCTTTTCCAGCCTGTGCTAATAGCTTTCCTGGATGCTTTCCAAGCCTCTGCCCATGTCCTGCTCCCAAAGCTAATACTGTGTTTTAGGTATTTTGTTATGGCAGCACGTCACTTCTGTGTACCAATTTAGTGGCCTAAAGAACTTTAGCAACTTAGGCCAGTCGCGGTGGCTCACGCCTGTAATCCCAGCACTTTGGGAGGTCAAGCTGGGTGGATCATGAGGTCAGGAGTTCGAGACCAGCCTGGCCATCATAGTGAAACCCTGTCTCTACTAAAAGTACAAAAATTAGCAGGGTGTGGTGGCATGTGTCTGTAATCCCAGCTACTTGGGAGACTGAGGCAGGAGAATCGCCTGAACCTGGGAGGCAGAGGTTGCAGTGAGCCGAGATCATGCCATTGTACTCCAGCCTGGGCAACAAGAGCAAAACTCCATATAAAAAACAAACAAAAAAAAGATTACTGGCTCCCCCCAAATCGAATTTCTGATTCAGTAGCCCTAGGATGGGGACTGAGAATTTTTATTTCTAACAAGTTCCCAGGGGAAAGCTGGAGCTACAAGTTCAGGGACCACACATTGAGCCAGTGCACTAAGCCCTGCTGCCTCTTTTGGGTAATCTGTGCCCATGTTTCTGAGCATCAGGAAGTGCTGACCTCCTGTGACTCCGTCTTACAAATGAAGAAGTCTTTTGGGTAATCTGTGCCCCTGTTTCTGAGCATCAGGAAGTGCTGACCTCCTGTGACTCCGTCTTACAAATGAAGAAGTCTTTTGGGTAATCTGTGCCCCTGTTTCTGAGCATCAGGAAGTGCTGACCTCCTGTGACTCCGTCTTACAAATGAAGAAGTCTTTTGGGTAATCTGTGCCCCTGTTTCTAAGCATCAGGAAGTGCTGACCTCCTGTGACTCCGTCTTACAAATGAAGAAGTCTTTTCCTAGACTCCCGCAGCAGGCTTCCTGTGGCTTGTTGGTTATCATTCATTATTCAACTGGCAAGCAGGTGAATTACTGTTATACCAGTTACTCCCCCCAAGCTTCTAGCTGTGTTGCTACTCAGTGGAAGAGAGTTGGAGTGGATCATGAGGGGTCAGCCACACAGTGTTTACAATGCCCCCTCCATTGCATGGTTCTCAGACAAACCACGAATTGTTCCAGGGCTGCAGGAATAACTAGTTGTGTAAAATGTGTTAAAGTAACATTAATTGCCCTCTATTGTAGCTCCTTCATTTGAGATTTTCAAGGGGGGTATGTGTGTATGTTCCAAGAAGGGGTTGTAAAAGCAGATCACAACAGGGACTAGGCAAGTGTCTGAATAGTCTTTTTCTCTCCAGTGTTTACTTATGAACAGTTTCAGACATATGGAAAAAACAGGAAGACTTGTACATTGAACACTGACATACCCACCACCTAGATTCAACAGTGACTACCTCTTTCTCATGAACTTTCCTGATCCTCAGTCCTACAGTGACCTATCCCTCTTGAAATTTCTCTGACCCAGTGATTCACAACCATCACTGTACTTTTAGGAGCCTTTAAAATGCAAAAGCCCCATCCCCAGGTTTATTGATTTGTGGTGGGACTAGAGAATCCATCATTTAAACACCACCCAGGTAGCTCTGAAGTGTAGCTAGAGAGAGACGAGGGGTCAGAACCAAAGCTCATACTCATCTGTGCTCTTCCCTTGGGATTAAGTACATTGGGACTGGCTGGTTTGGAGACAGCTATCAATGTAACTGGATGTGGATAGAGTCTTAAGGCTGTTTCATAGTCCAGCCAGTGTAGAATAGGAGAGCTGGTAGGGGACAGGAAATGTAGGGGAGGTTCCCTGGGAAGGGTACAGTGTGGAATTAGTTTTAGAGACACAATGTCATACCCTCAAGGAGTGATGGCGGCATTCTGAGAAGGGGATGCAAAACATCAAATCAAAGAGACAAGACATGTACCTAAATGAGTGAAGCTGGTGAGGCGTCTCCAGTAGTGTGCCTTGGCTGACAGACCACCAGCATGAGTCACCGTGAGCCAACTGTGATCCAACAGCCGTGCAAAGCCCAGGGCGGTCAGATGTGTGGATATTTTACAGGCCCATAGACAGATTTTCATATGAAATCTTCTGACATTTAATTGATATAAACACAAGTTTTGAAGCACTATATGGGTCAAACTAAACCACTTTATGGACTGCAGATTGTACCCGAAGAGAGTAAGTGTTGGGCTGGAAGAATCCCGGTGCTAAACTTCCAGACTCATTTGGAAATCTCAGCAAACTTCCATGCCAAGGACAGTTATATATTCCCACCCTCCAAAGCACTGCTTTCTAGGTAGCAGAGGTTCATTTGAAACTTTGTTGCTTGTCTAATAATAAAAAATCATTTTCAGTTTTTAAAAATATTTGACTGCTAAGTGTTTGCAGATTCTGTCGTAGACGCCAGGGGCAGTCACAGTGGACCAGCCATGCATGTGGAACTGATTAGCCTAGCGGGAAGCCAAAGAATAGAAATGAATATCATGTATATCTTAGAGTTACGGGAGCACAGCGAAGAAGGAGAGGGGGAATGAAACCCGTGAGGCATGGAATTTCACCTAGAACGGCCAGGCAGTGCGGCAGGCAGTTGTCTGAGTCCTTCACAGTGATCCTAATCCTCACCATAACCTTGTGAGATGAGCACTGTTATTTTTAGTTCACAGGAGAAACTGATGTGCTGAGTGACTCATTTAGTGCCTGAGGTCACACCAGTTGGGGACAGAGATGGGTTCCAAATCCAGATAGTATGGTTTGAGTCCACACTCTTCAACAGCACCCACTTCCCCCTCCGTAGGCCTGAGCAGGCACGTGGCAGCATTTGGTAGAGGAGGGAGTGATCCTGCTATGGAAACTATATATGTTGGTGAGTTATTTGCTCCTAAGCCCCAGAGGCGTCACTGCTTCCAGTAGAACAAATACTGAGACTAAGCAGTCTCAGAGCATTTTCAAACTCAGCAAGATGATTCTTTACTATTGGGTTGTGCTTGTGTGATGTCTTCTTCTCCCTGCCTAGTGTTAAAATTCCCTCTGTGTAAGGGCTTTGGTTTTATTTTTATCCTCCATGGCAGCTAGACTGGGATATTGACAGTAATAGGTGCTTAAGTGATGCCGGCTGGGCAGAGATAGGAGAATAATCGTCTTTGACCCCTTGGTGCCAAGGTCACAATCCAAAGTAGGGTCTAGTACTCTTTCCTGCTTCCCCTGAGAGAAGCGTTTTAACCTCTCATTCTCATTTTTTTTTTTTTTTTTTTTTTTTTTTGAGTCAGAGTTTTGCTCTTGTTACCCAGGCTAGAGTGCAGTGGTGCGATCTTGGCTCACTGCAACCTCCACCTCCTGGGTTCAAGCGATTCTCCTGCCTCAGCCTCCCAGGTAGCTGGGATTACAGGTGCCTGCCACCATGCCGGGCTCATTTTATATTTTTAGTAGAGACAGAGTTTCTCTATGTTGGTCAGGGTGATCTTGAACTCCTGACCTCAGGTGGTCCGCCCGCCTTGGCCTCCCAAAGTGCTGGGATTACAGGCGTCGGCCACTGTACCCAGCCTTGACCTCTGATTCTAAACTGTGGGAAAGACAGGCTCCTGGATGAACAGAAGTGTGTTTTGTGTTAAAGGCATTTGTGGCATTCAGGGATGTGGCTGTGGACTTCACCCAGGAGGAGTGGAGGTTGTTGAGCCCTGCTCAGAGGACCCTGCACAGGGAGGTGATGCTGGAAACCTATAACCACCTGGTCTCACTGGGTAAGAATGGCCTCCCTTGGCACTTAAAGTCTGTCCTACAGAGTATTTCCCACTCTGAGGAAGGGCTACCTTTGGAGCACCTTTGCCTTCGAATTGGGCTTAAAAACAATTTACCTTTTTCCTCTGGGTAAATCTGGATTTAGTAGAATTGAAAGCAGGTAGATTGATTTATTCATGTTGTAGATGGCACTGCATTTCCAGGCCCCTTTCCCAAGGCTTGGGCTCTCTCTCTACTTTATTTTGCTCCAAACCCAGGAGATTTTCATCCACCAAATGTTAATAATATGCTGTTTTTCTGATTAGAGTCACCATTCCTTAGTTAACCCTTCTACTTCAGAGAGAGAACTGTTCATTGGTGTTTTGTATCCTCTGCGTTTCCTCACCCATTTCAGCTCTGAGTTCTAGAATGGCCTCTTGAGCCCCTAACCAACAATCTCATTTTCTTCTCTATGAGCAGAAATTCCATCTTCGAAACCAAAACTCATTGCTCAGCTGGAGCGAGGGGGAAGAGCCCTGGAGAGAGGAGAGAAAATGTTCTCTGGACCTCTGTCCTGGTGAGTGTCAGTGTGGGGTTGATGGGATAGTCAACAGCTTGGCAGATAGGGAAGGAGGAGACATCTCTCAGACACTGGGAAGAAGCTCTTCTCCAGGCCTCCTAAGCCAAGGGGAAGGTTGCCTGACATGGCCTTCCTTCCGGAACATAATCTTCAATTGAGGGGAGGGACTTCCCTGGTTTTCTTGTCTCTTCCCTATACCAGGAAGCCTCCCTTCCTCACTTGGCTTCTCTATAATGCTTAGTCTTTCCTCATTCGTAGTCTTCTTTCTCACCTGATCTTAAAAACTGCATCTCCCCCTTGCCGGGGGCAGTGGCTCACGCCTGTAATCCCAGCACTTTGGGAGGCCGAGGAAGGCGGATCAGGAGATCAGGAGTTTGAGACCATCCTGACCAACATGGTGAAACCCCGTCTCTACTAAAAATACAAAAATTAGCCGGGTGTGGTGGCGTGCGCCTGTAATCCCAGCTACTCAGGAGGCTGAGGCAGGAGAATCTCTTGAACCCAGGAGGCGGAGGTTGCAGTGAGCTGAGATTGCGCCACTGCATTCCAGCGTGGGCAACAGAGTGAGACTCTGTCTCAAAAAAAAAAAAAAAAAAAACAAACCTGCATCTACCTTATGAATGTTAAGTCTACGACCCTTCTAGATACTTTCTAGTATCTAGAAATTAATTGTATGCTAAGATTAATTATCGCCATATCTCCACTTCCCATAATTTATTACACAATACTTAAGCTATGACTAATAATAAAATACATACTCATGTGCCAATGCCCCAGCTTGAGAAATAAAAAATTACCTAAACAGTCAAAGCCCCCATTTCCCCTTCCCTGATGGTATCCTATACCCATCCCTCCAAGGGAATTGTTTTTCGAGTATTAAGGATTTATAATTCTCATGCCTGGCTTTATTCTTTCCTTCATATGTATGAATTGCTAAATCATCTGTATTGTTTGGAATATTTTAAAACTCTTTTATCAGTGTCTTCATATTATGTGCATTCTTCTGTACTTTGCTTTTTTTTTTTTTTATTGAGATGGAGTCTTGCTCTGATGCCCAGGCTGGAGCGCAGTGGCGCAACCTCGGCTCACCACCACCTCTACCTCTCAGGTTCAAGCCATTCTCCTGCCTCAGCCTCCTGAGTAGTTGGGACTACAGGCACGTGCTACCATGCTTGGCTGATTTTTATATTTTTAGTAGAGACGGGGTTTCATTATGTTGGCCAGGCTGGCCTCGAACTCCTGACCTCATAATCCACCTGCCTCAGCCTCCCAAAGTGCTGGGATTACAGGCCTGAGCCACCATGACCGGCTGTAGTTTGCTTTCTTCACTGATGCTAATTTTGTACTTTGTTTGTATACGTAGCTCTGCTTCATTCATTTTTATGGCTATATAATATTGTATTATATGCATAGTTATAATACAGTTCATTTATCCATTCCATGTTTGTTGGACAGTTACATTTTTACCAGTGTATTCTTTTGACCAATTAAAGAATGCTGCTGTGAACGTTCTGACAGATGCGTCCTTAGGCACATAAACTCTTGTTTATCTAGGATAGGTACCTAGGAGTAGAACAGCTGAGTAGAGAATGTGCACCTGTTCAGTAGTGTTCTAGGGCTGCCACAGCAAAGTACCACACACTGAGTGGCTTAAGCAACAGGAGTTTGTTTGTTTATTTATTTATTTTGAGACAGAGTTTCGCTCTTGTTGCCCAGGCTGGAGTGCGACGGCGCAACATTGGCTCACTGCAACCTCTGCCTCCCGGGTTCAAGTGATTCTCCTGCCTCAGCTTCCTGAGTAGCTGGGATTACAGGCGCACACCACCACAACTGGCTAGTTTTTGTATTTTTGGTAGAGACGGGGTTTCACCATGTTGGTCAGGCTAGTCTTGAACTCCTGATCTTAGGTGATCTGCCCACCTCAGCCTCCCAAAGTGCTGGGGTTACAGGCATGAGCTATCACGCCCAGCCAAAGTTTATTTTCTCACAGTTCTGGAGGCTAGATGTAGAGATCAAGGTGTTAGTAGGGTAGGTTCCCTTTGAGGGCTGTGAGGAAGAATCTGTCCTATGTCTGTCCTCTACCTTCTGGTAGTTAGCTGGCAATCCTGGTGTGGAGGAGCAGTACCCCGATCTCTGCCTTCATCTTCATATAGCATTCTCCCTGTGTGTGTGTTTCTGTGTCCACATTTTCCTTGTTTGTGAGGACATTATTCATACTGGGTTAGGGCCCACTCTGATGACCTCATCTTAACTAATTACATCTGCAACTACCTTGATTCCAAATAAGGTCACATTTTGAGATATTAGGGTTTGGACTCCAATATGTCATTTTTGGGGAAACAGAATTCAACCTATAGCAATTGCTTATACTCACACAGCATTTTATCATATGAGGATCCTAGTTGCCCTGTATCCTTGCTAATACTTCGTGTGGTCAGACTTTAGGTTTTGATCATTTTTTGAATTTTTTAAAATAAATCATTGAGATGAACTCTATTATCAGATGTTCCAATCTGTGGCTTACCTACTCGCTTTTATCTTTTTTGTTTTGTTTTGTTTTTTGAGACAGAGTTTTGCTGTGTCGCCTGGGCTGGAGTGCAGTGGCCCGATCTCGGCTCACTGCAACCTCCTACTCCTGGGTTCAAGCAATTCTCTTGTCTCAGCCTCTCGAGTAGCTGGGATTACAGATGCCTGCCACCACGCCTGGCTAATTTTTGTATTTTTAGTAGAGACAGAGTTTCACTGTGTTGACCAGGCTGGTCTTGAACTGCTGACCTTGTGATTTGCCCGCCTCAGCCTCCCAAAGTGCTGGGATTATAGGCGTGAGCCACCGAGCCTGGCCTCTTTATTTTATTGAGATGGAATCTTACTCTGTCACCAAGCCAGGAGTGCAGTGGCATGATCTTGGCTCACTGCAACCTCCGCCTCCTGGGTTCAAGTGATTCTTCTGTTCAGCCTCCCGAGTAGCTGGGACTACAGGCGTGTGCCGACACGTCCGGCTAATTTTTGTATTTTTTAGTAGAGACAAGGTTTCACCATAATAATGTTGAGTCTACAGATAAATTTTGGGGAGAATCACCATCTTAATAATATTGAGCCTTCCAATCTATGACTGTTTCTCTGTTAATTTGGAACTTTAACTTCATTCAGCAGTGTTTGTCAATTTTCTTTTTAAAAATCTTTCTTCTGGCCGGGCGTGGTGGCTTATGCCTGTAATCTCAGCACTTTGGGGGGCCAAGGCAGGCGGATCACCTGAGGTCGGGAGTTTGCGACCAGCCTGACCAACATAGAGAAACCCCGTCTCTACTAAAAATACAAAATTAGTTACGTGTGGTGGCACATGCCTGTAATCTCAGCTACTTGAGAGGCTGAGGCAGGAGAATCGCTTGAACCCGGTAGGCAGAGGTTGCAGTGAGACGGGATTGCACCATTGCACCCTAGCCTGGCCAAAAGAGTGCAACTCCGTCTCAAAAAAAAAAATCTTTCTTCTTTTCCTCCTTTCCTTTCCTTTTTCTCTTTCACTTCTCTTTTTTCATCCCACTATGTTGCCCAAGCTGGCCTCAAACTTCTGGGCTCAAGCAGTCCTCCCACCTCAGCCTCCCTAAGTGTTGGGATTCCAGAAGAACCACCGTCCCCAGCCTTAATTTTCAGTTTACCAGCTTTGTGCTACTTTGTCACATTTATTCCTTAGCATTTGATTATTTTTATGCTATTGTGAATAGTATTGTTTTCTCAGTTTCATTTTTAGAATAGTCATTGCTAATATATAGAAACACAATTATTTTTTACATATTTATCTTAGGGCCTAAGTACAATCATGACTTTTAGTTGCTTTTTTGAAATTTTATACATACAAAATTACATAATCTGTGAACAAAATAGATTTTTTTACTTCTTCTTTTCCAATTACGATGCCTTTCATTTGTTTCCTCCTCCTCATTTCGTTTGTCCCCTCCTTCTTCCTTAGCATTTTGGCTACAACATTAATCATATTATTTTCCCCACTTTACGTGCTGAGCCATTTTTCTCCTGCTGCTTTCACAACTCGTCTTTTGTTCTCCCACCTGTTTGACTATGATGTATCTAGCTGGGGATTTACTTACGTTTATCTTCCTTGAGATTTGTTGAGATTCTTGGATCAATGTTTTTCATTAAGTTTGGGAAGTTTTAGCCTTTTTTGAGGTATGTTTTCTGCTCTTTTCTCTCCCTTTTCTTCCTGAGTTCCCATTAGACATAGGTTGGTTGCCTGATGGCTTCCCACAGGTTTCTGGTGTTCTTCTCTTCTTCAGTTTAATTAATTTCTATTGCTGTGTCTTCAAGTTTGCTCATTCTGTTGCACACTGAAATATGCTCTAGTAGTTTCTACATTTTGGTTGTTTTGCTTTTTAATTACAGAATTTCTTTTGGTTTCTCTTTAACAGTTTCTTTCTTTGCTGATATTCTCTATTTGTTGAATCATTGTTATTATACTTCAGTTTTTTTACACACTGTGTATGTTGCATTACTGTTCTTGCATTACCATAAAGAAAGCTCTGGCCGGGCATGGTGGCTCATGCCTATAATCCTAGTACATTGGGAGGCTAAAGCAGGCGGATCATGAGGTGAGATCAAGACCATCCTGGCCAACATGGTGGAACCCTGTCTCTACTAAAACTACAAAAATTAGCTGGGCATGGTGGCGTGTGCCTCTAGTCCCAGCTACTCTGGAGGCTGAGGCAGGAGAATCGCTTGAACCTGGGAGGCAGAGGTTGCAGTGAACCGAGATCGCGCCATTGTACTCCAGCCTGGTGACAGAGTGAGACTCCATCTCAAAAAAAAGCAAAATACCTGAGACTGGGTAATTTATAAACACAAGAGGTTTAATTGGCTCACAGTTCTGCAGGCTGTACAGGAAGAGTGATGCTGGCATCTGCTCAGCTTCTGGGGAGGCCTCAGGAAACTTAGTCACGGCGGGAGGTAAAGTGGGAGCAGGTACTTCATATGGCTGCAGCACGAGCAAGAGAGTGGCAGGAGTACATTTTTAAACAACCAGATCCCATGAGAACTCACTTACCATCACAAGAATGGCACCAAGGGGATAGTACTAAACCATTCATAGAAACTGCCCCCATGATCCTGTCACCTCTCACCAGACCCCACCTCCAACACTGGGGATTACAGTTCGACATTTGATGGGGAACATGGAGCCAAACCATATTACACCATTTCCTTCAGCCCTTTTGAACATATTTATAATAGCAGCTTTGGGGTCTTTTTTTTCCTTAAGTCTGGACCTACTCAGTGACAGTTTATATTGACTGCACTTTTTCCTGAGTATGGGTTACTCTTTCCTGTTTCTTAGAAACCTGGATGTTTTAGATGTTCTATTGCACTCCCTCTGATGCCTGAATGTATTTCCTGCCTGAAGATTGTCACTGCTGCTTTTTGTTTGTTTAGTCCCTTTTCTAGACTAAATTTGTGGAATATGTCTCCTCTGTGAAAACGATGTTTCTGCATGATTTTTAAATTTTATTCTTCTGTTTATTTTCAATCTTGGCTTCCTAGATATCAACTTTGTGGCTGCAGAGCTTAGTGGTCTGCAAGAATTGGCACTTTAAGCTGTGTTTGGCACTTAAAGTTCTGAGTTAGGAAGCCTTCCCGCCTGTATGAATGGTGTGTGGGTTGGGAAGTACATTCAAAGTTCAGGTTGTTTTTAAGGATTTCAAGGCTTTTTGCTTACCACTGAGCCCTCTTATTTTTCCTCTGCCCTGGCTGTAGCCTCTTTGCCGGGCAGGGATGTGTGGATAGCTTGCTCCCACCCGCTTGCTGTCTTTCCTGCTTTTGCCAGGGCCTTCCAGTCAGCCAGAGTTGTGTGGAGGGCTTGTCAAGCCCCTCTCTGGCTCTCTAATTTTAAGAGTCTTCTTGCCAAATTTCTGGATCATCTGCCAGTCTTCTTGGTGTCAACCAAGATTGCAGCCTTAGATAGCAATTGCTGGCTGTTCCTGTTCACTCACTACCTAGATCATGACTTTTAATGACAGCTCTACTGGGCATTGGTTTCTCACCATCCACTCTAAATTAAGGGAGTCCCCCTCTAGTAGCAGCAACCCTGATCATTTTATAACCTGCTCTACTATAAACATTGCATTAACCAAGCTAGTGGGGAGGGGGAAGAGGGTAAGAGCAACTCTAGCAATAATGTCACAGAATCTTACTGTTCTTATCTGAGGCCAGTGTTTTTCATGAATAAATATTTCTCAAGTTCTTTTTATCCTTTTGGTTGATTTCTAGAACTTTTTGTTTGTCAGATAATGTGAAAATGAAAATAAGTGTTTTGTATGAGTTTTCTACATTGCAATAGGATAAGTGTCAATATGCCTTTCTATAAAGGGTCACTTAGTATATATTTTAAGTTTTTGCGAACACATGCAATCTTTGTCACTTCTTCTTACTTCTCCTCATCCTTTTCCTTCTCCTCCTCTTCCTACTTCTTCTTTCTCCCTGCCACGTCTCCTCTTCTGAGTTCAACCCCTTTTTAAAAAGGTAAAAACCATTTTTAGCTGGCAGGCCATAGAGAAACAGGTTTCAGGCTAGATTCGGCCTGTCAGGTGAGTTTACCAACTCCTGCAATAGAAAACATAATGCATAGGGCTGGGCACAGTGACTCCTGCCTGTAATTCCAGCACTTTGGGAGGCTGAGGCAGGTGGATCATCTGAGGTCAGGAGTTTGAGACCAGCCTGGCCAACATGATGAAACTCCTTCTCTATTAAAAAAATACAAAAATTAGCTGGGCGTGGTGGTGGACACATGTAATTCCAGCTACTTGGGAGGCTGAGGCAGGAGAACCGTTTGAACCCGGGAGGTGGAGGTTGCAGTGAGCCGGGATCGCGCCCCTGCACTCCAGCCTGGGCGACAGCAAGACTCTGTTTCAAAAACAACAACAACAACATCAAAAGAAAATGTAATGCATGAAGTGAAAGGAAAAATAAATGTTGGGAAGGATGTCTAACTGGGAGAGAGCTTGTGATGTAAACATGGTGTGAATGACCAATGGACGAGGCAAAATTGCCTACATAGCCCTACCTATGACCCCTCTGAAAATGTTCTTTCTTTAGCAGGATCAAAGCCGGAAATTCAACTTTGTCCCTCCTGCCCTCTGATATTCTCCAGTCAGCAAGCTCTCAGCCAACACGTGTGGCTGAGTCATCTCCCTCAGCTGTTTTCAAGTTTATGTGCAGGGATTCCTCTCCAGCAGGGAAAACACTATCTGGAAGATCAGAAACAACAGCAAGCTCCGTTCTGCTTGAGTGGCAAAGCAGAATGGATTGAGAGAGAGAAGACTCCAAAGTCCAGTTTGGGAGAGTAAGCAAAAGTGGCACTTCAGAGGCACTCTCCAGCCCCCCCTGAAGAACAGCCAGCATGGTCCAGGGAAGACAACACAGTGGTGGATATAGGGCCCAGCCCTGAACAGAAGGCTGACCTTGAGGAAACAGACAAAGGATTGCATGGCTTAGAAGTCTCAGGATTTGGAGAAATCAAATATGAAAAGTTTGGGCCAGGCTTTATCAGAGGAGTCAAACCTACTTAGCCTCCGGAAGACACAAACAGGGGAGACAGCTTACATGTACACTGAGTGGGGACAGAGCTTTGGCAGTATGTCAGTACTCATCGGAAACCCAAGGACACACTCTGGGGGAAAGCCTCATGTGTGCGGGGAATGTGGGCGAGGCTTTACCTGGAAGTCAAACCTTATCACACATCAGAGGACACACTCAGGGGGAGAAACCTTATGTGTGCAAGGACTGTGGACGAGGCTTTTCTTGGAAGTCGAACCTCTTCACACATCAGCGGACACACTCGGGTCTCAAGCCTTACGTGTGCAAGGAATGTGGCCAGAGCTTTAGCCTGAAATCAAACCTCATCACCCACCAGAGGGCGCACACTGGGGAGAAGCCTTATGTTTGCAGGGAATGTGGGCGTGGCTTTCGCCAGCATTCACACCTCATCAGACACAGGAGGACGCATTCAGGAGAGAAGCCTTACATTTGCAGAGAGTGTGAACAAGGCTTTAGCCAGAAGTCACACCTCATCAGACACTTAAGGACACACACAGGAGAGAAGCCTTATGTATGCACAGAATGTGGGCGTCACTTTAGCTGGAAATCAAACCTCAAAACACACCAGAGGACCCACTCAGGGGTTAAACCTTATGTCTGTCTGGAGTGTGGGCAATGCTTTAGCCTGAAGTCAAACCTTAACAAACACCAGAGGTCACACACAGGGGAGAAGCCATTTGTATGTATGGAGTGTGGGCGAGGCTTTACCCGGAAGTCAACCCTCATCACACACCAGAGGACACACTCAGGGGAGAAGCCATTTGTATGCAGGGAGTGTGGACGAGGCTTTAATGATAAATCCACCCTCGTCTCACACCAGAGGACACATTCAGGGGAAAAGCCTTTTATGTGCAGGGAGTGTGGTAGAAGGTTTCGGCAGAAGCCTAACCTATTTAGGCACAAGAGGGCACACTCAGGTGCCTTTGTGTGCAGGGAGTGTGGGCAAGGCTTTTGTGATAAGTTAACTCTTATTAAACACCATAGAGAACACTCAGGGGGGAAGCCTTATGTGTGCAGGGAGTGTGGGCAAGGCTTTAGTCGGCAGTCACACCTCATTAGACACCAGAGAACACATTCAGGAGAGAGAAGCCTTATATTTGCAGAAAGTGTGGGCGGGGCTTTAGTTGGAAGTCAAACCTAATCAGACATCAGAGGACACACTCAGGATAGAAACTTTATGTGTACAGGGAGTATGGTAAAGCCTTTAGCCAGGAGTCATACTTTATCAGAGACCAGAGGACAGACACAGCACTGTGGCTTTGTCAGTCATTGCTGGGATTGCAGGTGTGCACCACCATGCCTGGCTAATTTTTGTATTTTTAGTAGAGACAGGGTTTCACCATATTGGCCAGGCTGATTTTGAACTCCTGACCTCATGATCTACCCGCCTTGACCTCCCAAAGTGCTGGGATTACAGGTGTGCACCACTGTACCCAGCTGGAAGTAGTAACATTTCTAAGAAAAGTTTCTGGGAGGAAAAATAAACTTGGAAAATGATATGAATAAACTTATTTTCCAGCAAATTTTAAAAAGATCACATGCTGCTTATTTTCCTGTCATGTTTCAGCTCCAGCCATGCCTTTCTCTATTCTGTGATGCTGGGGCTGGGACTCTGTTAAAGACATTTCCCGGATTCCTTTGCCTTAATGTCCATTTAAGAGAGACTAAAAGGCATAAATAGAGAAGGACTTCGCTTCCTATTTTCCAATTCTGTCAGTAACTCTCTAGCAGTAGAGGGGAGCTGTGCCTTGCTTGCAAATTCCTTCCATTCTCCCAGCACTAGACTGCCAAAACCAGTTACTGCTGGGCTGAAATCCCTCCTGAGAGCTCTTAGGTAGTGGCAAATCCATCTCTTCCTCTTTGTTCTTTAAGCTCTAGAGTGTTAGCTGTTTCCTCAAGTTACAAATCTCTTCCTTGGTGCTCTTTCCGTCCTCCACATTATGTAGTCAGTTTCCTGTAATTAAACTCCCATGTGGTTCTGCTGTCTTGACTAGACCATGATGGACAGAGCACCGCCATTACTTGTTTTAGCAGTGCAGACACATAGTTGGCATACTTTCAGGACCACTGCCCTAATCTGTGGAAATGACCAAACTCAAACTAGTGTTGGACTTGGTGATACAAGAAAAATAAAGGACTAAAGGCCTGCCAAGAATCAATTACTGACATATAAGGAGATAGTCATATACACCCAAACTTTCTTTGAAAGTATACCTAGTCAAGAATGAAGACTTGGCCAGGCAAGGTGGCTCCCACCTGTAATCCCAACATTTTGGGAGGTGGAGGAGGAGGATTTCTTGACTTTAGGAGTTCAAGAGCAGCCTGGGCAACATAGTGAGACCTGGTCTCTACAAAAAATTAAAAAATTAGCCAGGCTTGGTGGATGCGTCTGTGGTACCAGCTACTTGGGTGGCTGAGGCGGGAGGATTGCTTGAGCCCAGGAAGTCAAGGCTGCAGTGAGCCAAAATGGCCCCACTGCACTCCTGGGTGACAGAGAGAGACCATGTCTCAATAAAAATGGAGAATCTGCCAGGCGTGGTGGCTCATACCTGTAATCCCAGCATTTTGGGAGGCTGAGGCGGGTGGATCACCTCAGGTCGGGAGTTTGAGATCAGCCTGACCAACATGGAGAAATCCTGTCTCTACTAAAAATACAAAATTAGCCAGGTATGGTGGCACACACTTGTAATCCCAGCTACTCGGGAGGCTGAGGCAGGAGAATTGCTTGAACCCAGGAGGCAGAGGTTGCCGTGACCGGGATTTGCCATTGCACTCCAGTCTGGGCGACAACAGCAAAACTTCGTCTCAAAAAAAAAAAAAGAAAAAAGAATGGAGAATCTTAAATTTCAGCACCTAGGTATGAAACATCCAAGATAATCTCTAACTTTCATGATAATTAAGTCCAGGAAAGAACTGTTTAATGTAATTGTCAAGTACCAAACCGCAATTATCATCCGAAGAACACTGAACTTGTAAATTTCCCTGTTAAAACAACCTAACTATTACATGTTTGTAGAGCCTTTAAAAAAATTGTCTGATTTCTTCTGAAAGTAATAAAGCCCAATTTCACAGAGTTAAACAGCAATCAGTTCTACCCTAGTACCCACACTCCTTTTGTAGAAGATTCTCTGGCCTTAGCCATTAGAGGGCTCTCTGTGGCAGGGGATTGGTGGATGTATTCTCCAAGGATGCATTCCCAAGGACTTCCCCTTGCTTCCACATAAGAATCTTGACTTACTAGGATCTTGACATGGGTGCACTTTTCAGTATTTCAGGGACTAGAGATGGGGAAGAATGCTGCTTTAGTCTGGAACTTTCACTCAGGGGCTCACATTCTTGTCCTGACTGTAGGCAGTTTTCTTAAAGTTGGGCCTTAAAGTTGTAGAGTGAAAAGGTGGAAACAACAGCAGGAGGAACACCAGGGCTATCAGCTACCAAACTACTTACGGTTTTGGTGCAAACGAGCAACCTCATACTAATGAAATCTAATTACCTTGTGTGACTGGCATCACATTAGGTGCAGGCAGAGATGGGATATACAAATGAAGATACCAGGCTGGGCGTGGTGGCTCACCCTATGGTCCCCGCACTTTGGGAGGGAGGCAGAGGCGGGCGGATGGCTAGAGGCCAGGCGTTCCAGATCAGCCTGGCTAACATGGGTAAATCCCTTCTCTACTAAAAATACAAAAATTAGCCGGGCATGGTGGCGGGCGCCTGTAGTCCCAGCTACGCGGGAGGCTGAGGCACTAGAATCGCTTGAACCGGGAGACAGTGGTTGCCGTGAGCCGAGATCGCGTCACTGCACTCCAGTCTGGGCGACAGAGTGAGACTCCGTCTCAAAAAAAAAAAAAAAGATACCACAGACCCCGCCCACGGCAGGAGACGAGGTGGAGGAACAGTGAGACCGGGAGACAGTCAGATACACACATAGGATCAGTGGTATCCTCACAGTAACAGAAACGGTCACCCCCCCCAATGTCACCCACAGTATCTCCCACCCACAATCACCTTCACATTCAACCACCCACAATCACGGAACGTGATGTAAAATACAGAAGCACCCTGCACTGACAGAATCCGTCGCTCCTTTCGTGTGCAAGCACAAAGGTGTGCAACAACAGTCACACACGAACCGTCACACCCAAGCATTCAACCAGTCAGCCCTGTGCGCAGCCTGGCCGCTTTGCTCCGCACAGCACCTCACGTCCCTCAAGCGCCCAGGAGCGCGCACAGCCTTCTCCGGTACCTGCGCTCTTGGCGCAGGCGCGCAGTGGAGGGGGCCGCGGGGTCCTCTGGGAGATGTAGTTCAGCGATGACGACCGTGACGCAAAGCGTTCTGGGGCTCGTGGTTCGCGGGGTCCGTAGGGAACTTGGTGTCGCTGGTTCAGCTCTCGCAGAGCTCAGGGTCCTGCACGCCTGTCCTCGTCTCGCTCCTCCTCGCGGAGGATTCTGGGAGGTGACGTCGCGGGTCTCGGTCGCGGGGCCCGTTTGCAGAGCCCGCGGCGCCGGGAGGTGAGTGGGGCCGGGCCCCGGACGAGAACGGGAGGTCAAGGGCGGGCTCTGGGTGGACCGGCCGCGCCAGGGATGGGAACCCGGCAGACGCCGCTGGGGAGGACCTGTGTATGTCACTGTGTTACTGTGTATAACTATGTGACACCCTGCGGGTGTGACAGAATGTGATCTTGTGTCACTGTGTGTGTGTGTGCGCGCGCGCGTGTGTGTGTGCGCGAGTGCGAGTGCGCGCGCGCCCGCTAGTGTGTGACTGTAAGCATCTGTGTCTGGGGGTGAAACTGTGAATATGTTTGTGCATGACTGCCTCTGAAGGTATAGCTGTGTATGAGTTTGTGAGAGACTGGGGTGTGACATTATGTGTTTGTGTGAATGCATGTGTGTGGTTATGTGACCACCTGTTTCTGCAGATACAACTGCGTTTGAATGTGTGTGACAGCAAGTGTGATTGTGCGACTATGACCAGCTGTCCCTGCAGGTATAGTTTTGTATGGGTAATTGTGACAAGATGTGTGGCTTGTTTGATATGCTACTGTGTGTGTGATTGCGTATGATTATTTATCTCTGTTGGTGTAATTGTGTGTAACCATCTATCTTCGTGCTTATGTGGCTGGCTGTGTATTGTGTGAGATTATGGGTGTGTTTGTGCAACTGTGTATATGTTTGTGATTGGGTGAGAATTTGTGTGTGTATATGAGATTGTGGGATTGATGTATGAAACACAGAAATATTAAAATTGCCCAAGTTCACACAGTTAACAAGTGACAGCACCAGAACTCAAACCCAAGCAGTTTAGTTCTAGAGGTCTGACTTTTTTTTCCCTCCCTAGATAGGGTCTCACTGTCAAACAGGCTGGAGTGCAGTGGTGTGATTGCAGCTCACTGCAGCCTTGACCTCCTGGGCTCAAGCAACCCGCCTGCCTCAACCTCCCAAGTAACTGGGACCATAGGCGTGTGCCACCATGCCTGGCTAATTGTTTTTATTTTTATTTTTTGTAGAGACTTCATGCCGTATTGCCCAGGCTGGTCTGAAACTTAGGCTCAAGCAGTCCTCCCACCTTGGCCTGAGCCACTGTGTCCAGCTGTGTCTGGTCAAGTTCTTGCTTTTAATTACTAAACTCACTTGTTCTTTCCCACGTTGAGAGGGTGAAAAATGGTTGCCCTGGGTTTTGAGAGGTTTGGAAAAGATGTTCTGGTCTTGGAGTAGGAACCTGCAGAACATGGGAACTTAACATGGTTTCTTACTTCTGTTCCTTTGTGAGTGACAGGCCTCAGTCTAAAAACATTGTAGTGAGGCCATCCTCAAATTAGCTGCTTCTGGGGGGAGAGAAGCCCAACCTGAAAGCCCGGTCTTCCTCTCCTTAGGTTACCGAGTTTGAGATTTTAGCTTTGTCCTTGTCAACTCTTCCATGTTTGGTGCTGAGAGTTGGGACCCCACGGCTCTTTTTCTGATGTGCCAAGTGTGCTGAGTTTTTTATTTTGACCTCAGTTGATAAAGAAAAATATTCTCAGCTGGGCACGGTGGCTCACGCCTGTAATCCCAGCACTTTGGGAGGTCAAGGCGGGTGGATCACCTGAGGTCAGGAGTTCAAGACCAGCCTGGCCAACAAGGTGAAACTTCATCTCTACTAATAATACAAAAATTAGCCAGGCATGGTAGCGCATGCCTGTAATCCCAGCTACTCGGGAGGCTGAGGCAGGAGAATCGCATGAACCTGGGAGGCAGAGGTTGCAGTGAGCTGAGATCATGCCATTGCACTCCAGCCTGTGGGACAGGAGTGAGACTTCGTCTCAAAAAAAAAAAAAAGAAAAAAAAAAGAAAAATATTCTCATTTCATTTCCAAATGTGTGTAGAATCCAAGCAGGAAAAAGGGTGACCCTTTTCTGCCGCAGGTGTTGGCTCATACAATCTTGACAGTGGAAAAGAAAGTTTCTGAGAGGTAGATTAACTTGGCCGAGGTTATGTGGCCATTGAGGGAAAGAGTGGATCAACCTGGGTCTGGGTGCTACATAAAAACAAAGTTTTTTTTCATCATACCGTATTCTTTTAGCGACGAATGGCTCATATCAACTTATAAATATATTGCCCAAGAGATACACAGCTATCAGAACAAAACAAACTGAAATTTCTTTTACAGGCCCGACTTAAGGCTTCTGCTCCAAGATGCTAAGAAGACTGCATTGATTCTTCTCAGGTTGCAGAAGTTTTTGTTGTTGTTGTTGAGACGGAGTCTCACTCTGTCGCCCAGGCTGGAGTGCAGTGGCGTGATCTCGGCTCATTGCAACCTCTGCCTCCCAGGTTCAAGTGATTCTCCTGCCTCAGCCTCCTAAGTAGCTGGGACTACAGGGACGCGTCACCATGCCCAGCTAATTTTTGTATTTTTAGTAGAGACGGGGTTTCACCATGTTGGCTAGGATGGTCTTGATCTCTTGACCTTGTGATCCACCCGCCTCAGCCTCCCAGAGTGCTGGGATTACAGATATGAGCCACCACACCCGGCCCAATTTATTTATTCATTTACCTAATATTTTTTAGCACCTACAATGATTTGGTGTTGTTCTGTCATTAGAATACACCAGTGAACCAAATAAAACCTAGTTCTCTTGGATCTTACAATCTTGTATGGGAAGAGAAACAATAAAGAAACAAAACAGTATATAACATGTCCAATGGCTAAGAAGAAAAATAATTCAGGGTAAAGAAAAAGGGAGTACCTGGAACAGGGGGTTCTCTTTAGGTAGAATTTTTAGGGAAGTCCCTCTGATGAAGTGACACTTCAGCGAAGATAGGATTAAGAGGAGTGGGCCATGCTGGTGTCTAGGAGAAGAAGGTTCCAGGCAGAAGGAAGAGGCCACAACCCTGAAGGAGGGGTGTACACGGTGTTTGAGTAACAGTAGGAAGACCTGTGTGCTGGAGTGTGGCGAGCAAGGGGGAGAAGGATAGGAAATTAGGTCACAGGCGCAGCCAGGCCAGTCATTAACCACCTTGTTGGCCGCAGGACAGATTTTAGATTTTGTTGAGTTCAGGCTATGTGTCCTTAATATAAGTCGAGACTTATATTAGTCAAGTTTAGCGTTATAACTTGACTTATAAGTCAAGTTCAGCATTGACTCCCTCACCCCTCCCCAGATCTTGGAAAAAGAGAGGCTGGCCCATGTAGGGAGGAGAAAGGGGCAGCAGTTCTATTTTTGTGAGTCTCGGGACAACAACATAGGGCTGGCACATCACTGTTTCTTCCTTAACTCTCCCTTCTCAGGACTTTGTTCTTCTTCAGAAGAGAAAACTGAAGAAGGAGGAATGGCTGTGGGACTTTGTAAAGCCATGTTCCGGGTAAGCTGATCTTTCACTTTGTTTCAGCCATTTGACCTCATATTTCAGGACTTGGGACCACAAGGAAAGTCATGAATAGCCCAGTGAACACCTGCTCCGCTTTTCTCTGTCCACCTTTTGTTCATATAATCCTTCTACAAGACACTTAATGTCTTTTTTACTCAGTGTTATGCTCAAATGTGTGATGGAGCAGAGCTATCCTCTTTAGATGAATGATGATTTGTTGAGTTGGCGGTGAGTGCAAGTGAAATAAGAGACAGAGTTTGATTACTGAGTGACCTATTAAATAAGGAGGTCGAGGATGACCTCTCTGAGGACATGATATTTAGCAAAGTAAAACTTCAGTGAAAGTAGCAAGTAAGTTTTGTGGAGATCTGGGGAAGAGCTTTAAAAGAAGGAGTACAAAATTATGGTGGGAGCATTTTTGGTGTGTTCCAGGAATAGCAATGAGTCTGTCCTGGGAGGGAAATGAGCACTCTCATGTCAGAGGTATAGCTGGGGACAAATACGTAGGTCCTTACAAGTCAGCTTAGAGCTGTAAATTATCTGAACTCTGTATTTTATTCTAAGTGTGAAGGAGAGCCATTGCAACGTTTGTGATCTGATTTGATTTATGCCTTAAAATGAAAATAGATAGCAGGGAAGTAAAGGTGGAAGCAAGGAGGCCAGTCAGGAGACTCTTTTGGTAATCCAGATGGAAGGTGATAGCCTGAGCCATGGTGGTGGCATTGGAGCGAGTGAGATTCTGGGTATACAATGGAGATAGAAAATGCGGATTGATCAAGGATTGGTTGTGGTGTGTGAGAGGAAGAAAGAAGTCAGCATGACTACAGAGGTTTTTGGCTAGGAAGCTGCATGAATGGGCATGCCATTTACTGAGCTGGAAAGACAGTGTGAAGTGAGATGGACATCAGTAATTGAGTTCTGGATATATTTAGAGACCTTTTGGATATCCAAATGGAATGCTGATCATACATCTGGAGTCAGGACTAGAGATGTGAATTTGAGAGCCCTTAGTGTTTTGTTTTGTTTTGTTTTTTTGTTTTGCGGTGGCGTCTCACTCTGTCACTAGGCTGGAGTGCAGTGGCGCAATCTCAGCTCACTGCAACCTCTGCCTCTTGGGTTCAAGCGATTCTGCTGCCTCAGCCTCCTGAATAGCTGGGACTACAGGCTCACATCATGAAGCCAGCTAATTTTTGTATTTTTAGTAGCGATGGGTGTCACCATATTGGCTAGGATGGTCCCGATCTCCTGACTCAGTAATCCACCCACCTTGGCTTCCCAAAGTGCTGGGATTACAGGGGTGAGCCACTGCACCCAACTGTCGTTAGTGTATTTAAAGCATGAGAGAGAATGAGATTATCTTCAGGGCAAGGTTGTGGTGAATGTAGATAGGAAAGAAGTCGAAGGACTGAGTTTAGGATGTTCAACATTTAGAGGCACACAAGAGGAGGAACCAGCAAAAGAGATTGAGAAGAGCTGATGTAAAAGGAAGACCGGAAGAGTGTGGGTTCTGGAAGTGAAGAGAAGAAAGTGTTTCAAGGATGGGATGATCAACTGAGTTAAGTTCTTCTAGAGAGACTAAAGACGATGAAGACTGAGAATTTGTTAACATGGAGGTGCTCTTGACAAGAACTACTTCACGGAGTGACTAGGATGAAGACATCATTGTGGTGGGTTTAAGAGAGAATGGAGGCTGGCTGTGGTGGCTTATGGCTGTAATCCCAGTACTTTGGGAGGTCAAGATGGCGGGACCATCACCTGAGCCCAGGAGTTCAAGACCAGCTATGTATGCAGGGCAACATAGGGAGACTCCATCTCTAAAAAATTTGTAAAAACTAAAATCCAAAAACATAGCCTGGCATGGTGGCAGATGTCTATGGTCCCAGCTGCGTGGGAGACTGAGGTGGGAGGATCACTTGAGCCCAGGAGTTGGAGGCACCAGGGAGCTATGATTGTGATACCATATTCCAGCCTGTGCAACAGAAACAGAGTGAGACCTTGTTTCTAAAAAAAAAAAAAAAAAAAAGAAGTCCAGGTGTGGTGGCTCACACCTATTATCCCAGCACTTTGGGAAGCCAAGGCGGGTGGATCACCTGAGGTCAGGAGTTCAAGACCAGCCTGGCCAACAAGGTGAAACTTCATCTCTATTAATAATACAAAAATTAGCCAGGCATGGTAGCGCATGCCTGTAATCCCAGCTACTCGGGAGGCTGAGGCAGGAGAATTGCTTGAACCCAGGAGGCGGAGGTCACAGTGAGCCAAGATTGCACCATTGCACACTCCAGCCTGGGCAACAAGAGCAAAACTCCGCCTCCAAAAAAAAAAAAAAAGGCAGAAAAAAGAATGGAAAATGAGGAAGGTGAGAACAAAGAGTGAATTTAGATTTACAATAGTGTAGTCAGTAGGCACACCTGACTACTCCAAATTGTGATATGCTGTAAGTACAAAGTATATACCAGATTTTGAAGATTCAGTACGAAAAGGAGTGTAAACTATTTGATTAATTTTTTATATTGATTACATGTTGCAATGATAATGTTTTAGATATATTGGGTTAAACTAAAATGGTATTTTTTAATATATTTTTTTCTTGCGACTACTGGAAAATTTCAAACGACATATGTGACTCAAATATTTCTGGTGGATCACACTGGTTTAGACAACTCATCAGAAGAGTTTTGTTATTATGAGGAGTAGAGAAATGGGATAATTGCTAGAGTGAGATCATGGAAGGGAATTTATTTATTTATTTTTCTATGCATTTATTTACAAGATGGGAGACATTGCATCAGCTTTTTTGCTTATTGGAATGATCCAGTAAAGTGAAAATAGTTGGGAGTACAAGGGAGAGAGGTGAAAATGTCTTTGTGTGGGCAAGTGGAGGGACTGGTCTTCGAAGCCTAGAGTTTTATCCATAGTCACAGAGGGAAGACAGAATATACAGGTAACAGTACAGATACAGAAGGGTAAGTACCTATGGTGGCTGGAGGGTGAGGATATTCAAAGTGAGAATGGGATGAGTTGATGGTGGTTTGAGAGAGAGTTGTGAAATAGTTGCCAGGAAAGGGGGAGAGTGAATTTATTAGGGAGGCGTAGTAGAGTGGTTTTGCAGTGCTTTTGAGGACTCTCTGGCCATCTTCGAGAAGTACTTTGTGTCAACATGTTTTTATCAATCAGGGTTCTAGCAAGGCAATCAAAAGGCGACTGTTTACAAGATATTATCAGGACATAGAGAAACTATGAAAGATCATGCTGTACTCCGGGGCTCCTAACAGCATCACCTCTTGCTAACCCTAGACCTGAATCCAGAGACAGAGAGCTAGGTGGCGGGGGGTGGGGAGCCCTGACAAGTGCTCTGAGCTTTGATTGAAAGACAGCACCCAGGGTGACGCTCCCCAGCCAGGGAAGGAGCCAAGGGAATAAGATTTTGCCTGACTTACCTTCCTTTCATCTCTTGCTTGTGGCTGAACCCAACAGAATATGGGATGCGATAGGGGAGTTGATTGATGTAGTCAGCCTCCTAGGACTCAGAGAAGAGGAGAGGGGCACTTGGAAGTTATACAACTCTACGTAGTTGTGTAATTTTTTTCCCTAGACACATTCAGCTGTATTTTCACTATGTAGAATAACCATATTTTGTATTTCTTTTTTTTTTTTTTTTTTTTGAGATGGAGTCTCACTCTGTCACCCAGGCTGGAGTGCAGTGGCAGAGTCTCCACTCACTGCAGCCTCCTCCTCCCAAGTTCAAGCAATTCTCTTGCCTCAGCCTCCTGATTAGTTGGGACTACAGGTGCAAACCATCATGCCCGGCTAATTTTTGTATTTTTAGTAGAGACAGGGTTTCACCATTTTGGTCAGGCTGGTCTCAAACTCCTGACCTCAGGTGACCCACCTGCCTTGGCTTCCCAAAGTGCTGGGATTACAGGCATGACCTACTGTGCCCCGCCTGAGATTTAAGAGAACATACTGTACAGACTGGAACCCTATCATTTTTAAGCACTGAATACTCTTTCTTCATATGGGTGTTTTATAGGAAACATCACCATTTATTCCTTGAGTAGCAAATATGTTGGGGGAAGCAGCAATAGAGGAAGGGTTTACAGTGGACCTACATAAACTGTTTATAAATAATGTATAAAAGAAGTCAGGAAAAATAAACTTCAGAAGGGCGTGGAGGCAGCCTCTCTATGCCAGCATGTTCCCAGGAACAGAATGACCTAAGCTCTGATATTCTAAACATAGTGCCCATGGACATAACACTCCCTTGAAGAACTGGAATGTAACCAGACATGTCGGCTCCTTGCTAAGCCTGCTCCCACCAGCTGCACTGTCTATTGATAAGCATATGCTTTTAGTTCTAGAGAAACTCACATAAACCGCCACTGCTATGAATTTTATGTTTGATGCACAACCTCCCTTCACCGATTAACCCTGCCACCGGCACTATAGATAAAAGTGACTGTGTTCAATAAATATTGTGGAAACCAGATTTCGGGGCCTGCACTGCCTTCAGTAAAAAGTGATGGTCCCCTGGTCCCACTTTCATTCTTAATCTTTTTCTCATTCCTTTGTCATCACTGAACTCGGGGTACCCATGGGTGGGGTGTGGGGCTGGTTCCCTACACAAATATTTACTGAGAGTTTACAGTGTGATCAGTTTTGTAATAGACACTGGATATATATCCGCTTATAAAACAAATATCCTTCCCTTCATGCAACCTACAGTTCAGTGCTATAGCCTAAACTCTATTTTTGAACATATAAGTTGTTTCCAGATTTTTTGCATAACCTTCCAGTGAAAATTCTGTCTAAGTCGCTTCACATATACCTCATTATTTCTTCAGGATATGTTCCTGGACGTTTCTCCTTACATATAAAGTCTAAATTTCAGGCCACACCCTTTTGTTAAAGCCCAGTTCAAGCATTTTCTCCTATTCTGCTCCATCTGATGTCTCAATTTGGGGAATATAAAGGAATCCCCCATGTAAGATTTTCTTTATACTTAGTATATGTAACATACAGCTCGGTCTTTCCTGTTTCTTGTTATAAGCTCTTTTTGTGTATATATATGTCTTTTTTTACAAAAATGTAAAATTTTTTTTTTTTTTTGAGTCAGAGTCTCACTCTGTCACTTAGGCTGGAGTGCAGTGGCAAGATTTCAGCTTACTGCAACCTCCGCCTCCCTCGTTCAAGGGATTCTTCTGCCTCAGCCTCCTGAGCAGCTGGGATTACAGGCATGTGTCACTATGCCCAGCTAATTTTTGTATTTTTAGTAGAGACGGGGTTTCACCATGTTGGTCAGGCTGGTTCTTGAACTCCTGACCTCATGATCTGTCCACCTCGGCCTCCCAAAGTGCTGGGATTACAGGCGTGAGCCACCGTGCCCGACCACAAAAATGTAAGATTTTCAGACAGTGAGTCTGTTTCTAGTATTTCTCTTATCTGAAAGTATTTGACAAACCTCATCATGTAATTGTTCTCCAATAATTATTTTCCTTGCATCACTTACAGCTTTGAACTCTGGCAGAATTCATCTTTTTTGCCAGGACCTTATGGGTGTCTGGGCACCTGGTGAACAAGAATTTTTCTATTTCAGGGGTTGGTGACCTTCAGAGATGTGGCGCTAGACTTTTCCCAAGAAGAATGGGAATGGCTGAAGCCATGTCAGAAGGATTTATACAGAGATGTCATGTTGGAGAACTACAGGAACTTGGTATGGCTTGGTAAGGATGTTTCTCCCCCCATAATTGAAAAATCTTCCTCTGGGGTGTTTTCGCTTCCTCTGTTGAGAATATCTAGGTCATCTCAAAACGTCATAAAAGCACTTACTTGCCTTTCTACTTCCCGTTCCCAGGAAATGATTTGAAATACATGTATTTTTAACTTTTTAAGTTTCTTAAATCTTAGTTAATTTATCTGTTTTACTTTTGGCAGACATTCTGACTGCATGAAGTAATTTCATAGAGTTGGAAATGAGTAGTTCCCTTTGCTGTAGAACGGTGGTTTGGAAGAGCACCACAGCTTGTCGTGGGAATCTGTTAAAATGCAAATTATGAGGCCCCATTCTAGACCTACCAAATCAGAAACTCTGGGAGTAGGCTCAGTAGTCTGGGTTTTAATAAGCTCTTTAAATGATCCTGATGTCTATTAAAGTTTGAGAGCCACCGTAGTTTCTGACTCAGTGGTTCTGGGTTGGGGTCTGAGAATGTGCATTTGTTTTGTTTTGTTTTGTTTTGAGACAGAGTCTCACTCTGTCACCAAGCTGGAGTGCAGTGGCACGATCTTGGCTCACTGCAACCTCTGCCTCCCGGGTTCAAGAGATTCTCCTGCCTCAGCCTCCTGAGTAGCTGGGGCTACAGGCACGAGTCACCACACTCAGCTAATTTTTGTATTTTTAGTAGAGATGGGGTTTCACCGTGTTGGCCAGTATCTCAGTCTCTTGACCTTGTGATCCGCCTGCCTCAGCCTCCCAAAGTGCTGGAATTACAGGTGTGAGCCACCACGCCCAGCCTGAGAATGTGCATTTCTAGTTAATTCCTAGGTGATGGCTGCAGCTGCTGTAGCACTTTGAGAACCACTGGCATGGCAGAAGCTTCATCCTCCTCATCATCCATACAAGTGTCATTCCATCCTCTGGCCCATCCTCTAATGTCCATTCCTGCCTGATGATCAAGAGATTGGGTCTGTGTCCTGTAATAGCTGTAGCATGTTGATTTGTCTGTCTGTATGTCTGTCTCTTACTCTCATTTTTCTTCTCCTGTGAACAGGACTCTCCATTTCTAAGCCCAACATGATCTCCTTACTGGAGCAAGGGAAGGAACCGTGGATGGTGGAGAGAAAGCTGTCACAGGGTCACTGTGCAGGTGAGTGACAGATCACTAGTCAGGGAGGGCTATTGTAAGGTACTCAACCAAGTAGTAAGTCGGAAACTGTTCTGGGCTTCAGGTGGATGGGAACTGAAATCTTAGTATGTACTTCCCTAGAAACCTCACCACACCCTGAATTTTTTTTCTTTTTCTTTCAGTCAAATTGGTCTTCTGCCTATACCCTGAATCTCAGTCCTTCTCAGCTCTTCTTTTCCTTTGATGGCTAGAATTGTATTCCACTTTTAGATTTTTCAGAGTTTAAATTTTTATCAGAATTATTATCAAAGATATGTATGCACATTATTTTTTTATTTTATTTTTTATTTTTGCCTTCTCTGCACTAGCATGTATGCACATTATTTAAAGAGTCAAGTAGTATTATTAGGTTGGTGCAAAAGTAATTGCAGTTTTTGGCAAAATAAATTTTTGGCAAAACCGAAATTATCTTTGCAACAACCTATGCAAGGCTTTTTCTCTTAAAAAAGGAATCTCGTTCCCAGTTCCCCCGTTTCCCTATTCCCACAGCCATCCACTTTTCTTCTGTGGTTTCTTTTGGTGTTCCCTTCATTTCTCCAAAAATATGTGTATGTTACTACTGTTGATTGTCTCTTCAGGTTGAGTCCTTATTTGATACCTTCTTATAAGAAAATAAGGATTTAGCTCTTTCCTCTCCTGAATCCAACACATGTGCACACACACAAATACACACATTTCCCATCCTCCATCTTATCAATGTCATAATTTTTATTAAGTCAGTATTCAGGATTTACATTATTACAGCCATTTAGTGCTAGTCATAGCTGTGCTGTGAATATGTCAAATTACTTTTTCTGTATACGTTTTTATTTTCCCTGGAGTTAATAATGACTTGGAAATTTTGTCTTTTTTTTTTTTTTTTTTTTTTGCTTAATTTGTATATACATATCCCTAATCCAATTCCTGACTTACCATCAATTGTCTGAATCTCAAGATACTTGGACATATTAGGTGATCTATTGACTTCATCTTCTGGGAGAAATCTCTCCTGGAATCCTCAGATATGCTTCTGTGGGCAAATGGCTCATTGTATTTGCATGCACTCAGTTTGGATCTATCTATTTTGATATTTTCTCGTGATTAGATTGAGGTAACATTTTTGCAAAGAATGCCACAGAAATAATGCATCATACCAAAGGATGCATAATGTCGATATGTCTTATTATTGGTGATGTTAACTTTGCAAACTTGGTGGGTAGTGTCTACTTTATAAAGTTCTTATTTTTCTACTTGTAATTAATAAATATCTTGTGGAGATACTTGGAGATTATTCAGTTTCTTCTGTAATTTTTGCCCATTAATTTTAGCATTTATTGCTGGATCTCAACTGTTATTGCTGCAGTGTTAACCTAATGTTGATTTTTTCATTTCCCTCTTTTTTTATGTATATTAATTAGGATTATTCTGTATAAAGAGCTGTTCCTTCCCCTCCATTTACTTCTATATTCAATTATATTTATGGATTTTTTTTTCTAAGAGGTAAATCTAATTTACCTCATCAAATGTAATGACTTCATAAAACTTAAATGGATTTATTTTTGGATTTATGGATTTTTGTTTCTTTCTGTGAAGTAAATCCAGTGAATCATTATTTCGTTTCTCAAATTGTTCCAGCTTTGAATGTTGGAATCTCCTTCACATTGGTTCCTCTGACCTTCTGACACGCCCCCATGCATTTTTTGAGCACGTTCTTTCTTCTGGCACAAGGTATTCTAGGTTCTTTTATTTTCCTTGTCCTAGCCTTGAATCAGCCACTTCTCCAAAGAGCCCTCATTGCTTTTATTGGGAAATCGTGTTTAGAAACCAAGGTCTGGGTGCTAGGTATGCTCTAGGCTACTGGGATGTCACTGCTTCTGGCCGTTATGGCAGCTAAAGCTAGGAAACATATAGATAGATAGATTTATATACACACCCCTGTATTTATTTCTGCCTCTATCTTTTTTTTCATTTTTTGTTATCTCTATCTTTTTATGTACTAAAACTATCAGTTTTATTAATAACTTGATTTCTAGTCCTGCTTTACAGAGTTCATTGTAGCCTTCCTCCTTTACTTATTTGTAATTTCTTTTTCTGATAATGAGAAAAAATATATTTACCTATTTGTTCAGTTTTAGTACACTCATAAAGTAGTTTCAGAATTTCTAACCTATTTCTCTGTGAGAAACAAATTTACCAACTAGATTTAGGTATTTGCATATAGTATTTTTTTGTTTTAGTCTTACAGTATTCAGTCAAAATACTATTTCCAAAATTACTTAGGTGAGTTATTTTAGGCTCATTTGTTACTGCTTTTTGTTTGTTTGTTTGTTTTGAGATGGAGTCTCGCTCTCACTCTTGCTCTGTTACCAGGCTGGAGTGCAGTGGCGCGATCTCGGCTCACTGCAGCCTCTGCCTCCCGGGTTCAAGCGATTCTCCTGTCTCCCGAGTAGCTGGGACTACAGGCACACACCACTGTGCCCAGCTAATTTTTATATTCTTAGTAGAGACAGGGTTTCACCATGTTGGCCACGGTGGTCTTGATCTCTTGACCTCGTGATCCACCCACATCGTCCTCCCAAAGTGCTGGGATTACAAGTGTGAGCCTCCGCTCCTGGCCCATTTATTACTGTTTATGTTCTGTTTTGCATTCCTACTACATCCTGGATTTATTTTTATTTATTTATCTATTTATTGGTATCTAAAACATTACTATGCCTCTAAGAATCAAAGCTGTATGAAATAGTATAACGTAGGTCTCTGAAAAGTACTGCGCCCTCCTTGTCCCTACTGCTTTATTCTTTTTCTCTGCTTCTTCCTACTGATTTCCTGTTCAACCCTTGTGTGTTACCAATTTCTTAGTTTCAAGTTTATCCTTTTTATGTTTCTCTTGCACAAATTAGCAGTTAGATTTGTAGTTTTTTTGTATCATCTTTATATGACGACTAGTGTGCTATGATACATTTTGCATTTTGCTTTTATCACTTAACAGGAAATCACTTTATGTTAGTTCATGAAGATCTTCCTCTTTTTTTTTTGAGACAGGGTCTCACTTGGTTACCCAGGCTAGCATGCAGTGGCACAATGGTGGTTCACTGCAACCTCCGCCTCACAGGTTCAAGCGATTCTCCTGCCTTAGCCTTCCGAGTAGCTGGGACTACAGGCATGTGCCACCACACCTGGCTAATTTTTGTATCTTTAGTAGAGATGGGGTTTCACCATGTTGGCCAGGCTGGTCTAGAACTCCTGACCTCAAGTAATCTGCCTCCTTGGCCTCCCAAAGTGCTGGGATTGCAGGCCGGAGCCACCGTACCGATGAGTCATACGTAGTTTTATAAGGAATTGCCAGATTCCCCTCCAGAAAAGTTGTCTTAGTTTTTTTCTGCTGTAACACATTCACACACTTTTAGTGGCTAATATTAGAACACAAATTTATTATAGCTCTGGAGGTCAGAAGTAAAAAGTAGGTCTTACAAAGCTAAAAACAAGATGTCAGCAGCCTATATTCCTTCCTAAGGCTATGTAGGAGAATCTGTTTCCTTGATTTTTTAATGCTTTCTTTCATTTTTTTCTTTTTCTTTTTCTTTTTTTCTTTTTCGTTTTTTGAGATGGAGTTTTGCTCTGTCACCCAGGCCGGAGTGCAATGGCAGGATCTTGGCTCATTGCAACCTCCACCTCCTGGGTTCAAGCAATTTTCCCACCTCAGCCTCCTGAGTAGCTGGGATTACAGGCACCCACCGCCATGCCCGGCTAATTTTTGTATTTTTAGTAGAGATGGGGTTTCACCATGTTGTCCAGGCTGGTCTCAAACTCCTGGCCTCAGGTGATCCACCTGCCTTGGCCTCCCAAAGTGCTGGGATTACAGGTGTGAGCCACTGCACCCAGCCAATTTTTAATGCTTTCTTTAGGGTCTTTACTCATCCTTTTATTTTCAACTTTTTTGAATAACTTTAAGTATAGGGCTTATGTGCAATACAGATTTGAGTTACTTTATAAACCAATCTGATTATCCTTTTATTTTAATAGGTGAAAGTCTAATTACATTTTTGATAAATTTGGGCTTAATTCTATATATTGTCTCTATATTTATTTTTATTTGTATTTTCTGGGTTTTATAGTTTTTAAAAAATACTTTCAGGTTGGGTGCAATGGCTCACGCCTGTAATTCCAACACTCTGGGAGGCTAAGGTGGGAGGATCACTTGAGGTCAGGAGTTCAAGACCAGCCTGGCCAACATGGCGAAACCCCATTTCTATTAAAAATACAAAAATTAGCCAGGAGTGATGGAGCGTGCCTATAATCCCAGCTACTCAGAAGGCTGAGACAGGAGAATCGCTTGAATCGGGGAGGCAGAGGTTGCGGTGAGCTGAGACTGTGCCACTGCACTCCAGCCTGGGCCACAGAGCAAAAGCCCATCTCAAAACAAAACAGAAAAACAAACCCTTTCACATATATGTTTTTCTAATCGTTTTTCTGTCATGCAATACTGTAGTTTTTGTAATAGGAAGCTCTTTCTTGTGTTCTAGTGTTTACATTTATGGTTCTAATCCTGTTTCCTTAGATAGTATTTATTCCTTCTGTACTTGATTGGCCAGCTTTACAAAATACCATTTGATTCTTATCTGTTATGGGTCAATAAGTAGGCTTATTTTACTCTCTACCCACTCCTCCCCTTGTCTTCCAAAGGTTTGTTAGTTGTATGCTTTTTATATCAAGGCGTATTACATTTACATGCTGTTCTGTTACATCTGTCCTTACCTTTCATTTAGTCTTAGTTCTGTAGTCAAATATATTCACTGTTTTCCACCAGTTGTTTTGATGAAATTTCTCTAGATATGTCTTGATTGACTATCCTATTCTCTAGAAGTTTCCTCAAAAAGGGCTCATGCAAATAATGTCTCCCTGTAAGTTTCTCATAGTATAGTATTGTTGTTGAATATTGTTATGTCTGTTGTCCGTGTTCCGTTATGTGTAAGTGGCTTTATATTTGGTTCTGGTCTGCCTGATGCTGATTCTTTAATTTTAAAGTTACTTTATTAGGGCACATCTCAATCTTGACCATTTTGGGTCACCTTTTACTGATACACGCGACCTTCCGAATGAAGAGTCAAGTTTTTGTTTCCAGAAATATTGTTTTTTTCTTTTGATAAAGTTAAAAATACAAAAAAGTATACAGAATAACATAACAAATTCCCCCAGTACTCACCATCCCCAGAATTGACTATTGTTAATGTTTTGACATATTTTTACTTTTTGATAAAACAGACAAACCATTTTAAGCATAAGTTTTCTTCCTTCCCAATTCTTACTTCCCTTTCCCTCATCTACCTCTTGCTCTTAGAAGCAACAACAGTCTTGAATTCAGTGTATGTCCTTCCAGTTAATTTTAAAAACATTTTTGGTAAACATTTATGAAAGACAATGTGTTTTACTTTTTTATGGGTGGCAGTCTTTACATTTTGTTTTGCAAGTTGCTTTTATTAACACTGTTTTTGAGATTTATCCATGGTAAAAAGCTACATAAAATATAGTTCCCTCCTTGAGATCATTAAGTTGTTTCTATTTTTTGTTGTCTTAAATAGTAGCAAGGTATATTTCCATGCACACGTCTACACGTGTAAGAGTTTCTCAAGAATCTCTGTCAGGCCAGGCATGGCTCACACGTGTGATCTCAACACGTTGAGAGGATTGCTTGAGCCCAGGAGTTTGAGATCAGCCTGAGCAACATAGCAAGACCCTGTCTCTACAGAAAATAAAAAGGCAGGCTGGGTGCAGTGACTCACGCCTGTAATCCCAGCACTTTGGGAGGCTGAGGTGAATCACAAGGTCAGGAGTTTGAGACCAGCCTGGCCAACATGGTGAAACTCCGTCTTTACTAGAAATATAAGAATTAGCCAGGCATGGTGGTGTGTGCTTGTAATCCCAGCTACTCGGGAGGCTGAGGCAGGAGAATTGCTTGAACCTGGGAGGTGGAGATTGCAGTGAGCCGAGTTCACACCACGGCACTCCAGCCTGGGCAACAGAGCAAGACTCCGTCTCAGAAAAAAAAAAAAAATTAGCCTGGCATGTTGCTGTGTGCCTATTGTTCCAGCTACTCAGGAGACTGAGGTAGGAGGGTCACTTAATCCTGGGAGGTCAAGGCTGCATTGAGCTGTGATAGTGCCACTGGACTCCAGTCTAGGCTGGGTTACAGAGCAAGACCCTGTCTAAAAGAAATTGGTACCTCAAAGTGAAATTGCTGGAACATGAAAGTGTATGTTTTAATTTACAAGCTACTCAACTTGTTCTGGGAAGTGATTGTATCAGTTTATGCTCGTACTGACAATGATAGTATCTGAGAATGCCTTTTCCTTCTTCTCTTGATATTCTTCAACTTAGGTTTTTTTTGTTTGTTTGTTTTTATTTTTTTAGAGACCGAGCCTCGCTCTTGTGCCCAGATTGGAGTGCAGTGGCACCATCTTGGCTCACTGCAACCTCTGCCTCCTGGGTTCAAGCGATTCTCCTGTCTTAGCCTCTTGAGTAGCTGGGACTACAGGCACACACTGCCACACCTGGCTAATTTTTTTTTGCATTTTTGTAGAGATAGGGTTTCACCATGTTGCTCAGGCTGGTCTCCAACTCCTGAGCCCGGGGAATCTGTCTGCCTCAGCCTCCCAAAGTGCTAGAATTACAGATGTGAGTCACCACGCCTGGCCTTAAGTTTTTGATATTGTCCTTAATATTGTCTAACTGAAATTTCTGCTGACACGAGGAAAGGAAATGCTCTTATGGCTTTAATTTACTAGTGATATTATTGATCATCTTTCCAGGAATGCATTGTCTATGAAGTTTTTGTCTTCCGTACTCATATATGTTTTCGAGACAGGTTCTCACTCTGTTGTGCAGGCTGGAGCGCAGTGGCATGACCTTGCCTCACTGCAGCCTCTGCCTCCTGAAGTCAAGCAATCTTCCCACCTCAGTGTAACGCACCACTGCACCTGCTTAATTTTTTTGTTTATTTTTCTTGTAGAGACAAGGTCTTACTGTGTTGCCCAGTCTGGTCTAGAACTCCTGGGCTGAAGCGATCCTCCCATCTCGGCTTCCCAAACTGTTGGGATTACTGGTGTACTTCCATTTTTGGAGAATTAGGTTGTCTTTTTCTCACTGATTTATAGTAGAACTAAATTCTGGGCATTATTCATTTTTCTATACTACATGTTTTAGTTGTTTTTTCTAGATTGTCCCTGGCCTTTTGACTTTGTGGTGTTTTCTCCCACTCACACATTTTTAAGGTTAATGTCAAATTCATTCCGTTCAACCAGATGTGGTCAGGATGGTAGCGAGGGAGGTCATGCTCTCCTTCACTGTGTTCTCTGTATCTTACAAGTTTTTAATGCTCCAAGTGTTTCTCTTGATATTCTTTCTTGACATTTTCCACAATGATAGACAATTTTACAAGTCAACTCTGGTCGAGTTCTTTCACAGAGATTTTGATGGAAGAAAGGTATAAAAATGCAAGGGCTGAGGTCATATTACCGGTTTTGGAATGTTCTTTTTTTGTTCATAATTTTCTTTTATATTATTGATTATTTTTGTCCAAGTTTCTTTAAAATAATTTTCTTTAAGTTTGGAAATAAAATCTTTATGGAATTCTAGTTGAAACTGACCTGATATAAATTAACCTGTGGTAAAAAAGTATGCATATATATTTTTTGTTTTAGTGCAATTATATGTTACATTGGTTCATTTAAATCTTCCTTAAAAGAATTTTGTAACATTTTGTAGGACTTTCGTATAATTGCGAATCATACTTCCTTCTCCCTTCCAATTATTTACATAGCAGTTGTAATCTTAACTCACTGCCTGCACCTCAGGTTCTCTTTCACTGTCTTATCACTTGCAGTCTGACTTCTGCCCCTCTAGTTTGGCTAAATCCAGGTGCCTTTCCATTTTCATATTCCTTAGCTTATTGAGATGTATAAGATAGGTCTTACCACTATCCATTTTCTCTTTTCAAAGCTCTATTCTCTCCCTTTAATGGACTCTTTTCCCTGTTTTTCTGTTGTTTCCTCATTTGCCATAAGATCTTCGTAGTATTAATGTGGATCTCTGTCCCGTTCTGTCTAGTAGAACTTTCTTTTTTTTTTTTTTGAAACAGAGTCTTACTCTGTCATCCAGCCTGGAGTGCTGTGGCATGATCTCAGCTCACTGCAACCTCTGCCTTCCGGTTCAAGCGATTCTCACGCCTCAGCCACCTGAGTAGCAGGGATTATAGGTGTGAGCCATCGCGCCTGGCTAATTTTTGTATTTTCAGTAGAGATGGGGTTTCACCATGTTGACCAGGCTGGCCTTGAACTCCTGGGCTCAAGTGATCCACCCACATCGGCCTCCCAAAGTGCTGGGATTACAGGCAGAGCCCTCACGCTCAGCCTCTAGTAGAACTTTCTGTGATGATGTAAATAATCTATATGTGTGCTTTCTAATACAGTAGCCGCTAGCCACATTTGGCTTAGGGTGCTTAAAAGTATGGCTAGTGTGACTGAGGAACTAATTTCAAAATGTTATTTAAATTTGAATTGCCACATATACTTAGTGGCTATCATATTGGATAGCATAGCTCTATACAGTCTTTTAATCAAGGGGATCCAACTTGTAAGTCTATGTGTAAAGATAGTGGTTGGAGCTCCAGGCACCTCAGAGTCCCCCATATTGGAAAATATCTGTAGTCTTCTCCCATCAGGCTTCTTTTATTCAGCATTAAGTTAGTTATTGTATAAATCTGTTATTTGCCTGGAGTAAAGACTTATTTTTGGTAAGTAATATAGTGCTTCAGTTGATGTATGTAAGATATGAGATCCAGGCAAGAGAGTGAGGGAACAGAAGTAGTTGTATTCCTAGGGAAAGAAAAAAGAAAGAGAGAGAGAGAGAGGAGGGGGTGGGGGGAGAGAGAGAGAAAGAAAGAAGAGAGAGAAGGGAGAGAGAGAGAGAGAGAAAGAAAGAAAGAAAGAAAGAAAGAATCCTAACCAAGGATAGGCAAACAAATCCTCTCAGGCCTGGGTGTAGACAGGTCCCTGGTAAGAAGATCCAAGCCTGTGTATAGGACAGACTGATAGGGCTGAGGGCTTTCCTTGGGTGAAGAGTGTATTGGAAAGAAGAAAGATGCAGATGAATAATATTTTCTTTTCAATTTTGTTCTGACCTATACCGGAGACTACTTTTCAACAGATGAGAAAGTGTTATGGCAAATACTGTATCTGTTTAACCCCCCAATGCCAAAATATGTAGTTGTAAAATAATCCCTAACCCCATCTAAACATGAAAATGTCTCTGTCGCTGAAATAGTCACTATGTTTTGGAATCCTGATTACAGCCTTGAAAATGGAGCTCATATTCTCCAAGAGGTATTCCTAACTAAGCTCATGAGTTTTGATATCTTTTTTCTTGACATTTATACCTCTAATAATCTATCTCATATTAGCTTGTCCTTCATTATGTGCCATATGGAATAATCATATGCACAGGCTTGAGCTCTCAGAATTTACAAAGGTAGAAAGACCCTGCGTCAGGCTTTACCCCCATCTACGGACCTACTAATAGGTTCTATATATTTGAATATATTGGCTGATTATTGTGGTGTGAAAAGGACTTTCTCATTTTTTGAGATCATCTTCTAAAAAATAGTTTTCTTTCTACCTTACCCCAAGCATATCCTCTCCTGAAAGTATCACATATCTTCTCAATATCATCATTTTCCCTCAATGATGAGAAGAGCTGACCACCAGGTTTCTTTTAATTGCTGGGAAAAAATATATATAAGTCTGCCCTGGACCCTGATAGAAGTCTTAGTTGTTGAATAGCATTAGTGAGAAAAGTTGTTATGAAATTAATCTGGCAGCAGTCGTTCATTTAACAATGTGCTGACATTGGCCGAGGCATTGGATGCAACAGTAGAAGGAAAGGGAGTGAACATCAGTGCCTGCCCTCATGGTGCTTTCAGTCTTATGTATTCCAGTGCAGGAGGGACTGGAGGCTTTAAAGACTAGAGGCAGGGAAACTGGCTGTGATCTAATCAGATATCCTCACTTCCTTACCTTGTTAGCATTTAGCTTTGCCTGCCTTTTGATGACCTGCATTTTACCTGTTTCCCCAACTACCACCTCCCCATCAGCAACACATACACCTTCCCTTCTCAGCTCTCTTTATTCTTTGTGTTTCCATTGTCTTTTGTTCATATTGCATGGCCATAATTAGGAGATGTTAGAACCACATACTTTCTACCCTCCTTCCCCCAGTTAAATTCTTCCATTTCTTCTATAACAATTTTCTTCCTCGTAGCAAGAGAACAAAGGAGACATTTGCTTTCTTGATATTTTTCAGACTGGGAGTCTTGGTGTGAAATCAAGGAATTATCTCCAAAATGGTTCACTGATGAAGATGAAATATCCCAGGAGGTGGTAATGGAAAGGCTAGCAAGTCATGGCCTTGACTGCTCCAGTTTCAGAGAAGCCTGGAAATATAAGGGTGAATTTGAGCTACATCAGGGAAGTGAGGAGAAGCATTTCATGCAAGTGATAGCTGTTAAGGAAATCTCTGCTGGGGAAAGAGGCAATGAACATAGTAATTCTGGGAGAAGCACACCCCCTGAAATCGGTATTTTTAAGACAACAGAAAGTTCCTACCATACGGCAAATACATAAATTTGATATTTATGATAAAATCTTCCCCCAAAATTCAGTCATAATTGAATATAAAAGCCTCTGTGCTGAGAAGGAATCTTTGATAGGTAATGAATGTGAAGAATTCAACCAGAGTACATACTTTAGCAAAGATACAGGAATTCCTCTTAGTGAGAAACCTTATGAAAGTAATGATTTTTCAAATCTCTTAAGTTTCCACTCATTACTTACTCAACATCAGACCACTCATTTTGGAAACTTACCCCATGGATATGATGAATGTGGTGATGCCTTTAGCTGTTACTCGTTCTTTACTCAACCTCAGAGAATTCACAGTGGAGAGAAACCATATGCGTGCACTGACTGTGGAAAAGCCTTTAGCCATGACTTCTTTCTCAGTGAACATCAAAGAACTCATATTGGGGAGAAACCTTATGAATGTAAGGAATGTAACAAAGCCTTCCGACAGAGTGCACACCTTGCCCAACATCAGAGGATCCACACGGGAGAGAGACCGTTTGCATGCAATGAATGTGGGAAGGCCTTTAGCCGTTATGCCTTCCTCATTGAACATCAGAGAATTCACACAGGTGAGAAACCATATGAATGTAAGGAATGTAACAAAGCCTTCCGACAGAGTGCACACCTTAACCAACATCAGAGGATTCACACTGGAGAGAAACCCTATGAATGTAATCAGTGTGGAAAAGCCTTCAGCAGACGCATAGCCCTTACTCTGCATCAAAGAATTCACACGGGGAGAGAAACCTTTCAAATGTAGTGAATGTGGGAAGACCTTTGGCTATCGCTCACACCTGAATCAACATCAGAGAATTCATACCGGAGAAAAGCCCTATGAGTGCATCAAATGTGGGAAGTTTTTTAGGACTGACTCACAACTGAATCGGCATCATAGAATTCATACTGGAGAGAGGCCATTTGAATGCAGTAAATGTGGGAAAGCCTTCAGTGATGCTTTAGTTCTAATTCACCACAAGAGAAGTCATGCAGGAGAGAAGCCCTATGAATGTAACAAATGTGGGAAGGCTTTCAGTTGTGGCTCATATCTTAATCACCATCAGAGAATTCATACCGGAGAGAAACCCTATGAATGTAATGAATGTGGGAAGGCTTTTCATCAGATCTTGTCCCTAAGGTTACACCAGAGAATTCATGCTGGAGAAAAACCTTATAAATGTAATGAATGTGGGAATAATTTTAGCTGTGTCTCAGCCCTTAGACGACATCAGAGAATTCATAATAGAGAAACACTCTGATTATAACAAGTATAGGAAAAAAAACATTGGGTTACCATCAGTCCCTATTGAATATTAGTGAGTTCTTTTTGGTTAGTAATTCTTTGAATGTAGTTCATATTTTGGTTTATGAGTATCCATTATTTGAAGTAGCTCATTGGTAGACTTCTGTTACTTTTTGTTTTGTTTTGTTTTGTTTCTTGAGACAGAGTCTTGCTGTGTTGCCCAGGCTGGAGTGCAGTGGTGCCATCTTGGCTCACTGCAGCCTCCGCCTCCTGGGTTCAAGCAGTCCTCCTGCCTCAGCCTCCCGAGTAGCTGGGATTACAGGTGCCCACCACCATACCTGGCTAATTTTTGTATTTTTAGTAGAGATGGAGTTTCACCATATTGGTTAGGCTGGTCTCAAACTCCTGACTTCAGGTGATCCACCCACCTCCGCCTCCCAAAGTGTGGGATTACAAGCATGAACCACCACACCTGGCCACATCTGTTACATTTTGATCTGTTCTATACCTGGCTTGCCCCACTCTCAATGCATATGTTTCTGATGAAACTGTTAGTCAGGGACAGCAGTCGATTGGTCACAGGCTGGCCAATTATATCCCGCAACCTAGTGATACAGGATCGGCAGATGGCTCTGTGTGGATCAGTGAAGTCCATTGGGGGTATTGCTATCAGTAGTAAGAGAGATTTTTTTCTGGAATTGCAAGTTTCAAGGATTTAATAAGATTGAAAACTCGCCAGTAGCCTTTTTGCCACTCATGAGGAAAGCTTTCCCAAAGAGAAATCTAACAGAGGAAAATGGAGATGAGAGGCGGAAATCTGATGATATGGTTTGATCTCCTGGATCCAGCCATTCTTGACAGCTACGCTATCCTTTTTCTTTTTTGTGATCCAATAAATTTCCTTTTTTTTTTTTTTGCTTAACTTAATTTGGATTAGATTTTTGCCTCATGAAATTAGAGTACTGATTCACACATTCTGTGTTTGCTATATATATGAGAAAGCCTTAATTTTTTACATGGCATAATTGTTTATGCTGAAGAGAAAACTTGATATAACAAGTTTATGAAAGTTGAATATACAACCTCCACAAAGCTGAGATAATTGTTAGATTTTACTTGTCAATAAAATTATTTTAGTGTTTTTTAGTTTTTTTTACAATATGGATGAATATTATAAAATTCACCAAGTAAAATTCTCTAACAGGCTCTCCCTTAAGGAGTTAAAATCGTTTGTCACAGTGAGTCACCATACACCTGTAAAGAGAGAATGGAAAGCTAAGAGAATATTGGTTTCATTTGTTTAATGAATGACTCTTCATCTTCAAGGACGTACTTAATTTTTTTCTTTCATTGTGAGTCTAAACATATTCTGTGGCAAAATATAATAAAATCGTAAATGAGGTCTTTTGTGGGTGGGCTCTAAATTTGGTTTAAGAAGTTTATGGATAACTTCTTTGCAGCTGGAGATAATCAGACAAAGATATTGCTGGCAGATAGAATGAGTCGTTTTTAACAAATGGTAAAAGTAAAGCAGTTAATGCCTAAAATTGTTAGAGACTAAATCATTTCCATCATTGGGAGTAACGAGGAAGATGGAGTTGTGAGGCAATACGTTTCTTTTTTATCTGAATGGATGTAGGGAAATAAACTGGTGATACGGCAGCTGGGCCATCTTGAACAGTCAGAACCAGTAAGAATACTGGGCATTGCCTGAAGAACTTCTATAAAAAACATATCAGAACAAATGAATGAGGAAGGAAGGAAGGATTTATATGTGTGCATAATTTGTTTAATATTCAATTTATATTTATATCTAATAAAAATCTGAAAATTATTTTTCATAAATATTCAGACAAATTCCCTTTAAACAGCTTAAAATACAGATTTAGTGACTCAATACTTCAAACCTTGAACAGAAACAATATGATTATAAAATATTTCCAAACTTATGTTACATCTAATCTGAATTAATATTACATTAATAATATAAGCTTAATTCATATCATCATTTCTTTATTTCTAAATTGTATTTCCTGGAGGTATGGGGGATATTTATTTTTGTAATTTCCAAGCACTGAGTAATAATTTATTTCAGAAAGTTTCACAAGGTTACAGTAAACTTAACCAAACTTGAAGAAGAATGACTCAGACCAGTAAAGAGTCTGAGTTACTAACTGATTTTTTTTTGAGACAGAGTCTCACTCTGTTACCCAGGCTGAATGCAGCCTCAACTTGCGGCCGGGCTCAAGTGACCCTCCCACCTCAGCCTCCTGAGTAGCTGGGACTACAGGTGTGCTCCACCATACCTGGCTAAGTTTTGTATTTTTTTGTAGAGTCGGGGTTTCGCCATGTTGCCCAGGCTGGTCTTGAACTCCTGGCCTGAAGTGGTTTGTCCACCTCGGAATTAGAGGCCTCCCAAAATGCTGAGATTACAGGGGTGAGCCACTGTGCCCAGTTACTAATTGATTTTTGATGTAAGTATGGCACCTGATTTCATCCTCTAGAGTGACAAAAACCTAAGCCACTGGTTCCTTCTCTGTTTATACAGTTAAACTTCCACCTGTAATGTTGATAAAATCTTTTATACCCACGTCTTTAGCATACGTTTTTGTATTTTGCAATCTGATGTTTCTCCTTACAATGAGGTGCTAAATTTTGTCTTCCACTCTACAACCCATTGTCTTGTGATCTATTGACCTGATCTCTAGCATTAGTGAAAATTTATGCTTTATTAGTATTTGATTGTTATTAGTACCATCTAGAGATTTCTGTTTATGTGTGTGTATGTGTTATCTGAAGATGTATATTTCATTTAAATTTTTTGTATTAAGTGCCTAATTGTGTGCCAGGCTTTGTTCTAATCTAAGCAATGGAGATACAGCAGTGAACCAAACAGACAAAAAATTTCTGCCTTCAGAGAGCTAATTTCTTATGAGGAAGAAAATGAAAAAGATGTATAAGTAAAATATATAAGTGAGTAAATTCTAAGGAGAAAAAGATGAAGGAAGGGGTGGGGAGCCAGGGAAGGCCCCTTCTGAAGTTAACTTTTGAGTGAAGACCTGAGAGAGATAAGATCTCTGTCTGTCTGTCTGTCTGTCTATCTACCTAACTACTTATCCATCCATCTATCCAAACTACATATACACACCTATAGACATATTTATATGCCTTTATAACTAATGGGAATATATAACTTTACATTGGCATATATAAATTTATATACTTATTTATTTTCATCTATCATGTCTTCATATTTGTGTGTTACATTTTAACACATTTGACTCAGATGAATTTATGGCCTTTTACAATCTAGACAAATTTCACTTAATTATAATGTATTTAATATTGATGCTTAATTGACAGAATTTGGCCGCGGGGGGATTACTTTAAGCAAACTCTGTGCTCCCCTCCAGCACATGTATTTTGGACAAAATTGCTGCCATTATGATTGAGTCCCTTTTAGAGATCGCTGGGGGAAAAATGTTTCCTTTATAGAACATGGTTTCATGCTGATTTCTAGTTCTTTCTGAATATATTTTGTTATACCCTACTAAGATTTTCAACTTTGTTCACAAAACTCAAGACAGGGAGGTAATGGATTGGACGGTGGGGAAAAGCGGATTCCTGGAAGCCATGAGGTGGCGATCCTTCACTAACGGTAATAAGTCACCTTTCTGGATAGCTTTCTCAGACAGGCATTTACACAGTGATTCCTCACATATTCTTCCAGAAAGAACAGTGAAAGGATCTGCTCTTTTCATAGTGGGACAAGTAGGGACTTTGGAGTTACATCTACATATGGATGTCAACTCTGTCAGGAGAACTTGAAGAAGTGATTCAGGCTCAGTTTAGTTATCTGTAAAACGAATCATAATTCTAGCCTTTTGAATTTTTGTGAGGATTAATTGAAAGAATGTAATATCTGTAAATAGTTAACAATGGGGTTATTATTAATGATAAAATCAATCGCAAGGAGTTGGACCGTGTTCCTGAAAGCCAGCTACTCATGGGGGGACAGAATTGTGAATTCAGCCCACGTCCTGCCTCTCCATACATGGGCTGAGTCCCAGACAGCAGTGGCCGCAGCCCGTCTTTCTGATCCTGGAGTGGTAACTGCAGCTCTAGAGTCTCTCAGCACTCTCTCTGTTTGGATTTTTTTTTTTTTTAAGATGGAGTTTTGCTCTTGTTGCTCAGGCTGGAGTGCAATGGCGCAATCTCAGCTCACTGCAACGTCTGCCTCCCGGGTTCAAGTGATTCTCCTGCCTCAACCTCCGGCATAGCTGGGATTATAGGTGCCTGCTACCACACCCGGCTAACAGCTAATTTTTATATTTTTAGCAGAGATGGGGTTGCACCATGTTGGCCAAGCTGGTTTTGAACTCCTGACCTCAGGTGATCCGCCCACCTCGGCCTCCCAAAGTGCTGGGATTACAGGGGTCCAGCCAGGACACTGACTTTTATTAACAGAGGCCAGGAAAAGAAAAAGACAGGCATGACTCATTTTTTTTTCACTTTGCATTGATTTTTTTCATACTTCAATTTGTAGTACATTATCAAAATAATTTACTGTGATGCTAATTTCTTGGTTTGTTCCCCCCTCCATAGGTCCCATTCCTATTCTTCATAGCCATATACAGGTATGTTTGATATGCATTCTTAAATGAATGTGTGTTCCCTACCAGATACGTCATATGTTGTGTGTTTAAAATTTACACTGATGGTACTATGCTACAAATTCATTTTTTTCTATTGAGAATTGATTTTTAGATTTTTCACATTTCTCTGTGCACAGTGCTCTAATGCTGTTCATCACTTCCAACATTTGTGTAGTAATTCCTCCTGTATATTTACTGTATTCTACTTATCTGTTCCTGTAGTGATGGGTACAACTCCTGGCTGCTGCAAAGAATATTCTGGGATGTATTCTCCTTGTGGACCTGAACTAGATTAGACTATTTGCCCAGCAGTTGGCTAGTGGGATAAAGAGTTTTTGTACAGTTAATTTTACCAGGAACAATAGATTGCTTTCTTGAATGGCTCCAACTGTTTACATTCTCGCCAGCAGCACCTCTTCTACATCCTTGCAAACACTTGTTCTTGAAATGTTAGTTTGCATTATTATGAACTACGGGTGAATTACAGCACATCTCTGTATACTTGTCACTCATCTGGACACTTTCAATGAAGCGTTTATTCTTATTTTTTATTATTTTTTTTTGAGACGGAGTTTCACTCTTGTTTCCCAGGCTGGAATGCAGTGGTGTGATCTCAGTATGATCTCGGCTCGCTGCAACCTCTGCCTCCCGGGTTCAAGCGATTCACCTGCCTCAGCCTCCCGAGTAGTTGGGATTATAGGCATGTGCCACCATGACTGGCTAATTTTGTATTTTTAGCAGACATAGAGTTTCTGCATGTTGGTCAGGCTGGTCTTGAACTCCCCCACCTCAGGTGATCCATCCACCTTGGCTTCCCAAAGTGATGGGATCACAAGCATGAGCCACCTCGCATAGCCTGAACTATTTATTCTTACCCTGTTTATCCCTTAAAATTTATCAAATCCATTCATAAATGTTAAGACTTAGTTATAAATCCATCTGGCCTTGATACTTTTTTTTCCCAAAGGAGTGTCTCTATATATGACTTCGGTTTATTAGGTTTATTCAAATGTTAATTTGAACTTGGGTTATCAACTTTTCTTACAAATAGTCCTTTATAATATTTTTCATTATTTTAACTTCATGTTTCTTATTTCATCTTTTTTCATTTTCTTATTTGAAACTTTGCTCATTTTTTGAATATCAGCCTTAAAGAGGTCAATGTAACTTATTGATCATCGATCCTTTCTAAGCCCTATCGCAGATTTGTTATCCTTTTCTCCTTTTCCAATTCTCTATTTTATTGATTTCTTTATCTTTATAATTTCTTTTCGTTTCTTTGAGTGTGCTGTGTTCTTCCTATTCCACACTTTTAAATTGAAAATTTGATTTTTATTTTTCTTAATAAATGTTATTTAAAGCTATAATTTCCTCTAAATACTACATAAGCTATGTCCTACAATTTTGGCATTTAATATTTTCATTGCTATTCATTTTCATGTTTTGTAATTTTTGTATTCTTTTTTAATTCAAAAGGCTTGGCTTTTTGTTATCTTTTTCTAATGCTATTGCTGGATAGTCAGATGTTTACATATATTCTCTGGAACTGAATGAGGCTTCCTTTACTGCCTCATATGTGATCAATTTTCATAACTGTCATGTTTATTTTTAAAGTATATGAATTCTAATCCCATCCATGAGGACTTTGCCCTCATGACTTAATTATCTCTTAAAGGCCCCACCTCTTAATACTGTAACATTGGAGATAAGACTTTAACCTATGAATTTTGGAGGGGACACACACATTCAAACCATAGCATTCCACCTGTAGCCCCCCTCCAAAAAATTCTTGTTTTTCTCATATGAAAAATACATTGATTCCATCTTAATAGCCCCCAAATCTTAACTCATTCCAGCATCATCTCAAAAGTCTAAAGTCCAGAGTCTCATCCAAATCAGATCTAGGTAAGACTCAAGGCACAATTCATTCTGAGGCAAATCTACCTCCAGCTGTAAGCCTATGAAATCAAACAAGTTACGTGCTTTCCAGATACAATGACGTAAGGTAGACATTTTGATTCCAAAGGAGAAATAGGAAAGAAGAAAAATGTAACAGGTCTCAACAAAATCCAAAACACAAAAGGGCCAACAATATTAGATCTTTCGGCTTGAGAATAATCTTTGACTTCATGCCCTACCTTCCACACACTAGGGAAGGAGCTGGGCCCCCAAATCCCAGAGCAGCCCCAGTCCCATGGCTTTGCTGGGTGCAGCCCGGTCTTCAGCTCTCACATGTTGAAGTTGGATGCTTGCAGCTTCCCCAGGCTGGTGATGCACACGGGTGGCTCTACCGTCTGGGGTCTTGAAGGCTTCCGCCCACCTGCATGACCCCCCCTAGGAGTTGCCATAGTGGAGACTCACTGTAGTGGCCCTGAGGCTGTCCAGGATTTTCCTTTTTTTTAAAAATCAGTTTTGGAGATGGAGTCTCACTGTGTTTCCCAGGCTGGCGTGCAGTGGCAGGATCTTGGCTCACTGCAACCTCTGCCTGCCGGGTTCAAGCAATTCTCCTGCCTCACCTCCTGAGTAGCTGGGATTACAGGCGTGTGCCACCAGGCCTGGCCAATTTTTGTATTTTTAGTGGAAACAGGGTTTCACCATGTTGTTCAAGTTAGTCTCAAACTCCTGATCTTGTGTTCCACCCTCCTCGGCCTCCCAAAGTGCTGGGATTACAGGCGTGAGCCACTGAGCCTGGCCAAGACATACTTTAAAATCTAAGTGGAGGAAGCCATGCCTCCACGGCTCTTGCACTGCACACCTGCAGAAATAGCACCATGTGGCCACTACCAAATCTCACCACTGTGCGCTCTGGAGCAGCAACCAGAGTCACATCCTGGGCCAGCCTGAGCCACAACAGAGGCAGCTGAGGAGTGCTGTGCTGGAATGCAGGGAGCAGAGACCTGAGGCAGCCCTGGACAGTGAGCCTCAAGGTCCCATGGGCACCCTGGGCCTCTCTCTCAAAACCTTTCTGCCTTCAAAGCCCTGCTACTCTGGGCCTTTGGTGGGCATAGCAACCTCAGAGATCTCTAAAATGTCTCTAGGGTCATTCTCCCACTATTTTGATGAACAGCACCGGGCTGCCTTCTAGCCATACTAATCTTATCGAAAAGCCAGTTAGCCACACCCATGGTTTTCTCACCTAAATACCCTTTTTTATTCTTTACATGGCCAAGCTGAAAATTTTTCAAATGTTTATATTCTGCCTCACTTTTAACTATAAATTATGTCTTTGCTTTTTTCCTCTTTCTCACATTTTACTAAAAGCAATTAAGAGAAGCCATGCAGCTCTATCAATAGTTTCCTTTTTTTTTCCTTTTCTCTTTCTTTTTTTTTTTTTTTTTTTTTTTTTTTTTTTTTGAGACAGAGTCTTGCTCTGTCGCCCAGGCTAGAGTGCAGTGGCACGATCTTGGCTCACTGCAACCTCCGCCTCCTGGGTTCAAGTGATTCTCCTGTCTCAGCCTCCTGAGTAGCTGAGATTAAAGGTGCTCACCACCACACCTGGCTAATTTTTGTATTTTTAGTAGAGACGGGGTTTCACTATGTTGGCCAGGCTGGTCTCGAACTCCTGACCTCAGCTGATTCACCCACCTCGGCCTCCCAAAGTGCTGGGATTACAGGTGTGAGCCACTGCACCTGGCCCAATATTTTTCTTCTGCCAAATATCTTACCTAGTTTGTTGCTATTAACTTCTTCCTTCCATAAAGCCCTCATGGATAGACATAATTCAGCCAAGTTTTTTTTGCCATTTTATAACAAAGATGGCCTTTTCTCCAGTTTCCAATAAGATATTCCTCATTTCCATCTGATACCTCATCAGAATAGCCTTTACGGTCCATATTTCTACCGACATTCTGTTTGTGACCACTTAATCTCTAAGATGTAGGCTCTCTCTACAGCTCTCAAGCCCTCACCAGTGTCACTCTTAATGCTTCATTTATGGCAATATAGGCTTTTTCTAGCCAGCTCCTCCAAATTCTTCCAGCCTCTGCCCATTACTCAGTTCCAAAGCCCCTTCCACATTTTTAGGTATTTTTAATAGCACACCCTGCTTCTCTATTTTAGTCTTTTTTGCCTCTTTAACAAAATACCACAGACTAGGTAAATAATAAAGAATGGAAATTTATTTCTTATAGTTTCTTACGGCCTGGGATATTCAAGACCAAGGTGCTGGCATCTACTCAGAGCATGCTTGCTGCGTCCTCACACGGCAGAAGGCAGAAGGGGCAAGAAAGCAAGAGGGAGCTCCTTTTCACCTCAAGTCCTTTTATAAGGGTCCTAATCCTGTCCATGAGGGTGCTGCCCCTCATACCTTATAGCTCTTAAAAGCTTCACCTCTTAATAATGTCACATTAGGGATTAGGTTTCAATCTAAGAATTTTGGAGGGAACAAAAACATTCAAACCATCTCGCTGAGATAATTTTTAAATTTTCCCATGATTTCCTCCTGTTATGTTTTGCTGTCATTTTTTTCATTTAATTTTTTTTTTGTGTGTGTACAAATCCAACTTTACCCCTATATAGTTACCTAGTTTCCAATGATCATTTACAAGTAATTCAACATTTGCCACGTATTTGAAATGTCACCTTTAGCATATACCTAATTATTAGATGTATTTGGGTACATTCATGTATCTCCTATGCTGTTGCAATAATTTGTTCACGTCTACTCTCTGTTTTGAGAGAAGAGTTTTGAAATCTCTGCTATAATTGTGAATTTGTGTATTTCTCTTTTTTGTTCCATCAGTTTTTGCTTCATGTGTTTTGAAGCTTTTTTACTAAATGCATAAACGTTTGGGATTGTTATGTACTGTTAACTGATCCTCTTATTATTACAAAATGACTTTCTTTGTCCCTGTTAATATTCTTAGCTCTCAAATGTACTTTGATAGTAGTATATCTACTCCAGCTTTTTTTTTTTTTTTTTTTTCAGACAGGGTCTGGCTCTGTCACTCAGGCTGGAGCTCAGTGGTGTGATTACAGCTCACTGCAGCCTTGAACCCCTGGGTTCAAATGATCCTCTCACCTCACCCTTCTGAGTAGCTGGGACCACAGGCATATGCCGCCATGCCTGGCTAATTTATTTATTTATTTTTGAAACAGAGTCTCACTCTGTTGACAGGCTGGAGTGCAGTGGCATAATCTCAGCTCACTGCAACCTCCGACTCCCTGGTTCAAGAGGTTCTCCTACGTCAGTCTCCTGAGTAGCTGGGATTACAGGCACGTGCCACGACGTCCAGCTAAATTTTTATATTTTTAGTAGCGACGGGGATTCACCATGTTGGCCAGGATGGTCTTGATCTCCTGCACCTCATGATCCACCCGCCTCGGCCTCCCAAAGTGCTGGGATTATGGGCGTGAGCCACGGTGCCCGGCCTTGATTTTTTATAAAGACAAGGTCTCCCTATGTTGCCCAGGCTGGTCTTAAACTGGGCTCAAGGGATTCTCCTGCCTCAGCCTCCCAAAGTGCTAGGATTTCAGGTGTGAGCCACAGCCCCTGGTCTACTCTAGCCTTTTAAAATTAGCATTAGCATGATATATCTTTTGGTACTTTTTTTTTACTTTTAACTTATTTATATTTTTAATATAATTATAACCTTATTATAATTTAAATGTGACCTTTGTAATTTAAATATAACCTTTATATTTAAAATGGGTTTCTCATAGGCATCATACAGTTGGGTGCTTTTTAACAATTTAGCCTGAAAATCTGTTTAGTTGGGGATGTTTAAACCATTTACACTTTTTAAATTTATTGAGTAAAAATCACATAATATGAAAGTAATCATTTTAAAGTGAACAATTCAGTGGCATTTAGTACATTCCCAGTGTTGTGCAACAGCCACCTCTAATTCCAAAACGTTTCCATCATTCCAAAGGAAAACTTCTTATTGATTAAGCAGTTTCTCCCCCGATTCTTCCCTTCCTCTGTTCCCTAGTAACCACTAATCTGTGTTCTATGTCTACGGCTTTTTTATTTTGGATATTTCGTATAAATTGTGTCATGCAGTATGAAAGCTTTCGTGTCTCCCTTCTTTAGCATAATGTTTTGCAGCTTCATCCATGTTGTGGCATCATCGATACTTCGTTCTTTTTTTTTTTTTTTTTTTTTGAGACGGAGTCTGCTCTGTAGCCCAGGTGCAGTCTCGGCTCACTGCAACCTCCGGCTCCCAGGTTCAAGCAATTCTCTTGTCTCAGCCTCCTGAGTAGCTGGGATTACAGGCACACACCACCACACCCAGCTAATTTTTGTGTTTAGAGACGGGGTTTTACCATGTTGGTCAGGCTGGTCTCAAACTCCTGACCTTGTGATCCAGCCACCTTGGCCTCCCAAAATGTTTGGGATTACAGGCATGAGCCACTGCACCCGGTCACTTTTTTTTTTTTTTTATGGCTGAATAATATTCCATTGTATTAATTACCACAACTGGTAATTTTGTTTATTTGGTAACTTTCCTTTATTTGGTAACCTGGTAACTTTATTCATCTGTTGAATGACATCTGGGTTATTTCCACCTTTTGGCTATTGTAAATAGTGCAGCTATGAACATGTGTGTGCATGTTCTTGTTTTCAGTTCTTTTGGGTATATACTTAGGGGTAGAATCATTAAGTCATATGGTAATTCACTGTTTAACTTTCTGAGGAACTGCCAAATCATTTTCTACAGTGGCTGAACTATTTTACATTCCCACCAACAATGTACCAGTTTTCCAATATCTTCGCATCCTCACTGTTTCCTTCTTTGATTATTGCCATTCTAGTAGATGTGAAGTGGTACCTTACTGTGGTTTTCATTTGCGTTTCACTAATGACTAATGATGTCAAACATCTTTTCATATGTTTATTGGTCATTTTGCATATCTCTCTTTGGCTAGATGTCTACTCATGTCTTTTACCCAGAGTTTAATTTGTTTTTTTGTCTTTTCACTGTTGAGTCACAAAGAAATCTCAATATGTATTAGATAATAAACCCTTATCCTATACCTGATTTGCAAATATTTTCCTTCATTCTTTTTTTTTTTTTTTTTTTTTTTTGAGATGAAGTCTGGCTCTGTTGCCAGGCTGGAGTGCAATGGTTCGATCTTGGCTCACTGCAACCTCTGCCTCCCGGTCTCAAGCGATTCTCCTGCCTCAGCCTCCCAAGTATCTGGGACTACAGGTTCGTACCACCACGCCCAGCTAATTTTCGTATTTTTAGTAGAGATGGGGTTTCACCATGTTGGCCAGGATGTTCTTGATCTCTTGACCTTGTGATCTGCCTGCCTCGGACTCCCAAAGTGCTGGGATTACAGGTATGAGCCACCACACCCGGCCCTCCTTCATTCTTTAGGCTATCTTTTTACTGTCTTCATAATGTCCTGTGATGCACAACAGTTTCTGATTTTTATGCAGTGCTGTTTAACAAATGTGAGCAAAAGGGATGAGTGTAATTTCTGGACTGCAACCCTAGAAAGCACTGTGCCTGCTTCCTCTGCCCTCTTCTTCCCTACTGGCTGGGAGATACTGAGAATTTTAACAACCTCCTTTGTCCCAAAGACGGATACTACTCATGCTGGAAAGCAGAGCTATCCCACCACCCCTGGACTGCTCAGCTTGAGACTCTTACACGAGGCAGAAATAAACATATGGTATTCAGGTCACTTAATATGTATTTTAGGATCTTTGCTATATCAGCTTAACCTATATTCTAATTTTACAACTACAGTGTGGCATACAAATATTACCATTTTCTGGTTGTGCCATGGTGAAGGCTGGGAAGGACTATGACCTGGACCATTTGTTCTTGGTCCCTTTTGCTGACCCTCCCTTCTCACTGCCATCAAGTGGAGAATCCTTTCCTCCATACCATCCAGGTAGTTGGCTTATTCTGGTCCCAAAGATAAAGGTCAAATATCCCAACTCTTGCAGAAAATTTGAGCATATATTGGCCATAGGATGCCATTGCCTTGCCTTGGGTAGCACATGTGATAAAGGTTGGTGAGCCCTGGTGCTGGAAATCCCCAAATATGCCCCCTCCACTAAATCCCCAGGGGTCCGACACTCATGAAAGACTGCTTGCATCATGGGTTGTCCTGACATAGAGTTCCCCTGAAGACTTCCCTTCCTAGCTGGGAATCAGGAGTTCCACCTCCTCCAAAGAGAGACATTTTCATCGTTGTTTCCTCAGTCCTCATGGTCTTTCTCCTGCTCTGGATGGCTTGGGACACCAGGAAAACTGAGTCTCCCCCAGTTTATCTTCCAGCCTCTGAGCACCGTTATGATGCAGTGAGCTGCCCAAATTAAGGCGAATTGCAGGTCTGACTTCTTGGCTTGTTGGTTCCCTTGGACGTGCATTCTCAGAGCGCTCCTCTCCCAGGTGTAGCCTCTCCATCCCTCGGGCTTCCTGATAGCAGCACCTTCAGCTGAGCGGGTGGGCAGGAGCTCCTTAGAACCCTCCCTTCCTCCCTCCGCTTGGCTCCTCCTCTCCCCCACATCACTCTTTCCCCGGTGCAGGGGCAGCCGTTGGGGCCTCAGCTTTAGTTCTTCCAGCTGAACCCTGGGATGGCGCGGGGCTGTGGCTCTAGGAAGTATCTGGGCCTGCACGCGGTTTGCATCATTGGGCGCACGCGCCTCGCCCTCTGAACTACGAGCCCCATAACCCTTCGCGACGAGTGTCTCCCGCCTTTCCCCTGTTTCATTTCCCAGAGGCCACTGCAGGTCGGTCCTGCCCCTGGAGCTGCGGTCCCCGTCTTCCCAGGGTGAATGAGGGTGTGCGAAGCGGTGCTGCTTGTACCCAGGAGAACCAGGTAGGACGGTTGCATGCTTCATTGAGGCCAGCCTTTGCCCGCCGGGAGCTGTAGGACGGTCTTTGTCTGGAGTTGCCTATGGGCGTTCGCGGGTGTCGGCCTTGGTGGGTCTGCGCGTGCGCCTGCTGGTGCGTGTTCCGAGCCTGCTCACGAGAGCGTGTGTGCGCCTTCTGTCTTGCGTTGCTATGACGTTTGCATCTGTGCATCTGGAATAGCTTGTGTGGGGGCACTGTGCGTGCGTTACCGTGTGTGTCTCAGGCAGGATTGTGACGGGCCATGTGACTGTGATGCCATCACCAGGTTGGTGAGATGGCGTGACCGCGTGCTGCCTATCAGTCTCCAGTAGGCTCCTCCACCGTCTTGGTAATGGTGGTAATAGCTAACACCGCAGGGGCCAGGGATGAAATCTTGGCATTCAGCCTGTGAGTCTTGGTCAGCTTCCATGCCTGGAGGCCTCTTTGACCAGCCACACCGGGCTGTTAAATTGTGACAAAGTGGTATTGGCACTGCTTGCACAGGGTCATGAACTAAAAGGGTAAGATCTTCAAACAAGGGATGTGATATTTACTTTTGCTGGATCACATGTCTTATCTACCTTTTTGGAGATAATTTGTATGTAAGTAACACATACAGAAGTATTTATTCATTTATTTATTTAGAGACAGAGTCTTGCTCTGTTGACAGAGAATGGGGTGCAGTGGCCTCCTAGGTTCAAGTGATTCTCCTGCCTTAGCTTCCCAAGGAGCTGGGACTACATGTGCATGCCACCACACCCAGCTAATTTTTGTATTTTTAGTAGAGACGGGGTTTCACCATATTGCCCAGGCTGGTCTCAAACTCCTGATCTTATGATCCACCCACCTGGGCCTCCCGAAGTGCTGGGATTACAGGCATGAGCCACCACACCTGGCCTCTTCTTCTTATAATAGGCCGCCTTGTATTATTTTTAACCTCTCCCTCATATAACCCCTCCCTCTGTTCCACTCTTCCTACAGAAGTAAGCACTATAATGGATTAGAAAAGTATCATTCCCATATATTTCCTTAGAATTTTAGTGCACGTCTCTAAACAACATCTTCTGGATTTCATCCATGCTAAAGTATACATTTTAACATTCTGACATTAGAATACATCTTACGGTTGACAGTGTATCATATTTTAATGATGTATTTTTTCTTACTTGCACATGAAATAATAGTGTGTCAATAACTGATAACATTTTAGAATCCTTGAAATATAGTATTACTGTTTTGCCTAATTTTGAAATGTATTTAAGTATTACATACTATAATTCTTCTACAGCTTGCTTTTTTCCCTCAACATATTTATGCAATTTATTTGTGCTTGATATTTGTAGCTTTAGTTCACATATTACCACTGCTGTATAAATAATCTATTTTCATTCTCCTGTTGGTAGATACTACAATGTTGCTATAACACTGCTGTTAATGTGTGAAAGAGGTTTTATTGGTTCATCCCTAGAAGTGAGAATTTTGGGACTTTGCGGTATAGGTGTCCTCAGCCTCACTAATATTGTTAGTGAACATTCCCACTATTAATGTATGAGTTCATTTTTCCATTTGATTCTGGTCCTCACCAATCCTTATTGTCAGGTGTTTTTTCCAAAGATTAATTTTTTTAGAGCAGTTTTAGGTTCACACAAAATTAGGCAGAAAGTACAGAGATTTTCCATATGCCCTCCCCCCAACACCTCGATGGCCTCCCCAGTTGTCAACACCTCCCATCCATGTGGTCTATTTGTTGTAACTGATGAATCTACACGGATAGTGTGGTCTATTAGTAACTGATGAATCTACATTGATTTTTTTTTTTTGAGACAGAGTCTCACTCTGTTGCCCAGGCTGGAGTGCAGTGGTGTGATCTGCACTCACCACAGCCTCTGCCTCCTGGGTTCAAGCGATTCTCCTGCCTCAGCCTCCTAAGTAGCTGGGACTACAGGCGTGTGCCACCATGCCTGGCTAATTTCTGTACTTCTAGTAGAGACAGGGTTTCACTATGTTGGCCAGGCTGATCTCGAACTCCTGACCTCATGATCCCAAAGTGCTGGCATCACAGATGTGAGCCACTGCGCCCGGCCAGCATTGATACATTGCTGTCACTCAAAGTCCATAGGGTTCACTGTTGGTGTTGTAGAGTCTGTAGATTTTGACAAATAGATCATGTTATGCATTCACCATTATTGTATCATCCAAAATCTGTCTCCTATAATAATTTCATACCACCTTCTGTTGCTACTGCAGGTTGTCACCAAGCCCTAAGGAAAAGGAGAGAATGCCATTGGCAATCAGGACAAGTTTAATAATCATGCGAGCTTGAGCAAGTGTTAAATGAAACTGTTAAGACTGCGAGCGTTTTGATGAAAAAAAGCATGATCAACTTGAGCTGGCAAAATGCAGAAAAGTCTGCAAACCACATTTGTGGTTGTACCAGAGCATCAGCTCAAGCGTTCCCCTTCTGATAAGGGACCAGGTAACCAAGAATGAGAGCAAATATGGGTGATATAAAGAGGGTGATGATGGGCACAGAGGAGCTCCTGCGTGGTAAGAAAGGAAGCTAGGAAAGATTCATTAGTAATGCCCTTCACATGTGCAAATCTAAATGAGTAACGCTAACTCTACTTCTGTCTGGTGAGGAAAAGTTTGTAAAGCCATTATTGGGGCACCTAACTCCACCTGTTGCGTAGTTTAAAAATGTTCCTGGATTTTGTGTTGCCAGTTTTGCATGGCATCTTGCTACACTATAGCTGTCTTCAGTTTTTTTTTTTTTTTGAACCATCTGTAAAGATAGTAGTGGCATGAAGCAAGGGCTTAGAGACAATAGATAATTTTTTTTTCTTCTAAAGGGTTTATTGTCACAGATGATCTGGTAAAGTTTTTTTTTAAATTATACTTTACGTTCTGGGGTACATGTGCAGAACGTGCAGGTGTTACATAGGTATACACATGCCTTGGTGTTTGCTGCATCCATCACCCCGTCATCTACATTAGGTATTTCTCCTAATGTTATCCTTCCCCAATCCCCCCCACCCCTTGCTATCCCTTTCCTGGTCCCCCCCCCACCCCCCTCACAGGCCCCGATATGTGATGTTCCCCTCCCTGTGTCCATGTGTTTTCATTGTTCAACACCCACCTATGAGTGAGAACATGCGATGTCTGGTTTTCTGTTCTTGTGTCAGTTTGCTGAGAATGATGGTTTCCAGCTTCATCCACGTCCCCGCAAAGGACATGAACTCATCCTTTTTTATGGCTGCAAAAAATATATGGAATTCTTCACGAATTTGTGTGTCATCCTTGCGCAGGGGCCAGGCTAATCTTCTCTGTTTGGTTCCAGTTTTAGTAAATGTGCTGCTGAAGCGAGCACAACAATAGATAAATTTTAACAGGTGTAGTTTGTAAAAAAATTCAGGAGCTTCAAGGCTGGTAAATGGAAGCTGATATTACCAATGAAGTCAGCTATTGCTGCTTGCCAATCAAGATCACAAGCTAAGAGAGTGTAAAATTGTTCCTTGCTTAGCGGTAGGAAAAGAGTAGCAGGGTCATATCTTGATAATTGGATGCAACATCAGCACCCCTTTATGAGAAGAGAGGCTATTAAATCTGTGGTCTTTTGTATATGTTTAGAGGGGTTATGAGATAGGTAAATAGCACATAAAGTACAGAAATGGCAAAAGATAAAGCCTACCTGTTAAACTAAGGCATGGAAGGGATGGATATTTTAAGTGATTTTTAAACACATTTGGCCCTTGAAAGTTATTGGAATGTGACTGCAAGTCACCAGGATAACAAACCTACATTGAGTTAGCTTAAGTGTGTAAAAAAAAAAGAAAAGAAAACCCCAAAAACATTTTTAAATGTCTTTAGGTGTTGGCCATTTTCTTGGATTTGCCGTTAGCTAGAATGTCTTAGAAGTGAGCTGCTTTCACCTGCTGTGGGCTCCTTGGGCAGCCTCTGTTTTAACAGCCCGCCTCCTCGTGCCCTTACACTACAAGTGGCAGCAAGAGGCCAGAGAATGACCAGGTGGCAAAGTGCATGTATGAGTGTGCTGAGGCATTAGGCAAGAGGGTCACAGGCTGGGAGAAACCACTCCCCTCCTCCTCCAGGCCACCGACGCTTGGAGCCAACTCTGTTGGGTAAGGCACTGAAAACATGCTGGGCTTTTTATTATTCTTACTACCCCGAAGCAGAGAGGCTCAGGGGAGGAGCAGACATGCAGCACAGGGTCTGCTTTGAAGTTTCCCAGCCACAGTGTTCTGAAGATGACAGCAGCTGGAAAAGCTTGTCCCCCCTCAGCCTAGTTAGCATTTAATATACGGCTATGGGAGAGCGCCCCTCATTAGCAGGCTTCTCCCCCAGAGCTGTGTACTCAAGGCTGCTCCACACCCCTCTGTCTACTTTAGGCTAATAAGGTCAGGGTGCACATGGACTGTTTCTTAGCCCTTTCCCCAGGGGACCAGGGAAGACAAGGAATTGCTTGTCGGCTGAGACATTCGAAGGTGGCAGAAGTAGGAAAAGCCACAGCACAGAAGCAGCAGGCCACTTTCTGGGCACAGTTACTAAGGTGAAAAGGATTCTTAGGACTGGGCTGGAGCTGCCTGAAGCCACCCGGGACGTGGTCTGTGTCTCTCGGCCCCCGCTCTGTCACCACAAACCCAGAAAGTGGCAACTTGCCTAGACTGCCAGTGACTAAATGGGCACTCCGTGGCATCTCAGCAACTCTCCTGTGCCAGGCCTCTGTGGGCAGCAAGAAAGCCAGAGCTTTCTGGGATAAAACCCAGGAGGCAGCATGCAACTTTCCCTTATACTCCAGGGAAACAGAAAAAAGACAAGGCCAGGAAGGCCGATGCTGGAAGCAGGAAGCGGAGAACTTGCTTATTAGGAAGACAGTCATCCTCAGCCACTTTCCTTCCCCTCCTGGAGGCTCCTCTCCAACAGGGAAGTCTGTCGAGGAGTGTGGCCACCCGATCATATAGATGGTTTGCTGATTGGGGGTCTTATCCAAGAACCATCCCTTGGGCAGCCTCCAATCTCAAGGGGGATGGGAGGCGCTGTTCGCTGGATGGGGCCAACAGATGCAGGTTCCTTTAAGGGTGGAGGAAAATAAGGCAATGGCTTTTCTATTGGAGGAGGAAAAGCCTCTGGTCCATCCTTATTCTCAGTAGAAAAAATATCTTCCTTATTCCCCATACAAGGGAATGAAGGCTGGAGAGGAGTTTCTCCCTGTTGTTCTGGTTCCTGCTTTTCCTTCTCCTTTAAATCTCCTGAATTCCCTTCAGGTGGAGAAGATGGGCAGTCTTGACTCACCACAATTTGGTAGATAAAGAGGATACAACACAGAGCGTACCAGTGCCCAGGTGGTCAAAATAGTAACATTAGTAAAGTGACCTTGCTCATACCCTTTTTTCAGGCAGCAACCTATCTGCTCCCGTAACTCTAAATCTAAGGTTCCTTATCAGGAAACCAATGGCATTCCTGCTGAATTAATGCCTTGTGTAGAGCTCCAGGCTCTACAGTGCACTTAAGTAGTCGTTGCACTGTTTTAAAAATACTTTCTGCTCTTTGGTCATTTCTTGACCCATGATAACCTAACCCCTGATACTTTATGCTTGCATCCCGTCCTCCTGATGGGAGTCAGGACTATCCCTTACCGGGATTCCCCAAAAATTGATGAGCTCTCTGCCTTCATGGGTAACTTCAAGGGGATCACATCGCGGGCACCACTTGCAGAGCTTATAGCTTGCAGTGAACGCCAAGAATGAAGTACTCAGACAATTCCAGCTGAGCAGGGCTAGAGGGTAGCTCTTCTGAGAGAGTCTGCCCCGGCAACTGTCTGCCAAGTGTTTATTGAAGGGGCTTGTGTTAACTACAGACATCCACTAGATGGTCATTTGAGGTGGGTTGCTGAGGCACCTGTGACCTTGTACACACCCAAACTGCATTCTCAGGAGGCTGTTTTCAGGGTTCCTTATCACAACACACACTCTACTCCCTGTCCTGTTTCAGGGTAAAGGAGTTTCATTCCCATGCACAAATAACGTTAACACAGTGACTCAGTATTTTTCCATGACCCGGCCTCAAATGCCATGTACATAAGCTTGAATATGTTGCCATGTGCCCCCTACATGAATGGCTTTTTATTTTTTTGAGACAGGGACTCATTCTGTCACCCAGGTTGGAGGACAGTGGTGTGATATCGGCTCATTGCAACCTCAGCCTCCCAGGCTCAAGAAATCCTCCTACCTCAGTCTCCCAAGTTGCTGGGACCACAGGCATATGCCACCACACCCAGCTAATTTTCTATATTTTTGGTAGAGATGAGGTTTCACTATGTTCCTCAGGCTGATCTCGAACTCCTAAGCTCAGATGATCTAGCCACCTTGGCCTCTGAAAGTGCTGGGATTACAGGCATGAGCCATCATGCCTGGTCCTCTGAATAGGCTTTTAATGCATACAAAAGTGCCCTATTCTGGAAAAAAATGCCACAAAGGACCTTCATTAGTAAGGAAAAGAAGGGAGCAGCAGGATTTAAGGCAGGAATGGATAGGATAACTACTGTTTTGTGCAAATGCAGCTGGGTTTATGATGAGGACTGCCCTTATCTATAAAGCTGCTAACCCCTCAGCCTCGAAGGGAAAAGAGAACACCAGCTCTCAGCCATCTGGCTGTATAACAAGAAGGTCTGACAGCTGGAACCCTTCTCCCTGGATTGGTTCCATTGACACCTTGTCCCTGAGATCAGGAAGCATCTTGCCAGTAAGAGACTGCCTTTTAAAATTCTTTTGATATTGGACAATGCTTCTGACCACCCAGAGCCCGATCAGTTTAACACTGAAGATGTCAAAATGGTTTGCTTGCCTCCAAACAATATGTCTAATTCGGCCTCTAGACTTGGGGACATAAGGGCCCTTCAAGGCTCATTACACGTGGTACTCTGTAGAAAAGATTGTCAGTGCTATAGAGAGAACCCTGACAGAACACTGTGGAAGTCTGGAAGGATTACACCGCTGAAGATGCCATCATTGTTATAGAAAAAGCTATGAAAGCCATCAAGCCAAAACAGTAAATTCCTGCTGGAGAAAACTGTGTCTAGATGTTGTGCATGACTTCGTGGGATTTATGACAGAGCCAATCAAGGACATTATGAAAGAGAAAGAGACTGTCAATATGAAAAAAAAGGTTAGAGGTGAGGAATCTTTGAAAAAATTAAGGAGCTAGCAGATACGACACCAGAGGCATTAACAGCCGATGACTTGCTGGAGACGAATGCTTCTGAACCAGCGCCAGACACTGAGACACAGACAAGAAGAAGCAGTGCCGGAAAACAAACTGACAGTAGACACCTGGCAGAAGGGTTCCAATTATTCAAAACTGCTCTTGACTTCCTTTTAACATGGACCCTTCTATGGTACAGGCACTGAAACTAAAGCAAATGGTGGGAGAAAGTTTGGTGCCATATAGAAACATTCTTAGAGAAAAAAAAGCAAAAAAGTCAGACAAATTATGATGTATTTCCATAAAGTTACCCCAAGGATGACTGCCTCTCCATCCTCCACTCCCCGCCTCCTCCATCTCTTCTACTTCTGCCACCTCTGAGCAAGACCAGCCCCTCCCTCTTCCTCCTTCCCCCTCAGCCCACTCAGGGTGAAGATGATGAGGGTGCAAACCTCTATGATAATCCACTGCCATTTAATGAATAGTATCTTCTCTCCCTTATGATTTCTTAACATTTTCTTTTCTCTAGCTTATTTTATTGTCAAAGTACAATGTATAATACTTCTACAAAATGTGTTGACTTGTGTATGTATCAGTTATGTATCAGTAAGGTTTCTAGTCATCAGTAGGCTATTAGCAGTTAAGTTATACACAGATTTTCATTGCATGGTGGCAGTGTCCCCAACCCCCAATTGTTCAAGGATCAACAGTAAATAAGTAAATAAACAAAATACACATTTACATGCACACACGTATCTGTATATATTCTATTGGTTCTGTTTCTGTGGAGAACGCTGATATGTACACTGACACATCACATGTCACACACACACAGATATGCCCAAAGTGAGTAGCACAGGAACACAGGCCAGTGCTGATTCCACCATGACCCAGTATTTATAAGTTTACCACTTTGTACAATGCATCTCCAAAATGTGTAAGGTGAGTAATAGAATTCTGATTTTATTAATGTGAAAATTGGGGTTCAGAGAGGTTTGCTGTATTGTCAGAGTTGCCTAATGACACGTATCATGAACCAGCAGTTGAGAATACATGTATCTAGACTGTAGAGCAGAAGATTTTGGAGTACAGTGCCTACCTGTGATTCCACTTAAGTTTGATAAGTGCTATGATAGTGTATGAAGACAATGCTGTGTATTCAGAGACGGGGTAGAATATTCTGTCTAGAGTGGTAGGGCCAGAGACGATTAACCACAAACTCATTTCAGTTAAATGATAAAGATAGACTTCTTGAAAAAAGTATCCAAAAAATTGGCCAGGCGGCGTGGCTCACGCCTGTAATCCCTGCACTTTGGGAGACCGAGGCAGGCAGATCATGAAGTCAGGAGATTGAGACTATCCTGGTCAACATGGCGAAACCCCGTCTCTACTAAAATACAAAAAGAAAAAAAGCCGGGTGTCGTGGCGTGTGCCTGTAATCCCAGCTACTTGGGAGGCTGAGGCAGGGGGAACTGCTTGAACCCAAGAGGTGGAGGTTGCATGCCACTGCACTGCAGCCTGGTGACAGAGCAAGACTCCATCTCAAAAAAAAATTATCCAAAAAACCTTCCTTCCAAACACCCTTACAAATAGTACTAAGTGACCTTGAAATTAAAATCCTCAACTTAGGCCTTATTTTAAGCCGTAGGGAATGTTAGACATAATCAGCTCCATTCTTTGAACTCGGGACATGGAAGATGAGAGTGTAAATAATAAAACTCAAATGGATTTCTTTTTTTCTCTAGCAGAATTGTACCCAGTACACTTGAGCAGGGTAAAACATGTTAGAGCATGCAAAGCCAGAGTCTATACCCAGAGACACAAAGAGTGATAGTGTTTTAAGGAAGCATACTGTTTTTTTTTTGAGACAGTTTCACTCTTGTTTCCCAGGCTGGAGTGCAATGGTGTGGTCTCCTGGGCTCAAGCGATTCTCCTGTCTCAGCCTCCCAAGTAGCTGGGATTACACGCATGCGCCATCACACCTGGCTAGTATTTGTATTTTTAGTAGAGATGGGGTTTCACCATGTTGGCCAGGTTGGTCTCTAACTCGTGACCTCAGGCGATCTACCCGCCTCGGCCTCTCAAAGTGCTGGGATTACAGGTTTGAGCCACCACACCTGGCCAGAAACATGCTTTTTTTTGAAAGCAAGATGACATTCATGGAAGACAAAACTGCAGAATTTGTATTATATGTTTTTGAGACCAGATGAGCGAAGAGGGAGAGGGTGCCAGGGAGATAAGGTTAGGTTTAGATATCCAGAAAATTGAGGAGAAGCTTGTTCCCTACTTCTGTCCATCTTTCTCCTGGTAATTACACCTGAGATCTTGCAGAAAACAGTCACATCTTACATTTATTTATGGCTTTTATAAATTGACTAATATAAATATTATTAGCAAGAATAATATTTAATACTTACTCTTAACTTACTCATCCATTTTTTGTATTCCTCTAAGAAGTGTGGAAATTGGAGAAGGAAAGATTGTACAAATCTCCCAAATTAACAATGTGTTCTGTTTACCTCTCTGACTTATGAACTGGAGACTGGATACAAAGTCATTTGCCTTTCCACTCTCTTTAAACAGTAGCAGAGGAGGGGCCCATTCTAATATATTTAGAAAGCCACAAGTATGAGCAACACATATCCACAACCTCACAAATACTCAAAAAGTTGAACCAGTACTTCCTGATGGGAGTAACCTAGCCATTACAAAATACCCTGTCAAAGGGTAGAAAACAAGTATAATGGTTCCACAGGGGTCATGCGCATGTGTACACATGTAGTCTGCGTGTCTCTGAGTGTATGCATTCATATATTTTTTTCTGTTTGTTTTTGAGATGGAGTCTTGCTTTGTTGCCCAGGCTGGAGTATAGTGGCGTGATCTGGGCTCACTGCAACCTCCACCTCCCAGGTTCAAGTGATTCTCCTGCCTCAGCCTCTTGAGTAGCTGGGATTACAGGCGTGTGCTACCACGTCCAGCTAATTTTTGTATTTTTAGTAGAGACAATGTTTCACCATGTTGGTCGATCTGCTCTCAAACTTCTGACCTAGTGATCCGCCCGCCTCAGCCTCCCAAAGTGCTGGGATTACAGGCGTGAGCCATCGCGCCCAGCCACATTCATAGATGTTAATCCTTTACATGTTTAAGTATTTTTAGGTCCTAAACGAATCTTTGAATACCAAATCATATTTTCAGCATAAGACCAGTTCTCTTGGTTCTGACATAATGAGCAGATTTTTTTTTTATCTTATTAAAAAGAAGAGATGGTGGTGCTGGTAAGGGCTCAGTGGCTTTCGCCTTTCATGGCTGGGATTATACTAAGGAGAGACAGTTTCATCCCATGGTGAATTTGGAATAAATATAACTAGGGCACAAATCTGTGAAGCCATGTCATATATTCTGGTCTGATGTGGGTTCCTGTTGGCCATTACGTGGATCCTACAACACAATCCAGTTTATTCCAGGTAAACTGGGCTCTGGGCATGTGGAGGTTTCTCGAAGTAAGGCAGAGGAAAGCACCTATTGCTCCAAAAATATAGCCCTAATCCAAACTTCTCTCCAGGGGGAGACCTCTCTTTCTCACGTTGTACTTTCTAAATGAGTGTCTCTGGATGAGCCTCTACTGCTTATAACTGTAGGCAGGGATGTGTTACTGGGTTGTGCATGGGGCATCTTATAGCACAGGCAAAGGTACTGTATTTATGGTTCTCCTCTGCCTGTGGAGATGTCATTACCGTGTCACCTGTAAAAAGAGTGACACTGTCTACAAGGAGAGACTGGGACATTTCTGCAGAAGAGTGCCACTTCTGTGCCAGGTGCAAATGACAATAATCAGTTGTTGGTGTTAGGAGGGCTTGATGAGCATAAACCTCTAGCACAGAAGTTTTGGCATGCTCCCTGGGGCGAACCTTAAGTCAAAGGGTGAAGTGGGAGAGGAAAGAAAAAACTGAACCTGTCAGAATCCCTATCACTCAGTGTTTTTAAGATAATACTTTCCCCCAAATTGTACTTTCATCTACACAGTATTATTGCAGGGTCAATTCATGATGACACTCACCACTTGCTCTACAGTTTCAAATCCTAAACACAACTCAGCCTGGTTGTGGTGTCTGTGTCTTTCTCTCTCTCTGTCGCCAGGCTGGAGTGTAGTGGCATAACCTTGGCTCGCCTCAAGAAGAACAGTGCCTCCGTGTTTCAAGCGATTCCTGTGCCTCAGCCTCCCGAGTAGCTGGGACTACAGGCATGCACCACTAGGCCCGGCTAATTTTTTATATTTTAGTAGAGACAGGGTTTCACCATGTTGGCCAGGATGGTCTCCATCTCCTGACCTCGTGATCCACCCGCTTGGCCTCCCAAAGTGCTGGGATTACAGGTGTGAGCCACTGCACCCGGCCTTTTAAAAAAATTTTATTTTAGAGTCAGGGGGTACATGTGCAGGTTTTTACCTGGGTATATTGTGTGATGCTGAGGTTTGGGGTACAAATGATCCTGTCACCCACGTACTGAGCATGGTACCCAGTGGTTTCTTTCAACCCTTGCCTCCCTTTATGTGTTTTCACTGCCTCTTATGTTTTAGCCTTTGATGACTGCTTAACTGGTTTTTCTCCCAGAAGTCAGCTTTAAAATCCCATTCCAGAAGTTTACTGACCATTTATAAGGCCAGAAATGTAAACAGAAAGCATATAGATTGGAAAGAACAAAATATAACTGGCCCTATTTGCAGATTATATTATTTTCTACGTAGAAAATTCAAAGGGATTTACAAACAGGAATGTCACAGCACACGCACATCCAGTGAATCAGTTAAGTTTAAATGTAGTACATTTACAGGAGCTAAAAATGACAAAACAGTGATTAAAACTATAAAACAGTGATGAAAACTGATGAAATCAAAGACCTACATAAATCAAGATACATATTATGCTTATGGAGTGGAAGGCTCAGTAAAGATTTCTATTCTTCACCCAATGAAATAAAGGCTTAATGCAATTTCAATCGAAATTTAAGCAGGGTTTTTGAAAACACAGGCTGATCCAAAAATTTATATTAAAAAGCAAAGAAGGTAGAATAGATAAATGAATTTTGAAAACAAGTAACAGGTCAGGTGTGGTGGCTCACGCCTGTAATTCCAGCACTCTGGGAGGCCAAGGCTGGAGGATTCCTTGAGCTCAAGAGTTTCAGACCAGCCTGGGCAACATGACAAACCATCGCTACTAAAAATACAAAATTAGCTGAGTGTGGTGACACACACCTGTAGTCTCAGCTACTCGGCTGGGAGACTCATTTGATTCTGGGAACTTGAGGCTGCAGTGAGCTGTGACTGCGCCATTGCACTCCAGCCTGGGTGACAGGAGTGAGACCCTGCCTAAGAAATAAAAATAAAGTGAGAGGAATCACTATATAGCTACAGTAATCAAGACAGTGTGGCACTGATAGAGGGATAGATGCATAGACTGTTGGAAAGGAAGAGCGTTCAGAAGCATACAAGTAGGCCAAGCAATTTAATGGAAAAAAAAATATTTTTTTCAATGAATAGCATTATAAAAGTAGATATCCAAAAAATGAACCTTGACCTAAAGTTTATTCCTTATAGAAAATTAACTCGGCCAGGTATGGTGGCTCAAACCTGTAATCCCAGCACTTTGGGAGGCCAAGGTGGGTGGATCACCTGAGGTCGGGAGTTTGAGACCAGCCTGACCAACATGGTGAAACCCCATCTCTACCAAAAACACAAAAAATTATCCAGGTGCACTGGCGCATGCCTGTAATCCCAACTACTGGGGAGGCTGAGGCAGGAGAACTGCTTGAACCAAGGAGGCGGAGGTTGTGGTGAGCCAAGATTGCGCCACTGCATTCCAGCCTGGGCAACAAAAGCGAAACTCTGTCCTCTGTCTCAAAAAAACAAACAAAAACCTCAAAATGTATCATAGACTAGATAATTTTCACATTCAGCTTTAAAATTTGTATCTGAAATAAACTGAAAACAATAGTTTTAACATGCAAGTAACTGACAAAGGATTTGTGTCCAGAATATAACACAAAAAAATAAAAAAATCCATTATGAAAAAACTATAAAGAATAGATTAGTAATTGCCAGGGGTTAGGAATGGGAAGTGAGGAGAGGACAGGAAGATGGGTGTGGCTATAAGTGGATAGAACAAGGGATCTTTGTAGTGTTACAAGTTTTATATATTGTCTATTGAGGGGGGACACATACTAATCTGCACATGAGATAAAATTGTGTAAAACTATACAGACACATACACAAGTGCACATAAAACTGATAATGTTTGTGGATTGTACCAATGTTAAATTTGATACTATTACATAACATGTTACCATTAGGAGAAACGAGGCGTAGGGTAGAAGGACTAAATAGTACTATAGGATATTATTTGTATAACTTCCTATAAATCTATAATTGTTTCTAAGAAAAACATTTTTTAAAGTTCCAGTAGAAAAAAACAGATAATATATGAATAGACTATTCACAGAAAATGAAATTGGAGGAAACATATTGGTTTTTTTGTTTTTATTGAGATGGAGTCTCACTCTGTCACCCAGGCTGGAGTGCAGTGGCATGATCTCGGCTCATTGCAACCTTTGCCTCCCGGGTTCAAGTGATTCTCATGCCTCAGCCTCCCAACTAGCTGGGATTACAAGCGCATGCCACCACGCCCAGCTAATTTTTGTATTTTTAGTACAGATGGGGTTCCACCATGTTGGCCAGGGTGGTCTCAAACTCCTGACCTCAAATGATCTGCCTGCCTTGGCCTCCCAAAGTGCCGGGATTATAGGTGTGAGTCACCACTGTGCCCAGCTGCAACATAATTATCTGAGAGGCCTGCATATAAAACATCTGTGGAACAGGATGAAGTGAGTTTTTCACTTTCCACTGGGCCCTTACCTGGCATATATAAAATCACCAGCATCTGCATCCCCATTTATTGATCCAGAAATAAAGCAAGCTTTGTTGAGATATATAGAAATTGCTCCTACTCTAACACCAGTAACTATCCTTGGCTTGACATATTAGAATGTAAACCACATTTTACAGTATGCATGGTCTCTTTCCCCTCACTCCAAAGCCAACCCAAATGAAGGTGGATTTTTTTTTCCCCAAATGAATAGTCAGTTATCCCAATAATAACTGTTTTGTTCCTATACTCCTTTGAACCAGAAAAAAAATTTAGGATAAAATTAAAAATTCCCTCAAATAAATGCTAAAGTATTGCTGATTTTATTATTCCAATTAACATGAAGAGACAGTAAACAAAATAATACCTTGTCAGGCATGTTTTGTGTGAAGAGAATTTTCTATAAATATTAGGATTTTATCAAGATTAAGAAGCCATTTAAAAATTGTTTCTCCAGGCCCAGGTTTCCCCCACCCATTTGATTATTTTAGAGAAATTAGGAAAAGGCAAGAAAAAAAATTTTAAAAACCAATATAATTAATTTTGACAACCAGCTTTGTCACCACTGTTATATTTGCTTTTACTCTTTTATTAAAGAAATATTACAGATAAATATAACAACTCCCACCAAACCTTTTCCACATCCCAAAAGGCAACCAATGTCATATATGGATCCATGACCAATACATAGTACTGTTCTTTCCACAATGTTATTAAATTATACAAATGTTATACTGTGTTCTGTTATGCATTTTAATTTTTTCTCTCAATATTATATATTGTAATCTATCCATGTAATTATATGTAGATTTTGTTTCTCTCTAAATTCTGTATAGTATTTTATCACAGAAATAAACACACGTATTCATCTGTTCCACAATTGATAAAAATTTGTTATATCCAATTTTGGGCAATACAAAGCATGATTCAGGAACACGGTGATCTGTATCTCTTTGTGTATATTTGTAGGTGCCTGTGAGGCCAGTACACCAAAATTCACTGGACTATTCCACGTTTACGTGCTTTTAAAGAAATCCTGTTACCCTAAAGTAATATATTCTACTTTCATCATAGTTTTAGAGTTTTGCTTTTTATATTCTGGTCATTAGTTGGATTTTATTTTTGCATATAAGGTAGAAAGCTAAAATTTTTCTCCTATGAACCTTCCATTTATTAAATAAGCCATTCATTCCTCAGTGATTTCAGTAGCACTGTCAGACACAGAATTCCCGTATCTGGTTGGATTTTTGTATCGATCCTCATTATCTTACTACTGCCTGATTCATTCACTAACACACTGTTTAAATGACAACAGCTTTAAATTAGTATGTGATATATCTAATACTAGAGCGTGTCTTCTCCATTTTGCTTTGTCAAATTCATTTCAGCTATTTGTGTTCATTTACTTTTCCATATAAAATTTTTGGATACGTTTGTAAAGTTCTTTAAAACTGATGTAGACTTTGAGTGGAAGCATATTAAACTTAGAGATTTGGGAGAGAAATTATATTTTGACAGTGTCAAATCTTTTCAGACAAAATGCCATTTTCAGGTGTTCTTTTGTGCCCTTCAATATGTTTTGTAACTTTATAAATACCTCATAATTTATTGTTGTGTTTATTCTTAGGTTTTTCTACCAACATATTTTCTAATTAACTATTTCTTGTACAAAAGTTACTTTTTTTTTTTTTTTTTTTTTAAGATGGGGTTTCACCATAATGGCCAGGCTGGTCTTGAACTCCTGACCTCAGGTGATCCACCCACCTCGGCCTCCCAAAGTGCTAGGATTACAGGCGTGAGCCACCACGCCCGCCCGGCCACAGTTACTTTTATAGTTCTTCATTGATTCTTGGTTTTCCCAATCTTGTTTTCCTTACTTTATACATTGGCTAGGAGCTCAAGTATTGTGTTGTTATGCTGATGGCAGATATCTTGTTTCAGATGTCAATGAGAATGCTGATTAAATATTATCAATAAGATGTCTGCTGAAAGTTTCTGATAATCAAGCTTTTTCATTATAGAATTTGTCACCTTGGTAGAATTCTCTAATGTTTTATAAATTTGTGGCTTTTTCAGAAGGCTATCCACATTCATAGGTTTCTACTCCAGAAGTGATCATGTAATGTGCAATGAGGTGTTAAGTCCTTCAGAAAGCTTTGCCATGTTCACATATTCATAGGGTTTCTAATGAGTATGAATTCTCTGGTGTCTAACAAGGTGTGACTTTTGGCTGAAAGCCTTGCCACACTCAATACAGTGATAGGGCTTCTCACCTGTATGTTTTCTCATATGAAGTGTAAGAGATGAGATTTGAGAGAAGGCTTTTCCACATTTACTACAGTCAAAGGGTTTCTCACCTGTATGTCCTCGTATATGTATAGTAAGGGATGAGCTTTGGGAGAAGGCTTTTCCACATTTATTACATTCATAGGGTTTTTCACCTGTATGACCTCTCATGTGCACAATAAGGGAAGTTCTTTGAGAGAAGGCTTTCCCACATTCATTACATACATAGGGCTTCTCACCTGTGTGACTTCTCATATGTAAATTAAGCAGTGAGCACTGAGAGAAGGCTTTACCACATTTATCACATTCATAAGGCTTTTCCCCTGTATGACTTCTCAAATGGAGGGTAAGGGATGCAATTTGGGAGAAGGCTTTACCACATTCATTGCAATCATAAGGTTTCTCTCCAGTATGAACTTTTTGATGTGTAATAAAGTTTTGCTTTTGGCTGAAGGCTTTACCACATTCATTGCATTCATAGGGTTTCTCTCCAGAGTGAATTTTTTCATGAGCAATGAGATTTGATTTCTGGCTAAAGGCTTTCCCACATTCCTTACATATATAGGGTTTTTCCCCAGTATGAATTCTCTGGTGTCTAACCAGATTTGACATCTGTATAAAAGCTTTCCCACATTCATTACACTCATAAGGTTTCTCTCTAGTGTGGATTTTCTGGTGTGTAATGAAGTTTTTCTTGTGGCTGAAGGCTTTTCTGCATTCCTTACATTCATAGGGTTTCTCACCAGTGTGACTTCTCATATGTACTGTAAGGGCTGAGCTCTGGGAGAAGGCTTTTCCACACTCATTACATTCATAGGGTTTTTCACCTGTATGAATTCTAACATGTATAATAAGCATGGAAAACTGAGAGAAGGCTTTACCGCATTTATCGCACTTATAAGGTTTTTCTCCTGTATGACTTCTCATATGAAGAGCAAGGGATGCAATTCGAGGAAAGGCTTTACCACATTCATTACATGCATAAGGTTTCTCCCCCAGTATGAACTTTCTGATGTGCAATGAGGCTTTGCTTCTGGCTGAATGCTTTTCCACACTCATTACATTCATAAGGTTTCTCTCCAGTATGAATTTTTTCATGATCAATGAGATTTGATTTCTGGCTGAAGGATTTCTCACATTCCTTACATGCATAGGGTTTCTCTCCAGTATGAATTCTTTGATGTCTAATGAGATTTGACATTTTAATGAAAGCTTTACCACATTCATTACATTCATAAGACTGTTCCCTACCGTGAATTTTATAATGTTTAGTAAGTTTTTCCTTGTGACTGAAGGCTTTTCTACAGTTACTACATTCATAGGGCTTCTCTCCAGTATGAATTCTCAGATGTCTGATAAGGTCCAAAGTTTGACTGAAGCCTCTTCCACAATGATTACACTTAAAGGGGGTAATGACAAAATGGGATGAGCTATTACCATATGATTTCACAGGTTCATTATATTCACAATGTTCCTTTCTTATAAGGCATTTCACATTATTATGACAGTCAAAATTATGTTCTAAACACTTCCCAAATAAGTTATACTCATAGAGATTGTGTCTGGAAGGGAAAAAATCAGAGTTCAGAGGAAATACATTTGCAAATTTCTTATGACATTCATTGCCTTTTTCTTCAGTCAGTGTTTTCTGGAATTTCTCTTCAACTTGTCTCAAAAGTCTGTCCTGGTTTTTCTGATGCTCATCAACTCCCCATATTTCTCCTAAAATAGATTGCAAATGAATAGCACTTATGAATTTTTTTCCAATATTGTAGTATGAAGAACATTTTGGGATTGATCCTTGGTTTAAGACCTAGTCTCCCATGATAAAAAAATTTTCAAGTGCATGTATCTCTTATCACTGAAGTTTTGAGATTGAAATTCAGGAAAGGAAATATGAGTAGAGGTGTGTATATGTGTGTGTGTCTGTGTGTTTTAATTTTTAGACAGAGTGTCACTCTGTTGCCCAGGCTGGAATGTAGTGGCATGATCTCAGCTCACTGCAACCTCTGCCTCCGGGGTTCAGGCTATTCTCCTGCCTCAGCTTTCTGAATAGCTGGGATTACAGGCACCCGCGACAACGCCTGGCTAACTTTTGTATTTAGTAGAGACGAAGTTTCACCATGTTGGCCAGGGTATTCTTGAACTCCTGACCTCAGGTTGATCTACCCTCATTGGCCTCCCAAAGTGCTGGGATTACAGGCATTGAGCCACCACGTCCAGTCTAGGCATATATATTTATAAATACAAATAGCTTTCATTACTTTAAAAAGGATCTGATAGAAAACAAATAGGTAAATAAATAGGAGATGCAGAATGTACAAATAAAGTAAGAAGAAATAATGATAGAGAAAAAACCAGAAAGTAAAAATTATAAGATCATTTTGCAGGACTCTATTAAAATACATTTTTATAATCTCAACACTTTTTCTGAAAATTGTAAATTACCAAAACTGACTCTAGAAGTTGCAGAAAACTTATCTAAACCAATTTCTGTAAAATGAACAAGAAATATGAAAACTAACTCCCTAAAAATAAAAAGAAAAAACCCAGAGATCCACATGAAAATTCTAACAGATTTGAAGGACGACTCCTATGCTGTATAAAATGCTGCTAAAGAAAAAGAGAAAAATTCCCAATGTTTTTGTGTATGAAACAAACATATTAATAGCAAAACCTGATAAAGATAACATACCAAAAAAGCAAACTATCCAATTTCATTCATCAAAACCAATGTAAAAATTCTATGTAAAACATCAAAATGACCCAAAAGAAGTGATCCAGAAGAACATTAAATCTAAAATACATCACATTTGAGTTGAGTACATTTTTTCCAGGAATATGTTTCAATAATAGAAAGTACATTATTATAAATACATTAATGAAAAATGTCATTTGAAAAAATGAAAAAAATCAAGTCATCATTTCTGTAGATATTAAGATCATAAAACTCAACATCTATTTTCTATTAAAAAGTCCTTACAAAATAGGAACAAATAACATTTAAATTGAGAATAAAGTACAGTATAGCCCAAACACCAGCACTTAATGGAAAACATCCAGAAGCATTCACATTTAAGTCAGAAATAAGAAAAGATGAACTGTCACCACTCATTGCAGTACTGGGTAGTATAGTTAAATAAGAGAAATAAATCAGAGGCATGAAACTTAAGAAAGAGGGGCAAGTGCAAGTGATTCACTTTGGGAGGCTGAGGCAAACAGATCTCTTCAGCCCAGGAGTGTTTAAGACTAGACTGAGCAACATGGCAAAACCCCGTCTCTACAAAAGATACAAAAATTAGCCGGGTATAGTGGTACATGCCTGTAGTCCCAGCTAGTAGGGAGGCTGAGATGGGAGGATCACCTAAGCCTGGGAGGTCAAGGTTGCAGGGAGCTGAGAGCACACTACTGCTCTCTAGCTTGGATGAAAGAATAAGATCATGTCTCAAAAAAAAAAAAAAAGGAAAAGAAAAGGACAATTAATATTGTCAGAAATAAAACTGTTTATCTGAAAAATCAAGTTCTTCTGAACAATTATGAAAAGTGAGAAATTACATACGAATCAATATTCATTTTTAAAAACTTTCATATATGAACAACTACAGTCATCCCTCACTATTGGGAACGGGTTCCAGGACTTCCCATGGATACCAAAATCCATGGATGCTCAATCCCTTACATAAAATGATGTAGTATGTTCATATAACCTATGTGTATCCTCTGGTATACTTTAAATCATCTCCAGATTACTTATAATACTGAATACAATAGACATGCTATATAAATCATTGATATACTATAATTTTAAACTTGTATTATTTTTTATTGTTGCATTTTTTCCCCCTGAATATTTTCAATCTGTAGTTACAGAAACCATGGATAGAAAGGGCTATGTTTAGAATTATAGAATTAGAAACCACGTTTACAATGGCAACAAAAAGTATGAAAAATGTACAGAAATAAAAAATGTCCAAAAACCGTATGAAGAAAACTTTAACATGAACACAGAGACTTGAACAAATGGAACTGTGTTATGGACTGAATTGTGTGCCCCTAAAATAATATGTTCAAGTCCTAATTCCTAGTGCCTCAGAATGAGGCCTCATTTAGAAATAGAGTCACTGAAAATGAAATTAGTTGAGATGAGAACAAACTGGAACAAGGTAAGCCCCAAATGCAACATGACTCGTGTTCTTATAAAAAATGCTACATGAAGAGACAAGAGACCCAGAAGAAATGCCATGCAAAGATGGAGAGAGAGAGTGGAGTTATGCTGCCACAAACCAAGGAATGTCTGGGAATATCAGAAGCAAAGAGGCAAGGAAGCTTCCCCTCCAGATTTCACAGTTCTGACCTCCAGAACTGTGAAAATAAATTCCTGTTATTTCTAAAGTTACCCAGTTTGTGGTACTTTGTTTCAGCAGCCCTAGGAAACTAAGACAAAAGGGATTAAAGCATTTTAGACAAAATTCACCAGCATAAAGATGACATTCACAAGTTAATATTATCAGTTTAAAGGGGTTTCAGTAAAAATGTTTGAAAATAGAAGTAATAGCTCAAAGGAAAATAATGCTGGGGTTGCCACCATAGAAGGGAAAAATGTGTAAGAAAAGAATTACTTTTCAACATATATCCTTTTGTACTCAAAAAGTTTTGTTCTATGAGCATGTGTAACAACATTGCAGTATTGTTCTGAATACTGCAATAATCAATAAAATGAGAACAACCAATAGGAAGGTTAAAAACTGGATGACAAAACTGGAACATAAAACTGGAGAAGCCCACCTAGGTTAATTGCATAGGGGCAAATATAGTGAGCAGAGGGGAAAAAAATAGTAAGAAGCTGAGGTTAAATATGGTATAATAAATACATGAGTTTAGCTCTGATTCTACCCAAAAGTGCACCTATACGGGATCATTTAAAAGGCTTAAATGAAGACCATAACAGACAACAATGGATGATAGATGTAAATGTAATTTTAGCAGATGGAAGATGAAAGCACCGTTACCTAACAGAAGAGCTGAGAACGCTGAAACCCATGTGCCTGCAGACGAAGATGTCACAAAGCAAGTTCCTACTATGTAACTAAAGAAAGGCTGAGAAATTAGAGAAATCATGTACCTTGAAAGGTGGGAATGAACAGGAGCCCTAAAAAACAAGCAAACTAAATGGAAGTCTATAAGGCAAACAATTACTTGCATTGTGCAATGAGGTGCCTATCACTCCTTTACCCTAGAGAAGATGGGAAACTACGCTCTGCTTCTGGAGAAATGGAACCAGACAGACTCTAGAGTCAGGAACACCAGGCAGAGGAATTCAGAGAAAATAAACTGGCTCAAACAAGGAGAATAAACAAAAGTCTACATACTTAAGGCTAATATATTCAGTTCCCTATTGCTGCTTACTTCCAATGGGAAAATGGAAATTTCCCTCCTCTCTGCCGACATCTGTTATTTTTTTGAATTAATAATAGCCATTATGACTGGTGTGAGATGGTATCTCATTATGGTGATTTGCATTTCTCTAACAGTCAGTGATACTCAATTTTCTTTCATAAGCTTCTTGGCCATATTTGTGTCTTAAAAGGTGTCTATTCATGTCCTTTTAATAGGATTTTTCTTGTAAATTTAAGTTCCTTATAGATGCTGGATATTAGGCCTGTGTCAGATGCATAGTTTGCAAATATTTTCTCCCATTCTGTAGGTTGTCTGTTTACTGATAGTTTACATAAATGATAACCTTGACTAAATGTATTACAACAAATATAAAAAAAGATAAAATAAAATCTATAATTCAAAATAGAAACATAGGCATACTTCAGAGATATTGTGGGTTCAGCTGTACACCACCACAATAAAGTATGTCACACAACTTTGTTTTCCAGTGCATATAAAAGTTATGTTGGCCAGGCGTGGTGGCTCATGCCTGTAATCCCAGCACTTTGGGAGGCCGAGGTGGGCAAATCATTCGAGGTCATGGGTTCGAGACTGGCGTGGCCAACATAGTGAAACCCCATCTCTACTAAAAATTCAAAAAAATTAGCCGGGCACGGTGGCAGGTGCGTGTAGTCCTGGCTACTTGGGAAGCTGAGGCAGGAGAATCACTTGAACTTGGGAGGTGGCAGTTGCAGTGAGCTGAGATCGTGCCACTGCACTCCAGCCTGGGGAAAGAGCAAGACTCCATCTCAAAAAAAAAAAAAAGTACATACCATAATTTAAAAATATTGCTAAAAAATGCTAACAATAGTCTGAACCTTTAGTGAGTCATAATCTTTTTGTTGGTTAGGGGCCTTCCTCAATGTTGATGGCTGCTGACTGATCAAGGGGGGGATTGCATAAAGTTGGGGTGGCTGTTGCAGTTTCTTAAAATAACAAGTCACACTGATTGACTTTTCCTTTCACAAAAAGTTTCTCTGTAGCATGTGATGTTGTTTGATAGAACTCTACCCACAGAACTTCTTTCAAAATTGTAGTCACTCCTCTCAAATCCTACCACTGCTTCATCAATTACATTTATGGAATATTCTGAATCACTGATTTCCACAGTGTGCTTAGCATCTTCACAGGAGTAGATTTTAAAGAAATGACTTTCTTTGTTCACCCATAAGAAGTAATCCTTATCCATGAAAGTTTAATCACGGGATTGCAGCAATTCAGTCACATCTTCAGGCTCTACTTCTAATCTACTTCTCTTACTAGTTGCACATTTACAATTACTTCCTCCACTGAGGCCTTGAATCCTTCAAAGTCATTCATGAGGGTCGAATCAACCTCTTTCAAATTCCTGTTGTTATTCTGATCTCCTCTCATGAGTCATATGAATATTCATAATAGCACTTAGATTCATGAATCCTTTCCAGACAGTTTTTAATTTACTTTACCCAGATCTATCAGAGGAATCATTACCTATGGAAGCTATTGCATTACAAAATGTATTTTTTTTTTTCTTGAGATAGAGTCCCACTCTGTAGCCCAGGCTGGAGTGCAGTGGCGCGATCTTGGCTCACTGTAACCTCTGCCTCCTGGGTCCCGGTTCAAGCAATTCTCCTGCCTCAGCCTCCTGAGTAGCCTCCTGACCTCATGATCCACCCACCTCGGCCTCCCAAAGTACTGGGATTATAGGTGTGAACCACCATGCCCAGCTAGTATTTCTTAAATAATAAGACTTAAAAGTCAAAATTATTGCTTGATCCATGAGCTGCAGAATGGACGTTGTATTAGCAGGCATGAAAACCAACGCTGATCTCCTTATACATCTCCATTAGAGCTCTTGGGTGACCAAGTGCACTGTCAGTGAGCAATAATATTTTGAAAGGAACTTTTTTTTTTTCCTGAGCTGTAGATACCAACAACAGTGGGCTTAAAATATTTAGCAAATCAATGCTGTAAACAGATGGGCTATCATCCAGGCGTCATTTCATTTATAGAGCACAAGCAGGGTACAGTTAGCATAATTCTTTAGGGCCCTAGGATTGGTTGAATACTGGCTCCAACTTAAAGTCACCACCTGCATTAACCCTTAACAGGAAGGTCAGTTAAACCTTTGAACCTTTGATGCAACCACTGACTTCACCTCTCTAGCTGTGAAAGTCCTAGAGGGCATCTTCTTTCAATAGAAGACTGTTTCATCTACATTGAAACACTACTGTTTAGTTAGCCACCTTCATCAATAATCTTAGCTAGATCTTCTGGATAATATACTGCAACTTCCATCGACTCTTACTGCTTTACCTTGCATTTTTATGTTATGGAGATAGCCTCTTAAACCATATAAACTAACCTCTGATAGCTTCAAACTTTTCTTCTGCAGCTTCCTCACCCTTAAGCCTTCACAGAATTGAAGATAATTATGGCCTTGTCCTGTATTATGCTTTGGCTTAAGGGAATGCTGTGGCTGGTTTGATCTTCTACCCAGACAACTAAAACTTTCTCCGTGTCAGCAATAAGGCAATTTTGCTCTCTTACCATCTTATTGTTTGTGTGTATATTGTAGTAGCACTTTTTTTTTTTTGAGACAGGGTCTTACTCTGTCACCCAGGCTGGAATGCAGTGGTGTGATCGTGGCTCACTGCAACCTCCATCTCCCAGACTCAAGCAATCCTTTCACTTCAGCCTCCCACGTAGCTACAAGTAGCTGGGACAACAGACATGCAACACCACACCTGTTTTTTTTTTTTTTTTGAGATGGAGTTTTGCTTTTGTTGCCCAGGCTGAAGTGTAACAGCACGTCTTGGCTCATCGCAACCTCTGCCTCCTGGGTTGAAGTAATTCTCCTGCCTTAGCCTCTCGAGTAGGTGGGATTACAGGTGCCTGCCACTATGCTAGGCTAATTTTTGTATTTTTAGTAGAGATGGGGTTTCACCATGTTGGCCAGGCTGGTCTTGAACTCCTGACCTCATGATCCACCCGCCTCAGCCTCCCAAAGTGCTGGGATTACAGGTGTGACCCACTGTGCCTGGCCCACCTGGCTAATTTTTGTATTTTTAGCAGAGAGGAGGCTTCACCATGCTGCCTAGTCTGGTCTTGAACTCCTGGGCTCAAGTGTTCTGCGGCCTCCGCCTCCCAAAGTGCTGGGATTATAGGCATGGGCCACTGCACCTGGCCAGCACTTTTAATTTACTTCAAGAACTTTTCCTTTGTATTCACTACTTGGCAAACACAAAAGGCTTTGGTTTTGGTCTGTCTTGGCTTTTAACATACCTTTATCACTAAGCTTAATCATTTCTAGCTTTTAATATCAAGGGAGAGATGTGTGACTCTTCCTTTTACTTGAACACTTAGAGGTCACTGTAGGGTCATTAATTGTCCTAATTATAATATTGTTGTGTTTGAGGGAAGAGAGAGACCCAGAAAAAGGGAGAGAAATGGGAATGGCTGGTCAGTAGACCCAGAAAGAGGGAGAGAGATGGGAATGGCTGGTCAGTAGATGAAATTTGTGGCACCCCAAAACAATTACAATAGTAACATCTAAGATGACTGGTCACAGATCCCCATAACAGATAATAATAACAATGAAAAGGTTTGAAATATTGCAAGAATTACCAAAATGTGACACAGACACACAAAGTGAGCACATGCTGCTGGAAAAATGGTGCTAATGGACTTGTTTGATGTGGGGCTGCCACAAGCCTTTAATTTATACATCTGCCAAGCACAGTTAAGCAAAGCACAATAAAATTAGATATGCCTGTATAAATACATGAGGAAGAATTAATGAGAAAACAGAAAGGGATAAAAGTTTACTAGCAGAACGAAGGAAATAATTGGAAGACAAAAGAAAACCACCATTGAAATGAAAAATACTATGCAAGGGAGGGGAATAGCACTTTCACCATTAGAATTATGGTACAGCAGTGTCACACTGCAAAACAACATATGGGTAAGACAGACATTCTGATGCATCACTGGCTCTATAGGATATAGCACAAACCTCCAAGAACACCTCTCCACCCACCTATCCCACACAAGAAATAAACAAAACAAAAAGCAACCATTAGCTAAAATCAGAGAACACTACGAACAATTTCATACCAAAATATCTGAAACTACAGATGAAGCAAATTGTTAAATATAACAGATGACCCTGTATTTTTACAGACACAGAGGAAATTTTAATATTTATGGAAGTTACTTTGTCAACTCCGTGAAAATTAAATTGAAGACTAGAATTAGATGATTTCATGGAAAAATACAACTTACTATCAAAAACTTAATGCAAAAGACAAAAATATATTTACATATATATAGGATAGTTATAAAAGGAAAAATGAAAAGAGCTGGCAAGGAAACTTCCCTCAAAAATATACAAGGTTCAAATAGTTCAATAGGTAACATCTACCAAATTTTCAAGAGAGTTATAACACCAATGCTATATAAATGTTCTAGAGCATGAAGGAAAGCTTCCAAATTCTATTTATAAAGCCAGTCTAATGTTGACATTAAAAACTTAAAAAGTATAAACAAATTATTTAAATTCACAGCAAACATAAGAAGATGAGTCATTCCTGAGAAATAACATAAATGACCCATATACATTTTAAAAATTGTGATAATCTCCTATAGGAAAAGATTGTTTTAACTATATGAATGTTTTAAAAAGTCAAGGTGGCCAAAAAGTACTTCAATGAGGAATAATTTTTTTGGGAAAAAAAACACAAGAAAAACATGACAGATGATGTGCTAATCAGCTCAATATGTTAAGAGTTCATACAAATTAATTAAGAACTCAACAGAAACAAAGGCAAAGGATACCAACTGTTAAAACAAAGAAATATAGATGAGAAACATGAAAAAATGCTTGCTTTCACTCATCATAAGGGAAATATAAATTCAAACTATAATTAGCTACCATTTGTCCCCTATCAGATTGGCAACAATTTGTTGTTGTTGTTGTTTTTGAGGTGGAGTCTCTCTCTGTCACCAGGCTGGAGTGCAGTGGCGCGATCTCAGCTCACTGCAACTTCCACCTCCTGGGTTCAAGCAATTCTCCTGCCTCAGCCTCCTGAGTAGCTGGCACTACAGGTGTGCACCACCAGGCTCAGCTAATTTTTGTATTTTTAGTAGCGATGGGGTTTCACCAGGATGGTCTCAATATCTTGACCTGGTGATCCGCCCACCTCTGCCTCCCAAAGTGCTGGGATTATAGGCATGAGCCACTGCGCCCAGCCACAATTTTTTTTAAATGCGAACAGACTACATTGGCAGAATTTACTGGTAGAAATTATTAAGGTCTCTTTGGAGGGCAAAAATGTCTTTATAAAATTCAAAATATGTGTATATGCACATATACATGTATGTGTGTGTATGTGTATATATATATATGTACACATCATGTACACTTGTATATAAGCATGACAAATATATCAGAAAATGGGAGCTACCAAAAAATCAGTACTGACTTAAAACTTTTATTAAAAGGGTGGTAGTGTGATTATTGAAGTATGAGAGCAAAACCTAAAAATAAAAATACAGTGGGAAGTATGACTATTGGTACAAAATATAATATTTCAGACATTTAGAATGGAAGGAAGAAGAGAAAGTAAAGGACTATAAATGTCAGTAGGTTTATTTTAACTACAAATTAATGAATGTATGCAAAAATAAAGGATCCTGTATATGAAGGTGGACAGTACTCCCAAAGATGCTAATAATAGAATGATTATCAAAGTAAGACTGGAAAGTTATTAGGAAAGATTGGTATCTAGCACTCAGGTAAGAAAGCCAACCTGATCTCTAAGTTCTGAGGAAAGAATTTAAGAATGGTATCTAGAAATGACATCTTAGGTTTATAAAGAGTTCACACCATTGGTCACTATAAAAATCTACATGTGGCTGGGCATGGTGGCTCATGCCTGAAATCCCAGCACTTTGGGAAGCTAAGGCGGGCAGATCACGTGAGGCCAGGAGTTCAAGACTAGCCTGGCCAACATGGTGAAATCACATCTCTACTAAAAATACCAAAAAATTAGCTGGGTGTGGTGGCACATGCCTGTAGTCCCAGCTACTTGGGAGGCTGAGGCACAAGAATCATTTGAACCTAGGAGCCAGAGGAAGCTGCAGTGAGCCAAGATCGTGCCACTGCTCTCCAGCCTGGGTGACAGAGTGAGACTCTGTCTTAAAAAAAAAAAAAAAAAAAAAGGCTACATGCTTTCTGAATTTTTTTTTTTTTTTTTTTAAGACAGGGTCTCACTCCATTGCCCAGGCTAGAGTACAGTGCTGTGATCATGGCTTACTGCAGCCTTGACCTCCCAGGCTCAAGTGATTCTCCCACCTTAGCCTCCCAAGCAGCTGGGATTACAAGTGTGTGTGTGCCACTATACCTGGCTGTTTTTTTTTTTTTTTTTTTTTTTGAGACGGAGTCTTGCTCTGTTGCCCAGGCTGGAGTGCAGTGGCACGATCTCGGCTTACTGCATCCTCTGCCTCACAGGTTCAATCAATTTTCCTACCTCAGGCTCTTGAGTAGCTGGGACTACAGGCGTGCGCCATGACGTCTGGCTAATTTTTGCGTATTTAGTAGAGACGGGGTTTCACCATGTTGGCCAGGATGGTCTCGATCTCCTGACCTCATGATCTGCCCACCTCGGCCTCCCAAAGTACTGGGATTACAGGCATGCAGCACCGTGCCCGGCCTAAATATTATTATTTTTTAAAATAGAGATGAGGTCTCACTACGTTGTCCAAGCTGGTCTCAAACCCCTGGACTCAAGCAATCTTTCCGCCTTGGCTTCCTAAAGTGCTGAAACTACAGATATGAACCACTGTGCCCAGCTCTGAAAATAACTTTGAATAATATTTTAGAGAGATCAACCATTCACTGATTAATCATTAATAGGGCTCTGACCCCTTCGCATCTATCTGGTTCCCTTCCACTAACCTTGCCAGTGTCTCCTTAATACTTCTTCCTCCATCACCCATGGTTCTTCTTCTTGCTCCAATTTGAAAATCACATCAGGTTTGGTGAATGGATAGCCTGTCAAAGGGAAGTTACACAGATCTGGGCATACATATTAGGAACAAAGAACCACCTAAAAATTGAGGCTGCCCAGGAAAACCAGGCTTTCTAAAGGACAAGAAATTGTGGCTTCTGGGGATGCTGTCCCCTTTTGCTCTGAAAACTGCAGCATGGACATTCACATGAACAAAAGTATCCCAAGGCCAAGCTCACTCTAATATTTAAAAGGTCTACATATTTCAGAAACATGGGGGGTGGGGCGGGGGGAAGGTACTTTCTTTCCAGAGTTTGAATTATCGTAAATTACTCTTACCCACTGTGATTAAGTTGTTATAGTTTTCTAGCATCACGTTCCGGTACAGGTTTCTCTGAGCAGGATCCAATCGCTTCCACTCCTCCTGGGTGAAGTCAATAGCCACATCTTTGAATGTCACTGTTCCCTGTAACAATACACTCCTACTCAATCTGAAGTCATCCATCTTAGGTGATTGTAAACAAAACATATTGAACCTTGTTCTGATATTAAAACCCCAGCACATTAGCAGCATCCTGTCAGTTTATATTCATTCACTAATTTGGCAAGCACTTTTTTTTTTTTTTTTTTTTTGAGACGAAGTCTTGCTCTGTCACCCAGGGTGGAGTGCAGTGGCATGATCTCGGCTCACTGCAACTTCTGCCTCCCAGGTATAAGCGATTCTCCTGCCTCGGCCTCCCAAGTAGCTGAGAAAACAGGCATAAGACACCACACCCAGCTAATTTTTGTGTTTTTAGTAGAGACGGGGTTTCACCATATTAGCTAGGCTGGTCTTGAACTCCTGACCTCGTGGTCTACCTCAGCCTTCCAAAGTGCAGGGATTACAGGCATGGGCTACTGCGCCTGGCCTAAGCACATGTCTTTAATATCTACCATGAGTTAAAGGGGTTCGGTACAGCTTTCTCTGAGCAGGATCCAATTGCTTAGGTACCAATTTATACTGAGTGTGAAAGAAATAGAAAAATAAAACTTTAACCAAGTTAAGTGGTTTGAGATCTCACAAGATACCAGAGGCAGGAAAAAATGAAAGCAGGATTAGACAGAAGCAGGGGACAGAATGATAGGTGAAATCTGTGGTATGGTGGGGACACGCAACTGGAGATATCCACTGATTTAGCAGTTGTTCATGAGATCAGGAGAAATCCACATTGGAAATGAAGATTTGTTGGCCATCAGCCCATAGTATGTGTCTGCAGCCATGAAAATGCGATCTGACTGCTCTAAGTGTTTATATATACTGGAGAAGGGGCCACAGACAGAATCTCAGAGACAACCATGAAAAAAAAAATGCCCTAATAACAATTTGCTTTTTAATGGTCAGAAATACGATTGTAACTGAAACTGCATATTTAAAAAGCTATAGAATGGCTGGGCATGGTGGCTCATGCCTGTAATCCCAGCACTTTAGGAGACTGAAGTGTGAAAATCCCTTGAGCCCAGAAGTTCGAGATGAGCCTGGGCAATGTGGTGAAACTCTGTCTGTACAAAAAAATACAAAAATTAGCCAGGTGTGGTGGTGTGCACCTGTAGTCCCAGCTACTCAAGAGGCTGAGGTAGAAGGATTGCTTAAGCCCGGGACGTAGAGGTTGCAGTGAATCATGATTGCACCACTGCACACCAGCCTGGGCAACAGAGCAAGGCCCTGTCTCAAATAAAATAAAAAAAAATCTATTGAATGAGTTGCAAAAAACTGATAAACTTCTTGAAGGCAATGTGATTTGAATGTATAAATCTAATGTACTCTTCCTAGTTCAAAACAGAAATGCCCAAATGTATACAACCATAAGAAAAAATCTTAAATAGCACTGGAAAAAAGGCAGCAATCCATATTTCCTATCTTTTAGGATTTTCTACCAGAGGCTGGGTGAGAAAAAGAAAGTCTCCAATAGCTAGTTCACAATGTTTCTAAGAATTTGTTTCTAGGTTCTAAAAGGAACCTATGAGCATGAACATCCACTTACACTAAGGGTTCAGAGAAAGCTGTGGTACTGATGGGAGATCCTCTCCTGAAACCCTTTACTGCTAAAAATCGTGACATTTGAAATAAACATATTCACGAAGCAAAAGGCAAAGTGTCAGAGGAAAAAACTCCTGAAATCCAGGGCTTTTTTGAACATTTCTCCTCTCCTGGGATGAAGATCCAAATAAGCTTGGATAAAGCACTTGGTGAGGAAGTGGGATTGAGGAGAAAGCATGATGTGGAAATCTGGCCCTGGTATAATAGTTTCACCAATTACAGGGAAGGACATGAGCACATAAGATGTATTCTTGCTGGGACTACCTCAGCTGCAGATTTTTTCCTCAGGAAGTTGTATTTTCTCTTTTTTGAGATGGAGTCTTGGTTTGTAGCCCAGGCTGGAGTGCAGTGGTACAATCTCGGCTCACTGCAACTTCTGTCTCCCAGGTCCTGGTTCAAGCAATTCTCCTACCTTAGCCTTCTGAGTAGCTGGGATTACAGGCGTGCGCCACCATACCCAGCTAATTGTTATATTTTAAGTAGATACAGGGTTTCACCATGTTGGCCAAGCTGGTTTTGAACACCTGACCTTGTGATCCCCCAGCCTCAGACTCCCAAAGTGTTGGGATTACAGGTGTGAACCGCGGCACTCAGCCAGGAAGTTGTATTTTCTTCAGGAGGTTCAGACCATTAAACTACTAAATACATTTTAAAAATCAACACCACAGATTTTACAAGAAAATCCTAATTGCCCCTAGCTCAAGAGTGAGAGAATCCCAAAATCAGTAAAATACATTTGAAGAAAATACTTGAGAAAAAGAATGTAGTAAATGCAAAAATAGAAACAATTTAAAGTGAGAAATTTAGAACTTATATACATAAATCTCCATATTTAAAAGCTGGAGCTAGGTACAGTGGCTCACGCCTATAATTCTAGCACTTTGGGAAGATGATGTGGGAGAACCGCTTGAGGCCAGTTCAAGGCCAGTCTGGGCAACACAGCAAAACCCCATCTCTACCAAAAAAAAAAAAAAAAAAAAAAAGCCATGTATGGTGTGTGTGGCTACAGTCCCAGCTACCTGGGAGGCTGAGGTTGGAAGACTGCTTAAGCCTGGGAGGTTGTGGTTGCAGTGAGCCGTGATCTCACCACTGCACTCTAGCAGCCTGGGCAATACAGCAAGACCCTGTCTCTTAAAAAAAAAAAAGTGATATTTTAAGAATAATGAATTAGACGAATGTTTAATAAGTTTAGTGAAGAAAAATAAACATCCTAAATTAGGAAAAACCATTAAAACAAATCAGTATTTAAAGTGGTATGTATCTGTGGTTGAAATTTTGTTTTTGTTTTTTTTTTTTTTTTTTGAGATGGAGTGTTGTTCCGTTGCCCAGGCTGGAGTGCAGTGGCACGATGTTGGATCACTGCAATCTCCGCCTCCTGGGTTCAAGTGATTCTCCTGCTCTCAGCCTCCCAAGTAGCTGGGACTACAGGTGTGTGCCACCGCACCCAGCTAACTTCTGTATTTTCAGTAGAGACGGGGTGTCACCATGTTGGCCAGGCTGGTCTCAAACTCCTGACCTCAAATGATCCACCCGCCTCGGCCTCCCAAAGTGCTGGGATTATAGGGGTGAGCCACTGCACCCAGCCTGAAATTTTTAAAATCATAATGAAATGAACAGGTTAAAAGGAAACACAGCCTAAGACTGATCTTAAAAAAAAGAAAATCCCAACAGTACAATACTGTAGCATACACTGTTATTCTACTCCAATATTTATTCTGTCTTCCCAGTTTCTGGCCCAAGTTCTGCTGAAATAAGTATTAATATGTTTATATGACAAAGTTCTGGACAGTGAGATGAAAGGACTGCTGCATGCAGCTGCTGCTAAGTGAGCATAAAGGCATGAGGTATACCATTTCTCCCAAGTTTCCACCTTCCTATAGACTGGTAAGTAAATGTGATGGTTAGAGCAAATACAGCTATTTGGGATAATGAGGTAGAAGCCAACTACTGAGAATGGCAGAGAAATGAAAGAGAAAGAGTTTGGTTCTTCTGACCTTAGGAGCTACAGGACCAGCCCTGAACTTCAACATGAGAGACAAATAATCTTCTGTCTTGTTTAAGCAAAGGTTATCTGGGCTTTCTATCACAGGCAGTCAAGTGTAATACAAACAGATTAACATGTTCATGCCAGATCTGGCCATCTTTTGGCAGCGATGAAGGTGTGCTGCTGAAATCCTCTTTCAGGGAATCCACTCAGAGAAGCCTAGTTAGCAGCCTCTAGCTGCTCCACTTTCATGCTGATATCATGATATGCCAACACTGCCTCCAGCCAAAGACTCAGCATAGTGAGGCTATTAAAGTCTGGACTATTACATCTGATATGGTTTTCCTCTAGTGGGAAAGCTTTTGTCAGCAGCTCCCCTTTGGCCTGGCTGAGACTTTCTCACAGCTTCAGGGTGGTCTGAGTTGGCAGAAAAAAAGGATTAGTAAACTTGAAGACAGATCAATAGAAATGATGCAATTTGAAGAAGAGACAGAAATAAGCATGAAGAAAAATGAATACAGGCTGGACACAGTGGCTCATGCCTGTAATCCCAGTGCTTTGGGTGGCCAAGGTGAGAGGATCACTTGAGACTAGGAGTTCAAGACCAGCCTCGGCAAGATGGTGAGGCCCTGTTTCTACCAAAAAATTTTAAAAATTAGCCAGTTTGGTGGCACATGCCTATAGTCCTAGCCATTCAAGAGACTGAGGTGGGAGGACTGCTTTAGTCCAAGAGTTCAAGGTTATAGTAAGCTATAATTGTGTCACTGCACTTCAGCCTGGATGACAGAGTGAGACCTTATCTCAAAAAAAGAATATAGACGCATAGCCTCAGAAATGTGAGAGCAATAAGTGCATCAACATATGCATAATTTTTTTTTTTGAGATGAAGTCTTGCTCTGTCACTTGGGCTGGAGTGCAGTGGTGTGATTTCAGCTCACTGTAATCCTTGCCTCCCAGGTTCAAGCTATTCTCCTGCCTCAGCCTCCTGAGTAGCTGGGACTACAGGCGTATGCCACCATGCCCAGCTAATTTTCATATTTTTAGTAGAGACAGGGTTTCACCATGTTGGCCAGCCTGGTCTTCAACTCCTGATCCCAGGTGATCCACCCACCTCCGTCTCCCAAAGTGCTGAGATTACAGGCTTGAGCTACCACACGCGGATAACATATGCATAAATTAAGTATAAGTTAAGAGAGGAGAAAGAAAAGGACAGAAAAATATTCAAAGAAATAATGGCTGAAAACTTTCTGCATCTGATGAAGAACACTAATGTACATATTCAAGCTCAATGAATTCCAAGTAGGGTAATGCAACAAGGCACACACCTAGACACATCATAGTCAAAATGCTGAAAATAAATGTAAAGAGAAAATCTTGAAAACAGCAAGGGAAAACAATTTAATACCTTCATCCACCACAATAAAACTAATAGCTGAATTCTCATCAAACACAATGGAGGACAAATAGCAATTGGGCAACATATTAAAAAAAAAAACACTATGAGAGAGGAAGCAGAGAAAGAAGGCCCAACAGAAGCTCCACTGATCATCCTCCCCACAGGAACACCAAACTGAACAACTATCCACACAAAAAAGCATCTTTATCATAACCAAAACTCAAGTCAGCAATCACAGTATCTGGTTTTAACTTAATCTCACTGAAAGAGGCACTGAAGAAGGTAGGAAAGACAGTCTTGAATTGCTGATGCCATCCCCTCCCCCTCAGCAGTGGCCAAATGGTGCTGAGAGAGAATCTGTGCACTTGGAGGAAGGAGCAGTCATTGTAAGACTTTGCATTGGAACTCAGTGGTGCCCTGTCACAGCGGAAGGCAACACCGTGCAGAACTCAGTTGGTGCCCACAGCAGAAGTATTTAGACCAGCCCCAGCTGGTCTAGGGGAATTGTCCATCATAGCAGTAGGAACCTGAAATCCGGCAAGCCTCACCACCATGGGCTAGAGGGCTCTAAGGTCCTAAATGAACTTGAAAGGCAGTCTAGGCCACAAGAATTGCAATTCCTGGGGGAAGTCCTGGTGCTGTGCTGGGCTTGGAGCCAGTGGACTAGAGGGGGCATGGGACCCAGTGAAACACCAGCCAGGGTAGCCAAGGCAGTGCTTGTGCCACCCTTTCCCTAACCTGAGGTAGTGCAGCTCACAGGTCCAGGAGAGACCCCGTCCTTCCAATTGAGAAGAGGAGAGGGAAGACTAAAGAGGACTTTGTCTTGCACCTTGGATACCAGCTCAGCCACAGTATGATAGGGCACCAGGCAGAGGCCTCCATTCCATGCCCTAGTTCCTGGATGAAATTAGATACACCCTGGGCCAGAAGGAAACCTGCTGCCTTGAGAGGAAGAACTTAGTCTCAGCAGCATTCATCACCTACTGACTAAAGAGACCTTCAGCCCTGAACAGTCAGCAGTGGTAGCCAGGTAGTACTCTCCATGGACCTTGAGTGAGACTCAGGACGTGCTGGCTTCAGGTGTGACCCAGTACATTTCCTCTGTGGTTGCTACAGGGAGAGACTCCTGCTTGAGAAAAGGAGAGGGAAAAGTACAGGGAACTTTGTCTTGCAGCTTAGGTACCAACTTGGCCACAGTACGGTAGAGTACCAGCTGCGGTGTTGGGGTCCCCGAATTCCAGGCCTTGCCTCTTGGATGGCATTTCTGGACCTGCCCTGGGCTGAAGGGGAGCTTGCTGCCCTGAAGGGAGAATCCCAGGCCTGGCAACATTCACCACAAGCCAACTGAAGAGCCCCTGGGCCTGGAGTGAACACTGGCAGTAGCCATGCCATACCTGCCATGGGCCTGGGGCAATGGTAGCCATGGGGAGAAATTCCTCTGGTTGTAGAAAAGGGGAGGAAAGAGTGGGAAGCACTTTGCCATGTGGCTTGGGTGCCAGCCCAGCTGGCACCAAGAATAGAGCACCAAGTAGATTCCTAAGGTTTCTGACTTCAGGCCCTGGCTCCTGGACAGCATCTCTGGACATGCCTGTGGCTGGCGGAAACTTGCTACTCTAAAGGGAAGGATATAAGACTGGCTGGCATTGCCACCTGCTGATTGTAGAGCCATAGGGGCTTCAGTGAACTTTGAGACAAGTGATAACCCCCAGTGGTTACTACGGGACTTGGGTAAGACTCTGCTGTGCTGGCTTCATCTGACCCAGTGCAGTCCCAGTGGTTGTGGCCTCAGGGGTGCTTATGTCACCCCCCCCGGCAGCTCTAGGCAGCTCAGCACAGAAAGACTCTGTTTGAGAGAATGTAAGAGAACAAGAGTCTCTACCTGTAATCCAGAGAATTCTTCTGAATCTTATCTAGGACCATCAAGGAAACATCTCTACGAGTCTGTAAGAGTCAGTGTTACTGGGCTCGACATGCCCCCTGATACAGATATGGCTGCAGTGACCAAAAACGTAGATCTCAACACCGAAGTCCCTTCAAATACCTGGAAAGCCTTGCCAAAAAGGGCAGGTATAAACAAGCTCAGACTGCAAAGACTGCAATAAATACATCCACAAGCATTGAGACCAACTAGGAAAACATGACTGCACTAACTGAACTCAATAAGGTACCAGGGACAAATCCTGGAGATACAGAAATCTGTGCCCTTTCAGATACAGGATTCAAAATAGCTGTTTTCAGGAACCTAAATGAAATTAAAGATAACACAGAGAAATAATTTAGAATCCTATTGATAAATTTAACAGAGAGACTAATTAAAAAAAAAATAAAGCTGAAATTCTGGAGTTGAAAAATGCAGTCTTCTTCTTCTCTCTCTTTTTTTTTGAGACAATATCTCTGTCATCCAGCCTGGAGTGCAGTGGTGTGATCATGGCTCACTGCAGCCTTGACTTCTCAGGCTTAAGTGATCCTCCTACCTGTGCCTCCGAAAGTAGGGACCACAAGTGCATGCCACTATACCCAACTAAGTTTTTAATGTTTTTTGTAGAGATGGGAGTCTCACTATGTTGCCAAAGCTGGTCTCAATCTTCTGGGCTCAAGTGATCCTCCTGCCTTGGCCTCCCACAATGCTCGGATTATAGGCGTGAGCCACCACCCCCAGCCACATCAGTCACTGAACAGCAGAACTGATCAAGCAGAGGAAAGAATTAGTGAGCTTGAAGATAGGCTATTTGAAAATACCTAGTCAGAGGAGACAAAAGAAAAATGAATAAGAATGAATGAAGCATGTCTATAAGATCTAGAAAATAGCTTCAAATGGGCAAATCTAAGACTTATTGGTAGAAAAAGGAGTTAGAAAGAGAGATGGGTAGAAAGTGTATTCAATGGGATAACAACAGAGAACTTCCCAAACCTACAGAAAGATATCAATATTCAAGTACAAAAAGGTTATAGAACACCAAGTAGATTCAAATAAGTCTACTATTTCAAGACACTTAATAATCAAACTCTTAAAGGTCAATGATAAAGAAAGGATCCATTTAAACACAGCAAGAGAAAAGAAACAACATACCAATGGAAGCTCCAATATGTCTGGCAGCAGACTTTTCCTGGAAATTTTACATGCTAGGAAAGAGTGGCATGACATATTTAAAGTGCTGAAGGAAAAAAAACTCTTATGTTATAATAGTATATCTGGTGAAAATAATCTTCAAACATGAAGGAGAAACAAAGGCTTTTCCAGACAAACAACAGCTGAGAGATTTCATCAACACCAGACCTGTCCTACAAAAAATGCTAGCGAGTCCTTCAACCTGAAAGAAGGACATTAATGAACAAGAAAACATGTGAAAGTACAAAACTCACTGGTAACAGTGAGTACACAGAAAATGCAGAATGTTATAACGTAATTGTGCTGTGTAAATTACTCGTATCTTGAATAGAAATATGAGAAGGTGATTCAATACAAATTAATAACTAAAACAACATTTCAAGACGTAGTACAATAAAATAAATAAAAGCAGGCCAGGTGTGGTGGCTCATGCCTGTAATCCCAGCAGTTTGGAAGTCTGAGGCAGGTGGATCACGAAGTCAGGAGATCGAGACCATCCTAGCCAATATGAAACTCCGTCTCTACTAAAAACACACAAAAAATTAGCTGGGTGTGGTGGTGCATGCCTGTAGTCCCAGCTACTTGGGAGGCTGAGCCAGGAGAATCACTTGAACCCAGGAGGCAGAGGTTGCAGTGAGCTGAAATTGCACCACTGCACTCCAGCCTGGCGAAAGAGCAAGACTCCATCTCAAAAGAAAAATAAAACAAAAAATAAAAACAATAAAAAGCTAAAAAGCAGGGAGACAAAGTGAAACTGTAGTGTTAGTACTAGTTTTCTGTTGGCCTGTTTGTTTATGCAATCAGTGTTAATTTGTCATCAGTTTAAAATAATAGGTTCTATTATTTGCAAGCCTCATGGCAACCTAAAATCAAAAAACACACAACAGATACACAAAAAGTCAAATGCAAGAAATTAAAACATACCACTGGAGACAACCACCTTCCCTAAAAGGAAGACAGGAAGGGAGGAAAGGAGGAAAAGAGGACCACAAAACAACCTGAAAACAAGTAACAAAACAGCAGGACTAAGTCCCTACTTATCAGTAATAACACTGAATGTAAATGGACTAACATTTGAATGTAAAACTCTCCAATCAAAAGACAGAGTGGTTGAATGTATTTAAAAAACAACAACAACAATATAAGACCCAACAATCTGTTGCCTACAAGAAACGCACTTCATCTATGAAGACACACATAGACTAAAAATAAATGGATGGAAACAAAAAAGAGCTGGACTAGCTATACTTAAACAAAACAGACTTCAAGACAAAAACTATAAAAGTAGACAAGGTCATTGCATGATGATAAAGGGGTCAATTTAGCAAGAGGATATAATTGTCAACATACATGCACCCAACATTGGAACATCAAAATATATAAAGCAAATATGATTATAGTAAAAGAGAGAGACCCAATAGAATAATTGCTGGAGACTTCAACATACTACTTTCAGCACTGGACAGATTATTCAGATAGAAAATCATTAAAGAGGCTGGGTGTGGTGGCTCACGACTGGAATCCCAGCACTTTGGGAGGATGAGGTGGGTGGATCAGAAGGTCAGGAGATCAGGACCATCCTGGCCAACATGATGAAACTCCATCTTTACTAAAAATACAAAAATTAGCTGGGTGTGGTGGTGTACACCTGTAGTCCCAGCTACTCAGGAGGCTAAGTCAGGAGAATTGCTTGGACCTGGGAGGCAGAGGTTACAGTGAGCCGACATTGAGCCACTGCACTCCAGCCTGGGCAACGGAGCGAGACTCCATCTCAAAAAAACAAAACAAAACACCCCCAGAAAATCAAAAAAGAACTATCAAAAAATTTCGGAAAAGCCCTGCCAAACCCTGCCCAATAGCACTTTGCCCCATTTAGGTCATTCTTTCCCAAGGCGGCCCGCTCACCAAAGATCCCACCTACCTACCAGTAGTAACTGGCCCCCGTACACGTCCTATGTCCCAATATCCAGTCAAGTGCCTTATGCTTTGTCTCCCCTGTATCCAATCAAATGCCTTCACTCCCTATAAAACCCCTTGCCCTAAAAAGTTAAGCACAACTTCTCTGGCCCTTACCTGGACCATAGAACTTCGCCTGGGAGCCAAATAAATCGGATTTTCATTTTCTTATACTGGCCTCAGTTTCCTCATTTCGACTCGGCAATATACTTTACAAGTGGTGCTGAAACCTGGGAGGAGTTGTAGGACCCCCTCCGGGGGACAAAAATTAACCCCTCCTGGGGTAAACTGACTCCTCCACCCAAAGCCGGACCAGGGAGCCGCTCTGCCATGAGGTAAGACTTCTGTTCCCCCACAACCTCTCTCGCTGCCTGCTCCGTGGACTCGCTGCCTGTAACCGCGGCCGCATCAGGGACTCCTTACTGCCGTGGGCCCGGGGCCCCGGTTCCGTTCCGAGAACCTGAGCGTAGAGGAGACATCCCTACACTCTTGTCTTCTCCCCCGTAAAGGGTTTGCCGGGGGTCAGGAACCTGAGAGAGACGTCCCCGTCTTCCTGAACCCTCTCCGGTGTTCGGCAGTCCAGTCCAAGGATGCCTTCCGATCATCTCAGCAGCAGCGAGTGAGGTTTGGGTGGTAAGAAGCCCCGTTTACAGTCCCAGGCCCTACTCAAGACCTGGACCCGACCCGGCTCCTAGTCCCAAATTAGTTCTCTGACAACCTAGTTCCCGCTTAAGTACTCTTAGTTCCTCTTTCTATTCCTGAACGAGTGTGTGAGTGAGTGAGTTTATGTGTAGTCCCACGGCTTAACGGCTACGGGGCTTGAGTGGGCCTCCACCTGCGGTTCCATGGGGACATCATAAGGCATAACGGTGAGTCACCTCAGGACCAAAAGTTCTGAGGTGACCAGGCCCGGGAGTTATATGGGTACACCTTAGCCAAGATGCCCTGAAACATCCCTTCGGGGACGTGGCCAGAAAGGCATCAGACTGGTCTCCCATCTGGGGGGACTCCCACCCTTTGTTTGTCAATCCTACATGTGGTTCTGTCTGTATCATAGATTCACTAGCTTCGCCAGACTCCTGCTGGCCGATATACAGTGGTTTAGGCCTGCTTCCCTCAGAGTAGACGATATCCTACAGTGGATAACAGACCACTGGCTACAGGGGACCTTTACTGAATTTCTGCCGTTAGAAATAACTCTGTTCTCCTTTATCCTTCTATTCTTTCTCTACCACTGAGACCTCATTCTCTAGCCTCGTCCCTGTCACTTCCTCAAATTCTCCCATGTGGCAGATAGCTCTAGCCCTTTTTCTTTTTATCTTCTTTCTCGTTGTGGTCATTGTGGCTTGTAAGTTCTCCCAACCACCCCCCTCCAGGAAAAGAACTCTTTTGCCTGTGTTGGGTGTAATATCTCACCCCCATAATTAAATAGTTAATCATGGGCAGCCAGGAGTCCCGCCCAGACCCCAAGTCGCCACTAGGATGCCTAACTCTAAATTTACCCAAACTAGGCCTCTCCATAAAAAAGAAGAGGCTATTCTTCCTCTCCACCGTAGCCTGGCCACAATATCCCCTAGACCACCAGTCCAAATGGCCTCCAGAAGGCACACTCGACTTTAAAATCCTAACAGACTTAGATAACTTCTGCCAAAGAAACGGCAAGTGGGCAGAAATTCCCTATATTCAGGCTTTCTGGTATCTCCGTGCTCACCCCGATCTCTGCTCCTCCTGCAGCACCGTCCAGGTACTCCTGGCAAAAAAATCCCTCGATCTGCCTTCAGCCCCGCCGCTGGCCTCCTCCTCTTCCTTCTCTGACCCTGATCTGCCCGAGGAACTCTCCCTGCCTCCAGCCCAACCCACTGACCCCCCCCCAACTTATGCAGAGCCCCAACCCCCTCCTACTCCCCTCAGGCCCTAACATGGCCTCTCCTGTTAGTGCCCACACCCGCTCTCGTGAAGCTAAACCTCCTCCTCCTTTCCCAGACGTAACCTCTTCTGTTAACGGTCACACTCGCCCGTGCGACACCCCCACCAATGAAAATTCCCCTCCTCTTTCCCCTCCGTGAGGTGGCTGGAACGGAAGGCGTTGTCTGAGTACACATTCCTTTCTCTCTCTGTGATTTATCCACCATTGAAAAACGTTTAGGATCCTTTTCCGCCAATCCTACTGCTTACACTAAAGAATTCCGCTATCTCACACAAGCCTGTGACTTAACCTGGCATGACATTTATGTAATTTTGTCTTCTACCCTCACTCCAGATGAACATAATCACATCCGCGTGGCAGCCCGGGCACACACAGACCAGGTACATCTTACTGATCCCCCAAATGCCGGTAGGCGCAGCGGTGATCCCCGACACTTACCCTAATTGGGACTATCGAACCGGTCAAAATGACCACCGCTGCCGAAACCAAATGCTACAATGCCTCCTAGCGGGCATGCAGGACGCAGCCCAAAAGGTGGTCAATTAGGATAAACTGTGTGAAATAACTCAGGGCCCTACTGAAAACCCGGCTGCCTTCCTTGACCGGCTAACCAATGCTATGGTCCTACATACCCGAGTGGACCCAGACTCCCTGGCCGGGACCACTCTCCTAGCTGCCCATTTTATCTGCCAGTCAGCACCAGACATTAGAAAAAAATTAAAGAAGGCAGAGGAGGGTCCCCCAAACTCCCATACAAGACCTGGTAAACATGGCATTTAAAGTTTTTAATCGCCGAGAGGAAAAGGCTGAGGCCATTCGCCAGGCCCATTTACAGCAACAAGTGAGCCTCCAAACCCAAGCTATTGTAGCAGCCCTAAGGCCGGCAGCCCACCCAACGTCTAACACAAAAAACTCCTCAAAGTTCCTCCCAAAAGGTCCCCCAGGACCTACTCAGGCCACTACAAAGGTCCTGTCTGGGCCTTGCTTCAAATGTGGCCAGGAGGGACACTGGGCTCGACAGTGCCCCAATCCACGTCCACCTCCCGGACCTTGCCCGGCCTGCAAGCGTCCTGGCCATTGGAAGGACGACTGCCCGCTCCGGACCTCAGGCTCACGCCCTGCACCTCTATGTGGGGGACAGGCTGGTCCAAAGGATGTAGTACCTTCACTTAAACTCCTTGGCCTCATGGATGACTGAAGTGGCCCAGACTCGGAGACCCCCATCACCCTCGCCGAGCCCAGGGTAATGCTACAAGTAGCGGGTAAGTCCATTTCCTTCATGGTGGACACAGGGGCTACTTATTCTGTATTGCCTTCCTAACTCAGGACCCAGCATTCCTTCCCAGGTCTCAGTCGTGGGAATTGATGGGAAGCCCTCCTGTCCCAATCGGACCCATCCCTTAACCTGTAACCTCGAGGGACATCCGTTCACACACTCCTTCCTGATCATACCCTCGTGCCCAGTCCCCCTACTAGGACGGGATATCCTCCAGACCTTAGGGGCTACCCTCCAACTCACAGGCCCCCCACAGTCAGCTCCATCCTCCATCCATCTCCTATTACTAACCTTAACCAACAGCACACCTAGGTACAGCCCCTCACCTCAAACTCCTATGCCTCCTGAAATAGTTGATCCCTCGGTATGGGATACTTCTAAGCCTGTAGTGGCCACACATCACATGCCAGTTAAAATATTTCTCAAAGACCCCACCAATTTTCCCTGCTGTCCTCAGTTTCCCATCTTAAAAACCCACCGCCAGGGTCTGAAGCCTATCATTTCCCGACTTTTAACCCAGGGACTCCTTATTCCCACCAGTTCCCCTTGTAATACCCCTATCCTGCCAGTCCAAAAACCATCTGGCGATTATCGCCTAGTCCAGGACTTACGCTTAATTAACGAGGCAGTGGTACCCCTCCATCCAGTAGTTCCCAACCCCTACACTTTATTATCCCATGTTCCCTCTAATACCTCCCATTTCACGGTTATCGATCTCAAGGATGCCTTCTTCACAATTCCCCTGCACTCGGACTCTTACTTCCTCTTTGCCTTTACTTGGACTGACCCTGACTCTAACCTATCACAACAATTGACCTGGACAGTCCTGCCCCAGGGCTTCAGAGACAGTCCCCCACATATTTGGACATGCATTAGCGGCTGACCTGGCTTCTTGCCCCCTTCAGCCCAGCCTCCTCTTACAATACGTGGCTGACCTGTTACTATGCAGCCCCTCTTTCCATCTCACAGCAGCATACTGCAACCCTCCTTAATTTTCATGGGTCTAGGGGTTACTGGGTTTCCCCATCCAAGGCACAGCTGTCAGTTACTTCAGTAATCTACTTAGGAATTCACCTTACTCCTCAAACCAGAGGCCTAACAATAGACTGCCGAAAGGCATTACTTGCATTACAGTCCCCAAAAACGGCTGATGAAATCCTCTCCTTTTTAGGATTTGTAGGATTCTTTCAACACTGGATTCCCAATTTTGCCACCCTGGCAAAGCCCTTGTATGCAGCAGCTAAAGACACCCCCACGGGACCTCTCTCCCATCTAGGGGTTGTTAAACAAGCTTTTAAAACCTTACAGACTGCTCTGTCCACCACACCTCCCCTTCACTTGCCGGATCTTAATCGCCCTTTCTACCTGTTCACTGATGAAAAACAGGGAATAGCAGTTGGGGTCTTAACCCAATCCCTAGGCCCCACATATCGCCCAGTAGCCTACTTATCAAAACAGCTTGACCCTACCGTCCAAGGGTGGCAGCCTTGCCTACGAGCCCTAGGAGCAGCTACGGAGCTGACCAAGGAATCCCTCAAACTTACCTTAGGCCAGCCCATTTCAGTGTTCTCCCCCTCATCGACTAACTGACCTTCTCTCTCATAAATCCCTCAAACATCTAGGGCCCTCTCACTTACAGGAGTTTCACCTACTCTTCATTGAAAATCCCTCAGTCAGCCTTCATCCTACTTCTCCACTCAACCCGGCAACCTTACTTCCTCTTCCATCTCACTCTCCATCCCCTACCCACTCCTGTCCTGAACTCATAAATACACTTACCAAACCCCCGAGAAGGCCTAACCGACCTTCCTCTATCTGACCCAGACCTCACTCTATATGTGGATGGGAGTTCCACAGTGACAGCTGAGGGACAGTGAAAAGCAGCTTATGCAGTAGTCACAGATTCAGCCACCCTCGAGGCCCGCCGCCTCCCCGATGGAACCACATCACAAAAGGCAGAACTCATTGCCTTAACCCCGGGCCCTCACATTAGCACAGGAAAAATGGGTGAATATCTATACTGATTCAAAGTACGCTTTCCTTATCACCCACTGTCATTCTGCCCTCTGGAAGGAAAGGGGATTCCTTACTACAAAAGGGTCCCCCCATAGTCAATGCTACCCAAATCTCTAACCTCCTACAAGCCCTGTCGCTGCCCAAGGAGGTTGTTGTCATTCACTGCCGGGGGCACCAGGCCCAACAGGACACCGTTTCCCAGGGCAATGCGAGGGCGGATTCGGTGGCTAAATCCTTAACTAATACCAAACCAGCCCCCACCCCAGTCCTTTTAGTCTTGCCACGACCACGCTGCCAGTTTACACAGTGGCAGAAAGACAAGCCCTCTTATTAAAAGGGGGAACCGAGTCTGATCAGGGCTGGATCTTCCTGGACAATAAAATTGCCTTACCTCGGGAACAGGCCCCAAAAGTTATTACTGAGATTCACCAATCTTTACGTGTTGGGCCCAAGGCATTATATCGCTTTGTGCGGCCCCTCTTTCTTACCAGGCCTGCAACAAACAATCGACCAGGTACACAAAGCATGTACTACATGCTCCAAGGTCTCACCTCAGGGAAACTTGAAGCCGCAGTTTCCTACCCACCAAATACGTGGCAGCCTGCCAGCCGAAAACTGGCAAATTGATTTTACTCACATGCCTACTCACAAAAAGCCACGCTACCTCCTAACCTTTGTAGATATCTTCTCTGGGTGGACTGAAGCCTTTCCCACCTCCAGGGAGACCACAGACACCGTAGCCTCCCTCTTAATTCAGGAAGTCATCCCTCACTTCGGCTTACCTGTGAACATCCAGTCAGACAACGGTCCAGCGTTTACAGCTTGGGTGGTCCAACTGGTCGCTAAGTCTCTCAACATCTCCCGGAAACTACACATCCCCTACCACCCTCAGTCATCGGGTAAAGTGGAACGGGCTCATGGCATCCTCAAGGATCATTTAGCCAAACTCACCATCGAGGTAAAACTCTCTTGGCCCACACTCCTGCCTCTGGCCCTAGCCTGGGTCCGAGCCACCCCCACGGGAGCCAACGGGCCTCAGTCCCTTTGAGTTGCTTATGGCAGGCCTTTTCTAGTTTCCCACAATCTCCCAGTACAACCGCCTCCTTTGGCCTCCTATCGTCCCTACCTCTCCCTCCTCCGTCACTTACTCAGAGAACACGCGGACCATACCCTCCCCATTGTTCCAGGGCCCGAGAACTCCCAACCAGCTATACCTCTCCAGCCGGGTGACAGTGTCCTCCTCAGGGAACTCAAGCCAGGGTCTCTACAACCCAGGTGGTCGGGACCACACATCGTTATCCTAACCACCCCAACTGCTGCCAAGCTTCTAGGTCACTCCTCGTGGTACCATGTGTCCCACCTCAAACTGGCTCCTCAAGATGAACAGTGGAAGTCTGAGTCCCTGGGTCCAACGCAACTCCGTCTCACCCGGGGCCCGCTTCCCTGTAACCCTCCAAACCCTCCTCCTAGTAGTCCTTCTGGTAACTCCCCTTAATGCCAACTCACATGTTTGGCGCTTTTACCTCCAAGAATCCTGGGCCGATGGCTCCACTACCAAAACCCAATATCTGGCCCAAGCAGATTACCAGCCCGCAGGCTGCCAGTCAGACATACTATTTACATTCCGGGCATCAAAGTCTAAAATTCTTTACTCCTGGGGTAACATGGCCCTGTGCTTCCTGTATGATCAAACCAAGGACTACTGTCACTGGTGGAACACCACCTATGGTGGATGCCCATATAATTCCTGTGTCATGCACAGAATAGGAGGAGGAATACTTGGAAGAATACGTGGAGAGGATGGTGTAACTAACGTAACCCTTGCTATCCGAGACCCCTGGAATAGCCGCTGGGAAAAGGGAACCGCAGGTAAAGTATACGACTCAGCCACAAATAGCTACCCCGGTGGCACATGGCTAATATTTTGGTCCTATACTCGCATTGTACCCAAAGAAATGGACCAACTCAACTCGTTAGGCAACACCATCCTACAAAATGAGGCCACCTTAACTAACCAGCTCAAACCCCCAAGACAATCCCCTTCCCCTTTCTCCTGGGTAACTTTAATGCAACAGGTAGCTGATATTGTCAATTCAACTGATGCCATAAATATTACCAATTGTTTTCTATGTACTTCCTTAACCAGGCCTCTCTGGGCAGCAGTCCCCCTCAACACAAAACTCGACACTTCGACAAACTCAAATAACAGATTAATAGTCACTAATGTCCCATTATTCAAGGAACACTCAAAATATCTCTCTGTCTGCTATGGCCACGGCTCTTTCCCTGAACTCACTTGTAACAGCACTATCAATGCTACTTCCTCCATTACTATAACCAAGGAGGGATTCTTCTGGCGTAACGGAACACTAACCAAAACTATCAACTCTTCCTCTCCTTTTCCTTGTATACCCGCCACTTTAATACCTCAACTAGAAGTTTACGAACAAACTGAGCTGCTGTCACTCCTTTTTCCTTCGCCTAGCCACCGGAGTAAACGCGCCGTCTTTCTCCCGGTAGTAGTTGGCCTGTCCTTTGTGTTAGCCGCGGTGGCAGCAGGATTAGGCAGCAGTGCCCTGAGCCACAGCATTACTGCGGCTGCTGAACTGGAAAACAAACTAGGTGCAGCAATTGAGACCTCAGCTGCGTCCCTGGCCTCCCTCCAATGACAAATTATGTCGTTGGCTCAGGTAACCCTCCAAAATCGGAGAGCCTTAGACTTACTAACGGCAGAGAAAGGAGGTACCTGCCTGTTTCTCCAGGAACAGTGTTGCTACTACATCAATGAGACGGGCCTTATAGAAGAAAATGTCAACAATCTCTATTGCCTCAAAGACAATCTCCACAAAAGACAGAACATGCCTGATTCGCCTCTTAACTGGTGGCGGTCCCCTGTGCTCACCTGGCTGGCCCCTATCATCACCCCTCTTATCATAGTTTGTCTCTTACTAATGTTAGCCCCTCTCTTTCTCAAGTTTTTACAGGCCCGTATGAGAGAAATCTCCAGGGTGGCTGTAAACCAGATGCTACTTCATCCCTATGTCCGACTCCCAATTGAGGCACCAGCCAACTGACCACTTCCCCACGTGGCCCCTACTCAGCAGGAAGTAGCCAGAAAGAAACAACATTCTGTATCATCAAAAGGGTCGGAATGTAAGGCCGGTTGCCTCGCCGGGAGCTCAGACACGCCCATCTCTCCCCCGCACCAGGGAATTACATCACCACTCCGCGACCAGCATCTAGCTCCGCAGCGTAGCCTCTACAACACCCAACCTGACACCTAGCCCCCCTCCGGAAAAAACCCCGCCCAAAAAATTTTGGAAAAGCCCCGCCAAACCCTGCCCAATAGCACTTTGCCCCTATTAGGTCATTCTTCCCCAAGGCAGCCCGCTCACCAAAGATCCCCGCCTACCTACCAGTAGTAACTGGCCCCCGTACACATCCTGTGTCCCAATATCCAGTCAAGTGCCTTATGCTTTGTCTCCCCTGTATCCAATCAAATGCCTTCACTCCCTATAAAACCCCTTGCCCTAAAAGTTAAGCACGACTTCTCTGGCCCTTACCTGGACCATAGAACCTCGCCCGGGAGCCAAATAAATTGGATTTTCATTTTCTTATACTGGCCTCAGTTTCCTCATTTTGACTTGGCAATACACGTTACATCACTCTTAAGGATAGACCATGTTAGGCCATAAACAAGTCTTAAAACATTCAAAAAATTAAAATTATGTAAGACATTCTCTAGCCATAATGGAATAAAACTAGAAATCAATAATGAGGAATTTTGGAAACTATACAAAAACATGGAAACAATATGCTCCTGAAACACTGGGTCAATGAAGAAATTAAGAAGAAAAATAAAAAACTTCTTGAAATAAATGACAATGGAAACACAACACACCAAAGCCCATGAGACACAGCAAAAGCAGTACTAAGAGGAAAGTTTATAACTTCAAGCACCTACATCAAACAAGAAGAAAAACTTCAAATAAACAATTTAATGATTTATCCTAAAAGAACTAGAAAAGCAAGAGCAAAACAATCTCAAAAGTATTAGAATAAAAGAAATAATAAATGTCAGAGCAGAAATAAATGAAATTGAAATAAAAATAATATAAAAGATTAACAAAATTTAAAAAAATCAGTTTTTTTGAAAAAATAAAATCAGCAATGTTTCAGCCAGACTAAGAAAAAAGGGACAACCCAAATAAATAAAATCAAAGATGAAAAAAGAGACATTATAACTAACAGTGCAGTAATTCAATGGATCATTAGAAGCTACTATGAGCAACCACATGCCCATAAATTAGAAAACCTAGTAGAAATGGATAAATTCCTAGAAAATACCCTATTGAGGGAATGTGTTCTTTTTGTGGGTTCATGAGGGAGCATAGCTTTAAGGGCAAGAATTTCCCAGCACCATGCACCCCCTCCCATCTCTCTCCATCCAGGAGATTTAACAGTTTATGTTTTAATTTCGCAGGTGTGGGAAGAAACTAAAAGTCAGTCACTACAGCAGAAGTTCTAAGGAACTCTTTTCATTGGCCGAGGGTCTTCAAGAAGGTGGGGGTTTCCTCCCAGGATAAAAGTCCGTGTCCATACACCTGGCCGCATTTCCCCCTCTAGAATCCCCTTCCACACTCTTCATGGAAGTCCTTCTCTTCTTCTCCTTTCCTTCTCTTTCTCTACCTAAGTAAAATCACCTTTCTGCAACACTTTTTGGGTCCAATATTTACTTTTACAAGCATACGGCACACTTGCAGTGGTCCCATCGCTTATTCTTTAAAAATCTTAAGGCCAAAAACCAACAGCATTCTCTTGGGGGAGCTGTGCCTCACCAGCACCCAAGAAAAACCCGGTTACACTACCAAAATTGAACCATAAAGAAATCCAAAACCTGAACATCCCAATAACAAGTAATGAGATTGAAGCTGCAATAAAAAGTCTCCAAGTAAAGAAAAGCTCAGAACCCAATGGCTTCACTGCTGAATTTTACTAAACAAAGAAGAACTGATACCAATCCTAATCAAACTATTCCAAATAATAGAGGAAGAGGGAATACCTCCAAATTCATTCTATGAGGGCAATATTACCCTGATATGAAAACCAGACCAAGACACATCAAAAAAACAAAAACTGCAGGCCAGTATCCCTGCTGAACATTGATGCAAAAATCCTGAACAAAATACTAGCAAACCGAATTCAGCAACACATTAAAAAGATCATTCATCATGACCAAGTGGGATTTATCTCGGAAATGCAAAGTCGGTTCAACATGTACAAATCAATCAATGTGATATATCACATCAACAAAATGAAGGACAAAAACCATATGATCATTTCAACTGCTGCTGAAAAGTATTTGATAAAATTCAACATCCCTTCCATGTTAAAAACCCCCTGAAACCGAGTACAGAAGGAACATACCTCAATACAATAAAAGCCATATATGACAGACTAACACTATCATACTGAATGGGGGAAAAACACAAAGCATTTCCTCTAACATCTGTAATATGACAAGGGTGCCCACTTTCACCACTGTTATTCAATATAGTACTAGAAATCCTAGCAAGAGAAATTAGAGAAAGAACTAAAGGGCATCCAAATTAAAAAGGAAGAAATCGGGCTGGGCACAGTGGCTCGTGCCTGTAATCCGAGCATTTTGGGAGGCCATCGCTGGCAGATCACAAGGTGAGGAGTTTGAGACCAGCCTGGCCAATATGGTGAAACCCCCTCTCTACTAAAAATACAAAAATTAGTCGGGCATGGTGTTGGGCGCCTATAGTCCCAGCTACTCGGGAGGCTGAGACAGGAGAATTGCTTGGACCTGGGAGACAGAGGTTGCAGTGAGCTGAGATTGTGCCACTGCACTCCAGCCTGGGCAACAGAGTGAGACCCTGTCTCAAACAAAGAAACAAAACAAAAAAAGAAAAAAGAAGAAGTCAAATTATCCTTGTTTGCAGATGATATGATCTTCTATCTGAAAAAACCTGAAGATTCCAATAAACTATCAGAACTGATAAATTCAGCAAAGTTGTGGGATACAAAATCAACATAGAAAAATCAATAGCATTTCTATATGCCAACAGCAAACAATCTGAAAAAAGAAATCAAGAAACTAATCCCATTTACAGTAGTTAAAAATAAAACCCCTAAGAGTTTACCAAAGAACTGAAAAATCTCTACAATGAAAATTATAAAACACTGATGAAAAAAATTTTAAAAGGACACAGAAAAAAATGGAAAGATAGTCCAGGTTCAGGGGTTGAAAGAATCAATATTGCTAAAATGTTCATACTACCTAAAGCAATCTACAGATTCAATGCAGTTATTGTCAGAACACCAATGATATTCTTCACAGAAATAGAAAAAAATGCTAAAATTTATATGGAACCACAAAAGATCCAGAATAGCCAAAGCCTTCCTGAACAAACAGAAGAAAAACTGGAGGAACCTGACTTCAAAGTATGCTACAAAACTACAGTAACCAAAACAGCATGGTACTGACAGAAAAACAGACACATAAGCCAGGAAGGGTGGCTTGTAATCCCAGCACTTTGGGAGGCTTGGGTGGGAGAACTGCTTGAGCCCAGGAGTTTGAGACATGGGCAACATAGTGAGATCTTGTTACCACAAAAAATTAAAAAATTAGCCAGGCATGGTGACATGTACCTGTAGTCCCCACTACTTGGGAGGCTGAGGCAAGAGGATTACCTAAGCCCAGGAGGTCAAGGCTGCACCGAGCCATGTTCACACCACTGCACTCCAGACTGGGCAACAGAGCAAGATCCTGTCACAAACAGCAACAACAAAGAATAACAACAAGCAGACATGTAGACCAATGGAACAGAAGAGCACCCAGAAACAAATCTATACGTCTCCATTGAACTCATTTCCAACAATGGTGCCAAGAAATACATTCAGGAAAGAACAGTGTCTTCAATAAATGGTGCTGGGAAAACTGGATATCCATATGCAGAAGAATGAAACTAAGACCCCTATTCTCTTCCCATACACAAAAATCAAATCAAAATGGATGAAAGACTTAAATCTAAAACCTCAAACCATGAAACTACTAAAAGAGAACACTGAAGAAACTCTCTAGGACAATGGCCTGGGCAAAGATTCCTTGAGTAATAAATACCTCATAAGCACAGGTAGCCAAAGCAAAAATGGACAAATGGGTTCATATCAAGTTAAAAACCTTCTGCACAGGAAGGGAAACAATCAACAAAGTGAAGAGAAAATCCACAAAAATGGGAGAATATATATGTAAATTATCCATCTGACAAGGAATTAATAACCAGAATATATAAGGAGTTCAAACAACTCTATATGAAAAAAAATCTAACAAGCTGATTTTAAAAGGGGCAAAAGATCTGAAGATATTTCTCAAAAGAATACATACAAATGGCAGACACGTATATGAAAAGGTGTTCAAAATCACTAATTATCAGATAAATGCAAATCAAAACTACAATGAGATATCATCTCACCCCAGTTAAAATGGCTTTTTCTTTTTGCTCTGAACACACTCAACTATGACTTGGGGAAATGGCTTTTTCTTTTTTCTTTTTTTTTAAGTGATGGAGTTTTGTTCTTGTTGCCTAGACTGGAGTGCAGTGTAGCGATCTCAGCTCACTGCAACCTCCACCTCCTGGGTTCAAGCGATTCTCTTTCCTGAGCTTCCTGAGTAGCTGGGATTACAGATGTGCACCACCACACCTGGCTGATTTTTGTATTTTTAGTAGAGACGGGTTTCGCCATGTTGTCCAGGCTGGTCTTGAACTCCTGACCTCAGATGATGCACCCACCTTGGCCTCCCAAAATGTTGGGATGACAGGTGTGAGCCACTGTGCCCAGCCTTAAAATGGCTTTTTACCCAAAAGACAGGCAATAACAAATGCTGGCCAGGATGTGCAGAAAAGGGAACCCTCATACATTGTTGTTGGGAATGTAAATTAGTACAGCTAGATGGTGAACAGTTTGGAGGTTCGTCAAAAAACTCAAAATAGAACTATCATATAATCCAGAAATCCCATGGCTAAATATATAATCAAAAAGAAAGGAAATCAGTGTATTAAAAAGATATCTGCACTCCCTTGTTTATTGCTGCCTCGTTTATTCACAATAGCCAAAATTTGGAATCAAGCTGAGTGCCAATCAAGAAATGAATGGATAAAGAAAATGTGGTACATACACACCTTGGAGTACTATTCAGCCATAAAAAAGAATGAGATCCTGTCATTTGCAACAGCATGGACAGAAGTGGAGATCATTATGTTAAGTGAAATAAGCGAGGCACAGAAAGACAAACCTCACATGTTCTGATTTATGAGAGCTAAAAATTAAAACAACTGAATGCATGGAAATAGAGCATAGAATGATGGTTACCAGCAGCTAGGAAGGATAGTGGGTTGGGGGAAATGGGGATGATTAATACATACAAATATAGTTAGAATGAATAAGATCTAACATTTGATAGTACAACTGAGGCAGGGGAAAGAAAAGAATAAAAAAACAAATTAAAAACATAAATTCTTTGTGTCAAACTGAAGACAGCCTACAGGCCCTGGCTCTGCAGAAGTTTTGGTAACGTTATCTCAGAAGCCAGAACTTAAAGGAATGTGCTCTAAAAACTTTCCCAATACTCCCTCACCATCTGGAGGAAAGCATAAATTTTCTCCCACATCCCTACCCTTATAATATGAGTAAGCCTAAAAGTTTATAGATATCTGTTTCCTATGTATTGCAAACTTGTTTTGTATCTAAATGACACAGTGAAGGCTATGAGAAATATCCAAACAGGATGGTACTGGAAACATCAAAGAAGTTAAGGAAATAAACCTGCAGGACTGGTCTGAACTGGCCTAAGCTCAAGATAAGGCCACCTGGCCTGCATTCCAAGAGTCATGTGTAAGCCTGTCACTGTATTAATTAACTGCTTTTGTTCTCACTTCTGTAAGCTTGCTTCTTTTCGTGCCCTTAAATGCAGAAAACACACTTGCTCTCTTTGTCCGATGCTCAGACTTTTCTAGATGCAAATCCACTGAACCAGTGTACACCTTAAATAAATACTCCTGTAACCTCATCGGTCTCTCTGATTCCCTGATTTCCCGCAACATTTTCTGGGGGCTCGTCCAGGATTGGCGATGGCAGATTTAGTGTCTCCTTTTCCTGTGGGATGGGAGCCCCGGCCTGGAGGAGACCCGAGACCCTAGGTGCCAATGGGAAAACTTCAGTTGGGAGAGAAGATTGGCTGTCCCGTGTCCCGGTGCCCTTCCCCTGACAACGCAATGGAACCTACAGAGCGGCTGCAGATGATTGCAGAGACAGCACTATTTCTTCAGAACCATGGTTAGGTTTTCAGGGCCCAAGGCAGGACCTGTCCTATGAGGATGGAAAGGAAGCTTGATCATCTCCTAGGGTGTAATTACTAATCCGACCCAGAAGGGCTGGGGGTGGCGAGTGACTTGCTAATTCAGATGAAAACTACATCCCAATTAAAGAGCAGGAACTGGGAGTCAGGAGATGTGTGAAAGTCTGTGAAAGAAATGGTTCCAGGAGGAACCAACATGGGGGGGTGACATGGGGAGGCACAGATCCCTTAGGGTGGACTGTATGCTCTGAAGCGAGTATGAAGCTGACTAGGGCTAAAGTGATTCCACATACGGCCAATAGGAGCTGCCCTACAACTGCAGCTGTTGTAGTGGGAATAAGGTACTCTCTCCTGGCTAAGTGACAACTGAAACTCGTGTAGCAGGAACCAGTCTGGTCAGTCTGGAATGAGAGGCTGAGTGATTGTGCGTTGTAAAGGGAGTAAATAGGAGGTAAAGCATCAAAACCAACCCCATTGGAGTGTATGTTAAAAAAACTTTAAGAAAGGTTTTGGAGGGGATTATAGAGTTGAAATGTCACCTTCAAGGTTGAGAGTTCTGTGTAATGTGGAATGTCCTTCTTTCAATGTAAGGTGGCCAGCTGAAGGAACAATTAGACAGAGAAACAATTGGCTGTGTACACAAGGTAGTGACCAGGGTCAGAGGACAGCCTGAGCATCCAGACCAGTTTCCATACATCGACTCCTGGCTGAATGTAGTCCAGACATGTTCAAAGTGACTGCAGCCTTGTTTGGCAGAATATTGTAAGACCTTAGTAGCTTGGTCTGAATCTAAAGTGATAAAGGAGCCCACATTGCCAAGATCCCCGGAGGGAAAGGGAAGCAGCAGGAAAGCCAGGAGAAGCCAATCCTTCAGGCACCTCTGGAAGAAGTCCTCCTCCCTATGCTCCCATATACCTGTTCTTATCAGACCTAGGACGAAGTGCTGAGCAAATGGCTCCCGATAGTCAGGTTCAGAAGGCAGTGAGTCCCAAGCATCACCCTACAAAGGGGAACCAGAGCCCCTGGCTGTAAACGATAAGGAAGATGACCAGGGCAAGGCAGCAGGGTGCCTCCAATCTGGCCGCACCCAAGCCGTGCAGATGCCGCTCCATGAAACTCGAGCACAGATCTATCATGATGAATAGGGCCAAGTTTGAGGAGGACAGGGTTTTTGCCTGTCAACCTTTCTCTACTACTGACCTCCTAAACTGGAAACATCATACTCCCTCCTACACAGAGAAGCCCCAGGCCCTTACAGACTTGATGCAGTCCATCTTTTTAACTCATAACCCTATCTGGCCAGATTGCCAACAGCTCCTTTATATGCTGTTCAATACAGAGGAGCACTGGAGAGTGACCCAAGCAGCTCTCCAACAGTTAGAGAACAATGCGCCTGAAGGCACAAACGATATCAGGCGATGTGCCCAGGAACAGTTCCCAGAAACAAATCCTGAGTAGGACCCAAATGAGGCAGAAGAGTTGCAGCACCTGCAGAGGTATAGTATTCTATTTAAATAGAATAAAGGCCAGCAGGAAAAAGGCAGTAAATATAAGAAAGGTTTCAAAAGTGCTCCAAAAAGTTGATGAGAGCCGAAGCCAGTTGTATGAAAGGCTTTGTGAGGCATACTGGCTCTTTACAACATTTGACCCAGAGGCTGCTGAAAATCAGTGCATGGTAAATACATCATTTGTTGGCCAGGCACAAGGAGACATTAAGTGAAACCTACAGAAAATAGAGGGTTTCTCAGGCATGCATGCCACCCAGCTAACAGAAACAGCCACTAAGGTGTATGTCAACCGAGAGCAAGAGGAAGAGAAGAAGGTTGAACAGAGGCTTAAGAGGCAGGCTGAACTGCTGGCGGCAGCCCTTGTTAAAGAGAGACTGGCATAGTGTGAAGACGTGGACATGGTTGTGGTCATGGAAGAAGTCAAAGTAGACATGGATTTGAGAGTCAGCTGAGGCTTAAGAAGCATCAGTTTGCATGATGCAAAAAGAAAGGACATTGGAAAGATAAATGCCCAGAGAAGGATGAGGGCAATAGCTGCAGCAAAGAAGCTTGGTCAACGCCTCTGGCTGTGAATCACTGCACTATGGAAAGGCAGGATGCCTCCTTAATCAGCTAGGCAGAGGCAGAAAACTATGAGGACTGAGACAGCCTGGGCTCCATCCCCTTAAGCCCCCAGGAGCCCATGGTCACAGTAGAAATTGGGGGCCAAAAAATGAACTTTATGGTAGACACCGGCACTGAACACTCAGTCGTGTCCAGAAACTATGTAACTATTATTAGGGCACCAGAGTTTCAGAGAAAAAGCCTTTTTGCCAGAGTAGGAAGGTGTTGTTAGAAGACAGGAAGTCCAACATGAATTTTTATACCTCCAAACTGCCCAGTCCCCTTGCTAGAAAGAGACTTACTCCAAAAATTGCAGGCACAAATCAACTTTAGGCTGCAAGGAAACATGACCTTAGATCTCAGTCAACCCAAGGCTATGGTATTAACCCTCACCTTCCCAAAGGCCAAGGAATGGAGACTGTACACAAACAGACCAACATGTAAGCCAGGGATTCTTGAGATGTTTGGACTACCCACCAAAATTCCCAGAGTGTGGGCTGAAGATAACCCACCTGGGTTAGCTGTAAACCAGGCACCAGTGTTGGTGGAAATAAGACCTGGAGCCTCTCCAGTGCAGATTTGCCAGTACCCATTGTTTACTGAGGCTACACGTGGTGTCCAGAAGCACACAAATCAGCTCCTCAAGCATGGCATTATAGTAAAACGTAAGTCACTTTAGAATGCTCCTCTTCTGCCAGTACAAAAGCCATCTGGTGAATACAGGCTGGTGCAGGATTTGCAAGCCACAAACCAGGTTACAGTGACTATCCACCCGTTGATGCCCAACTCACATTCTTTAATAGGACTCATCCCAGCAAGTGCTGCCTGGTTTACCTGTCTAGACTTAAAGGATGCATTCTTTTGTCTCCCACTGGTGCCCATAAGTCAGCCTATTTTTGCATTTCATTGGGGGGAGAAACACAGTATACTTTGACAAGGCTCCCACAGGGATTCAAAAAGTCACCTACAATTTTTGAAGAGGTACTAGCCCCATATCTCAGAGCTTTCACCCTGCCAAATGATAATTGCATCCTGCTCCAGTACATAGATGATCTACTACTTGCAGCCCCTACTTGGCAGGACTGCCTACATGACACTGAGGATCTCCTCCATCTCTTCTGGAAAGCAGGATATAAGGTCTCAAGGAAGGCACAAATCTGTTCACAAAGGGTTAAATATCAAGGTTTCCTAGTAAGCCAAGGGAAACACTAACTTGGCAATGAGCAAAAGCAGGCTGTATGTGCAGTTCCCACTCCAACCACCTGGCGTCAAATAAAGGAATTCCTAGGGGCAGCATGTTTCTGCCACATTTGGATTCCAAATTTCTCACTCATGTCAAAACCTCTGTATGAAGCCACAAAGGAAGGTGAAAAGGAGCCCCCTCCTTTGGGGAACTGACCAGGAGATGGGCTTCAAGAAAATAAGAAGGTCTTGATTCGGGCCCCAGCATTAGGACGCCAGATCAGACTAAGCCTTTCTTCCTACATGTCCATGAGCAGAAAGGAATGGCAAGAGAAGTCCTGACCCAAATGTTAGGATTATGGCATCGACCAGTGGCATACCTATCAAAGCAACTGGACCCTGTGGCACTAGGTTGGCCTCTGTTTCAAAGTAGTAGCAGCTACAGCTCTGCTAGCACAAGAAGCCAACTAACTGACCCTAAGACAGAAACTCATCATTTGGGTGCTGCACATAGTTATTACTCTCACGGACCAGAGGGCACCATTGGTTGCCAAACTCAGGAATGACCAGGTATCAAGGATTCTTACGTGAGAATCCTTACATAATTTTAGAAACTGTCAATCCCCTAAACCCAGCCACTCTGCTACCCATAGGAGAGCTGAGAGATCCCCTACCACAACATAACTGCATGGATGTTATAAAGTATTTTCTAGATGAAGGGATTTAACAGACCAGCTCTTTGGAAATACAGATGAAGAATACTTTACAGATAGAAGTAGTTTTATTACAGAAGGGATCTGGCAAGCTAGGTACACAGTAGCAACATAGAACTCAGTGGTGGAGGCCCAACCTCTACCAGCCAGAACATCAGAAAACAGAATTGACTGCTCTAACAAGAGCTTTACACTACTGGCCAAAAAAAAAAGGTAGTCAACATTTATACTAATGCAAAGTATGCCTCTGCCATGCTGCATACGCATAGGGAGATATATATATATATATATATATATATATATATGACTTTTATATATATAAAAATAAAGGACACATACATATATATATCCCTATGGGTATGCAGCATGGCAAAGACATACTTTGCATTAGTATAAATGTGTGTGTGTGTATATATATGGACACACACACACACACATATATATATATATATATAAAGAACTTATATATATATATAATAGACATATATAAGGATTTTTAAATATATACATATATACATATATGTACACACACACACACACACACACACACACACACACACACACACATATATATATAAAGGACTTTTAACTGCAGAAGGGAAAGAAAGAACATTTAAGAAGGAAATTCTACAACTTTTAAATGCTGTGTAGGCTCTGGAAAAAGTGGCTGTCATTCATTGTAAAGGACATCAAGCAGCAAGGACCTTTTAAACAAAAGGAAACAGAAAGGCAGACAAAGAGGCAAAACAGGCAGCGATAAAAGCACTGCCTCCCAAAGACAAGGCTCTGGCTATGCCTCTCCTCCCGGAGGTTCCCCCTCCAGGAGCCCCCTAGCTACACTCCAAATGAGAAGGCTTAGTTTGCCCAGGAAAGTGGAAATTACATTGAAGGAGGATGGTGGAAGTTTTCCAATGAGAGGTTAGCCATACCTAAAATGGTAGCGCCCAAATTTGTAAAGCAGTTCCATCAAGGAATAGCATTTCTTGGATGGCATTTCTGTGTCCCATGGCTCACCACCATCACTCGAGCCGTTCGTAAACAGTGTCTAACTTGTGCTCAAAACAAACCATGACAGTCCCCCAGAATTCAGGAAGTCAGAGCAGCACCTTCTGAGAACCTACTCGTAGACTTTACCCAGTTGCCCCGGGCTGAGGGCTGTTGGTATGTGTTAGTGTTGGTCTGCACATTTTCAGGATGGGTAGAGGCTTTCTCCACCCAGACAGAGAAGGCACAAGAGGTATCTAAGGTACTACTAAGAGACATTATCCCCAGATTTGAACTACCTCTAACTCTAGGGTCAGACAATGGATTGGCATTTGTGGCCGAAATAGTTCAGGACTTAACTCGACTGTTAAAGATAAAATGAAAATTACATACAGCTTATCAGCCGCAAAGCTTAGGAAAAGTGGAGCACATGAACCAGACATTCAAACAGCTGCTAAAAAAATTTTGCCAAGGACCCCACCTGCAGCGGGATCAGGTCTCGCCCATGGTCCTCCTCCCACTCAGGTACACGCCCACAAAACAGACTAGGTATTCGCCCAGTGAGATTCTGTTCGGCAGGCCACCCCCAATTATAAGTCAGATTAAGGGTGATCTCCATAAGTTAGGGGCTATAACTTTAAGAAGGCAAATGCAGGCTTTAGGCATGGCAATGCAAAAAGTACACAGCTAGGTGCAGGAAAGAATACCTATAAGCCTAACAGAACCAGCACATTCTTTTAAACATGGGGACTCTGTTTAGGTCAAGAAATGGAACCCAACTTCTCTAGGACCCATATAGAATGGGCCCCATACTGTAATCTTGTCCACCCCCATTGCTATTGAAGTTATAGGTATAGTGCCTTGGATCTATCAGAGTCGGCTAAAACCGGCAGCCCAGGACCAGTGGACCAGCCAACAGGATCCAGACCATCTGACCTGACTGATCCTGTGATGAGACCGTGTTGCCAGTGAGAAAGACCACAGCCCTGCCCTGGCCACTCCAGAGGCTGGCCAGTCTACGCATGGCAAAAGCCTGAGGAAATCTGCAAGCCCTGTTCTAGTCATACAACCGGAAGGTGACTAGTCCACGCACGGCCAAAGTTTGAGGAGTCATCCAAGTAAATGTGATTAGAAATTTTTAGTTTAATTACTATCTCAGTGCTGTTAACTGTTTTATTGCTATGCTGTCATTTTTGCTAGTCCCTCTGCACAAGGAGAGATTTATTCTGTCCCTGCTAAATGTAAGGATGCTATCCTTTGCTTTGCTACTGCTAGTTCCTGTATCTATACAGGAGGAAGGGCAACCCATAAAAGGATGTCCACACTGCATGCATACTACTTGAATAAGGACTGCAGCAGTTAAGACTTTACTGTATTAGACACATAATGAATGTACAAGGACCCACCTAAAGACTTGTTTTATTTACAACCAGATAACTTACTCAGTTTGTGACCCAGTAATAGCCAGCTTATGGCTGTTATGAGCCTAAGTATCCACCTAGGTTTGAAGTTCAGATCAAGGAAGAGAACAGATGGAACCTTCTAAACTAAAGTAAATCCCCTCCTTCCTGAAAATAAGCTATAAATTTATACTTTAATTTCTGTCAAGTAACATTCACAAGTACAGCTCCTCCCGCAATCACTAACTCCGCAGGTTTCTGCACTGCCTGTCACAGAACTAGGTGTTTGTCCCCTGCATGTTGGGGGAACAATGTGCTAGAAATGTCCAACATGGTCCAGTAACCAGTGACAACCAAGGCAGGTCATGGTTATAAAAACAGCTTCCCCTTTTTCTACTGCAACCAAACTGTAAAGTAAGCAGCTGCCACCCTGTAACTCTTTCAAGTCCCTCCCATTCAGCAACAATTCCAGGCATTCAAGTCATTCTATAAGAATATCAACCAAGAAATGCCCAAACCCCCTCCTGCAGCCAGTAACCTGTTAGCTCAATTGGCCAAAAATATAGCTAGCAATCTAGGGGTCTCCTCCTGTTATGTCTGCGAAGAAACCAATATAGGAAATCAATGGCCATACGAAGCAAAAGAGTTAATGCCTCAAGAAAACTTTACCCTAACTCTTGCCTCCCCCCCTCTCGGAGCCAACGCTCAAATGCTCAAGCATTTGGCTCTTAAAATCTTCTATCACAGGGAGATACTGCATTGCTCGCTGGGAAAAACCTTCACCAACCCAGTTGAGGAATTAGTTTGCTTAGAAAGCAGTATTATAATAAAACAATTAAAAAAAAAACTCTGTGGCGAGGCAAGAACAAGCAAGGTAACAATACCACCAATTTGCCACACTACAACCCATCTTCTCACTTCCCTTCTCTGAACCACTCCTGGTACCAACTAGAAGCAACTAATAGCTGGAAAACACCCTCTGGCCTCTGTTGAATCTGTGAGCAATATTGAAACTGTGGGCAACGAGCTTATCGGCGGTTACCTGCCAACGGGACAGGGGCCTACATACTAAGGGCAATAAGACCATCTTCTTCCTACTCCCACTGCAGCAAGGAAAGACTCTTAGGTCCCCCATTTATAATAAAATCAAAGAAAAAAACAGACGTAATGTAAACATCAAAAGAGACATAAAAATAAGAGACTGGAAAGACACTAACTGGCCCCCTAGAAAATAATTCAATATATAGGCCAGCCACCTGGGCACAGAATGGATCATGAGGATACCAAACCCCAATTTACATGCTTAACCGCAGCATAAGGTTATAAGCAGTACTTAAAATCATTACTAATAAAACAGCAAATGCTTTAGATCTGTTAGCCCAGCAATCCACAAAGATAAGGAATGCAATTTACCAGAATAGGCTAGCTTTAAACTATCTCCTTAGGAAGGAGAAGTATGTGAAAAGTTCAACCTAACTAACTGTTGCTTAAAAATCACTAAGAATAAAAAAGCTATCATGGAAATTACTGCAAAAATTGTTCATGTCCCAGTTCAGTCTTAGAAACCAGGATGGTCTCCAGATTCCCTTTTCAAAGGTTGGTTTTCATCCTTCGGTGGTTTTAAAACTAATAGAAGTGGCTATACTAGGGAGTTTCTTAATACTCCCTTGCCTCTTACCTCTTATTATTAAAAGCATTCACTCCACTGTAGAGGTTTCAGTAGACAAAACAACTGCAACCTGACCGATGGCTCCAATGAAGTATCAGTCTTTGCCTATAACAAAAGACCCACCCTGTCATAAAGAACTAAATAGAAGTGATGCTTTCTATTGAGTTTCACTCAAAGGAAGCATCAAAGGGGGGAAATGAGGCAGAGAAATAAAAGAATAAAAAAATAAAGTCACAGCCTGGGCGCAGTGGCTTACGCCTGTAATCCCAGCACTTTGGGAGGCTGAGGTGGGTGAATCACAAGGTCAGAAGTTTGAGACCAGCTTGGCTAACATGGCAAAATCCCGTTTCTACTAAAAATACAAAAATTAGCTGGGTGTGGTGGTGGGTGCCTGTAATCCCAGCTGCTCGGGAGGCTGAGGCAGGAGAATTGCTTGAACCCCGGGAGGTGGAGGTTGCAGTGAGCTGAGATCATGCCACTGCACTCCAGCCTGGGCGACAGAGCAAGACTCCATCTCAAAATAAATAAATAAATAAAAATAAAGTCACATAAAAGTTAAGTTCTTTGTGTCAGACTGAAGACAGCCTACAAGACCAGGCTCTGCAAGAGATTTGATAACATTATCTCAGAAGCCAGAGCTCAAGGGAATGTGCTCTAAAAACTCTCCCAATACTCCCTCACCATCTGGAGGAAAGCATAAATTTTCTCTCACATCCCTACCCTCATAATATGAGTAAGCCTAAAAATTTATATATATCTGTTTCCTGTATATTGTAAACCTGTTCTGTATCTAAATGACACAGTGAAGGCCATGAGAAATATCCAAACAGGACAGTACTATAAACATCAAAGAAAAAGTCAAGGAAATAAATCTATACAGAGTCTTGCAGGACCAGTCTAAACTGGCCTAAGCTCAAGATAAGGCTACTTGGTCCACATACCAAGAGTCATGTGTAAGCCTGTCACTGTATTAATTAACTGCTTTTGTTCTCGCTTCTGTAAGCTTGCTCTTTTTGTGCCCTTAAGTGTATAAAACACACTTGATCTCTGTCCAATCCTCAAACTTTTCTGGATTCAAATACACTGAGCCGGTGTTCATCTTAAATAAATCCTCCTGTAACCTCATCGGTCTCTCCAATTCCCTAATTTCCCACAATACAACAGGGACAATTATAGTTAACAATTTATTGTACATTAAAAAATAACCAAAAGAGTAAATTGGATTGTTTGTAACACAAAGGATAAATGCTTGAAGTGACAGATATCCTATTTACCCTGATGTGATTCTTACTCATTATATGCCTGTATCAAAATACCTCATGTACCTCATAACCTCATAAATGTATATCTCATAAATGTATACACCTACTATGTAGGCACAAAAACTAAAAATTAAAAAAAAACTATCAACAAAGAATCCTATATTTAGAAAACTTATCTTTCAGAAATGAAGGTGATTACATTAGGTGAAATAAGCCACATAGAAAAGGTCACATATTTTATTATTCTCTCTCTATATATATATGAAATATTCAGAATAGATAATATATCCAGAATAGGTAAATCCATAGAAACAGAAAGCAGATTGATGGTTGCCAGGGGCTAGGAGGAAGAGAGGAAGCAGATGTTTAATGGGTATAGGGTTTTATTTTGGGGTGATAAAAATGTTATGGAACCAGATAGAGGTGGTGGCTGCACAAGTTGTCAATGTACTAAAGGCCACTGAATTGTAGAATGATTAATTTTAAATATGTGTGTGAGTTTCAGATAAAAAAATAAGGTGAAATAAAAACAAAGAAGTCAATGCTAGCAGACTGGCCACATAAGAAACACTAAAGGAAGTTATTCAGATTGAAAGGAAGTAACAAAAAACAATGAAAATCCACATGAAAAAATGAAGAGCTCCAATAAAGCACTAAGCAGAATGCAGAGCACACAGCAGACTCCATAAGTATATATCAGCTGAACTAATTTCTTTTTCTTAGGTACTCTGCCCAACATTTCTGGAGAAGTGAGCCTTTTCCTTGTAGATGAAGACTTAATATGGCAACAAAGGAACAAACATGTGATATTCTTCCTCTATGGGCAAATTTTCTTCTTTATCAATGCACTTTGTCACCAAGAATATCTCGAGACTTTCCATGGCCTTATTTTATACTACCTTGGCCTCCACTCAGCACTCACAGGCTCCAAACATGTTTAACCAGTATACTAGTTTTGAAATACATTTTCATGTATATTTCCTTACACCTCATACCTTTTCTCTGACTTGATTGAAAAAGGAAAGGCAGAGAAGATGAAAGGGAAAAATCCTCTCCCTTCCTCTTACAGGCCTGGACTAGAGAAAAAAGGCCATGAAGGTAGGGAGGTAAGCAGTTAAATATGTGCCTAGAACCCCCCACACTCCAAGGCATGAGTGTGAAATGGGAGACAGGCAGTGAGTTAAGTGGAAGAGTGCCATGTTAAACTGGGAGAATAACTTCTAAGTAGCATTCAGTTCCCATGTAGCACAGACCTTGAGTAGGATGAAATGGAGTCATTTCAGAAGGCAAGATGAGACTGGGTGTGGCTCATGCCTATAATCTCAACATTTTGGGAGCCTGTGGCAAGAGGATTGCTTGAGCCCAGGAGTTCAAGATCAGCATGGGCAACATAGTGGGATCTTGTCTCTACAAATTTTTATTATTTTTAATTAGTCAGGCATGGGGGCATGTGCCTGTACTCCCAGTTGCTTGGGTGGCTGAAGGCGGGAGGATTGCTTGAACCCAGCAGGCAGAGGTTGCAGTGAGCTGAGATTGTGCCACTGCACTCCAGCCAGGGTGACAGAATAAGACCTCTTCCAAAAAAAAAAAAAAAAAGGAAGGCAAGATGATCCTACATACTGTGGGGTATAGGGGACCCAGGAACCATCTGGGAAGCATGACAAATTCAGAGAGATCTACAGAGATAGCAAGAACCAAAGGAGGCCAGTTCATAAAGGGGGGTCATTGGACCATCATTGAGCTGTGAAATACACCATAAATTCATCAGCCACTGAATGCCCAGAAAAAGGAACTAGCTAAATCAGATTCAGTTGACCACATCCAGCACATACCCAAGCTATGAAGATCTTCCCTGGTATCTTAAACACCACCTTAATAGAGAAGAGCGATACAGAGGAGAATCTGAATGACTAAATAATTACCAGGAGAACAATTTGCTGATTGAACTAAGTTTTGAATCAGACTGCATTAAAATTAGCCTTTTCATTTTATCAATCAGAACTCACAGGAGATAGCAGAGTGAATTTAGAAACATTCTGGGCCTCTTGGAGCTTAGATTCTACTTTGGGGACACAGAAATTTTTAAGCAAGTGAATAAGTGAGATAAAATGTGATATTGATAAGTTGAGAAAATGCAATAAAGGTAATGGGTTATAGAATGACTCTGAAGCTTGACTGAATTTCATAATCAAAGACAACCTTGAGGAGGATGACATTTCAGCAACCTGAATGATGAGAAAGAAACAATCATATAAATATCTAGGATAGGAGCATTTAAAACCATCAGAGATCCTGAGGCAGGATAAACTTGGTCTTTTCAAAGAGGGGAAAGGTTAGTGAGGCTGAAACACAGTGAATGAGGGAGAGTGTGGCACAAGAACATGGTGAAGACATGGGCAGAGACATACCAAGAAGGGCTTTGTAAGGGACATTATTCCACATGTAAAGGGAAGCCACTAGATGGCATTAAGCAGAGAAGTAATAATAATATCTTAGGTTTAAATGATCACTTTGGTTTTTCTATGGAGAACGGACTATAGATGGTCAGGAGTGGATACCGGGAGATTAGTAGGCATTTATCAAAGTAGTTCCAGGTAAGAAATGAAGTGACATGGATTATAAGATCCATGGAAATGTTGATCAGAGAATAGATCTGAGAAATGATTAACCTATTTTCAACCGAAATCTGATGGTTAACAACAATAACAAAAAACCTTATTTGCATTTCATTAATCATACATGCAGCTGAGGCTACACAGGACAGGGGTTGAGAACACAGGCTTCACAGTCATACTGCTTGGACTGAACTCTACAACCTTAAGCAAGTTTCTTAATCTTTCTGGGCTTGTTTCTCCACTCATGAAACAAATGGTAATAATAATATTCAGCAATGAGATTAACTGAACTACAACTAGATACAACAATTTAACACGGATGAATCTCACCAACATAATATTAAACAAAAGAAGCCAGACACAGAATATACAGATTAAATACACAGAAAAAGTTAAAAGACAAGACAAAGTTAAAGTTAAAAGACAAGCAGAAACAATTTATGGTGATAAAAGTTGAACACTCCTACGGCAGGGTGATAACTGGAAGGTATAGAAAAGGTATCCTAGAGTGCTAGGGTAATTCTGTATTTCTTCGTCAACTGCGTGTGCTGTTACACAGGTGTGTTCATTTTGAAAATTAACTGAGTGTGCCTGAAGAAGAAACTAGAGATGTATAGAAGCTGGTAGATAAAAATACATAGTCGGCTGGGCACGGTGGCTCATGCCTGTAATCTCAGCTTTGGGAGGCTGAGGCAGGCAGATCACCCGAGGTCAGGAGTTTGAGATCAGCCTGGCCAACATGGTGAAGCCCCACCTCTACTAAAAATAAAAAGTTAGCCGGGCATGGTGGTGGGCACCTGTAATCCCAGCTACTCAGGAGGCTGAGGCAGAAGAATTGCTTGAACCTGGGAGGCAGAGGTTGCAGTGAGCCAAGATTGAGCCACTGCACTCCAGCCTGGGAAACAAAGTGAGACTCAAACAAAACAAAACAAAACAAAACAAAACAAACAATCAAAGAAACGTGTATCTCAGAAGAGCAAAGCTTTGAGCTGAGGGTAAAAAGTCAAATTTATGTTTAATATCTGACAGTGTAGGATAAATCAGAAAGAAAACCACAAGTATTCATAGAATATCAAGTGTACTAACTGGCGTTCTAGGTGCTGGAGATACAGCAATAAACAAAGTAAAACACACTCTGCTCACATTCTAGTCATTAAAATTTTAAGAATTTACCAGAAATGATTACTTTATAGTGCAGCTCAATCAGCAGCAAATGCCCACTGAAAAAGATTATTACATAGTCATCTGAAAGACACACATCCCACCTCTTTCTTAAGATAGTCTAGTTTTCTCTCTTTAAATTTATGGGCCGGGTATGGTGGCTCACACTTATAATCTCAGCACTTTGGGAGGCCAAGGCAGGTGGATCACTTGAGATCAAGAGTTTAAGACCAGCCTGGCCAACATGGTGAAATCCCATCTGTACTAAAAATACAATCAATCAATCAATCAATCAATAAGCCAGGTGTGGTCGTGGGTGCTTGTAATCTCAGCTACAAGGGAGGCTGAGGTAGGAGAATCACTTCAACCCAGGAGGTGGAGGTTGCAGTGAGCCGAGATCGTGCCATTGTACTCCAGCTTGGGCAACAGAGTTAGACTCCATCTCAAAAAATAAATGAATAAGTAAATAAATACATTTATGTATGACATACAGAGAGTAATGTGGTAAAATGGACTAATCTTAAGCATACAATCTGATAGATTTGTATACATTTATAGACATGGGTACCTACCAGTAAGTCAAAATATAGAATATTTTCAGCCCTCCAGATTTCTTCACACCATTTCACAGTAAATACTCTCTCAGAGGTAACCAGTATTCTGACTTCTATCAAAATAGATTAGTTTTGCCCATTTTCAACTTTATATAAATAGAATCCTATGAAATATACTTTTTTGTTTCTGGCTTCTTTCATTCTGTGTTAGTGTGATCTATCCATGTTGGTTGTTGTGGGTAGCAGTCATTTGTTCTTTTTTATTGTTAAGTAGTATTCTACCATGTGAAATACTATAATTTATTCCTTTTCCTGTTAATGTTCATTTGCATTCTTTCTAATGCTGGGCTATTCTGATAGTTACACTTTGTTTTATCCTTGATCAAAAGAGAACATCAAAAAAGCTACATTTATCAACCATAAGAAGTAACACTATAATGTTTTCATTGACCTAGGTATCAATGAAAAGCTTATTTCTGTTAGAAAATGTTAATTTTTTTATTGTTACATACAATGAAAATTTTCTAACAAATTTTTGCTATGGTTTTCTTTACCTATATAAAGGAAATTTAAATTTGAAGCCCAGCTTTAATCTGTCTGAATGAATTTCATAAAATAACCACATTTTAATTCTTCCCTAGTTTTAATCGTTCAACTCTATTTCCCCCGAAAATATGTTTTATGTATACAGGCCTTTATAATTTACTGTATGAATTACTGCCATCCCCTTAAATTGCAATGGAGAATAAGGCAAGAAACAAATACACTATTTAATATTTACCTGGGACTCAGTCATTTCCTCTTCTTTCTGGGAAGGGATCGGGCCTGCAGAGGTAGAGCTGGGGAAGAGAATAGAAGTCATTAAAATAAGCTTGTCTTGTAGTTTCAGAAATATGCACACACAGGGTGGATTAAAGGTCACCCTCTAATGGAATGATAATTAAATCTATCAGAAATGCCAAGAACATTCACACCACGAAGGTGCTAATAGGTGTAAGGATGACTGGAATAATCATGCAGAGCTTAGGTGTAGGGTGATTAGAAACGGGTGCATATGTGGGATCTCTGTATCAGAATACATGTAGCATCATGAAAGCATATATCCAGGAAAATTATGAAATTGACAAAACACCTAAAGTATTTTAATGTATTGAGACATTTAAGACAGTAATAATTAGCAATTAAGAAAGAATTAAGTAGCAATTTATAAGAATTTAAAATGTGATATATCTTGAGGAACAAATAAAAAGTATGTATGTGTGAGTAATGTGTATCGGAGGTACTGATGGTAAGAGAATTAAATCTGCACTTTCCCCTAGCTAGAGCAATCAGACAAGAGAAAGAAAGAAATGACATCCAGCTAGGCATGGTGGCTCACACCTGTAATCTCAGCAGTTTAGGAGGCCGAGGCAGGCAGATCATGAGGTCAGGAGTTTGAGACCAGCCTGGCCAATATGGTAAAACCCCATCTCTACTAAAATTACAAAGATTAGCTACTCGGGAGGCTGATGCAGAAGAATTGCTTGAACCCAGGAGGTGGAGGTTGCAGTGAGCTGAGATCGTGCCACTGCACTCCAGCCTAGGCAACAGAGCAAGACTCCATCTCAAAAAAAAGGTGGGCGGGGCGCACCCAAATGAGTAAAGAGGAAGTCACACTGTTGCTGCTGCTGCTGACATAATTGTATACCTAGAAAACCCTAAAGATTCATCCCCACAGCTCCTAGAACTGGTAAATGAATTCAGCAATTTCAGGATACAAAATTAACGTACACAAATCAGTAGCCCTGCTACACGCCAAAAACAACCAAGCTGAGAATCAAATCAAGAACTCAACCCCTTTTACAATAGCTGCAAAAAAATAAAATACTGAGGAATGTACTTAACCAAGGAGGTAAAAGACCTCTATAAGGAAAACTACAAAACACTGCTGCAAGAAATCACAAATGACACAAATGGAAATACATCCCATGCTCATGGATGGGTAGAATCAATATTGTGAAAATGACCATACTGTCAAAAGCAATCTACAAATTCAATGCAGTTCTCATCAAAATACTACCATCATTCTACACAGAACTAGAAAAAACAATGCTAAAATTCATATGGAACCAAAAAAGATCCTATATAGCCAAAGCAAGACTAAGCAAAAGGAACAAATCTGAAGGCATTACATTACCCGGCTTCAAAGTATACTATAAGACTATAGTCACCAAAACAGCATGGTACTGGTATGAAAGCAGCCATATAGACCAATGGAACAGAATAGAAAACCCAGAAATAAAGCTAAATACTTACAGTCAACTTATCTTTGACAAAACAAACAAAAACATAAAGTGGGGAAAGGAAACCCTATTTAACAAATGGTGCTGGGATAATTGGCAAGCCATATGCAGAAGAATGAAACTGGATCCTTATCTCTCAACTTATACAAAAGTCAACTCAAGATGAATCAAAGACTTAAATCTAAGACCTGAAACCATAAAAATTCTAGAAGATAACATTGGAAAAACCCTTGTAGACAATGGCTTAGGTAAAGACTTCACGACCAAGAACCCAAAAGCAAACACAACAAAAACAAAGATAAATAGATGGGATTTAATTAAACTAAAAAGCTTCTGAAGCAAAATAATCAGCAAAGTCAACAACCAACAAAGTGGGAGAAAATCTTCACAATCTCTACATCCAACAAAGGATTAATAGTCAGAATCTACATGGAACTCAAACAAATCAGCAAGAAAAAAACAACTGCATCAAAAAGTGGGCTAGGGGGCCGGGCATGGTGGCTTACACCTGTTATCCCAGCACTTTGGGAGGCTGAGATGGGCAGATCACAAGGTCAAGAGATTGAGACCATCCTGGCCAACATGGTGAAACCTGTCTCTACTAAAAAATACAAAAATTAGCTAGGCGTGGTGGTGCGTGCCTGTAGTCCCAGCTACTCGGGAGACTAAGGCAGGAGAATTGCTTGAACCTGGGAGGTGGAGGTTGCAGTGAGCTGAGATCGCGCCACTGCACTCCAGCCTGGTGCCTGGTGACAGAGTGAGACTCTGTCTCAAAAAAAAAAAAAAAAAGAAAAGAAAAGAAAAAGAAAAAAAGTGGGCTAGGGACACAAATAGACAATTCTCCAAAGAATATATACAAATGGCCAAGAAACATATGAAAAAATACTCAACATCACCAATTATCAGGGAAATGCAAACCATAACCACAATGTGATAGCACTTTACTCCTGTAATAATGGCCATAATAAAAAAAAAATCAAAAAATAATAAATGTTGGCATGGATGTGGTAAAAAAAAGAACACTTTTGTACTGTTGATAGGAATGTAAACTAGTACAACCACTATGGAAAACAGTGTGGAGATTCCTTAAAGAACTAAAAAATAGATCTACCATTTGATCCAGCAATCCCACTCCTGGGTATCTACTCAGAGGAAAAGAAGTAATTATAAGAAAAAGATACTTTCACATGCATGTTTACAGCAGCGTAATTCACAATTGAAAAAAATATATATATAAAGGAACAAAATAACAGCATAAAAACAAGAGTGAATTTTACTGTATACAAATAGAATTCAACCAGGATGTAAATTCTGGGAGGTGCAATCTAAAATGGAATGTAGAATATGACACATTAACCTAACTGTACTACGAAAGAGGTTTATTGTAGATTCTTTGGCATTTTCTACTTAAGATAATCATGTTTGCAAACAGAAACAGTTATATTCCTTCCTTTTCAATCTTTATGTCTTTTATGTCCTTCTCTTCCCTTGTTGTACTGGCTAGAACTTTCAGTACAATAGTGCATATTGTAATAGTAGTAAGAGAGGACATCCTTGCATTGTTCTGTCTTAGAGATAAAGCATTCAGTATCTCACCATTAACTATAATGTGGCTCTAGGTTTTTTGAAGATGCCCTTTAGTAAAGGTGTTCGCTTCTATTCTTAGTTTGCTGAGGAGATGTTTTTCATTGTTAACATGAATGAATGTTGACTTTTGCCAAGTGCTTTTCTGCATCTAATGAGATAATAGTCATGTTTATTCTCTTATTACAGTCAACTATAGTAACTGATTTTCAAAAGATGAACTGGAAATTCATCTCATATTCTCAAGATGAACCCTACTGTGATACCCTTTTTCCATATTGCTTGCTTCAATTCCCCCATATATTGTTGAAGATTTTTGTTTCTAACTCCATAAGGAATACTAGTCTCTAGTTTTCTTGTAATATCTTTGACTTTGGTATCTGGGCAAAGCCGGCCTAATAAAATGAGTTGAAAATGTTCCTCCTCTTCTATATTCTGGAAAAGTTTGTATAGAATAGTTAGAATTTCTTCCTTAGATGTTTGGTATTTCACCTGGGAAATTATCTGGGTGTAGAGTTTCCATCTTGGAAGGTTTTTAATCACAAATTCAATTTCATTAATAGATATATAACTATTCAGGTTATATCTTATTGTTTGAATTTTGGTAGTTTATGTCTTTCAAAAAATTTGCCCATTCAACCAAGTTGTCAAATTCACAGAATGGAGTTGTCTGCAGTATTCTATTATCCTATTCAAATCTGTGGGAGTGAGTGTGATACCCCATTTTTCATTCCTGATATTAGCAATTTGTTTCTTTTTTTAAACTTTTATTGATCTTTTCAAAGAACAAGCTTTTAGTTCACTGCTTTTTCCATATTATTTTTGGTTTCAAATTTTACTGAATTAGGCTCTAATCTTTAATATCCCCCTCCTTTTATTTGCTTTGAGTTTACTTTGCTTTCCCACCCCCCTAGTTTGTTAAGGTAGAAGTGTAGTAATAATTTTTCTTTTCTAATTATTTATATCATTTAATGCAACAAACTTCCCTTTAAGCTGCTTCCCACATATTTTGGTGTGCTGCATTTCCATTTTCTTTCAAATTATTTTTAAATTTCCTATAATGTTTCCTCTTTGACAATTTAGAAGTCTGCTTAATTTTGAAATATTTGGAGATTTTCCAGATACCTGTTATTTACTTCTAGTTTTATTCTGCTATGTTCTAAGAACAGACTTTGAATGACTTCTTTAAAATTCTTGAGATTTCTATTATGGCTCCAAATATGATCTATGTTGGTGAATGTCCATGTTCACTTGAGGGAGACATGTATTCTGCTGTTGTTTAGAGTGTTCTAAAAATGTCACTGACATTTGAACATTAAAAAAATTGACAACTGGCTGGGCATGGTGGCTCAAGCGTGTAATCCCAGCACTTTGGGAGGCTGAGGTGGGCAGATCACGAGGTCAAGAGATCGAGACCATCCTGGCCAACATGGTGAAACCCTGTCTCTACTAAAAATACAAAAATTAGCTGGGCATGGTGGCGTGCGCCTGTAGTCCCAGCTACTCGGGAAGCTGAGGCAGGAAAATTGCTTGAACCTGGGAAGCAGAGGTTGCAGTGAGCCGAGATTGGGCTACTGCACTCCAGCCTGGCACCTGGTGACAAAATGAGACTCTGTCTCAAAAAAAAAAAAAAATTGACAATTAATACTTGAATGTTGGTTGATAATGTTATTTTGGAGTCTTCTGTGACCCTTCTGATATTCTGCTTTCATGTTCTATTGATTCCTGAAAGAGGACTTTTAAGTCCCCAACTATAATTGTCCATGAGTCTATTTCTCCTTTCAGTTCTATTAGTTTTTGCCTCAGATATCTTGAAGCTGTTGTTAGCTGAGTACACATTTATGATTGTTTTCTCTTCTTACTAACCCCTTTATCATTATGCTTTTTCATCCCCAATTAAATCCCTTGTTCTAAACTTAGTCTAATATTAAAGTTGCTTCCTGTATTTTTTTTTTGGGGGGGGGGGGCAGTTAGTATTTTGTGATTTTTTTCTCTATCATTTGCTTTTAATATACTTATTTATCTTTATATTTAAAATGGGTATCTTAGGCTGCTCCACCTTGTAGTCAGGTAGTTAAAATGGGTTTCATGTAAAACAGCATTTAGATGAATCTTGCTCTTCTATTCAATGTGATAAGCTCTATCTATAACTGGCACATTTAGAATGATATTAAAATTGATTACAGATATAGCTGGATTACAATGTACCATCTTCCTAGCTGTTTTATGGGGCTCCTTTGTTCTTTTTCACCCTCCTTCCCCCCACTTTTCTCCTATGGTTTTGTTTAATTGTATACTTTTAATTATTCCATTTTATCTTCCACTTAGTCATTGTGTATGATCTTTTAATGTACTGTTGGATTTGGTTGTCTAGTATTTTGTTAGGATTTTTGCATCTGTACTCACCAGGAATATTTCCCTGCAGTTTTCTTGTGTCTCTGTCTTGCTTTGGTATCGGGTTAATGCTGACCTCACAAAATGAGTCTGGAACTGGTCCCTCCTCTTCAATATTATAAAAGATTTTGAGAAGGATTTCCATTAATTCATTTTTAAATGTTTGGTAGAATTCACCACTGAAGCTGTATGGTCCATGGCTCTCTGTTTGGAGGTTTTTGATTCCTGATTCAATTTCCACACTAGTTGTAGGTCTGTTCAGACTTTCTATAATATTTCTTTGTGATCTAATCTTGGTAGTTTGTACAGTTCTAGGAATTTATTTCTTCTAGGTTATCCAGTTTGTTGACATGGAATTGTTCACAGTTATTTCTTAAGATCCTTCTTACTTCCGTGGCATCAGTTGTATTGTCTCTTCTTTCAATTCTGATTTTATTTATTTGACTCTTCTCTATTTTTTTCATAGTCTAGCCAAGGGTTTGTCAATTTATCTTTTCAAAATACCAACTGTTGGTTTCTATCACTTTTCTATTTAATTTATTTATGCTGTCATTTCCTTTATTTCCTTCCTTCTGCTAATTTTGGGCTTAGTTTGCTCTTCTGTTTCTAATTCCTTGAGATGTAAAGTTGGTTGTTTATTTGAGATCTTTCTTCTTTTATCATGTAAGACTTTATCCATATGAATTTACCTCTCAGTACTGCTTTTCCTGCAACTTACAAGTTTTGGTATATTGTGTTTTTGCTTGCCTCAAGGTATTTTCTAATTTTTTTACTTCTCCTTTGGCCCAGTGGTTATTCAAAATTCTGTTCATTTCACCATGTTGGCAAGGATGGTCTTGATCTCTTGACCCTGTGATCTGCCCACCTTGGCCTCCCAAAGTGCTAGGATTACAGGCATGAGCCACAGCGCCTGGCCTATCCTTCTATCTTTCACCTAACTTCCTGTAATATTATATAACCCAATAGTCCTTCAGTCCTGTCAGGAGCTTCCATTCCTTCATTCTACTAATTTTTTACTGTCCTTCACTCTCTTCCTATCCTCACTTTTCCACTTACCTAGCCTAAAATCCACAGCGAAAACATCAGTCAATTCTGTTGCCAACTTAGACTCCTTTTGATTCTTTCTCACATTATTCCTCTTTGCTTCATGAAACCAACATTCTGGTTAAATCCAAATCTCCTCCTAACCTGTCTGTGGCTGCAGCTATGTAGATGACCACTGCAGGAGAAAAATCACACAACTCACTTTAAATTCATAAATACTAACATTAAGTGGGTCTTTAATGGAGCCTGAAAATCATAATTTCTCTATTCTCTGTCCAATCTCTGTGATTTTTTTCCCTTGCTCTTCTCAAACCCTAGCACCTTCTCCACAAATCTCACTCTCATCTGAGTCTCTTGCTAGGTACTTCACTATAACACATCTGCCCATCTACTTGTATCCGTGCCTGGGTACTTCTCCCTTCTCTCCTTTTATTACTGTAGTCAAGCTCCAAGCTCAGGCAGACCTTGCCACTAGATCTGATTTGCTCTGGCTACTTCAGGACATTTTTATATTATCTGCTTTTTCTCCTATATCATAGTTTCTTTGTCTCTCTTTGGATCACTTCAATCAATATGTAAACAGCTTACTGTGTATCTCTTAACTCCAGCTACCATTCCATTTTCACTTCTTCCATTTAGAAAAAACGAAAACGAAAACATCTTCTAGAGTTGTCTAGACTTGATATCTCCAATATTTTCTTTTCCAGGTCTCTCTTTGGCCTAAAATTCCATGGAAACTGCTTTCAGGGTCCCTAATAAATGAACTTCATGTTGCCAAATTCCATGTTTTTTTCTCAGTCCTCATTTTACATGGCCTCTCAGTAGCACCTGACACAGTTCTTGTTAAAACACTTTCTTCCCTTGGTTTCCAGAATATCACACTCCTCTAGTTCTCCTTCAACGTTTCAAGCTAGTCCCTGTCAGTCTTTTTTGCTGTTTCCTCCTTACTTCCCCGAGTTTGTAACGTTGGAGTGACTCAGAGATCAGTTCTTTGCCTCTACCTTTCTCTACCTATTCTACCCTCTAAGTGATCTCATTTAGTCTCATGTTAAATATCATTTATATGCTGGTAATTCCCAAACATATGTCTCCATCCTGGATCTTAGATCTCTCTTTTGAACTTCATACTTGTATATCCAACTGATGACTTGATACCTCCACTTGAATGTCGAATGGGCATTCTCACATTTCACGTACTATATTCCAAACTGAAATCTATTTCCCTACATTGTTTTCCTTCTCAGTTAATGACACCTCCATTCCCAAGTTACTCATAAAAACAGTATTGTGTCACCTTGTCTCATTCACACTCTACCTCAGTTTGTCAGCAAATCACGGCAGCCCTACCTTTAAGTTATATCTAGCACATGACTACTTCTCACTATTTTTAGTACTCTGGTCCAGATCACCAATATCTTTTCCCTAAAGTACTACAATACAGTCATGTGCTGCATAACTATGTTTCAGCCAACAACAGATCACATATACAACAGTGGTCCTAAAAGATTCAATGGAGCTAAAAAAAATTCCTATCACCTAGTGGCATCATAGCCACCATAAAATCATAATACAATGCATCACACACGTAACCTAGGTTTATATAAGTACACTCTACGATGTTTGTGATGATGCTAGTGTAAACAACCCTACTGCACTCCCAGTAGTATAAAAGTATAGCACATACGACTGGGTATGGTATATAGTATTTGATAATATTATTGATTATTGATCATGTGTACACTACATAATACTTGAAAATAATGGCCAGGCGTGGCGGCTCATGCCTGTAATCCCAGCACTTTGGGAGGCTGAGGCGGGCGGATCACGCGGTCAAGAGATTGAGACCATCCTGGCTATGGTGAAACCCTATCTCTACTAAAATACAAAACATTAGCTGGGTGTGGTGACGTGTGCCTGTAGTCCCAGCTACTCGGGAGGCTGAGGCAGGAGAATCGCTTGAACCCAGGGGGTGGAGGCTGCAGTGAGCCGAGATTCTGTCACTGCACTCCAGCCTGGCAACAGAGTAAGACTCCATCTCAAAAAAATAAAGAAAGAAAGAAAGAAAATAATAAACAACGGTTACTGCCGTATGTATTTATGTATTTACTATACTTTTTATTGATATTTATACCTCTCTAAAGTTATTTTTTAAAGTTGTTAAACTTACTTTAAAAAATTTATAGTATACTATTTATTGTTATTTATACCTCCCTACTTATTTTTAAAAAGTGAACTGTAAAATCGCCTCAAGCAGGTCCTTCAGGAGGTATTCCAGAAGACGTTGTTGTCATAGGAGATAGCAATGCATGTTTATTGTTCCATGCATGTTCTGTGCATGTGTACTGCCCCTGAAGACCTTCCAGTGGAACAAGATGTGAAGGTGGAAGACAGTGATATTGATGGTTCTGACCCTGTGTAGGCCTAGGCTAATGTGTGTGTTTATGTCTTAGTTTTTAGCAAAAATTTTCAAAAGTGAAAACATTAATAGAAAAAAGTTTATAAAGATATGAAGAAAATATTTTTGTACAGTTGTACAATATGTTTGTGTTTTAAGCTAAGCATTATTACAAAAGACAAAACAAGTTAAAAATTTTTAAAGTTTATAAAGTAAAATAGTTATACTAAGCTAAGGCTAATTTATTACTGAAAAAAACAAAAATGTTTTTATAATTTAGTGTAACCTAAGTGAATGGTGTTTATAAAGTCAGCAATAGTGTATACTAATGTCCTAACCGTTCACATTCACTCACCACTCACTGGCTGATACCCAGTATAACTTCTAGTCCAGGTAAACTCCATTAACAGTAAGTTCCCTATATAGGTGTACCATTTTTAATCTTTTATACTGCATTTTCACCGTATCTTTTCTGTGTTTTACATATGTTTAGATACACCAAGTCTTACCACTGTGTTACAATTGCCTATAGCAGTCAGTACAGTAACCTGCTGTACAGATTTGTAGCCTGGGAACAATAGGTTATACCATATAGCCTAGGTTTGCAGGATGCTATACCATCTAGGTTGTGTAAGTACGCTCCGTGATGTTTACACAAGAACAAAATGGTTTAACCATGCTTTTTACAAAATGTATACCCATCAATAAGCAACACAATTATAGTTTCCTAACTGGTCTCTATGATTCTTCCCTTAACTTTCCTGCTCTTTCCTCATTCTTCCTCCCATAGGCCATTCTCATCAGAGCAGCCAAAGCAATCTTCTTAAACTGTAAGCAGACAGTATGACTTCCATACTTAAGAAACCCTCCAGCAGCTTCCCAACTCAGAGGAAAAGCCATAATTATTACTATAAGCCATAAAGCCCAATCTGATCTGCCCTCCTCCCCTCTACTTACCTTTCTTCTCTCCCACTACTCCCCTCCTCAATTACTCTATTTCAACCACACCAGCCTCTTCATTATAATAGGCAAGTTGCCACCTCAGAGCCTTTACAACTGCTGTTCCCTCTGCCTGAAATAACTTTTCTCACTTATGTATAAAAAGCTCCTTTACTTCCTTCATATCTTTACCACTACCTTTTCAGGATGCCTTCCCTGGCTAGCCCATGTAAAACTCATATTCCCATCACTAATTGTAAATATCCTCTCACTTTACATTTTTTCCTTAGTATTTTTCACCATTTAATATACTTCATATTTAATTTACTTACCTTGTTTATTATCTGGTCCACAAAAATGTAAGTACCATGATAGTAGGGGGTTAGTCTCTTGTTCACTGCTATATCCTGAACACCTACGATTGTGCCTGTTACACAGACAGCATTCAATAAGTGATGAGTCTATGAATGAATGAATCCTTAATATACGAAGAACTCTGGAAAAGAAATTTGAAAACAGAATATTACTTCAGAAAACATATAATTCACAAACGATTTTTTTAAATACCTGACTTCAATAAGTAAACAATTGTTTTATAGCAAATTAATTTATTTATAGCCATGAAGTTAACAAAGATGACTACTATTTACGATATCTATTGTTATCAAGGGTGTATGAGGACATGGGCAGTCTTATACTATGCCAATAATACTGCAGATTATTGGAACTTCACAGAAGAATAATTGGATAGGTTCAGGAAACCTTTAATAAGAGCATACATTTTGACCTATCAATTCTACTTTTAGGAGCCTGCTCCCCCAAAAAAATTTAGAAAGGCACATTAAAACATGTGTGAAATAGTTGCTGATAAACACACTGTTTATAATTTCAAAAAGCTAGAGAGAACCAAATCACCCAACAACAGGAGAAAACGTATACCATGACATACTTTAAAAGGATGGCGTAGGCTGGGCGCGGTTGCTGACGCCTGTAATCCCAGCACTTTGGGAGGCCGAGGCAGGCGGATCATGAGGTCAGGAGTTCCAGAGCAGCCTGGCCAATATGGCGAAACCCTGTCTCTACTAAAAATACAAAAATTAGCCAGGCGAGGTGGCAGGTGCTTATAGTGCCAGCTACTCGTGAGGCTGAGGCAGAAGAATGGGGCTTGAACCTGGTAGGCAGAGGTTGCAGTGAGCTGAGATCGCACCACTGCACTCCAGCCTGGGCCACAGAGCAAGGCTCCATCTAAAAAAAAAAAAAAAAAAAGTGTAATTTGTGATTGTTTAAACGTAAATATATTAATCATATATTGTTAAATGAGAAAGGTCAGTTACAGAGCTGTATGTAAAGTGTGACTGCAATTTTTAAGCCATTATGCACACATATGGAACATATGAAAGTATATGTATGTATTCACAAAGGCGGGGGTGAAAAGATGGAAAGTAAATTTTGACTGGTTGCATGGCTGGTAGAACTACAATTTTTGTTCTTCGAACTTTTCTGTACTTTTCCTCCACCCCACTCCACTCCCCAAATGTGGTGGAGGGGACGAGGAAAATGAGTTTAGTACGCACACAAAACAACATAGTTAATACACGAAAATAAAATTAAAAATCTATGATAGGGATACCAGATCCAAGATGGCCGATTAGTAGCAGCTTAGGATTGTAGCTCCCACTGAAAGCGCAGAGTCAGTGGACGCCACATTTTCAGACGAATTTTTATTTATTGCCCACGGACCAAGAGATTCCCGGCGGAGGAGCCACACGGGTCGCCAGCGCGACTCTTTGGCCGGCGTGGCCGTTTGGCAGGCACCCCGGCACGGTGGTCCTCAATCCAGAGTATACGGGACTGAGTGCCCTTTTGGTTGGCGTTTGGAGCTCCAGGAAGGCAGAGTCTCCCATTCAGCTGATTGAAAAGCGGACTGAAGTGGGGAACCAGACCGGGAGATTCCCGGGCAGAAAAGTGCCACGAATCTTAAGGCCGCTGTTTCAGCCAGCATGGTGGGTCTCCGTAGGGGAAGGCTGGTCCCCCCTCCCCCACAAAAAGGAAAACAGCAATTGGAACTGCTGAGGATTGAGAGTTTCACAGCAAGCACAGCTGAACCCGGAGGGTCTAGCTCTGTGGGGGAGGGGCGTCCGCCGAAGGAAAAACTAAGAATCAGAAAAAACTTTGCCACTAACAAGCTGGACGTCCACTCAGAGACCTAATCTGAAAGTTAGCAATTACACAGACGACAGGTGGATAAATCCACAAAGATGGGCAGAAACCAGCGCAGGAAGGCTGAAAACACCCGAAGTCAGAATGCCTTTCCTCCTACAGAGGATTGCAGTTCCTCATCACCAATTGAACAAGGCCTGATTGAGAATGAACGTGAGGAATCAGCAGAATCAGGCTTCAGAAGGTGGATAATGAGAAACTTCTGTGAGCTAAAAGAACATGTTCTAGCCCAATGCAAGGAAACTAAGAACCTTGAAAAAAGGTTTGACGAAATGTTAACGAGAATTGACAATTTAAAGAGGAATATAAGTGAATTAGTGGAGCTGAAAAACACAATATGAGAACTTCGTGAAGTATGCACAAGTTTTAACAGTTGAATTGATCAAGCAGAAGAAAGGATTTCAGAGGTCGAAGACCAACTTAATGAAATAAAACGAAAAGACAAGATTAGAGAAAAAAGGGTAAAAAGGAATAAGCAAAGTCTCCAAGAAATGTGGGACTATGTGAAAAGACCTAATCTACGTTTGATAGGTGTACCTGAATGTGACGAAGAGAATGAATCCAAGCTGGAAAATATTCTTCAGGATATTATCCAGGAAAACTTTCCCAACCTAGCAAGGCAGGACAATACTCAACTCCAGGTAATACAGAGAATACCACAAAGCTATTCCTCAAAAAGAGCAACCCCAAGGCACATAATCATTAGATTCACCAGGGTTGAAATGAAGGAGAAAATACTAAGGGCAGCCAGAGAGAAAGGTCAGGTTACCCACAAGGGAAAGCCTATCAGACTTACAGCAGATCTCTCAGCAGAAACCCTACAAGCCAGAAGAGAGTGGGGGCCAACATTCAACATCCTTAAAGAAAAGAACTTTCAACCCAGAATTTCATATCCAGCCAAACTAAGTTTCATAAGTGAAGGAAAAATAAAATTTTTTACGAACAAGCAAGTACTCAGAGATTTCATTACCACCAGGCCTGCTTTACAAGAGCTTCTGAAAGAAGCACTACACACAGAAAGGAACAACGAGTATCAGCCATTCCAAAAAACCCATCGGTAAGCTGCATCCAGACACATCTCACATGCAAGGATATACAGAGACTCAAAACAAAGGGATGGAGGAAGATTTGCTAACCAAATGGAGAGCAAAAAATAAAATAAAATAAAAAGCAGGAGTTGCAATTCTCGTCTCTGATAAAATAGACTTTAAAGTAATAGAAACCAAAAGAGATAAGAAGGACATTGTATAATGGTAGAGGGATCAATGTAATGGGAAGAGCTAACGATCCTAAGTCTATGTGCACCCAATATATGAGCACCCAGATACATAGAGCAACTTCTTGGTGACTTACAAAGAGACTTGGACTCCCACACAATAATAGTGGGAGACTTTAACACTGCATTGTCAATATTGGACAGATTAAAGAGATAGAAGATTAACAAGGATACCCGGGACTTGAACTTAGACCTTGAACAAGTAAACTTAATAAACATTTACAGAACTGTCTACTCCAAATCCACAAAACATACATTTTCTTCAGTAACACGTCACATCTATTCTAAAAGTGACAACATGATTGGGAATAAATCACTCCCCAGCAATTGCATAGCATTTCATAGGTTTAAATGAAATATTGGTTGGCTGTTTGTTATTTTCCTCCCTTATTCCTTCCTGTCTCCATTGTATAACACAATTATTAGTATAAAAGAGCTTTTCAATACCCATTTTTAGACTGCATTCTAGCCTGGGCAATAGAGCAAGATTCCCGTTCTCTCTCCCTCGTTTTCTTCTTTTCCCTTTTATTCTTTTTTCCTTCTTTCTCTCTCTTTTTTTTTTTTCTTTCTTTCAAAAAAAAAAAAAAAAACAAAACAATTTGACACAGAAAAAAAATCTATAATAAATATAGTGTTGGGGCTATCGATGTTTCATATAAAAACATATTTCCAGTGACCATAACCAAAGACATGCAGCACTGGTACAAACGCCAAGTCTCACACATCTACACCCACAAGCACACCCTACCTTGCATCCAGAGTTTTTCATTCATTCAAGATCCCACTGTCACGCACGTTTGCACGCAGGTTCATACTGAAAGATAAAAGGGAAAGCGCCTCCCACGAAATCCGCTTACGGACACCATCCCGGGGCCACTCTCAGCCAAATATCTGGCAAATGACAGTCACTTCACGCCAGACTCTTACAGTCCTTCACACACCACTCCCACGGCCTCAGGGAACAGCCACAGGCACAGGTATCGCCCCGCCCGGCGTCCTCTTCTAAATTCGTGCACCGGGTCCGCGGGCCCCCACTCCCACCAAGCACAGAGTCCGGCGCTCAGATTTAGCGGTTTCTCGAGGACTCACCACAGAGCCCGCGGACACAAGCACCGATTCCACACCTAACGCTGCCTAAGTGGCACAGCCGGCGCGGGCTGGGACGAGGCGCCACTGAGGACGGCGCTGGCAGTGCCTGAGAGCGCCACAAGCCTCGGTCCGTTAGACCAGGGCGACGCTTCCCAGAGGCCCCCGCGGCTCACCCGGGCGGGACCGGTTTCCCCTGTTTGCGCGTCCTGAGAAGGCGACCGCGGCGTTTCACGGCTCACACTTGTGTGCAGGGGGTTCCGCCTCGGGTTTTGCCGGAGCGGCCTGCCGCGAGCCCGGTTCTCAGAGATTGAGAGCGCAACTTGGCACTGAGAAGAATGGAATCGTTCCGCTGCTTCCTGCTCCGGACTACATTTCCCAAAGGCGTTCGCGGCCCTACCTTTTTCCCCCCCCCCTGCAAAAATGCACTTCCTTCTTACTGTCGGCTGGAGCTGCAGGTTTGCGGGGTCCGTGAAGGAATCCCGGCTCAGTCTGTTTAGTTCCGTGTGTTCGGGTCTCTACCCGAGACTGGAATACAGCGGGGTGAAGGTGGTGAGAGTTCAAAGGCCCCTGAAGGCCAGGTCAGCTGGAGCCTTAAGGTCCTGGCAGCGGCTACAACAGGGAGGAGTGGCTGTATATGTGAAACTTCGGCCATGGAATTTGGAGTTTGGGGTTTCTGGGGCAAGAGACACTGAGGTCCAGTGACATCTGTGGTCGTGCGAATATGCAACCTTTTGTGTGACCACGGCCGCGTTTTATGTTCTCGTGACTGTTGATTCTGACCTTGCAATTTTGTCGGAGACAGTGTACGTGCATAGTTGTTCTTTCTGGACTTCTCGACTGTGACTATGACAGTGTTATTGGAATAAATGACCTGGGATCGTGAGTGAAAAGTAGTGTGGCCAGACCGCCTGGATTATAAACAGACTTGGTCTTACTAGCTGTGTCATGTTACACTAACTACTTAACTGTTCTATGCCTTTAGTCTTAATTTTTTCTTTTTTGGCAGAGTCTCCCTTTGTTGCCCAGACTGGAGTGCAGCGGCGCAATCCTTGCTCACTGTAGCCTCGAACTCCCGGGCTCAAGCGATTCTCTGCCTCAAGCCTTCCGAGTAACTGGAACTACAAACACGGGACACCCGGCCTGGGTGATTTTTTTTTTTTAGTTGTTAGTAGAGATGAGGTCTCGCTATGTTGCCCAAGCTGGTCTCTAACTCCTGAGCAAGTTATCCTCCCGCCTGGGCCTCACGAAGTGCTGGGGTTACAGGCATGAGCCACACCGGGCGGGTCTTAATACCTTTAATAAAAAGATAAGAAGGTGGACGCGGTGGCTCACGCCCGTGATCCCAGCACTTTGGGAGGCTGAGGTGGGTGGATCATCTGAAGTCAGGAGTTCCTTTTTTTTTTGGAGGCAGAGTCTTGCTCTGTCGCCCAGGCTGGAAGCACAGTGGCGCTATCTCAGCTCACTGAACCTCCGAATCCCAGGTTCAAGCAATTCTCCTGCCTCAGCCTCCTGAGTAGCGGGGACTACAGGCGCGTGCCACCACTCCCGGCTAATTTTTTTGTATTTTTAGTAGAGACGTGGTTTCACCATGTTTGCCAGGCTGGTCTCCAACTCCTGACCTCAAGTGATCCTCCCGCCTCGGTCTCCCAAAGTGCTGGGATTACAGGCGTGAACCACCGCGCCCTGCCGGAGAGTAGCGAGCTGGGAGACTGGCAGGAGTGTAGTGCGCTTGCGCAGCATGCCTCCCAGCCCCCACCAACTTTTTTCGGGTATCCAGCACAATTCTAGGAATTCGCCTCCCACCCACTTTGTGTAGACGCGCCAGTAGCGCGTTCCCACGCACAAACCTTTTCCCTGAGGCCAACCCGCTGTTCTCAACTCCCCGCCCTGGTTGCTAAGGGAGGCGCACAGAGCGCCTGTGCCTGCGCACTTCCATACCAGTCCGTGTAGTGTGACGCTGGGCCCCGTCCCTGTAGCCAAGCCAGGCTCGGAGCTGCAGTGAATCCGGACTTTCGGGCTGCAGGCTGGAAAGCCGGGGAGAGGCCAGCGTGGGAGGACCTAGTGGGAAAGGGGCGGCATCACGAACCTGGAGCGGAGCTGCACCGCTGCTGACAGATCCTGCGGCGCTGCGGCCTTTTCTACTGCGGACTACGTTTCCCAGCGGCCCCCGCGGGGGCTGGGCCGGTGGCCCCTTTGTGTCCTCCGGCGGCCGAGGCAGCTGAGGTGCTTCTTTCCGGGCCCGCGGGGGCTGGGTTCCCTCCAACTCAGGGTAGGGGTGAGAGCCGAGTGAAGATTACTCTTGCCTTCGGGGCGGGACGGGATCTTCCCGCAGTTCAGTTCTGCAGGTAGGGAGCAGGCTGAGGAGCGGCTTGTGGGTCTCTGGAAGCTCGTTCCAGGCCCTCTGTGTGACTCCGGTGCGAGCGGAGGTTGCTACCGTTTAGTGGGAGGCTGTCACCGCTTGTGCCTGTCCGCGTCCTGTGTGACTGGGTGCGAGGGAGTCAATGGCACCGTGGAGTGTGAGGCTGTGAGTTGGGGCGGGAGCGGGCGAGTGTTCGCTGACCCCTGTTGGGCCGATACCCGCGGCCTCTTGGTGACTGGATTGTGAGATTGTCACTTGTGATAGATACCCTGATGTCTGAGCCTTGCCGGTATGGGAAAGGGTGCCCTTGTGAGACAGCCCATACCCATGGCCTCTGACTGTGGCGTGGGTAAGACGGTGGCTGGCATTGTAGTTTTTCGCACTCCGGGTATGTCAGGGAATGCGTTAGAGACTGTGTGCCACCGAGAGGCTTTTAAAGCCAGCCAAGTCATATCGACGTGCCACCAAGTTTCAGAATGACTGATCTTATTGGAGAGGATTGTGGGGTCAGGTACTCTTTTATTTGACCTTGGTGCTCTTATTTATTAGTTCTGTCTTTATGTAAAAGCTTACATTCCTCTAAGACTGTATTTGTAAAACCTAAAACATGAACAACAGTTAAGCTGAGGAATTAAAAAATGATTTAGGATTTAGACAGCCAGGTGCGGTGGCTCATGCCTGTAATCCCAGCACTTGGGAGGCCCAGGCGAGTGCATCACCTGAGGTCGGGAGTTCAAGACCAGCTTGACCAACATGGAGAAACCCCGTGTCTACTAAAAATACAAAATTAGCTCAGCGTGGTGGCGAATGCCTGTAATCCCAGCTACTCGGGAGGCTGAGGCAGGAGAATCACTTGAACCAGGGAGGCGGAGGTTGTGGTGAGCCGAGGTCGGGCCATTATACTTCAGCCTGGGCAACAAGAGGGAAACTCTGTCTCAAAAAAAAAAAAAAAAAAGATTTAGGCGTGAGTGTGCAAACAAATTCCTAGGTCTCCATTATGCTCTCTCTATCGGAGGAAAGGTTGCAGGAAGAGGAAAGAGAAGCCTAAAAAGTCTAGACTGGTGACTCTGGATGCTGCAAGAAAAGCCTAGTTTCTCACGTTCTTTTCCCCCATCTCAGTCATCTGAGGCCACTGCCATTTCCCAAGAGAAGAGCCAGGAGGAAGAAAGAATGGCTGTTGGGCTTCTTAAAGCCATGTACCAGGTGCGTTGGTGTTTTCTCTCTTTCCTGAATACCTATCTGCTTTTCAGAACAAGCAGGTATTGATTTTCCTTCTGCTGAAACGTTTCTGGGTAACCAACCAGTCATGTCACTTATCAACACTCTCCATTGGATTCCCGTTTCATTCAAGATAAATGCTTAAATCCTTGTCTTGACCTGCAGGGCCCTGCGTAATCTGGTCCCTGACTATCCTCTGACCCCGTCTTTAACTCAGTAACTCAGTTCCCGCAACACTAGCTACCTTGTAATGTTGTAAGTACATTCTTAACACATGGCCTCACACTTGCTATTCTCTCTGCCTGGGATACTGCCCTCAGATACCGATACAGACCAACTTCCTCACTGTAGTCTCTAAGCAAACATCATTCATTCAAATTTTTAGTAGCACCCATTACCACTGGGTGTCACAGGGCTTAGTCCCTCGTCCTGTTCTCTATCTACACTTACTACCTTGGTAATCTCATCCTGTCTCATAGCTTCAAATACCATGTACATTATGACAACAACTACCAAATTGTATACAGCCCAGATGTCTCTCTTGAACTCTAGACTTGTGTATCTTACTGCCTACTGAACATCTTCATTTGGTTGCATAAGAGATATCTCAAATGCAAACATTTTACAAACGGAGTGAAATAAGGCATTGGCGGTTTTGGAGCATGCGTGACTTGAACTGATTTTCATTTTAGTAGGATTACTCTGGCTGCTACTGAGAAAAAACTGAACAGGACAAAGATAGTTAGGGAACTCAACTAGGAAACTCTTACGTACTTCCCTGGCTCCATTGCTTAAGCTAAAAATCTTCCATCAGGAAATTCTGTTGGTTCTAACTTCAAAATATATCCAGAATCAGACTACTTTTTTTTTTTTTTGAGACAGAGTTTCGCTCTTTTGCCAGGCTGCAGTGCAGTGGTGCAATCTTGGCTAGCTGCAACCTCTACCTCCCGGGTTCAAGCGATTCTCCTGCCTCAGCCTCCCGAGTAGCTGGGACTACAGGCATGCGCCACCACGCCCAGCTAATTTTTGTATTTTTAGTAGCAAAGGGGTTTCACCATGTTGGCTTGGCTGGCCTCGATCTCTTGACCTCGTGATCCACCTGCCTCAGCCTCCCAAAGTGCTGGGATTACAGGTGTGAGCCACTGCGCCTGGCCCGGACTACTTTTTACTATCACCACTGCTTCCATTATGTTGTGAACCATCGACTCTCACCTGTGTCTCTGTGGTACTCTCCTAACTTGTCTCTCTACATCCACTCTTGTTCTCCTTTAGTCTGTTCTCAGTGGAGCAGCCAAAGCAATCCTGTTAACACCTAACTCATATGATGTCATTCTTTATAGGCAGGGGTGGGTGGAAATAATAGGGAGCATAGACAACTCTTTTAAAAAGTTTAGCTGTAAGAGAAGTAGAGAAATGGGTGGTAACTGAAGGAGAAAGTCTAATTGACAAGGTTTTAGAACGATGGATATCTGTTGACAGGCTGAAGTTAAAGATTCAGTAGAAAGGGAAATTTGAAGATGAATAGAGAAAAAGGAATTGCTAGAACAACGTGCTTAGGTAGGTGAGAGGAACTGAGTGTTTGGTCTTTTCTAGAAAAGTGAGTTGTTCAATTATAGGAGAAGGGCATGTTAGGGTGTATAAGCACAGGTACAGGTGGATGTGTAGATGTAGCGGGAGTTTGTGGAAATTCTCTTTCAATGGGTTTTGTTTTCTCAGTGAGAGAAAAGCAAGATTGTCCGCTGAGAGTGAGCATGGGGAAGAAGGTCTTGAAGGTGTGAAGAGAGAGGGGACAGTATCAAACGGTCATTTAGCAAAAGGCCGAACGGACTAGGGAAATGTATCGTGCAGCATTTCGGCCCACATGAGGTTAAGTGATCATGAATTTAAAGTAAGACTAATTAGTATGGTTGGTATGATTTTCTCCTGCAGAGTTCAGCTATGCAGAGTATGGGCACAGAGTAAGCAGAAAGATGGCTGCAGTTTAACCAAGTGAGTACGTTAAGTGAGAGAGGGGAAGGCAAAGATGCGCATATGCAGGGAGTGATTATAACAGATGATTGTGCTGGGAAGTGAGAGTACTCAGGGATGAGGAACAGTGAAAAAGTGGTAAAAAGTGATAAGATCAATGAGTTGTACTTCTCCAGAATTTGACTTCTGGTGCAGTCAGATAAGTATCCAGTTTGGGGTATCATAGGGCAAGAGTCGAGGTACAGGAGATAGAGGCTGGGCATGGTGGCGCATGCCTGTAATCCTAGCACTTTGGGAGGCCGAGGTGGACAGACTGCCCGAGGTGAGGAGTTTGAGACCAGCCTGGCCAACATGGTGAAACCTGGTCTCTACACAAAATACAAAAAAAAAAAATATATATATATATATATATATATATATTAGTCGGGCGTGGCAGTGGGCACCTATAATCCCAGCTACTCGGGAGGCTGAGGCAGAATTGCTTGAACCTGGGAGGCTGAGGTTGCAGTGAGCTGAGATCGCACCATTGCACTTCAGCCTGGGCGACTACAGCGAGACTTCGTCTCAAAAAGAAGAGACATAGGTGATGGAAGTCAGAGTGGGATAATTGAGGTTATGAAGGGTTTGGTACTGACTGGTAATGACAAGGTCTGGGTCATGACCATGGAAGTGAATGACTGTAGAAGTGTGGAGGACGAGGCTACTAGAGGAGAGAGGGGTCAGAGAACTGAGAGGCCAGATTGTGGGGTGTATTATTTATGTGGATATTGAAGAGACCGAAGAATGATAGGAATGGCATTAAAGAGAGTGACAGTGAGCCAGGTGCTGAAGAATTTAAGGAATGACAGAGAATTGGTATCTATCAGGAATTAGTAGATAGCTATCACAAGGAGGGATTGTGATTGACATATTCTAATTTCTTGATGTTGAAAACTAGATGTCTTTTACGGAGGAGGAAATGGCCTGGAAACCAGAGCAAAGAGGTGGCCTGCCTCACCTTCAGGTGCTGTGGCACTAGGAACGTGGGGGAATAAAACAGTCATCAGTGACAGGGCGTGAGGGGAAGTCATCCTCTCAGCTGGAGACCATGTTTCTTTAAGGGCAAAAAGAGAACAGGAAAAAGTGGGAACTGTGGTTTTGCTTCAGACTGGTTTGATGATAATTGTGAATGGACTTTGAAACCAAGTATTATCATCATTTGTTAGGGGTCAAATATTTTAAGAATAGAATTTAAGCTCCTATGTTGACATTGAAATTATTTGTTGACTATAAAGAATCAGTGGAAAATGTATGTTATATAAAAATATTTATAAATTTATTATATATATTTATATAAGCTAAGGACACCATTTTAGGAAGTATGTATACCATATGAACCCTACTGTTAGCAGTAGCAGAGAGGAAGAGATTTACCTACTTCATATAGTTAAGTTAGAAAAAAGGTTACTAAGTGTTGAACTTGAAGAATTTTGCTTCTGTAGAGATAGTTCTTTCTTTTTGTTTTGTTTCGTTTTTGAGACAAGGTCTTGCTGTGTTGCCCAGGCTGGAGTGCAGTGGCACAATCTCAGCTCACTGCAACCTCTGCCTCCCCGATTCAAGAAATTCTCCTGCCTCAGCTTCTGGAGTACCTGGGATTATAGGGTTATAGGTGCGTGCCACCAGGCCCAGCTAATTTTTGTATTTTTTAGTAGAGACAGGGTTTTACCATGTTGGCCCGGCTGGTCTGGAACTCCTGACCTCAAGTGATATGCCCACCTCAGCCCTCTCAAGTGTTGGGATTATAGGTGTGAGCCACCCCACCCAGCCCAGAGACAGTTTCTTTAACTGTAACAAAATTGTGTCAAATGCAAAAAGTTACATTGACAGGTTCACATCTTTTAATTTCGTAAAAAATTAAATTAATACTTATATAATGTATGTTTGTTTCATCAGCAAGTGGTCACATTATAGAAACCTGGAATCCAACGGCATGACAGCAGCTTTTTTTCAGACGGAGTCTCGCTCTGTCACCCAGGTTGGAGTGTAGTGGCATAATCTTGGCTCACTGCAACCTCTGCCTCCTGGGTTCAAGCAATTCTGCTGCCTCAGCCTCCCGAGTAGCTGGGACTACAGGCATGCACACCGTACCCAGCTAATTTTTGTATTTTTAGTAGAGACAGGGTTTCACCATGTTGGCCAGGCTAGTCTCGAACTCCTGACGTCAGATAATCCAACCACCTTGGCCTCCCAAAGTGCTGGGATTACAGGTGTGAGCCACCACGTTCAGCCCAGAGTCAGAACTTTCTCTAACTCTGGTAGGCAGCAGCAATATTATGAGTAGAACACCTATTTATTTACACAAAATGTTGAGAACTCTGGATTAGAGTATTTGAACTTTAATGGAATTGATGCTGTGCTCTGCTTGGTCTAGCACAATTTTCAGAGATATGGCGAATACTTTCTGGGATCATTTTTGATCCCTTTCCAGCTTCTTGAAATTTTCTTCAAACCACTCATTGATAATTCAACTTAGTCAATATTTGAATGCCTCACATGTGCGAGATTCTATTCTGTACCTGGGGATAAAGCAGTGACCAAAGCCAAAACATACTCTGCCCTCATGGAGCTTAAATTTTATAAAGTTGAGGAGGGTGAAAAACAGGCCATGAATAAAATAATTAACTGCTGCGGAGAAAAATAAAGCAGGGTTAGGGAATAGGGAATTGGGGGTAGGAATACTGCTATTTTATACTGGAATAATCTGAGACATGCAAAGGGTCTGAATACAAATATGATAACATGGTTATATATTTGAGGATGTAATATCAGAGAGAGCCCAGTGTGCCCAGGGCAGAGTAAATGAGGTGAATATGGTTCTTTCATTTGTTTCATGTCAGGAGTTGGTGACCTTCAGAGATGTGGCTGTAGACTTCTCCCAAGAGGAGTGGGATTGTCTGGATTCTTCTCAAAGACACCTGTATAGTAATGTGATGCTGGAGAACTACAGGATCTTGGTATCACTGGGTAAGGATATCTTCTTGCAAAATTGAGCTTCTGCTCAAAAGGGGCTCTTTGCTACCACTATTTTGAGTTTTTGGATAGCATCTGCAAAGTTTGGCTGAATGTCTACTGCCTGTGCCAGACAAATGGCTTAGTGTTTGTGGATTTGGCAGTGAACGTATTCTTGGCTTATGCTGGGGAAGCTTCATCTTCCTTATCCTTCTAATGCATGTCCTTTTCCTGGATGATCAAAGGATTGAATGTGAGTTTGGAATATCCACAGCATGAACAAATTCTATTTTTTTCCATATATTGCAGGACTTTGCTTTTCCAAACCAAGTGTGATATTATTGTTGGAACAAGGAAAAGCACCCTGGATGGTGAAGAGAGAGCTGACAAAAGGCTTGTGCTCAGGTTAGTGAAGAGGAAATAGGCAAAAATCTTTGCAAGTGACAGCTCAGCCTGACTCAAACTTATCACCTCTTCATTTTTCAGGCTTTCAAATTCTTCTCAAATGTTCTAGGTCTTCATAGAAATTTGGGGCCTTTTTGGATGTTCTCCCACATTTGTAATTTTTAATTATCTGTCTTTTCTCACTTTGCCGAATCCTTTCTAATAAGTCCCATTTCCTCTCAGTTTCATAAGCCTCTCAGTTTTTAAAAAATATTTTCCTCAGCCAGGCACAGTGGCTCAGGCCTGTAATCCCAGCACTTTGGGAGGTTGAGGCAAGTGGGTGGATCATCTGAGGTCAGGAGTTTGAGACCAGGCTGGCCAACATGATGAAACCCTGTCTCTACTAAAAATACAAAAAAAAAAAAAAAAAAAAAAAAATTAGCTGGGCGTGGTGGTGGGCACCTGTAATCTCAGCTACTTGGGAGGCTGAGGCAGGAGAATCCCTTGAACCTGGGAGGTGGAGGTTGTGGTGAGCCAAGATCGCGCCACTGCACTCCAACAAAAATCTATGACTTTTTCTCAGTCATAGATTGACATTATTATTATTATTATTATTATTATTATTTTTTGAGACGGAGTCTTGCTCTGTCGCCCAGGCTGGAGTGAGTCTCCTGCCTCAGCCTCCCTAGTAACTGGGATTATAGGTGCCTGCCACCACATCCAACTAATTTTTTGTATTTTTAGTAGCGATGGGCTTTCACTATGTTGGCCAGGCTGGTCTCAAACTCCTGACCTCATGATCTATCTGCCACTTCAGATACCAGCCACAAGTTTGGAGGTCCCCAGGGAACCCTTCACTTCAGCCCACTCTCAGGTTTGGTAATTCACTAGAATAATTCCCAGAACTCAGGAAGGAGCTATATTAAAATGACAGTTTTATTACAGCAAAAGAATACAAATCAGAGCCAGCCAGGAGAGATGCCAAGGGCAAGATCTGGAGGGTTGGAAATGCAAAGCTTCTGTTATTCTCAGGGGCCCTCCAGTCATCTCAGTACTTAAAAAATTATTAAATATTTAAAGAAATATTGCCATACAAACAAGTTCTGAACTTCGGTGTCCAGAGTTTTTATTGGAATTTTATTATATAGGCATGATTGATTTAATCATTAACTATATGTCTCAGTCTCCAGCACTCCTTCCTGTCCCAGAGGTTGATTTAATATCAAGGTGGCTGAGGGGCTCAATCCTCTAATTACATGATTGATCTTTCTGGCTTGGCTAGCCTCCATCCTGAGTCATATTATTAGCACAAAATATCTAGGGACCTACCATGAGGCACTTCATTAGTACCAACTATCAGATGTGGCCTGCAGGGCCCACCATGAATTACAAAAATCCCCCTTTGGCACTGTTTTCCTACCACTCAGGGCTTAGAGGTTAATTCCTGAGAACCAGAAATACAGGCCAGCCAGATTCTTTATTACATGATTCTGGAAAAGGTCATTATGAGGCTTTGATTGTAATTGAATAGAAATAATAGATGAATTTAGTGAACATCAATGGATGTACATTGGTGAATCTTCATGTAAAAAAACAAGGTGTGCATCTCTCCCATTATTCATAATTTTTGTGGGAAGTTAGGGGGAGGTCCTTCATTTGACTTTTAAAGATTTGCTCATTTCTTGTTAATTTATTTCTAGGGTATTTTCCCTTGTGGTGGTGGTTGTTATCCATGTTAAAGATATCTTTCTAATGTTAATTATTTTCTTTATGCTTTCTTCTTTTGCTTTTTACAATTGATTCAAAAATTGGAAAATAATATTCTTATTAGATAAAACTATAAAAGTATAAATAATACAGTAATCTCCCCCATAGTTCCTACATTATGTATCTTTCATTTATCTAATGATTTATTTGTGGTGTTTTGACAAGCTACTACATATACATAATTATTTTTAATGGTATTATTTGTTATTAATAATTTTGGTGACATTTCTTGCCTAACGTATTTCAATACCATGTGTCTTATTGTAATAGTGCATTTTATTATTGAAAATAATAATCTTTAAATGAGAGTAATCATTATAAATGAATTGATTTTTTTTTTTAAATAAGGTCTTGTTCTGTCACCCAGGCTGGAGTGCAGTGGTATGATCACTACTCACTGTAGCCTTGCCCTCCTAGGCTCAAACGATCCTCCTTCTGCAGCCTCCTAAGTAGCTGTGACTACAGGCACACACCACCAAAGCCAGCTTTTTTGTTTTCTCGTAGAAACGAAGTATCACTATGTTGCCCAGGCTGGTCTCAAACTCCTGGTTCAGGCAGTCTTCTCACCTTAGCCTCCCAAAGTGTTGAGATTACAGGCGTGAGCCATCATGTCCAGCTCAAGTTGATTTTTATTATCATATTATCAAGTTTATATTTTAATATTGTGGTATGAATGTACTGAGCCTTGATTTCTTTTTGTTTACATTTGCTCCTTCTTAATCTCTTTTGTCAGTTTCTTCCATCTTGCCAAATATCTTCATGTTGGAGTGTTGTAAGTTTCTTTTCTTGCCCTTTTTTCTTCTTTTTATCTACACTCATCCTCTTGGTAATTTAGTTTCTTTAAATCCCACCTACATGCTGACAGCTCCCAATTTCAAATCTCAAGCCCAGACCCCTCTCTTAAATTCCAGTGTCACATGTCTATCTGCCTACTCAGTGTCTCCATTTCAAAGTCTAACAAACAGCTTAAATTTAATATTCTTAAAATTGAACTCCAGATCTTCCCTACCTTGCCAGCCAAACCTGCTGTACTCATGGCCTTCCCCACTATTATTGGTGGCTATCTTTATCCTTCCACTGCTCAGACCATAAACTCAGGAGGCATGCTTTTTTCATTTCTTTATATCCATTCTAGGTTCAGTTTGTTAGAATATTCTCTTGGATCAGTCTATAAAATACACCTAGGATCTAATCACCTCACTATTCGTCTGTTGGTATCTCCCTGGTCTGAATCAATGTCATCTATCACTTAGCTGGCCCTAGTATAATAATAGTTTTCCTTGCTTTTCTCCTTGTTTTCCACCTTCCACTGATTTCATGGAATAGCAACCAGATATTACTCCTCTACTGAGACCACTACAATGTGTCTACATCTGTGTTAGGCTGTTCTTGCACTGCTGTGAAGAAATATAATACCTGAGACTGGGTAATTTCTACAGAAAGAGGTTTAATTGGCTGTCAGTTCTGCAGGCTGTACAGGAAGCACAATGGCATCTTCCTCTCAGGAGGTCTCAGGAAGCTTCCAATCATTGCTGAAGGTGAACGGAGAGCAGGCATATCACTTGGCAAAAGCCAGGAGCACATGAGAGAGGCGGGAGGTGCCACATACTTTTAAAGGACCAGCTGTCATGAGAATTCACTCACTGTCATGACAATACCAATAGGATGGTACTAAACCATTCATGAGGAATCCACCCCCATGATCCAGTCACTTCCCCACCAGGCCCTACCTCCAACACTGGGGATTACATTTCAAGATGAGATCTGGATGGAACTACATTACCATCTGATATGGTTTGGCTCTGTGTCCTCATCCAAATCTCATCTTGAAGTGTAATCCCCATGTGTTGAGGAAGGGACCTGGTGGGAGGTGACTGGAACATGGGGGCAGTTTTCCCCATGCTGTTCTCATGATAGTGAGGGACTTCTCACAAGACTTGATGCTTTGAAAGTGGCAGTTTTCCCTGCTTCCTCTCGCTCTCTCTCTCTCTCTCCTCCTCCTCCCCTCACTTGTTCCCTCCCTCTCTCTCTCCTTCTTTCCAGCCACCTTATAAAGAAGATACCTGCTTCCTCTTCACCTTCTGCCATGATTGTAAGTTTCCTGAGGCCTTCCCAGCCATGCAGAACTGTGAGTCAGTTAACCCTCTTTTGTTTATAAATTACCTAGTCTCAGATAGTGTCTTTATTGCAACGTGAAAACGAACTCATACACTATCCTTCTCAGAGTAAAAGCCAAATTCCTTAGAAGGCCTGTGAAGGTTAAATAATGTCATTACCTTTCACCTCCTGACTTTATGTCCTGCTATTACTCTATAGCCACACTGCCCTTCTTATTATTCCCTAAAGGTAGTAGACATGCTTCTACTTTTGAAGCCATTAAACCGGCTGCTGCTTCTTCCCTAAATGCCTTTTCCCCAGAAACGAATGACTCACTTCTTCACTTTCTTCAAATCTTAGCTTAAATGTGAACTTACTAATGATTCCTAGCTCTAATTTCATCAGTACTCCTGACATCCCCCTACCCTGATTTTCTTTATCTGAAGCACTTAGTATCTTCTAACATAAAATAAAATTTACTTATCTATCACTTATTTTCTGTCTCTTTTAAGAAAATAACATCCCCTGAAGGTAAGGATCTTTGTTTTTTGATATTAAAAGCATCAGAAAATAATTTGGCACAAGGTAAATATTTGTTCAGTGAATGTTCTTGAATGAAGCAGCTATAAGAATGGAGACTATTTCAGTGTCTGTTTTCCTATTACAGGCATACATGGTAACCCACTCTGACCACATCTCTAATTTCTTCCTGCCCTGAGATTTACTGATTTTTCTTTTATAATTCTAATCTTTCCTCCTTCGGTTTCTGTATGACCTGTTTTCAGTTTCTCTTCTTGTACACTTCAGAACTGCAAAAGCCAATATTCTTGTGGGTTTTACTTGCCATTAAATTCACATTTTGCTTTACAGATGTACTTTCTTAAATGTAGTTTCTGATACTCAATAGAGGAGACATTTTTTCTTATTATTACTTTTCAGGCTGGGAGCCTCTATGTGAGACTGAAGAATTAACCCCAAAGCAGGACTTTTATGAAGAACATCAATCCCAGCAGATAATAGAAACACTCACAAGGTATAACCTTGAGTACTCCAGTTTGAGAGAAGAGTGGAAATGTGTGGGCTATTTTGAGAGGCAACCAGGGGATTGGAAGGCATGTTTCAAGGAAGAGATAATCACTCATGAAGAAACCCTTGTCAATGAAAGAGAGCAAGAATATAAATCTTGGGGAAGTTTTCATCAGAACCCACTGCTTTGTGTACAAAAGATAATCCCCAAAGCGGAGAAAGTACATAAACATGATACACATAAGAGAAGCTTTAAAAAAAATTTAATGGGTATTAAGCCCAAGAGTGTCTGTGCAGAGAAGAAACTTTTGAAATGTAAAGACTGTGAAAAAGTCTTCAGCCAGAGTTCATCCCTTACGCTTCATCAAAGAATTCATACTGGAGAGAAACCTTATAAATGTATAGAGTGTGGAAAAGCCTTTAGCCAGAGATCAAATCTTGTTCAGCATCAGAGGATTCACACTGGAGAAAAACCCTACGAATGTAAGGAATGTAGGAAAGCCTTCAGTCAGAATGCACATCTAGTTCAACATCTGAGAGTTCATACTGGAGAAAAACCTTATGAATGTAAGGTATGTAGAAAAGCCTTCAGCCAGTTTGCCTACCTTGCTCAACATCAGAGAGTTCATACAGGAGAGAAACCCTATGAATGTATTGAATGTGGGAAAGCATTTAGCAACAGATCGTCCATTGCTCAACACCAGAGAGTTCATACTGGAGAGAAACCCTATGAATGTAATGTGTGTGGGAAAGCATTTAGCCTTCGTGCATACCTTACTGTACATCAGAGAATACATACTGGAGAGAGACCCTATGAATGTAAGGAATGTGGGAAGGCCTTCAGCCAGAATTCACACCTTGCTCAACATCAGAGAATTCATACTGGAGAAAAACCTTATAAGTGTCAGGAATGTAGGAAAGCATTCAGCCAGATTGCCTACCTTGCTCAGCATCAAAGAGTTCATACTGGAGAGAAACCCTACGAATGTATAGAATGTGGGAAGGCTTTTAGCAATGACTCATCCCTTACTCAACATCAGCGAGTTCATACTGGAGAGAAACCTTATGAATGTACTGTTTGTGGAAAGGCTTTTAGTTACTGTGGATCCCTTGCCCAACATCAGAGAATTCATACCGGAGAGAGACCCTATGAATGTAAGGAATGCAAAAAAACCTTCAGGCAGCATGCACACCTTGCTCATCATCAGAGAATTCACATTGGGGGAGTCACTGTCACCACCCAACCCAGTCAATCACCAAGTCCTATAGATCCTGTGTCCTAAATATTTCTAGAATTTATACACTCCTTTTTTTATCTTCAATGTTGTTACCTTGGTCTGATTCATCTCACTTTGATAACTAATATAGCTTTCAAATAGGTCTTCCTGTATTTTATTTTTTCTACCTTTTAATCCATTTCCCACAATGCACTCAAACTGATTTTTTTTTTCTTTATAAGACAATGTCTTGCTTTGTTGCCCAGGCTGGAGTGCAGTGGCATGATCTCAGTTCACTCCAGCTTCCACCTCCTAGCCTCTGCCTCCAGGGTTCGAGTAGCGGGGACTACAGACATGCACCACCATGTCTGGATAATTTTTGTATTTTTTAGTGGAGATGGGGTTTTGCCATGTTGGTCTCAGGCTGGTCTCAAACTCCTGATCTCTTTCTCTTTTTTTTTTTTTTTTTTTTTTTTGAGACAGAGTCCTGTTCTGTCACCCAGGCTGGAGTGCAATGGCATGCTCTTGGCTCACCCCAACCTCCACCTCCTGTGTTCAAGTGATTCTCCTGCCTCAGCCTCCCAGTTAGCCGGGATTATAGGTGGGCGCCACCACACCTGGCTAATTTTTGTATTTTTAAGTAGAGACGGGGTTTCACCATGTTGGTCAGGCTAGTCTCAAACCCCTGACCTCGTGATCTGCCTGCCTCAGCCTCCCAAAGTGCTAGGATTACAGGTGTGAGCCACCGTGCCCTGCTCAAACGCCTGATCTCAAGCAATCTGTCTGCCTTGGCCTCCCAAAGTGCTGGGATTACAGGCACCAGCCACCACGCCCAACCTCAAATTGTTCTTTTTAAAGTACAAGAAAACACATTTACTATCTCCAGTTAAAACTTCTTTTTTTGTTGTTGTTACTGTTCTTAGACTAATATTCACAGCCTTTAAAATTGTGAGGCTTTTTTTATCTGGTTCTTACATACCATTCAGCCTTATTTTATTCCAGTCTTCTTCTTTGGGCACTAGGTACTTCCCAGGACTAAGAGCTTAGATTCTGGAAAATCGCAGCTCTACCACTACTATGGCAGTGTGTGACTGTAAGCAACTTGCTTATCTAAACCTCAGGGTTTTCTTTAATTCTTAAAATAGGAATAATAAAGGATACTGTATTGTAGAAATGTAAGTATTAAGTGAAATAGTGTCTGTTGTAGATTGATGCATATTAAATGAGAAATTTGCATGTAAAGTACTTCATATTGTCTGTCAAATATAGCAGATATTCAATAAATGGTAATAGCTAGCATATATTGAGTGCCCACTACACATCAGGCACTGTCTTACATACTCTACAAATATTAACTCATTTACTTCTCACAACCAAAACAAGATTCCTTATTGGTCAAAGTAGAGCATTCCTGCAAAACACCGGTTTAGAATTTGGAAAATCTGAAAATTTTATAACATAAATGTCAGTCTTTGTTCTGTAGCTGAGTAGTTGATATAAACTCAGATAGTGGAACTATAACACTAATAGCCAGTTTTAGGAAGTTTCTAAAGATAATGAATTGGATAAGCCAATTAAAATAAGAAAAATAGAATTCACTGGAAGAATGCAGAACCTATATTTAGATCAAGGAAGGAACAGAAATGGTCACAACTAAAAAAATCAATAAACATAGAAAGTCATGTGGTCCCTTTAAAAAGGCACCACATACTGGCCGGGCATGGTGGCTCACGCCTGTAATCCCAGCACTTTGGAAGACTGAGGTGGGCAGATCACACAGTCAGGAGTTCGAGACCAGCCTGGCTAACATGGTGAAACCCCATCTCTACTAAAAATACAAAAATTAGTTGGGCGTAGTGGCGCATGCCTGTAATCCCAGCTACTCAGGAGGCTGAGGCAGGAGAATTGCTTGAACCTAGGAGGTGGAGGATGCAGTGAGCTGAGATCGCACCACTGCACTGCAGCCTGGGTGACAGAGAGAGGCTCTGTCTCAAAAAAAAAAAGGCACCACACCCAGGTACTTGTATGGGTAAATTCAGGTAATTTAAAAGCATGTAAAGTGTTCTATACTATAGAAAATAATGTAAAGTTTAAAATTTTTTTTAATCCAGTGATTGCAAAATTGAAATCAAAAGGGGATTAAGGGAAGAAATCAACAGACAGATATACATATATTAATATAGGCATTCATTCTGTTAATATTGAGTAATTACTATTTTGTCAGACACTGTTTCAGGTATGAGGAAGTGACAGTGAGCAATACAAAGGCCACATTCCCCTGGAGTTAAATTCCAGAGGCTGAGACAGTTAAATTAATACTTAAATATAAAACAGTAGATTCTCTAAACCCAGAAAACTGAAGAACAACAAGAAAATAGGGAGCATTATATAGCCTAGACTGCAGAGACAGAAGATCATAAAGTTGGCAATTCTTCCTAATTAACAAATTCACTGCAATTCCAGCCAAAATGTTTCATTGTATTTTTTCCCCCTTTAGCTTCACAAGTTTGTTCTGAAATTTTTCTATGAGGTATAAATTCTTAAGAACAGCAATAAAATTATCGAATCTCTTTGTAGAAACTGCATATGATGACGGTTCAAACCAGTAGAGAAAGATTTGATTTGGGGGTATTACGATAATTATATACCTCACTAGTAGGAAGGGAAATGCAAAATAAAATCACAGTGAACTATTTCAAAATCATCACATTAGCAAAAGCATTAGAGTGCCAATTACTGGAAAGATGTGGAACAATAGGAACACTCATATGGTGCTACTAGAAGTAGTTGTATTTAGCATAATTTGGTAATGTCTAGTAAAGTGGAAGATGTGAATAATCTTTGACCCAGCAATTCCATGTTTAAACCTCTACATAGCCTCTCCTTGTGTTTGAAGGAGATATCTATGATGGTCCATTGCAGCATTGTGAGAATGAAAAGTTGAAAGCAATCTAACCATTAGGCTAAATACAAGATAGAATACAAATTAAAATTAATAACTAGAGATATTTCTGTCAACATGGGTAAATCTCAAAAATAGCCTTAATGAAGCTGAACTACAGAGTATTTTGTAAACATAGTATACCATGTACAATTTGAAAACATGCTAATTAGTGTTATGTATATTTTTGATGGCTAAATAGTATATAAAAAGAATCCATAAAATAATCCTCAGATTCAGAACCATGGTGACCCACAGGGAGAAAGACAAATGAGATTGGGGAAAGGATGCAAATGAAAATATCTTTAATTATTTCTTTCTTTTAAAAATAAGCAAATACTGTATAGCCAATTCTTATAATTTGATAAAGCTGGTTGTGAGTATATGAGTCAGTTGTTACTCTCTGTATCTTTCTGTATATTTAAACTATTTCATAATGCAAAAAAATAAAGAACATTTAAAAGATGTTTGCTTCTGTCAGTTCTCTTCTGTCTTTTTTTCTTTTCTGAGATGGAGTCTCACTCTGTCACCCAGGCTGTAGTGCAGTGGCATGATCTTGGCTCACTGCAACCTCCATCTCCTGGGTTCGAGTGATTCTCCTGCCTCAGCCTCCCAAATAGGTGGGAATGCAAACACGTGCCACCTCGCCCAGCTACTTTTTAGTAGAGACCAGGTTTCACCATGTTGGCCAGGCTGGTCCTCCTGACCTCAGGTGATCTGCCTGCCTTGGCCTCCAAAAGTGCTGGGATTACAGCTGTGAGCCACTGCACCCATACTGTCAGTTATGTTCTTACAAGTCCTCAGGTGTGCCACTGGTGTTCCTATATTCACCATTTTCTTCAGAAAGAAGCTTACATATGGTCTATTTCCAGAGGCAACCATTGTTAACAATTTTAAGACTATCTTTCCATGTTTGACTGGTTTGAGAATGATGCTTTATGCTAATGGTTTTATAAGCCTAATTTTTCCATCATCATTCTTAACTGTTTTCAGCACCCCATTGTATATGCATCATGATTTGATAATGTCTCTTTGTGTACTGTCTAAGTGTCCAGAAGTTTTGTTGGCAAATTACTATCTTTTCTGAATTCAATTTTGTCAGATGTTAAAGGGAGATAATTATTTGTTTTAGAACTGTTACATGCATTTGTCAAAATACATGTGAAATTTACAGCAGTATTTAGTAAAAGTTATTATTTTATAAAATATACTGGAGGGTGTAAGGAAACTGGGGAAGAGAAATGACAATGAGGCCATTACAGTAGAAGCAGGCAGTGGAGACTGAAATTTACTTCAGACTGGCAGCATGCAGAAACAAAAATACACAGTAACTCTGGATTTTAAAATGTATGCCTAACAACTTAGTCACTGTGATTATAATCAACATGCAGCAGAATTTGTTGATAGCCTCACATTTTTAGTATATTTTTCTCATTTATAAGTCAATGGAAAAATAAGCAATTAAGAATATTAAGGAAATTGTCTACCACTGTTAAATAGAGACCTCAGATATCCATACCTGAATGATGGAAAATATCAACAAGAAACAGGATGGCAGAGTGAGGGGAGAGGGCTTGTCCACCACACCCCAACATAGTAAAGTGGAAGTTGAAGCAGTATGTAAAAATTAAAGCCTTTCTTCTCTTCCCTATTGCCTCATTGATATCCTATAGATTGAGATACTTGTGTAATCTGAGCTACAGCCCAGTGTCTTTTTATTTATCTATTTACTGAGACAGAGTCTCACTCTGTTGCCCAGGCTGGAGTGCAGTGGGGTGATCTCAGCTCACTGTAACCCCTCTGCCTCCTGGGTTCAAGCGATTCACCTGTATCAGCTTCCTGAGTAGCTGGGATTACAGGTGTGTGCCACTATGCCCAGCTAATTTTTGTATTTAGTAGAGACGGGATTTCTCCATGTTGGTGAGGCAGGTCTCGAACTCCTGACCTCATGATCCACCCACCTCTGTCTCCCATAGTGCTGGGATTATAGGCATGAGCCACTGTGCCCGGCCACACAATGTCTTAAAGTAGTTAAGAAAATAAAAACTCTGCCTATGTCATAGGTCTCTAGGATGTGGAATATCATATCACTGTGTATAAATCCTATGCTCATGGACAGCTCTGAGGTGAGCTATATTCACCAGGCAGCTAGTTACTCAACATGGCTTATAGACTGGCAAGTGGATACAAAAGCTGGTGGGTGTGAAGTGGTACTACTTGTAAAGTGGTTTTATTTGCATTTCCCTGATGACTGATGATGTTGCACATCCTTTCTTGTGTGTATTGGCCATTTGTATTTCTTCTTTGGAAAAATGACTATTCCAATCCACTTCCAATTTTAAATTGAATTGCCTTTTTATTGTTGAGCTGTAAGAGGTCTTTGTATATTCTGAATACAAGGACCTTATCAGATACCCTATTTGTAAACATTTTCTTCCATTTTGTAGATTGTCCTTTCACTTTCTTGATAGTGCCCTTTGAAGCAAAAAATATAATAAAATAAAAAATTTTAAAAACCTGTTAATTTTGATATAGTCTAATTTATCTATTTTTTTCTTTTCTTGCTTGTGTCTTTGGTATCATAGCTAAGAAACTACTAATCTGGTCAGGTGTGGTGACTGACATCTGGAATCCCAGCCCTCTGGGAGGCCATGGTGGGAGGATCGCTTAAGCTCAGGAGTTGAAGACCAGCCTGGGCAACATGGTGAAACCCCATCTCTATACAAAATACAAAATTTAGCCAGGCATGGTGACATGTGCCTGTAGCCTTGGTCCCAACTACTCTGAAGGCTGAGGTGGAAGGATGGATTGAGCCATGACTGGATCATGGGGGTGGTTTTCCCCATGCTGTTCTCATGATAGTGAGGGAGTTCTCATGAGACCTGATGGTTTAAAAGTGGTAGTTTCCCCTGCTCTCTCTCTTTCTCTCTCTACTGCCACAAGGTGCCTTCCCCCTTCACCTTCCACCATGATTTAAGTTTCCTGACCTTACCAGCCATGCAGAACTCTGAGTCAATTAACCCTCCTGAGTGAAGATATCTCTATGATATATGATTTCCTTTTTTCCCCTTTGGATGTATACCTAGCAGTGAGATGAGATTGCTGGATCATATAGTAGTTCTATTTTTTTTTTTTTTTGAGAAATCTCCATATAGTTTTCTATAATAGCTTTACTAATTTACATTTCCACCAACCGTGTGTAAGGATTTCTTCACATCCTCACCAATACTTGTTAGCTTTTTTCTTTTGATAGTAGACATTATAACTGAGGTGAGATAGTACCTCATTGTGATTTTGATTTGCATTTCCCTGATGATTAATGATGCTGAGTGTTATTTCATATACCCATTGGCCATTGCATGTTTCTTTTCAGAAAAGTCTTCTCAAATCCCTTGCCCATCTTAAAATCAGATGTTTTTGCTATTGTTTACATTCCTTGTATATTTTGCTTATTAATCCCTTACTGAATGGCTAGTGTACAAATATTTTCACCCATACTGTAGGTTGTCTCTTCACTCTCTTGTTTTCTTTACTGTGCAGAACCTTTTCAGCTTGATATAATCTCATTTGTCTATTTTTGCTTTTGTCACCTGAGCTATTGAGGTCTTACCCAAACACTGGCCATATTCGTTTCACCACACAATACACACACACACACATACACACACACACAAAAAGACGCACGGAGATATCCAACACTCGCACAGAAACACACAGCTAGAAAGCTCCCGAGGCTGCGTGGTTCTGCTCTCTGCCTGAAAGACCCTCGGAGAGCAGCCCTGCGGGACATAGACAGGCCATACCTCGAAATCCCAGGGGGGGGAAGAGACGCTTTCAAGGAGACGGACCTCCACATCATCTAGGCAGGCCTGAGGCATCGTGAGGATCCTTAGGGTTCACGCGGTGCATCCTTAAATCTCCGCTTGACGTTTCTTCGGCCTGGATCGGCCCTGCCTGACTCCTAGGATCGCAACAGGCAACGATTCCACGGAGAGTGGGAGCCACAGCCCAACGCCGAAGCACTGCCACAGAGGGTTCCTGCTCCGCCAAGCCGCTGAGACCCGTTCCCAGGCAATGGTGGCGGTCACTGACGGGAGCCTGGGCTCTGCGCTTGCGCCCCATGACGCGCGCCTGGCTCATGCGCATTCGCGTGCCCGGCTGGCGAATCACAATATCCGTGCTTTCTGGCTGCAGCCACACAGGAAAATGGTGGAGTCAGTGCCAGAGGTGGTGAAGGAAGGAGGCTGCGTGTGACAAGCAGCGCAGGACCCTGACAATCCTCATCTCAGTGCCTCCATGAGCCTACTTCCTGTTCCAACATATTGGCTGGGTTTGTCTTGAACTCCTGACGTATGGTGATCTCCCGCCTCGATTTTCCAAAGTGTTGGAATTACAGGTGTGAGCCACCACACACCTGGTCTAAATGTTGATTTTCAATTAATTACTACAATCACTTCAAACTGTTGTCATATAAACCACTTATATTAAACCAAATGAAAGAAGGACCCTTGACTTCTTTGTTCAATTTAAAGTCTAGCAGAGCCATAGGCCTTTTAATTTTTCCATCACAAAGAAGAAGAGGAAACTGGTAATAATCTCCTCTATCTGACAGAATAATCTCACAAGTTTAGTAACTTTATTTAGAGAATTCAGAAATGTGGCCTGGCGCAGTGGCTCACACCTGTAACCCCAGCACACTGCAAGGCCAAGGCAGACAGATTACCTGAGGTCGGCAGTTGAGACCAGCCTGACCAACATGGAGAGACCCGAACGCTACTAAAAATACAAAATTAGCCAAGCATGGTGGCACATGTCTGTATCCCCAGCTACTCAGAAGGCTGAGGCAGGAGAGCAGAGGCGGAGATTGCAGTGAGCTGAGATCATGCCATTGCACTCCAGCCTGGGCAACAAGAGTGAAACTCTGTCTCAAAAAAAAGAAAAAAAAAATTCAGAAACTTGAATTGCAGCATTTTAACACAGCATCGAAGTTATCTACTGGTGCATAGCAAGTTACCCCAAAATCCAGAAGCTTTAAACAACAAACATTTGTATCTCAAAGACTTTCTGAGGGTCAGGAATATGGGAGCTGCTATAGCTGAGTGGTTGTAATTGAGATTCTGATGCAGCTGCAGTCAAACTATTGGCAGGGCCTGGAGTCATGTTCACAGCTACCCAGTCGTTAATCAATGAGTGTTTAGAAGGAAATACTCATGACGGATATCCACAGTGTTCCTGGACGAACTGGGAAACGTTTGCTGTGGAGGACATTGAATCAGACAATGGAAAAACATGGAAGGCAGGAAAAGAGGGAGGGAAAATAGAAGCCGCAGCCCACGCAGGATCACGCTCAATCCATCCACACTCCCACGTGGCTCCGGGAATGAGGGCCGAATGTGGGAGCTGGCTAGAAACACCACAGTTTGCTGTCCAAATATTCTCCTAACGTTGGTGTCCTCTTTGCCAGCAATGGGCCATGGTGTGGACAGGCTGTGTAGTGAAGAAGAAGGGGAGAAGCACCGTCTCTGACATGTGTCTGAACCTCTCCTGCAGGTGAAGATGCCAGACTCCCTCCACACCTAATCAGATTGTATCCTTACCTCCATCTAACCCTATTTCTGCATCCACTTTCCCCCGAAGAGGATGCAAGATGAAGGAGAGCCCGATCACCTCCTGAACATCCTGATCCTCTGGTGACCAAATTAAAAGTGGGCTCGAGGGGTGGGGGAGGACATCAAGGCTAGAGTCTGGCCTTAGCTGTGCCGCAGGAAAATGGGCCCCTGGACTTGTCTGTTCCAGAGGGTGGTGTGCTCGTCTTCTCTCTAAAAGACTGACCCCTCGAGATGGAAATATGGTTGGGGCGCCTGAAGGACTGAGCCAGACCTTGACTTCAACGAGGCTTTAGGAACAAGCGAAACAAGAACACACAACCCCGCAGCCCAAGCGCATCAACAGAGTAAGGCGCCCCATAAGGTAGGCGGACCCGAGAGAAAAAGACCTCCAGTACATGAGCCACATTCATTTAACAAGACACCACACACACAAACTCAAACACACAGAGACAGAACACCAAACACACGAAGACACCAAACACGCGATAGAAACACACAGCCAAGAAGCTCCTGAGGCTGAGGGGTTCCGCTCTCTATCAGGAGGCGCGTCTGAAGAGACAGCAGCCCCACAAAAAAGGCAGGCAATATTTCTATAACCCACGGAAGACAACAATAAACTAGACGCACCCCCACACCGCCTGCGGAGGTCTGACGCATCATGGGAATCCATATGAAACACGGGGTGCATCCTTTAAGCTCCGCTGGACATTTTCTCAGCCTGGTTCCGCCCTGCCCCACTCTTGAAATCGCGGGACCCTGGCGACGATCCGCGGGAGAGAGGGCCCCGTCGCCCAAAGCCGAGGCACTTCCACAGACGGCCCCTGGTTGGCAAGCCGCCGAGACCGTTCCCCAGGCCACGGGGACGGTCAGTGTGACGCGAGCCCCGGTTCAGCGCTAGCGCTTGTGACAGCGCCGCCTGCGCATGCGCACTGGCGTGCCCGGCTGGCCAGCCACAATGCCGGTGCTCTCCGGCTGCAGCCGCTCAGGGAAATACTGGAGGCGGTGCCGAGGCGACCCCGTGGAAGGAGTCTGCGTGCCACAAACAGCGCAGGAGCCCAACAGTTCTGACCTCAGTACCTCCTTGAGCCGACTTTCCTCTTCCGGTCGAGTGCAGGAGCAGGGCGCTTCAGACCGACCGTCAGGTGGGCACTTGGGACTGCTCTTCCCATTGGATTCCGGATTTGACGGCGTGGGCAGCGATTCGGTCCCATGGGGCTGGAGATTCAGTCTGATGAGGTGTGGCGGGGGTCGCTGGACCTCACAAACATGCCTGAGACCCTCGGGGAGGCTGTCAGCAGAACGTTCCCCGGCTCCGTAAGCTCACTGCCCCCCCTTCGACCTGGGCCACCCACCAAGGGGCCCTGCCTTGGTCTCCAAGCCCAGGGACTCCTGCTTCTCAGCACTGCTGTCCGGAAAGGCGGGAACAAAGACAAAGCGGCAAGCCCAGCCTGCAGCAGAGGTGGCAACACCTGGAACTGGCCTCCTGTGGGGGCAAGTCAGGTGGAGAGAGCGTCTCAGAAGCTTTCTGGGGTGAATCCAAGCCCGAGACGGATGTCCAGGCATGTCGCTGAGGACCCGTCCAAGAAAGCCAAGCACAATATACTGACAGAGCTTAGTAACTTTATTGTTTAGACAGAAAACATAATCATCTCGGTACAAAGTGTTTAAATCCAATTCCTCTTATGGCCTATAGACAGAGACCGCTGTCAACCTCTCTGGTCAAGAGAAAAATAATTCTCTGTGTTAAAAATGAAGATTGTCACTCTTATTGACATCTAAATCCAGAGTGTAACCATGTGTAGGAGGTTAATCAGTGGATGAAATGTTTCTGAAGTACTGTTTCCACTAAAATTTTAAGAAAGGTCCTACTCTGCCATTTTGTTTTAGATTTTTTTCTGTGATGAGCAAATAATACACATGGAACCATAATCCCCCTCAAGACAAGGTTTTAGCATCCAACTTACCTGACAAGATTTCCATTGTCTCCAGTTTCCTTGCAAGCTGCAAATTCAGTTCTTCAATCTTCAGCCTTGGGCTTCTTTTGCAACACAGACCATCCTTGTCTTCTCTCTCTAGGAACTCTTTCCTGCCATACAAGGGGTAATAAAGTAAAACATAACAAAACAAGATAAGGATATGAGGGAAACAATTTCAAAACAGAAAACTTCTCAAAGGTAAGGCTGTAGAAAAGTGTATAACTCACTCCAATCTCATGTTTTTCGCCTTCAGGAATGAAGCTTTGCTTTCCTCCTCTGGTTCTCTGGGGGAAAAAAAAAATATCCACACACTATCTATCCTTTAATTAATGATAAAAATAAATTTCCTCCATTAATCATGATTGCTTCATTTAGGCACTTGAAAAATTATCTATTTCTCATTAATACTATATTGGACTACTGCATTTTGTGACCATTTATGCCATAGGCAATAAAAAGTAACAATTGTCTGTGATTAGGATTTACTCAGAGTGTGTAAGTTTTCATAAGTTATATGACTTCTCCACTGAAATGCTAACCCTGGGATCATACCACACACATGGTTTGCCCACAGTATGCATGTGCATTCATGTTTATGGAAAGAAATAATTTTTAAGCAGCCAAAAAGAGCAGAAGGAAAAGGTGTCACAGCTCCTAAGTCCTAGTTAAGGTAAAACCAATTAAAAGGCCACAGAAAAGATCATTTGAAACTAATTCAGCTGAAGTTCACATCCTATACTTCAGAATATACTTACTATTTCAAAGAAAGCATACAAATGTTTAAAGGTAGTGTAAGTACCTGAGTATTTGCAGCCAATATGCTAGAAATCTCCACCAATCACAGCACAGCCCAGGTGTAGATGTTACCATTCCCATATGCAGACCACTGTTCCTTAGAGCCTGGAAGAGAAAGCAGGCACTCCTCCCAAAAGTTACTCGGACAGCTGAGATCAAGGATCATTCCAAAGCTACAGTAGGTACCAAATAATTCGCAACAGAATTACATGATAGTATAAATATATTCATGTTTGCTTACATTACTGTGATTTCAATTCTTCATGGTACCAGGGCCACTGTTATTTCATACCATAGCTAACTGCATACCATTTAATCTGTCCCCCAGATAACCAAGAGTCAACTAAATTAGTTATTCAAAAAAATTAAATTTAGGAACTATCTATCTGTTTCCATCTATACTGCCAATCAGTGTGTCTTTATTACATGATGAAAGTAATTAGGAAGAAAAAGGAAGACTATATCCAGAAGAGGCCTTTCAATGCAGACCCTGCATCTACAATTCTAACTTCCAAAGAACAATACTGAGATTTGCTCCTGGCAATATCAATCATGACCCATAAGCACTGGCATCCCCTGAGTGCCTACTAGAAATACAACTACTGGTTTCCCCAGCAGCTCAGAATGTGGCCTGTATACATTACTTCACTTAACTCATTCAAGAAATGCTGACTGAGTTCCTACTATGTGCTGGATACTTTCCTAGAAGTGTGGCACACAGCAGTGTGTAGGACAAAGGCTGGGCCGCTGATAGCTTATGTTCTAGTTGAAGATAGAGTTAGTCTATAATAACATTCTGCTTTTAGAGATTGGTAAATGCTCTAAAAGATGTTTATTGTTGTTTTAGGTCACTAAGTTTGGGGGACAATTTATTATTTAACAAGAAAACACCTTCCTTTCTGGTCTCCAACACTCCAGGCACATTCCCTGAGGGTGTGTGCATTTGCTGTTCCCCTCTGCCTGGAATACATTTTTCTAGACAGTTGCGCTATCCCATCCCTCATTTCCTTCAGGTCTTTATGCAGAGGTCATTTTGAGGGCTTTCCTAGTTACTGTATCTAAAATCTAACCCCCCTTCTATTTCATTTTGCTTCCTGCCAATGATCAATACTTCTCTTTCTGTTTACTGTTTTATCCCCAGATCCTAGAACAGTGCCCAGTTCATAGTAAGCACTCAGTATGTACTTGTGGGTAAATGAATACTTCTGTTTAGTGGAGAGTTCCAGCAAGCACATCTAGAATCTGTGCACTCATGGTACCCACCAGCAAGTATGTGGCTTACTTAAATCACTGTTCCAACACAGTTGCCGTCCTCACTCCTTCCTACTTTCAAATAAGAGTTTCCCTGATGAGGTGGGTCGCCTCCAAGACAGCCCCTGATGATCCTTGCTGCCTGGTAGTCTGGAAGAGAGATTCCACTCATGTGTAATTCCTTCTCTTTGAGTATGACTGGGACCTATGACTTGTTTCTAATAGAATGCAGCAAAGGTGACAAGATGTCATTTCCATAACGCTAATCTCAACCCTAGACCAAGTCAGGGTGCCATCTTGTTAGAAAATAGAAACATTTTCAAGGCTTCATTCCATTTGAAATGTTTTCCCCCTTTATTTTATGTTTTTCAAATTACAAAAACAATATACAATGCAAACGTATTTAAACGACTTATTACCCTTCTCCACCAGGGAAACCAATGAATGTTAACGTTAACACTGTCATGTATATTTTTCTACACTTTTCTCATTCACATAAACTTCCACATGCACCTATACACACATAGGAGTTTTAACTTTTTAAAAAAATAGAATCATAAACATTATTATGAAATGTGCCCTTTTCAATTAACAATATATACCATGAACATCCCCCACAAATTAGCAGAATTCTAGCTTCCCCATTCCCAGCCAAATCTACTAACTCACACATTTGTGGTATCACACATGACTCATTTATGTATTTTCCTTTTCCTTATACCCCTAACTCTCCCATAACCTACCTGCATTACCCACCTCCCTCCAAGTCAATGCATACTCTTCTATACTTTTCTCCATGCACATAAAATCAAATAAACATATATAGATACCTGTTTATTGCTGATAAACACCTAGAGACATTTTGTTAACAATTTACAAAAATGGAGTCATATTTAACAAACTTACTATCTTGCATTTTTCACTCAGGAGAACATTGTGGAATTCCACTCAAGTCCTCTAGCGTAGTTTTAATCTGTCCACCTTAATGGCTATATTAACATTCTATGGAATGGATATACTAAGTTCTTCCCCTTCCTCCAGTTTCCCAGCTGATGGGGATTTATTCTGACTCTAGTGTTTGCACTGGTGTTTTGTTTTGTTTTGCCATTAGGAACAATTTTACAATAAATGTCCAGGTTCACAAGTTCATCTGTCTTTTACATATTGGGGCTTTTACTTCTAAGTGAAGATTCTCCAAAGTGACAAAAGTATTTTACTCATATTACCAGATTTTTTTTTTTTTTTTTTTGAGACACAGTCTTGCTCTGTTGCCCAGACTGGAGTGCAATGGTGCGATCTCGGCTTACTGCAGCCTCCGCATCCTGGGTTCAAGCGATTCTCCTGCCTCAGCCTCCCGAGTAGCCCTGCCACCATGCCTGGCTAATTTCTGCATTTTTAGTAGAGGCAGGGTTTCACCATGCTGGCAAGGCTGGTCTTGAACCCCCAACCTCAGGCGATCTGCCGACCTCGGCCTCCCAAAGTGCTAGAATTACAGACGTGAGCGACCGCATTGGCCTAAATACTACCAGATTTCTTTCCAAAAGAGTAATTTGTATAACTTTTCAAAATTTATTTCTCCACCAGCAATGTATAACATCTTTTGTTCTGACAGCTAAAAACGATGTTACATAGTGATATCTGATTTTAACTTTAAATCTGCATCTCCAAATGACTACTGCGGATAAACATTTTTGGATGGGTCCATTGGCCACTTAGATTTGCTCTTCTCACATCTGTCACCTCGTATTCTTTGCCACATTTGGCTATTGGTTTTTTTTCCCCCTGTCCATTTGATGAGTGCCTTCTCTCTGATCAGCTCTACAAATATTTTCCTACAATCTATTATCTATTGACTTTGTTTATGGCATCTTTTGTCACTCAAAAGATTGTGCCTTTTAGGTAGTCAAATGTTTGCTTTATTTACTTATTTTTTTTCAGACGGAGTCTTGCTCTGTTGCCCAGGCTAGAATGCAATGGCGCGATCTCAACTCCCTGCAAACCCTAGCTCCCTGGTTCAAGCAATTCTCATGCCTCAGCTTCTCAAGTAGCTGGGACTACAGGCATGCACCATCATGCCTGGCTAATTTTTGTATTTTTAGTGGAGACGGGGTTTCATCATGTTAACCAGACTATCCTTGAATTCCTGACCTTAGGTGATCTGCCCACCTTGGCCTCCCAAAGTGTTGGGATTACAGGCGTGAGCCACCGCACCTGGCCTTCAAACGTTTATTTCTAAGTAGCTTCCGAGTGTCCTGTGTTGGTAAAGTTAGTCTCTCCCAACTACTAGACTGTACATGTAGGCTCCTTTGATTTTAAGAATTGTGTTGTTTGAAAATTTTGTCTTAAATCCACCCATAATTTACTTTTGTGCTGTTAATCCAACTTTTCTTCCTTCAAGATTAAAAAGTTATTGTTCCAGAATTCTTTTTTTTTTTTTTAAAAGATGGGGTTTCACCATATTGGTCAGGTTGGTCTTGAACTCCTGACCTCAGGTGATCCGCCCGCCTCAGCCTCCCAAAGTGCTAGGATTACAGGTGTGAGCCACTGCGCCCAGCTCTCCAGAATTCTTTTTAAGTAAACTACTCTTTTGCCCTATGGTTTGAGATTCCACCTTTTTCACATATGAAAAAATTCATATATATCAAAGTCTATTTCTGAATTTTCTACTGTGTTCCATTATTTACCTGTTCCTTGCCAATACAATATTAATTTCATTAGAATGACTTCAAGGTATCTTCTGATATCTAGCATGACATTTTAAAAATATTTAATTATTATGGATATATAATTGTATATATTTATTGGGTACACATGATGTTTTGATACATGGTATGAGTTTTTTCATATTTTTTCTCCATGATTCTCAAAAAGTAATCATTGAGATTTAGTGTACTTCCAAAAGAAGTACATATCAATTAGTAGGTGTTTCTTGTCAGTATGGAGAATGGCTCTTGATTTTGGTACCCCGCCTTCTTAGAAAAGTTACCTTAACTCAAAAAATAGAGTCTTGTCATTTATTGGTGTACAACCGTATTATCAGTAAAAATGGATAGTTTTACCTTTTCTGCAGCTTGTACCAATTCACTTCTTTTTATTGCCTTCACTGGAACCTCTAAGAGAATACTGAATTCCTGATTTTTAAAAATGCCTTTGGCATAATATATGCTATGAGGTTTCAGTTAAATTTTTTTTAAAAACCTCTTTAAGTGGTTACCATCTATTACAATGTATATTAACACATTGTATGAAATGCTTTCTCCGTATCTGTTGATAGGTCACATGATTCTTCTCCTTTAAGCTGTTAATTTTATTGATGTATTTCCTATTACTGAACTAGCTTCGCATTTGTAGGATGATTCTTACTATGCCATTCTTTGGGTATATGGCTGAATTCTATTTGCTAGTATTTTATTTATAATTTTTGTTTCTATATTCATGAGTAAGACTGGTCTGAAGTTTTCTTTTTTTCAAATATCTGTATGTGATTTTGGTGTTAACACTTATTCTGACTTCATAAAACAAACAAGCGGTACAGTTTATGGATTGTATTATAGCCACATAATAAACAACAGTGGTACTGGCTGGGTACGGTGGCTCATGCTTGCAATCGCAGCACTTTGGGAGGCCGAGGCGGGTGGATCACCTGAGGTCAGGAGTTCAAAACCAGGCTGGCCAACATGGTGAAACACCATTTCTACTAAAAATGCAAAAAATTAGCTGGGCGTGGTGGCACATGCCTGTAATCCCAGCTACTTGGGAGGCTGAGGCAGGAGAATTGCTTAAGCCTGGGAGGCGGAGGTTGCAGTGAGCTGAGATCACACCATTGCACTCTAGCCTGGGCAACAAGAGTGAAACTCCATCTCAAAAAATAATAATAAAATAAAAATTAGAAAATAAATAACACTGGTATTACTGTCTCTTTAAGAGACAGATAGAACTAAGCATGAAATCATCTGAGCTTGGCACATTTTCCCATTATAGATCTGTAATCACTTTTTTGCGTTTCTCAATGATAATTGTTCTACCAAGTTTTCTACTTTTTATTGCAGGTTTCATAACTTAAAGTTTAGAAGAAAAACATCCACTTCCTCTGTTTAAAAAATATGTTGATTACAGTTGTATGAGGTATCTTTTTATCACTTAAAAAATCATATCGATATCTGTGGTTATGTCTCCTTTCTCATTCTGAATCAGGCAATTTTACATGGAGGCAAATCTTAAAAAATGTAGTTCCACGTGGCCATTTATTTTCTTATATGGATGACATGGCAACTTAGGGACGCATACTTCTTTTCAAACATTGAAATAATAAAAACATTGGGATTTAGTGTCCAGGACACTTGCAAGGAAATTTATATATTAAAAAAATGTTCTTGAATTAATTTGCAAAGAAAGAGAAAGAAAAGAAATTCTCCTTCAGTGGTCTATGCATGAAACACTTCTGAGTTTTACAACCTGTATAGAATAGTGTTTCTATGCTACTAATTTGCTGCAAGACATTTTCAGCAAGACCAAGAAAATACGGACAGTGTACTATAAACCAGGATGATGCTACATTTCATCAAATAGTGAGTGTGCTGGGCTGTCAAATTTACAGTGTTTCATTTACCCAACATCAGGTTCTTATACTATTCCTTAGCTTTGCATTTTCAATATGAATAACTATATTTTAGTAAAGTTTTTGGCCAACTTATCAAAATACATTTTAAAAACACTGCTTGCTGGACACGGTGGCTCACGCCTGTAATCCTAGCACTTTGGGAGGCTGAGGCGGGCGGATCACCTGAGGTCAGGAGTTCAAGAGCAGCCTGACCAATATGGTGAAATCCCGTCCTTAAAAAAATTAATTAATTAATTAATTAAAAGAAAAAAAAAGCACTGCTTTATTATTCTGCAGAGGATAATAACAACCTCTATAGCCATTTACATGCATTACAAAAAGGTGGGAAAATGTATCAGGTATAATAAAGTTTTTTTTTAAAAATAGTGGGCCATGTCATTATTGTTATTTTTTTGTATTGTTAACACATCAAAAGGCAATGACGATATTTAAAGTGGAAAAGTTTGTGAATGGCATTCTATATATTATGTGACATGTGTCTGACATTCACATTTTATGTTAAATTCATATTTATAATTCCAAAATAAAAATAGTGCTGATTGTATGGTTCACTGTGGAATATGCCATAGTATGCCTTTAAGTCTCTTCACAGATATTTTGTATTCTGTTGTAATTCCATTTAATACATTTTTAAACATTTACATGCCAGGGTGACCATGCTTATGTTTTATAAAGTATTTTCTAGAAAAGTCTGTATCACAATTAGATCATGATTTCCATGATAATAAAACACTGTCCAAATTCATTAAAATGGTAAGATTTCTCTTAAGGATAAATTCCCTACATACAATGAAACCAGATATTTTGCTCAAGGATTTCCCACAATTACTAAGTTTTCATTCCTGTAGGCATTCTTCCTAGCATGAATTTTCTGATGTCTACTGAGGTTTGGCTTCTGGTAGAAAGCTTTCCCACATTCATTGCACTCATAGGGCTTCTCTCCCGTGTGAGTTCTCCAATGTTTATTGAGGCATGACTTCTGGCTGAAGGATTTTCCACATTCTCTGCAACGATAGGGTCTTTCTCCTGTGTGCATTTTTCGATGTACATTGAGGTATGACTTCTCACCAAATGATTTCCCGCATTCACTGCACACGAAGGGTCTCTCTCCTGTATGTGTTCTCTGATGTTCTGTGCGGTGTGACTTCTGGGTGAAGGCTTTCCCACAGAAAAAGCATTCAAAGGGTCTTACCCCAGTGTGAATCCTCTGGTGTTTGATGAGGGTTGACTTATGTGAAAAGGCTTTCCCACAGTCAGTGCACCCATAAGGCTTCTCCCCCAGTGTGACTTCGCTGATGCCTAATGAATTCAGACTTGTAGCAGAAGGCTTTCCCACACTCGCTACAGACGTGGGGTTTTTCTGCAGGTGGAACCCTCTTCCGTTTGTACACGAGAGAATCACTTACTGCTGGTTTGTACATAAGTTCTGGGTTCTGGGTGAAAGCTTTCTCACAATGACTGCATCCCCAGGGCTTCTCTCCATTAGGTCGTCTTCCATGGTTTATACACTGAAGCAATTTCCCATAACCGTAATACCCATCTTGCTTTTTTGCACAGTTTCTCTTAAAACCAATCAAGTCTAAATTACGGCTCAAATTCTTTCCACACGGGTTCCGGTTATTAGGGCTCTGGATTGAAGAAAAAGATCAGTGCTCAGAAGTGATATTTTCCCAAACTTATTATAGTCATGGCTTTTTTCCCTGGCCAGTGTTTTCTTGCTTATGGCTGCATCTTGCCTCAAAAGCATGTCTTGCCGTCTTTTCCTCTGGATATTAACTTGCCAGATGTCTTCTGGAGAAAGTACAGTGAATCATCCTTATGAAACTTCATACCACTTGAGAAATGCTCTCAAAATTTAGAGTGCACAGTGCATGAATACAGAACACGAACCATAACCCAAAGCACAAACACAGGGAAGAGTGTTCTATGAGTAAAGAGGATTCTGAAGACTAGCACAAATGGAATGCAATATAATCATAGAGGATAGACAGCAATAATTTCAAAGAAAATAGAATATTACAGAGCAGAGGTTGGCAAACTTATGGGGTCAGAAAGTAAAGGCTTTGTGGCCCATATGGTCTCCGTCACAATTACTCAACTCTCCCCACCGTGCCATGAAAATACAGATAATATGTAAACATAAGAATGTGGCTGTGTTCTAATGAAACTTTATTTATAAAGCAAGTGGCCAATCAGCAGGCCATAGTTTGCTGATCCCTATTATAGAAGAAAGAAGGTTAAATGTTATATAGTACCGTGCTATCCAACATGTGAGTCTTCAAGTGGCAATTCTGGCCTTACTTGAGTTTGTTAGATGTGCAGAATCTGAGGCCCCGCCCCAGACCTTCTTAGTCAGAATCTGCATTTTAACAAGATGCCCAGGTGTTCTCACACCTTGGGGCTTAACAAGCACTGGTACAGCAGTCATCCAAGGGTGTATCATGTTGGGCTAGTTACAATGTAAATGGCAAAGCACTCTACGGTGAACCAGATAAAATAATAAAATCAACAGGTTAACCGGGACTTAAGCAAGAGTTCTTAACTTGGTGGGCAGAAATCAGGGGGCTTGTGAACTTTGATAGGAAAGAGATTATAGTAAGAAAACAACAAAAAAAGAAATTACGTCTTTGTTTTCACTGAGTTCTAACTACAATTGAACATTGCCTTTGACCATGAATACGAACAACAAACTCAGTAGTATTAGCAGTTCCTGTGACTTGGTACTAGTTTGTGAATAGTGTTATTTTCATGTCACATTATTACGTTTATAATCATCTCTTCTTTGAGATCATGATAGTTATTAGACCTGATGCTAGACCTCGTTAATGTATAAATTAAAAAGTACATCTGCTATTATATTGCACATTTTCACAATATTTTGGTAACCACTTTCTACCTTCTTATTTTGATAATTACTGTACTTTAGTCATTTATTTTATAATCTTATGAATTTTGTTGTATTTTTATATGCAGGAGTGAGGTCTATAGCCTTCAAAAGAATGCCTAAGAAGTCCATGGCACAAAAATCATTAATAACCCCTCACTTAAAGACATTCAGTCATCAAATCAAATAATCTGGGTCTGATTGTAGGAGACAACAATGGAAAATTAAAAGTGGAGAGGGACTGGGCAAGGTGGCTCATGCCAGTAATTGCAGCACTTTGGGAGGCTGAAGCAGGTGGATTGCTTGAGCCCAAGAGTTTGAGTCCATCCTGAGCAGCATTGCAAAACCCCGTCTCTACAAAAAAAAAAAGAAAACTAGCCAGGTGTTATAGCATGTGAATGTAATCCCAGCTAATTGGGATGTTAAGAGGTGGGAGGATCACTTGAGCCCAGGAGGTCGAGGCTGCAGTGAGCCATGATCGTGCCACTGCACTCTGGCCTGGGTGACAGAGTGAGACCCTGTCTCAAAAAGAAAAAAAAGGCTAAAGCCCTTTCGGCCTTAGCCCACCTGCACCCAGGTGGAAAAAAAAAAAGGCAGAAAGGAAGATTTAAAGGCATTTCTCAGAAGAAAAAAATCAACAAAACCACACATATGAATGGAACAGGAGTGAGTGGTAAAGGCAGAAGATTCAAAATGACCACATGGTAGCAAAGCTCTGGAATAAAACCAAGATGAAGTGTGGGTGGTGTGTGTGTGTGTGAGAGTGAATGTGTGTGTGTGTGTGTGTGTATGTCAGGGGTAGCAACGACAAATGAAGATGACTTTAGTTTTTGACACACAAAGAACTGGGTAAGTGCACACCTGTAGTATAATCCACAGACTGGTTAAATGGAGGGGCTGGGCAGTGCAAGGGAGAAAAAAGGGCTCAACATGGCAAAGAGGCTGGTTGTGAAGATCATGTACTCTCAGAATGGGTGAGTTCTTTCATCACTGGAAACAGAACAAGTTATGAAAAACAGAAAATACAATAGTTCTTTGGAAGGAAAAGGCTGAGTCTGAGCCAGGTAAATAGAGAATACAGAGTAGTCGGAAAAAAGGAGGCTGACTAGATACATTCTTGTGGAATTTGCAGTTATGAAATTTTCAGAAGAGGAGAAGAAAAGAAGAGCAGGGCAGCTGATAACCAGGATACTACATCTCATGAGGGCTGAAGAGTACAGTTTGAGCCCCAGAAGCAAAAGTTCAGAGGCATCCCTAAGAGTGGGCCATCCATCAACCCTCAGGGTACCATGGGTATTGCTGGAATGTCTCACAGAGCTGAAGGGAGAGGGGCAGTTAGTCTGCGTGTTAATCAGCAGTGGTTAAGATGGTCCAGCTCAGCAATTTCCTTCACACCTGCCCACCCCAACATGGAATTCACTGCTTCCTCTTCTCTGATCCCACAGTCCTCTATGGGAGTGATTTAAATTTGAGTCCAGAAATTAGGGAAAGGATGGGTAATGAGACTGTATACGGCAGGTAGCTCTGAAGCATTTCATCTGGAAAGTGTCAGAACAGAGAATAGGAAGCAGGAAGAGGAGAATCACAGAAGCTTTTATTTGCAAGAATACCTGCATGTGAAAAATTCTGGAGAAGAGAGATGGAACAAGCACATAAGGGCAGAGATGCAATCAAATAGAGGTGAGAAAAACACTCAGATGGGCAGTGGGTTTGCACGGAACCGGAAGAGTCATTCGTGTGGCTGAAGCTCTCGGAGGAATGTCAAGACTTTTAAGAGAACGCTGAACAAAATTCCAAAGGTGTCAGACTCCTTCAGGACCCCTTTTGCTAGATTTATCACTTACCCCAACAGTGGCAGCCCAGGCATGCTGCCCCACCAATCCATGGTGCTTCTTCCTGCTCCAGCCTGAGGATCACATCCGGTTTGGTGCCTTCGTAACCTGTTCCGGGGGAAATGATCCAGGCCTTGGGCTGAGCTCCTTGGTCTTCAGGGCCTCTCAGGCAGCTTTAAAGGCTGCACAACAGACATTATACTTGGGAGGGGACTAAACACACACCTTGTCCAGAACCAAAAGGAATTAGTAATCCAGGACCATGGAAACTCAAGCCACACCCACTGAGGCAGCACAGGGTAAGAATGTATTCTGTGCTGCCAGATGCTGAGGTTCGAATCCTGACTCTGCTATGTAGTAGCTAGGTGACTCTGGGCAAGCTACTTCACCTCTCTGTGCCTCGATTTCTAAATCTGTAAAAGAGTGGTACTAACAGTAACTAGCTCATAATGCTTTTATGAGGATGAAGTAAGTTAATATTTTTTAAAGTGGCTAAAACAGTTTCTGGCACATAGAAAAGTGCTAGATAATTGTTAAATAAATTACTAAATAAATATTCCAGAGGTTCTAGGTACTTCAGTTCTTTGAGACAGAGTTTCGCTCTTGTCACCCAGGCTGGCTGCAGGTGAGATCCCTGCTCACTGCAACCTCCGCCTCTCAGGTTCAAGTGATTCTCCTGCCTCAGCCTACCAAGTAGCTGGGATTACAGGTGCCCGCCACCATACCCAGCTAATTTTTGTATTTTTAGTAGAGACGGGGCTTCACCATGTTGGCTAGGTTGGTTTCAAACTCCTGACCTCAGGTGATCCACCTGCCTCAGCCTCCCGAAGTGCTTCAGTTGCTTTTAGCAACTGAGAAAGGAAAGGTGGTCATTCAAACGTAATCTGCATTGTATGGTGAAGGTGTTCTTACCCACTGAGACAAGGTTGCTGTAGGTTTCCAGCATCACATCCCGGTACAGAGCCCTCTGAGTAGGATTCAGCCGGTGCCACTCCTCTTGGGTGAAGCCCACAACCACATCTTTGAATGACACAGGTGTCTGTTGAAACAAAAATGACATTAAGTCATGTAGAAAAAAATGTTTGTGCAGGGCCAGGTATGGTGGCTCATGCTTGTAATCCCAGCACTTTGGGAGGCCAAGGAGGGCAGATCGCTTGAGGTCAGGAGTTCAACACTAGCCTGGCAAACATGGTGAAAGCCCATGTATATACCAAAAAATACAAAAATTAGCCAGGCATGGTGGTGCACACTTGTAATCCCAGCTACTCGGGAGGTTGAGGTGGGAGAATCACTTCAACCTAAGATTTGGAGGTTGCAGTGAGCCAAGATCGCACCACTGCACTCGAGCCTAGGTGACAAAGCGAGACTCCATCTCAAAAAAAAGTGTTTGTGCAAGAGATGGTATTGATTTTCATTACGTTTACAGGTTAGAGCTTATCATCTATCTGGGAGGCCTTTTACATTCTTGGCTTTGTGTTATATATGGTGGGGAAAATGAAAATCACATTGGAAGCTACCTACCATTGCCATTCATACTTTGAGTCAACAAACATTGAAGACCTACTGTGTGTTTCACACAGTGTTGGTTGCTGTGGTCTCAGTCATAAAAGGGTCCTGACCCCAAGGAGCCCACTGTCTGGCACAGAGAGGGCAACATGTAAAACCATCAGAGTAACAGTGTCACAAGAGCTGTGATGGCAGGACATCCAGGCTATGGCATATAGAGAAGCTAATGACCTGTTAAATTTTTCAGGGTCTGATTATTCTTCAAAGACCAGGGATATGGAGAGCTGAGTCTTCTCTGCAGGAAGATGGAAAACTGCATTCTCTGCAGGGGGAGCAGCATGAACAAAGGCCTGGGGGCAAAACAGTGATTTTAGGGGTGGCAAGTTACTTAGTAACAAGATAAAAATAGGCAGAGGCCGGGCGTGGTGACTCAGGCCTGTAATCCCAGCACTCTGGGAAGCTGAGGCAGGTAGATCCCAAGGTCAGGAGATCAAAACCATCCGGGCTGTCACAGTGAAACCCCATCTCTACTAAAAATACAAAAAATTAGCTGGGCGTGGTGGCAGGCGCCTATAGTCCCAGCTACTCAGGAGGCTGGGGCAGGAGAATTGCTTGAACCCGGGAGGCGGAGGTTGCAGTGAGCCAAGATCGCAACACTGCACTCTAGCCTGGGCAACAGAGCGAGACTCCATCTCAAAAAAAAAAAAAAAAAGCACACAGAGGTCTGCCACTAATTAAATGATGGACTTTAGGTCAATGAAAATTCTATCAAAGAAGAAGTATATGAAGAAAGCATATTCTAGAAGGCATGAGGTGAGCTGCTTGCATTCTATGTGAAGTGGTATAATGCTAACTCTAACTGTGAAAAGTTAAAATCTATATTGTATCCCTAGAGTAACCACTAAAATCATAACATGAGGTATACCTGATGTAAATAAACAGAATATGCTTTCTAAGAGCCTGCCTAATAATACTCCTGTGAGAAAAATCTCCATCTATGAGTCTGCTTTCCTAAGAACTCAGCCTGTATGTATGTACTAACTGTATGTACATACAAACTGTACATACTTACAATGCATCCTTTTTTTTATTCAAGGACAGTTTTCCCAGGAAGGAAAACTGGGCTGTATACAAACTGACAGTATACTTAACGTGATACTCACCTCATAGTTGATCATTTTCTGCTGTTCTTGGAAGAAGATCCGACACCTGTAGTCATGTGGGGGGGGGGGGAAGAAGATGGAGAAAGAGAAAACAGAACAGCATGTGAGGGAATAGGTCTGTCTTGGAAATTGCAAATTCCTTTTGTAAACCTTGCACAAAAATCCGTGCTTTTAGCTGGGCATGGTGGCTCACACCTGTACTCCTAGCACTTTGGGAGGCCAAGGTAGGAGAGTTACTTGAGGCCAGGAGTTAGAGACCAAAGTGAGCAATATGGCAAAACCCTGTCTCTACAAAAAAAGATAAAAAATTAGCCAGGCATGGTGGTGCATGCCTATAGTCCCAGCTACCCAGGAGGCTCAGGTGGGAGGATTGCTTGAGCCCAGGAGGTCAAAGCTGCAGTGAGCCATGATCTCACTACTGCACTCCAATCTGGGTGACAGAGTAAGACCCCATCTCAAAAATTAAATATAAATAAAAAAACAAATAAATATCCTTTATCTCTTATTTGTTTCAAATACTTTGAAATACTGTATAGGTCATAAAGCATAGACCATAAAGCATAGTTAGTATAGTATCTAAATGCCCCACACCCCAAGACATGTAACGATTGTAGAAGGAAAAAAGGTAAGTTTGCCCTGGAGAAACTTGGCAGTATCGCTTAGTCAAGCAATCAGTTAACATGACCAGTAATGAGATAGAAGACATCATGCACCTCCTGTGAAGGGTACAGCATCCCTTCTGTGGCGTTCATAACCCCAAATGCATACCTGAATCCAATCAATGAGGAGACATCAGGCAAAACCATACTGAGTTACACTATACAAAATAACCTACCTATACTCTTCAAAAATGTTGACCTAATGGAAGATGAAGACTGAGAAACTGCTCCTGATTAAAGGAGACTAAAGGGATGTGTCACTTAAAGGCAGCATATGATCCTGGATTGGAACCTACAATGGAAAAGAAAAGGTGCCATAGGGCCAGGCACGGTGGCTCATGCCTGTAACCCCACCAATTTGGGAGGCCGAGGTGGGCAGATCACCTGAGGTCAGGAGTTTGAGGCCAGCCTGGGCAACATGGTGAAAACTTGTCTCTACTAAAAATATATAAATTAGCTGGGTGTGCTTGCAGGCACCTGTAATCCCAGCTAATTTGGAGGCTGAGGCAGGAGAATCGCTTGAACTGAGAGCTGGAGGCTGGAGTAGCCCAGATTGCACCATGGCATTCCAACAAGAGCGAGACTTCAATCTCAAAAAAAAAAAAAAAAAGGAAGGTTGCTATAAAGTGACAAACTGACAGTATTAGTTGACATCTGATTATAGATTGGATTAGTCTAGTCTCTATTCTATATTAGTCTAGTTATCATTATTAGTAAATGATTATAATACTGACTTAGTTATCAGTGTTAACTGCCCGGTTTTGAAAAATACTGGTTATATAAGAAAATGTTCTCATTCTTAGGAAATATACCCTGAAGTACTTACGGGTAAAGGAGCATCATGTCTGCAAGTTAGTCTTAAGTAGTTAAAGAAAATAAAGAATAAGAACGATATATATTTATGATAGGACATAATCATCTATATATATATATTTGTATATAGAGAGAGCACATGCAAATATGGCTTTATATAGAGGAACCTAGGTAAGGAATACATAGGAGCCCACAGTAATATTCTTGCTTTTTTTTGGAAAATTTTTTCCAAATAAAATGTTTAATTAAAAACAAAACAAAAACTGGACAGGCACAGTGGTTCATGCCTGTAATCCCAGCACTTTGGGAGGCTGAGGTGGGCAGATCACTTGAGGTCAGGAGTTTGAGACCATCATAGCCAATATGGTGAAACCCCATCTCTACTAAAAATATAAAAGTTAGCCAGGGGTGGTGGTGCGTGCCTGTGATCCCAGCTTCTCAGGGGGCTGAAGCAGGAGAATTGCTTGAACCAGGGAGGCGGAGGTGCAGTGAGCCAAGATTGCACCATTGCACTCCAGCCTGGGTGACAAGAGTGAAACTCTGTCTCGACAAAACAAAACAAAAGAAAATATACGGTAGGTCCATAAATTCTGCTGCCATCACCATTCTGAGAATCCAGGGTCTTTTCTACTGAGTCAAAATGGAGTGAATTCATCACATTTGAAAAGGCCAGGTGAGGTGCCAAAAATGACAGGAGAGCAGCAGTGTCTAGAAAGATCCAGCAAGAATAAAAGAGCAGATTGGCCACACCCCATACCACAAGATAGCAGAATGCACTGGGCTAGATGGATGTCCCCTACTCCTGACAGAACATGCCTATCGCACCTGCAGCAAGACTCTGGCCTCCCTACCTCTCCCTTCACTCTGTCTCCCTGGATCTTGGCCCAACCCTCCTCCCATCATTCAGCCAAGGAGAATCCCTAGAAAGAGTAATGCCTTCAGGTTGGGTCTTGCTCCACTTCTGGCTAAAGGATGAAGCTATTTCCTTTTATGTGAGAGTCTTTGCTCTGACAAGAGGTATGGGGCCTGGGTGATTCCTTCAGGAGGGAATTTTTGTCCCAAGTTCCCTTCTCCTGGACAGAGGGTCTTTAACATGGCCTGCCTGGGCGCTTACAGCTCCATATCTCAACAATAACACTCACCTGCAGGGCCTGGCAGAGCCTTCTGTAGATGTTGTGACCAAGGTCCTGTGGCTCCGAGAGCTGGCAGGAGCTAGAGAGCCCTACCATGTAGCAAGGTGGCAGGAGCCAAAGATCTGCAGGGCACCCAGAAAACCTGAAGGTAAGCAGATCCCATGGTGAGAGTCATCCAATCGTCCCTCCCCAAACACTCCCTGGGGCCTCAGGGGGAAAAGCCTGCAGAGCTGTGCAGGAGACATAGCTGAGTAATGGCTCTTCTCTGGGACTGGGGCAGGGGGGAATTTACACAGAGACCCTTGTGTCTGAGTCACTCCCTGAGCCAGGGAATGACTCAGATACAAGCTAGAGGCCAAGTAATTCCTCTGACAGAGGGAATCTGGGCTAGACACTTTGCCTCTCTAGGCCTCTTTCCTCACCTGTGAAAACAGAAAGAGGCTGTCAAACAGAGACTCAGAAGCCAGACAACCTGGGTTCAAATGCAGGCTCTGCCATTTGCTGATGTGTGATGTTGAGTGAGTTACTTAGTCTGTCTGTCTCAGTTTCCCCATCACTTATTTATTATTTTACCTTCTTTGATTTCTGATGGAAAAGACATTTTCCTCATGTATTTATTGGCCATTTGCATTTCTTTTGTAAACAATGTTTATGCTCTTATGATTTTCCTGAGTTATTTTCAAAAATTAATCTACAAGTGCTCTTTATATATTGAGGCTAATTTTAGCAAATTTTTCTGGTTATTTTTAATTATCAACTTGTTGATTTTTTTCCCCCTTATACTTTCTGCTTCTGGCAGTATTTTTAGTAAAAGTCTTTTCCACGAGATTATTAAAATGGTCTTTTTAGCTTATAAGATTGGCAAAGATGCAAACTGTATCTCTTACATTGCTGGTAGGAGGGTAGGACATTCCAGCTTCCTGAAGGACATTTATATCAGAATTTTTAGAGTGCACACTCATTAAATCACTCTTCGACATCCAATAATATGTCCCAAGGAACTAACTGGTCTCACTAAAGTAAAAGATGAAGGTATGAGATGTTCACCTCATCTTTGCTTACAAAAGTAAAACAACTGGAAGCAATCAAAATGTGCCAGCAATAATTTTTTTTTTCATTTATCTATTTATTTATTTATTTGAGATAGGGTGGAGTACACTGGCATGATCACGCTTGCTGCAGCTTCCAACTCCCAGGCTCAGGTGATCCTCCCACCTCAGCCTCCTGAGTATTGAGAAGACAGGGTTTCACCATGTTACTGGTGAAACTGGTCTTGAACTCCTGGACTCAAGCAATCCACCCACCCTGGCCTCCCAATGTGCTGGGATTATAGGTGTGAGCCACCACACAAAGCAATTAAAAGACTGGTGGGCTGATATTGGTGAGTCACAGAATAGAACCTAAGGCAGGCAATAGAAATAGTAATGGAGGCCTGGCGTAGTGGCTCACGTCTGTAATCCCAGCACTTTCAGAAGCTGAGGTGGGCAGATCAACTGAGGTCAGCAGTTCGAGACTAGCTTGGCCAACATAGCAAAATCTCATTTCTACTAAAAATAGAAAATATTAGCCGAGTGTGGTGGCGGGTGCCTGTAATCCCAGTTACTCAGAAGGCTGAGACAGGAGAATCGCTTGAACCTGGGATGCAGAGGTTGCAGTGAGCCAAGATCATGCCACTGCACTCCAGCCTGGGTGACAGAGTGAGACTGCATCACAAAAAAAAAAAAAGAAAAGAAAGAAATAGCAATAGAGGCCAGGCATGGTGGCTCACGCCTGTAATCCCAGCACTTTGGGAGGCGGAGGTGGGCAGATCAACTGAGGTCAGGAGTTCCAGACTAGCCTGGCCAACATGGTGAAACCTCGTCTCTACTAAAAATAGAAAATATTAGCCGGGTGTGGTGGCAGGCGCCTGTAATCTCAGCTACTGAGGAGGCCGAGACAGGAGAATCACTTAAACCCGGGAGGTGAAGGTTGCAGCGAGCCCAGATCACGCCACTGCACCCCAGCCTGAGTGACAAAGCAAGACTTCACCTCAGAAACAAAAAAGAAAAGAAACAGTAATGGAGTGGTGAACTCCCTGACTTGGAAGTGCACTTGTGATGTATTTTGAAGTAGGAAATACAAGTCATAACATACAAGGTGAAGCATAATTCTATTTTTAAGATTATGTAAGTCCATATCTATGAAAATATTAACAGTTGTTTTCTCTGAGTGAAGGGATTGAAAGGAATTTACATTTCATTTTTGATGTGTTCAATTTCTAACTTTTCCAATAGCCTCATAATTATATATTTATTTGGATAATAGGAATAATAACAATAACAATTAACAATAATGACAAATCAAAACAAACATACACTTATGTAGGAAGAACAAATAAATGTATGACACATCATAGAAACTGATGGAAATAGAAAAAAACACTAGCTTGTATTTATTGAGCCCTGATCTCAACTTAGGCACTGTGTAAGGTTATTTCCTCATATTGACTCATTTATTTCTCACACTGCCCTCTAAACCAAGTCCTACTCCGTTTTCAGATAAAGGCATGGTGCTGAGACAGGTGAAGAACTAGCACCCAGCAGCACTGAGATACAGACCCAACTAGCCTGGTCGTAGCACCGGGTTTATAACTTCCCAGTCTTGCTGCCTCTCGGAGACAGATTTGTCTTCTAAAAGAACAACGCAACATTTGATGTCCACATTTTGTTTTTTTGAGACAGAGTTTATCTCTCATTGCCCAGGCTGGAGTGCAGCAGTGTGATCTCGGCTCACTGCAGCCTCCACCCTCCCGGGTTCAAGCGATTCTCCTGCCTCGGCCTCCCAAGTAGCTGGGATTACAGGCATGAGCCACCACACCTGGCCTGATGTGCTCATTGAATACAACTAAGATCACCTCCAGCTGTAGAAATAGACTAAAATATGAAGGCAGGAAACAGTAATTTGATACATCTGGTAAAACTATAAGAAATATTTTCTTCAATTTCCTTCAACAACAAGGTAAAATTAGTCTAGCAATTTTTCTTTTTTATTTAAAAATGTATTTTTTTCCTACTGGGGATGCCCATCTGCACACAAAGCCAAGTATGGCAGACAAAATCAGTGCCACCTATCCTAAGTAAGTAACGAAATGTGAAAAGCAAAGTTCCCTTCCTCCCTCAGCCCCAATTCCTCCCTAAAACTGAGCAACTATGGGGAGAATCCACTTGAAGATGAAGTCAATCATTATCTTTCTTGGTAAAGAGTCAATCTTAGACCAAGCATGGTGGCTCATGCCTATAATCCCAGCATTTTGGGAGGCTGAGGTGGGCAGATCACTTGAGGCCAGGAGTTCAAGACCACCCCAGCCAACACGGTGAAACCACATCTCTACTAAAACCACAAAAATTAGCAGGGTTTGGTGGCATGCACCTTCAGTCCCAGCTACTCAGGAGGCTGGAGAAGGAGAATTGGTTAAACCTGTAAGGCAGAGGTTACAGTGAGCTAAGATCACACCATTGCACTCCAGTGTGGGTATCGGAGCAAGAATCCAAATTAAAAAAAAAAAAAAGTCAGTCTTGGAAAGCAGTAGTGCCCTGCAGTCAGTCACTCTTCTAGCAGCACGGCAGCCATCTGATGGGCACCACCTCAGCATTGTCACATGATTGTAACTTACACATCCTTATCATTAGTCCCCAACATTTGAACTCAAAAGCCATATTTTTCCCATATAGATACCATCATCTGGATGCTCTTAGTCACAAATCTATGGTTAGAGAGCTCTAATCATAGATCTCATTGCCATACACAAAAGTGAACTTGGTATCTTCTCTCTCAACTTAGTCTTTCTCTTAGGTCACAACTTCTACCTCCCGAAGCTGTATGTTTTAAAGTTTTGTCTAGCACATTACCTCTTATTACTTATTTTTCATAAATGTCCTGGATATTCTCAAATGTTTCATCTTCAACATAAACCATACAATTGTTCTGTTGAAATTTGGAGCAAAGAGATCGCGTCTTAATATTTTACGTAACATTGTACTGAATTTGTCTATTCATACAAGAAAATATTGACAATTTTGAAAATTTTTGAGCCTTCCAGTCCAAGAACAAGGCTTCAACATTTATTCAAGACTTTCTTTATATCTCAAAATGTAACGTTTTAGGCTTTCACATGGGTACTCCAATTTTCCTTTTATATCTGTTACTGGATAGTCAACTGTGTTTTCAGTTACCATTCTAAATGGCATATTTTTATCCATTTAATTACTGACTGCAATTTTAAAAAGTCATCAATCCATTTTCCTATAGTCGTTTTAAACCAGTCACCTTACTGAACTTCCTTAATAACTATAATGGTTAATCTTCTAGAGCTTTTGGGATAGACAATTATTTCACCCACAAATACAGTTTTTTCTTGTCCTGTCCAATATTTATGTTTCTTACTTCATTCCCTGATTAACTGCACTTGCAGGTACTCTAGAAGAAAGCAAATCAAAGCAGGGACAGGTTGTTCACTTGAATGGGAACATATGCAGAGTTCTGCCATTACATCTGCTACCGACTTTTCACTTGAGACAAAGAAGTTCTTATCAAGTTAAGGAAGTATCCAGGCCGGGTACGGTGGCTTATGCTGGTAATCACGGCACTTTGGGAGGCCGAGGTGGGTGGATCATGAGGTCAGGAGTTTGAGACCAGCCTGGCCAAGATGGTGAAACCTCGTCTCTACTAATAATACAAAAATTAGCCAGGCATGCTAGCAGGTGCCTATAATCCCAGCTACTCTGGAGGCTGAGGCAGGAGAATCACTTGAATCCAGGAGTCGGAGGTTGCTGTGAACCAAGATAGCGCCACTAACTCTAGCCTGGGTGACAGAGCAAGACTCTGTCTTAAAAAAAAAATCCAAATTGTTCTCTTTTATTATGTTTTTTAAAATCCAGAACAGATGTTGAATTTTATCATACTTTTTTCCCATCTATGATGTGGCTATGGTATTCTTCCTTGTCCTATAAACATGGCAAAATTCATTCATAAATTCTTGAAATAATATTGAACTTATTGTACTTACACTTTTAGGATAAATTTCCTCTCAGTCATAATGCATTATTTAACATATTGCTAATTTTGCATATACATTTATAAGAAGGTTGGGCTATGACTTTCTTTTGAAATACTACCTTTTCCTGTTTTTGGAATCAATGCAACAATGTTGGCTTTATTAAAAAAAAATAGGTGGTAATGGATTGTTCCTTTATAAATTCCCTGGAAGAGTATCTATCTATCTATCTATCTATCTATATACTGGTGACAGGGTCTCACTCTGTCACCCAGGCTGGAGTACAGTGGCACAATCAGGGCTCACTGAAGCCTTAACCTACCAGGCTCAAGCAACCCTCCCACCTCAGCCTCCCAAGTAGCTTAAACTACAGGTGTACAATACCACGCCAAGACAATTGTTGTATTTTTTGCAGAGATGGGGTTTCACCATATTGCCCAGGATGGTCTTGAAATAAAGAATAGTGTGTTGCTTGGAAGTCACTTTAAGGCTCACTAAGACATCACCGGTTGACCTATCTAAATCTGATCATCGAGGTGGTTTACAGGAACTTTTCCAAGTATTTTAATCTTTCACAGCTATTGATCTTTTCATTTTCTCTTCTTAAGGAAGTTTTACATACACATTCCTAGAAAATCATCCTTTGCATGTCAGCTTTGAAATCTATTAAAGTGTTACAAAAATATTTCTCAATAATATGGTTATTCCCCTTTTTACATTCCTAATTTGTATATCTGTTCATTTCCTCCTGAGTTGATAAGGTTTGGTAATGGTTTATCTATATTATTTATTTTTATTAAAATCAGATTTATCAGATTTACCTTTTTTCTTTTTTAGCTCAGTAATTTTTCTTTTTATATTAATTCATTCCATTTCTCATATATATGTTCTAACTTTCTTGACTGAGTGTTTTATCAAGACAGAAAATAAAAACTACTGAAAACCAATCACAGTTGGGTATAACTCAATTGAGACACTACACCACATTTGCTCATCTAATCTTTTCCAACTTCAATAAAAAATACATTAATGGCTGGACATGGTGGTTCATGCCTGCAATTACAGCCCTTTTGAAAGGCTGAGGTGGGCGGATCACCTGAGGTCAGGAGTTCGAGACCAGCCTGAGGAACATGGCAAAACCCCATCTCTACTAAACATACAAAAATTAGCCAGTCATGGTGGTGCACGCCTGTAATCCCAGCTATTAGGGAGGTTGAGACAGGAGAATAGCTTGAACCCAGAAGGCAGAGGTTGCAGCGTGCTTTCATTTATTATATTGTGGTTAGTTAATTACTGTGATCACATACAAAATGTATATTACTTAGGAAGTATACATTAGGGGTAAAGGGCCATCATGTCCACAACTTACAATCACATGGTTTAGAAAAAGAAAAATTAACATGTTCACAGAAAGAGAGAGAGAAAGTCTCTGCACACACAACAAAATGTTAACAATTACAGTATGGGGTGAAGGGTATAACAGGAATTTCTATACTATACTTTTTTCTTTTTTTTTGAGACAGAGTCTCACTATGTTGCCAGGCTGGAGTGCAGTGGCGTGATCTCTGCTCACTGCAACCTCTGACTCCCTAGTTCAAGTGATTCTCCTGACTCAGCCTCCCAAGAGCTGGGACTACAGGCACATGCCACAACGCGCAGCTAATTTTTGTATTTTCAGTAGAGACAGAATTTCACTATGTTGGCCAGGACGGTCTCGATCTCTTGACTTCATGATCTGCCCGCTCAGCCTCCCAAAGTGCTGGGATTACAGGTGTGAGCCACCACCACACCCAGCCTATTCTTGCAACTTTTCTAAATCTGAAATTATTTAAAATCAAAAACAAAGCAAAACAATAATCTTTTATGTCTGTGGAAAGTTGTGCAAGATGGGAAGATCTGTGAGATGAAGAAGAGATTAGCTGCTTTCCCATATTTCCCATATTGTCAGGTTGTATGTGAGGAACAGAGGCTTCTCTGCTTGGGAGTGAATCTACCAGAAGCTTAGAATCCCTAAGGCAGCCTCCGCCTAGAACCTTGCATTTGTTGAGTCACCACTATGCTTGGCCTTCAAGCAGCCAGCCTCTAGAGAGGTTCTTTTTCATTGCTTCATTCAAGTCTCTCTTGTCAATGCTCAGTCTCTAAAGATTAAGAGATTTTGACCAAGGGACTGAAAATTCCCCTCCAAACTACCTATTGAGAAGAATCCTTAACTGTTACCTTCATTAACAGAACCCTACTAGAAACCTACCTTAAAACCTCAGGGTCAGGCTAGGCACAGTGGCTCACACCTGTCATCGCAGCACTTTGGGAGGCCAAGGAGTGTGGATCACCTGATGTCAGGAGCTCAAGACCAGCCTGGCCAACATGAGGAAACCCCGCCTCTACTAAAAATACAAAAATTTGCTGGGCATGGTGGCACACGCCTGTGGTCCCAGCTACTAAGGAGGCTGAGGAAGGAGAACTGCTTGAACTCAGGAGATGGAGGTTGCCGCAAGCCAAGATCACACCACTGCACTCCAGACTGGGTAAAAGAGCAAGATTCAGCCTCAAAAAAAAAAAAAAAAAACAAAAAACCACGGGTCCAGTTCACTGTGTATGCTTTTGCCTTCCAGAGAGAATAAAAGAAAAGAGGCAATTTCAGATGGCCAAGCCAGAACTTCAGGTTAGAATTTCTTTTTTTTTTTTTCAGATGGAGTCTTGATCTGTTGCCCAGACTAGAATGCAATGGTGCAATCTCAGCTCACTGCAACCTCTGTCTCCCAGGTGCAAATGATTCTCCAATCTCAGCCTCCTGAGTAGTTGGGATTACAGGCATCCAAATCCATGCCCGGATAATTTTTGTATTTTTGGTGAAAAGGGGTTTCACTGTGTTGATCAGGATGGTCACCAACTCCTGACCTCAAGTGATCCGCCCGCCACAGCCTCCCAATGCTGGGATGGCAGGTGTGAGCCACCATGCCCAGCCTTCAGGTTAGAATTTTGTCCTGATATTTCCTCATGGTATAAATGCCTTAGCTTCACATTATTTATATGATTCAAATGGAATCCTGTCAAATTCAATGAATATGAGTCAATCAAGTGGATTCATAGGGGACATATAAAATTCAATTCAAATTCAAAAGCAGGCAAAAGTAATCTACTGTGTTAAACCCTAGTTACCCCTGGGGTGGCAGGAGGTATTGACCAGTAAGGACATTTTCAAGGTGTTAGAAGTGATGAATATCTTTTTTTTTTTTTTTTTTTGAGATGGAATTTCGCTCTTGTTACCCAGGCTGGAGTGCAGTGGCGCGATCAAGGCTCACCGCAACCTCCGCCTCCTGGGTTGAAGCAATTCTCCTGCCTCAGCCTCCCGAGTAGCTGGGACTACAGGGCATGCCACCACGTCCAGCTAATTTTTGTATTTTTAGTAGAGACAGGGTTTCACCATGTTGACCAGGATGGTCTCGATCTCTTGACCTCGTGATCCACCCACCTCCCAAAGTGCTGGGATTATAGGCATGAGCCACCTTGCCCGGCCAGAAGTGATGAATATCTTGATCTAGGCTTTGGTTACAGGATTCTGTAATGTAAAAATTCAATGGGCTACACCTTAAAGATAAGCCCACTTGACCACATGTGTATTATGCCTCAATTTTTTCAAAGAATTTTTTTTTTTTGAAACAGGGTCTCATTCTGTCACCCAGGATAGGGTGCAGTGGCACAATAATAGCTCACGGCAACCTGAAACTCCTAGGCTCAAGGAATCCTCCCATCTCAGCCTCTTGAGTAGTTAGGATCACAAGTGTGAGCCACCAAACTTAGCCAATTATTTTTGAGACAGAGTTTTGCTCTTGTTGCCCAGGCTGGAGTGCAATGGTGCAACCTTGACTCATTGCAACCTCTGCCTCCAGGTTCAAGTAATTCTCCTGCCTCGGCCTCCCAAGTGGCTGGGATTACAGGCACCTGCCACTACACCCAGCTAATTTTTTTATTTTTTATTTTTTATTTTTTATTTTTAGTAGAGATGAAGCTTCACCATGTTGGCCAGGCTGGTCTTGAACTTCTGATCTCAGGTGATCTACCTGCCTTGGCCTCCCAAAGTGCTGGGATTACAGGTGTGAGCCACTGTACCCAGGCTGCCCGGCTAATTTTTAAATTTTTTGTAAAGATGGGGTTTCGCTATGTTGCCCAGGTGGTCTCAAGCTCCTGGCCTCAAGCGAGCCTCCTAGCCCAGCCTTCCAAAGCACTGAGATTACAGGCGCAAGCCACTATACCTGGCCGAAAAAGGAATATTTAGTGATCTGGAAAAGTGTCTGTTATATAAATGAAATTATCTCGATTCAAACTTAGAAATTTTGTTCAAACACAGCCACATCTTGCCTCTCCCTATGGTGCTTCTCCCCGCAATGAATATCCCATTAAATTGGAGATCCAAAACAGACAAAACTAATCTGTAAGGTTAGAAGCTAGGAGAATGCTTCTCTTTGACAGAGTAGTGACTGGGAGGGGCATCATGGGGGCATGGTGCTACAATGTTGTTTTCTGATCTGAGTGCATTACCCAGGGGTATTCCCTTGCAACAATTCATTGAGCTGCATATTTACATACATGTTTGCATATATCTTATAACATAATAAAAGGTTTATGTTAAAAAAAAGTTTTTAAAAAAATTATTTGCTCTGAAACCTCGCACTGAGCACAGTATAGGTGGTGAAGGGAATCGACTTGGAAAAAAAATACCCAAACTCCTTACCCTGACTTATTACTTCACCCATGCTAAGCAGCTATCTGTCTTCGATTCTGTGCAAAATGAAAAACAGGGACTATCTGTCTTTAAAACTAAAACATGATCTATGTGGGTTCTGAAAGATGTTACCTGCCTTAGCATTCAACTGCCTTTATTTCTTAAGAAATATTTTATTTTATTTATTTTTTGAGACAGAGTCTCATTTTGTCACCCAGGCTGGAGTGCAGTGGTACAATCTCGGTCCACTGCAACCTCCACCTCCTGGGTTTAAACGATTCTCCTGCCTCAGCCTCCCAGAGTAGCTGGGATCCTGAGGCACCTGCCACCACACCTGGCTAATTTTTGTGTTCTTAGTAGAGGCGAGGTTTCACCATGTTGACCAGGCTGGTAACTCCAGACTCAAATGATCCACCCACCTCGGCCTCTTAAAGTGCTGGGATTACAGACATGAGCCACCGCGTCCAGCCCATATTATCATTTTAGATACTTACTCAGTAAATTTGTTTTCTAACCACAAGCAAGGTCACATCTATCCCAGCTGTCACAGAGTCAGAATGGATTTCCAGAAACCAGGCTCACTTGTGGGATGCTGTCACAGATGTATATGTCATTACCTTTGCCAGAAATAACCTTAAAGGAAACATTAGGAAAAAATATACATTAGATCCCTAACAAGAACAATAGAAGCCACATCTTTAATAACACGTTACTTTAGACAAGTTTAGCAGGCAATCCTTTCAAATTATTTTCATTATTGTGGAGAACAATAAAGGGGGTGTGTTCAAAACAGAGTTTTGAGATGGGCCTTGGTGGAGTGGAACTGGCTGCTATTCAGCTAAGGAGTGTCATGTGAGTGAAATATGTTCCCATTATTCAGGCTTGCAGCCTCAAATCTGTGATTTCCCATCCCCAATCTCCATATTTCAGGAGCCTCAACACCAACCCCATAAGCCTCCTAATCAGACACATAGTGTCCCCAATCACAGGCCTCCAATCTCCAACCCTCAGAGGTTCTCACAGTCATTGATATTCCCAATATTCAGATCTGATCAGGAAAGACTACTGGTCAGTAACTACAAAGCACACTGATCAGATCTGATTGCCAGTGAATTACACAGATCCCAATCATAGAACCCACACTGATCACCGATGATATCCCAATGACTGGGGGATCAGTTGTTGATTCTCACACTCCTACCCCTACCCACAAGTGACAGTCCGAATCACCGAGCCTCATTGAGGCGTACCTTTAAGATAAGCACACTTGACTCTATTCTCCATTCCCTGATCTACAAAGTCTAATCCTCCACCTCCACCCATAATAAGAAGGAAGTCTCAATCACCGATGACCCAAAACATTTCTTCAAACATTAATTACCACTGACCCCCTCATAATTGGACACCAAAGTTTCCACAATCACCAGTTCTAGTATCCAAACTATTACTTCCCACAGAACTTAGAACCTCCGATCACTGATCCTCTCAGGCTTCGATCATTAAACCGAAAGCTCTCCAAACCAGTGTCTGAAAATCCAACTTGACCCCAGACTCAGTAAAGACCATTATAACTGACCACTATGCACCCTGCAAATCAAGACATTTCACAGAACCCGCATTTATTGATTCCCACACACTCCCAATCTGTCTTCTTCAGAGACCGTGCCACTGACTCCCGCAAACCTCTGCCCGCCACCACTAAGGCCCCGCAAGGCTCAGACGCCCAATCTCTTAACCCTTCAGTCCCCTTGTCATTGACCCTTACGAGCACCCATAACTGACCCAGTGGCCACCGTAGTCGCCGGGTCACTCTCCTCCAGTGGTCCCCAGGTTTGACCGTTTCTGAAACCGACCCTTCCCATTTATGCTGGATCCGTGTCCTAATCCGGAGATTGATCGTCCTGCCACGCCGCCTCACTGCGGTATAAGGTCGTCCCATCCTGAATGGCCGGCGCGCAGACTCAATTGCGACATTTAGGCTATCAGCCGCCACCCTGCAACATTCCAGAGAACAGGATTCTGGGTTTCTCAAAGCTGTAATGGGAGGTATGATGGAGGCTCCCGCTTGACTCCTACTGGGGGGCGGCCATGTTTAAAGCTGTGCCATACAACGGATGATTAAGCCCTTTGCAAGACCAAAAGATCAGGCTATTTTAGGACAGGGGAAAAGCGAGCTTCCCTGGGTGCCTAAACAGAGATGTCGTCTCTGCTCTTAACTCAGCATCTCATGCCAAAACCTTCTGTGACCGACATGGCGGCGCCCAGACCTCAGAGCTGAGCTTTCTTTGTCTCCAGGAGCCTCGTAAGATGGCCGCGTACATTTTTACAGCTTCTTACGCGCAATGGCTGAGGCCTCTCCGAGGAGGAGCTCCCCTATGATAATGTAAAACATTTTTCTGAGCTGGCTCTAGGAGTTAGAGAGCAGCGAAGAGACCTGGTTTTCTATTAGGGAGACAGAGGTAGCCTATGGAGGGGGCGTGACCTTCACGGAGAGGGCGGAGCCGCAAGAAAAGGCGGAGCCCCCGCAGCATTAAGAGATCTGAGTTCTTAGCGCACAATGGGGAGGAAATGTTGAAAGCAAGGTCTTTACGTAAGGAGGCTTACCCGAGAAGCCAACCTGAGGGAAGAATATGAGTGCAAGCAGTTTATTTGACAGGTAGGGGATGGAGAAGTGAGACGGGACAGAAGTGAGATGGGAGGGATGGCAACGAATATACAGTGCATCGATGAGCAGATTAGGTCTGCAATCAGTGGGGGCTCAGTCAGCTTGGCAGCTCTGCGGGATTGTGTAGAAACCACTTCCAAGTTGTCACACCCACCAGGCTGATGAAGCTGAGATATGTATACAACATTTATCTTCCTCATTGTTTTAGGGCCACTCCAGAGGTGTTAAAGCCCCAGCCCTTCCTACCTGCCTCATGGGAAGGTCTCAGGCTGAGTCTGTAGGTGCCTGCAGTAAGAAGCCAGCGGATATGCATAAGATTGCCCAGGGGTGGTGGCTGGGTACCAACAGCATTCACCACAGTCCCGCCTTGAATACCATCTAACGCAGTGCTCTGCATATCGCAGGTACTGGAACATCTCTGGAAAATACTGCCTTGTCTTATGAAAATGAATTTTTAAATAAATCTGAATTCCAACTGGTTGTCCTAGCAACTGATTCAATAACTGACCTCCAAAATGGTTCCCAGTGATTCCTACCTCCTGGTATTCACACTCTTATGTAGTGCCCTCCCACACTGTACCAATGTTGGACTGTGAGACTAATAGAATACAGTAGCAGCGTTAGCATTTCCACTGCTGAGATTAAATATAATAATAAAAGACACCTTGACTTCTGTCTTAAAGTCTGCTGCCCCCAATTTGAGAGAAGTTATTCATGAGGACACTGAGACAGACTATGGAGAGGCCCATATGAAAAGAAATTGAGGCCTCCAGCCAATAGCCTGGGAGGAGCTGGGGCCTTCCTATAACGAAGTGGGTCACCCTTGGAAGCACATCTCCCAGCCCAGTCAAACCTTGAGATGACTGCAGGCCCTGCCAATAGTTTGACTGTAACTGCCTGAGAGAGTTAGTCACAACCACTGAGCTATAGCAGCTCCCATATTCCTGACCCTCAGAATGTGTGTGAGATACTAAATGTTTGTTGTTTTAAACTTCTAAGTTTAGGGTAATTTGCTATGCATCAATAGATAACTTTGATGCTGTGTCAAAATGCTACAATTGACATTTCTGAATTCTTTTTTTTTGTTTGTTTGTTTTCTTTCAGACAGAGTTTCACTCTTGTTGCCCAGGCTGGAGTGCAATGGCGCCATCTTGGCTCACCACAACCTCCGCCTCCCAGTTTGATTTTCCTGGGGTAAAGCCCTGTTTTTCTTTTTTTTCTTTCATATTTCACCAGGTATGGGAAGCTGTGGATTCATAACCTGAGTCAATTAAGGAATTTCACATTATGAATGCAATTTGAGATGGGCTGGGCTGGTGATACCTGGAAAGGGTAAATGAAAATCCACTCTGGAGGCACCTTCTGCCTCAAGGAGCCTCCACAAGGAATTTTTCAGGAACAAGGACCAGCAAGTTGTCACAGATATCCAGCATGCAAGGGAACAGAACCACATGAATGAGATCAAATAGATACAACAGACAGTATAAGCAGATTCGTCTAACAGAGTAGCTCTGAACTAGGCATGTTGGTTTGGTTTGGGTTCAAGGCCCTCATTCTACTTCTCTTAGCCACAACTGTGACTCTTCAAGAAATATGAATATACATTACAGTGACAGCTAGCCCATGTTATCTACTGTCAGTACATACCATGTCACCACTAATTTCCCATAAAACCTGCCTACCCTCCTCCTTTATAGGAGCTGTAGTAGTTGTCTCTGTTTAGATTATGGGGTTTATTTCCCACTGTGTCCTCTGTAAGTGGTGCTAGATATTGTTTTTTCTAATCAGCACTAATTTCTACCTCTTTTTGTGCTCTTACCTGTGTTTCAGGGGCTGGAAACCGAAGAATTTTACTTCCTAGACTACTTGCTACATTACTGCAAAAGATACGCTTTCAAATAAGATTTGGATAAAGAAGGGAGGTAGATGCCTTTTTTTTTGTAATAGCAGTGAAATGATATATAGACCAGCAGATATAGGCATCTAAGTGAACTCATGAGTCACCAACAACAATTTTCTGAAATTTCCTGACCTCGAGATTGCAGCTTCATTAGTGTGAGTTTAAAACTAGCCAGATGCCACTCTTAGGTTCCATGCATATGGCAAGGGTCCAGGAAATAATAAGAAACAGGGTTAAGGGGGTGATGTCATGGGGCATTTACTCAAATTTTTTATGCTATAATTTTCTCATCTTTAAAATGGTGATAATAATCAAATTGTCAGTTATTAAATAAACTAACACCATGAAAAGAAAATTTCTTCAAGGCTGTTTTTGCTTTCAGTAACAGTTTCTCAAAGCCTTTCCAGTTTCTGCCCATTCTCATGTTTGGGGTTTGTCTTATGGGTATATTCTACTTCCAGTTTTCTTTGTCCAAACTCATCAAACTTCTTCCTTAAGATTGGTGTTATTTATTTATTTATTTAGAGATGGAGTCTCGCTCTGTCGCCAAACTGGAATGCAGTGGCATGATCTAGGTTCACTGCAACCTCTGACTTCCAGGTTCAAGCGGTTCTCCTGCCTCAGCCTCTCAAGTAGCTCAGACTACAGGTGCATACCACCACGCCCAGCATATTTTTGTATTTTTAGAAGAGATGGGGCTTCACCATGTTGGACAGGATGGTCTCTGTATCTTAACATCGTAATCTGCCTGCCTTGGCCTCCCAAAGCACTGGGATTACAGGCGTGAGTCACCGTGTCCAGCCTATCTTACTTTAAACTACATAAGTCATACCCCCAATCAAACCAATTTAAAGTATATGGCACTTGTAAAAAGTAACTATACCTGGTATATAAAAATATATAGAAGATTTGAGTTTTAGCCGAAGACTGAAACTATTGTGGGCCAGGCATGGTGGCTCATGCCTATAATCCCAGCACTTTAGGAGGCTGAGGCAGGTGGGTCACTGAGGTCAGGAGTTCAAGAGCAGCCTGGGCAACATGGTAAAACCCTATCTCTACTAAAAATACAAAAATCAGCCAGGTGTGGTGGTGTGTGCCTGTAGTTTCAGCTACTTGGGAAGCTAAGGCATGAGAATCGTTTGAACCCAGGAGGCAGAGGTTGCAGTGAGCTGAGATGGCACCACTGCACTCTAACCTGGGTGACAGAGTGAAACTCTGTCTTAAAAAAAAAAAAAAAAACAACTCCAAATGATGATTTTCATTACTTTCAAATAACTAAAATAAAGGACAATAGAAGTGAAGATCAGATGACACACAGGAAACAAAAAGTTAACCAAGTGGAAAGGAGGACATGAATTTTGTAGTAAGAGTTTGAGAAGAAAATGAGGAAAAAGCTAGTATGGGCACAAGATATGTAGTAATTAAGTCGTACCTTTATTAAATCAGGGTTCTGAAACGAAAAAATATTCAGAAAGTAGAGAAAACACTGGAAGATTAGAAAACTGGTAGATGAAAAGAAGGCACACTTTTTTGGCAAATGAAAATAACATATTTTTGTATTTCATTGACCATGATTAGTTATGATTTTATAATAGCTCCTTACATCCTCACTACAGATTACTTTTTTCTTTTCTTTTTGAGTCAGGGTCTTGCTCTGTCACTTAGGCTGGAGTGCAATGGCACCATCTTGGGTTGACTGCAATCTCAAGCTGTTGAGCTCAAATGATCCTCCCACCTCAGCCTCCCAAGTGACTGGGACTACAAGCATGTCCCAACATGCCTGGCTAATTTTATTTATTTGTAGAGATGGACTATGTTGCCCAGACTGGTCTCAAACTATTAGGCTCTTTGCTATTTTTTTTTAACTGACAAGGGCATACTTTCAAGAAACAGGTCTGTGACGGGTGCGGTGGTTCACGCCTGTAATCCCAGCACTTTGGGAGGCGAAGGCAGGTGGATCACGAGGTCAGGAGATCAAGACCAGCCTGGCTAACATGGTGAAATCCCATCTTTACTAAAAAATACAAAAATTATTTTATTTTGCTAGTTGTTCTAACAAAAAAAAAAAAAAAAAAATACAAAAATTAGTCAGGTGTGGTGGCACATGCCTGTAATCCCAGTTTCTCGGGAGGCTGAGGGAGGAGAATCACTTGAACCCAGAGGCAGAGGTTGCAGTGAGCCAAGATCGTTCCATTGCACTCCAGCCTGGGCAACAAGAGCAAAACTCTATCTCAAAAGAAAGAAAGAAACACATCCATAAAAAGGCTAATGAAAAGGAAATTATAACTAACATAATGAGAGGAAATCTGCTGAAACCAAAAACAAAGACTTAGAAGCTCGAAAAGTTAAAAAAAAGAAAGAACTCTTAATGGAAATCAGTGGAAGCCAGATTTAGTGCTCTGAGGAAGTCACACACAGTGAAAGAAGAACTGGATATCACTCAAGAATAAAAAGGGGCTAGACACAGTGCTCATACCTGTAATCCTAGCACTTTGGGAGGCTGAAGGGGGCCAATTGTTTGAGTCCAGGAGTTTGAGGCCAGCCTGGGCAACATGGTAAAACCCTTAAAAAAAAACAAAAAAAAAAAGAATTAAAAGGAAAGTACAGATGAAATAACAGATAACATGAATTAGTTAGAAGGTCAAGGATGGCCATGGTTAGATACATCTTTTTTTTCTGAGACAGACTATGGCTCTGTTGCCAAGGCTGGAGTGTGGTGGCAATCTCAGCTCACTGCAACCTCCACCTCCCAGGATCAAGCAATTCTCCTGTCTCAGCCTCTCAAGTAGCTGGGATTATAGGCACCTACCATCATGCCCAGCTAATTTTTTTTGTACTTTTAGAAGAGACGGGGTTTACCATATTGGTCAGGCTGGTTTCAAACTCCGGAGTGATCCACCTGCCTCAGCCTCTCAAAGTGCTGGGATTACAGGCATGAGCCACCATAGCCGGCCTCAGTCATTCTTCAATTGCAAAACTTTATTTGTTCATAAGAAACAGACACAGAGGAATACACACACATGAGTAAAGCTCCATCACAGATATGGAAGACAAGAAAAGAAGGACGTGGGAGGCCTTACTTTGGGAAGCTGAGGCAGGCAGATCACGAGGTCAGGAGTTCAAGACCAATCTGACCAACATGGTGAAACCCTATCTCTACTAAAAATACAAAAATTAGCTGGGCATGGTGGTGTGCCCCTGTAATCCCAGCTACTCAGGAGGCTGAGGCAGGAGAATCGCTTGAGGTTGCAGTGAGCCAAGATTGTGCCACTGCACTACAGCCTGATGACAGACTGAGACTCCATCTCAAAAAAAAAAAAAAAAAAAAAAAAGGCTGGGCATGGTGGCTCACGCCTGTAATCCAAGCACTTTGGAGGCCAAGGCGGGAAGATTACCTGAGGTCGGGAGTTCAAGACCAGCCTGACCAACATGGTGAAACCCCATCTTAAAAAAAAAAAAAAAAAGCACTGTGCTATAACTAAGATTACACAAGTATCTCAATCTAAAGGCTATTAATGAGGCAATAGGGGAAGAGAAGAGGGCTTTAATTTTTATCTACTGCTTTAACTTCCACTTCACTGGAGTGTGGTGAACAAGCCCTCTCCCTCACTTTGCCATCCTGTTTCTTGCTGATATTTTCAGTCATTCAGTTATGGATGTCTGAGGCTTCTCTTTGAAAGGAAGGGCTGGAGGCCATGCAGGAGAAATCAATCCCAATAGCCATGTAGATCCTGGACATTTGTGCAAGAGTGGTGAATTTTATATAAAGGCTACGGTGTTAGTTAAAAATACCATCCCCAAATTACTCTCCTCTTCTGCATGCATGGACTCTGTTCAGTTAGGTGTTACCATTAGGGGGAAGGAGAGAAAGGAGTTATAAGCACCCTCTTTAACCTCTTTCTGCACTCTGGTCAGTCTAAAGGAGTTCCTCAGGAGAGTGATGTGGTTAGGTGGTGGTGTCGTCCTCTTGTTTTTCAAAAGGTGACCCCTCAAGAAGGGAGCAGCTTCCTAATAATCCCAAAGCTGTTATACTGAACAGGAAAAAATTAAAAGCCTTTCCTCTAAGGACTGGAACAAGACCAAGATGCTATTTTTACCACTTTTTTTTTTTTTAAGATGGAGTTTTGCTCTTGTCGCCCAGCCTGGAGTGCAATGTCACGATCTCAGCTCACTACAACTTCCAACTCCCCAGTTCAAGTGATTCTCCTGCCTCAGCCTCCCGAGTAGCTGGGATTACAGGCATGTGCCACCACACCTAGTTAATTGTGTATTTTTAAGTAGAAACGGAGTTTCTCCATGTTGGTCAGGCTAGTCTCAAACTCCCAACCTCAGGTGATCTGCCCACATTGGCCTCCCAAAGTGCTGGGATTATAGGCATGAGCCACCACACCCAGTCCATTTTTACCACTTTTATTCAACATAATACTGGAAGTCCTACCGAGGACAATTAAGCAAGAGAATGAAATAAAGTGTACCCAAATTAGAAAGAAAGTTATCAAATTGTCCTTGTTTGCAGATGATATGATCTTATATTTAGAAAAACCTAAAGATTCCACCAAAAAACTATTAGAACTGATAAACAGTACAATTGCAGGATACACAATGAACACACAAAAATCAATAGAATTTGTCTATGCCAACAGCAAGCAATCTAAAATAGAAATCAAGAAGTCAATTCCAGTTACAATGGCTACAAAGATAATGAAATACCTAGGAATAAACCTAACCAAAGAGGAGAAAAATCTCCACAATAAAAACTGAAAAACACTCATGAAAGAAATTGAAGAGGAGACCAAAAAAATAAAAGGATATTCCATGGCTATGGATTAGAAGAATTAATATTATTAAAATGTCCATAATACCCAAAGACATCTACCAATTAAATACAATACTTATAAAAATATAAATGACATTTTCACAGAAATATTAACAAGTATTATACAATTCATTATGGAACCACAAAAGACCCTGAATAGCCAAAGAAATTCTGAGCAAAAAGAACAAACCTGGAAGTGTCACACTACCTGAATTCAAAATATACTACAAAGCTAAGATAACCAAAAGATCATGATACTGGCATAAAAAACAGACATATAGACTGATGGAACTGAATAGAGAACCCAGAAATAAATCTGTGAAATTAGTGCCAACTCATTTCTATAAAGGTGCCAAGAACATACATTGAAGAAAACACACTCTCTTCGACAAATGGTGTTGGAAAACTGAATATGCGTATACAGAAGAAGGAGACTAGACCCCTGTCTCTCACCATAAAAATAAATTCAAAATGGATTAAAGACTTAAATGGCAGACCCAATGCTATAAACTACTAGAAGAAAACATTAGAGAAGTGCTGAGCACATTGGTCTGGGCAAAAAGTGTTTGGGTAAGACCTCAAAAGCTCAGGCGACAAAAGCAGAAATAGACAAATGAGATTATATCAAGCTGAAAAGGTTCTGCACAGCAAAGAAAACAGTAAAGTGAAGAGAACCTACGGTATGGGTGAAAATGTTTGTACACTAGACGTTCAATAAGAGATTAATAAGCAGAATATATAAGGAATGTAAACAATAGCAAAAAAAATCTGATTTTAAGATGGCCAGGAGTTTGAGGAAACATTTCTCAATAGAAATACACAAATGGTCAATGGGTATGTGAAAACATGCTCAACATCAGTAATCATCAGAGACATGCAAATCAAATCAACAATGAGACACTATCTCACCTCAGTTACAATGTCTATTATCAAAAGAAAAAAGGTAAGAAGTGTTGGTGAAGACATGAAGAAAGGGAATCCTTACACACAGTTGGTGTAAATGTAAATTAGTACAGCTATTACAGAAAACTGTATGGAGATTTCTTAAAGAACAAGAAAAAAGAAGAACTGGCCAGGCGCGGTGGCTCACGCCTGTAATCCTAACACTTTGGGAGGCCAAGGTAGGTGGATCGCCTGAGGTCAGGAGTTCAAAACCAGCCTGGCCATCATGGTGAAACCCCATCTTTAAAAAAAAAAAAAAAAAAAGAAAGAAAAGAAAAAAAGAACTACCATATGATCCAGCAATCTTATCTCACTGCTAAGTATACATCCAAAAAAAAAAAAAAAGGAAATAAATATATCAAAGAGATATCTTCACTCAAGAGGGTTGACTCACAGTAGTGCATGGCTGGGAAGGTCAGGAAACTTACAATCATGGTGGAAGATAAAGGGGAAGCAGGCACCTTCTTTATAAGGTGGCAGGAGAAAAGAGAGAGAGAGCAGGGGAAAATGGCACTTTTAAACCATCAGGTCTCATAAGAACTCCCTCACTATCATGAGGGCAGTATGAGGAAACCGCCCTCATGATCCAATCATGGCTCAAGCCATCCTTCCACCTCAGCCTCCAGAGCAGCTGGGACTACGGCTACAGGCACATTTTTGGGGTACGGCTGCCTGTGTGCCCTTGGGCTGCCCCCTCCCTGGAGGTGCTTCCTGGCAGTGAGCAGAACCGCTCTGCCTCAGGAGCTGCCTGGCTGTGTTTCTGTGCGAGTGTTGGATGTCTCCGTGTGTGAGTGTGTGTGTGTGTGTGTGGTGTCTGGTGAAACAAATGTGGCTCGTGCACTAGAGCTCTGTTTCTCTCGAGTCCGCCTACCTTCTGATGCGCCTCACTCCATTGATCCACTGGGGCTGCGTGGACGCGTTTTGTTTTGCTCGTGGTTTGAAAAGCCCTCGGGCCGCGTCCGGCACCGCCTCCAGCATTTTCCTGTGCGGCCGCTGCCTGAGCGCCCTTACATTGCGGAGCGCCTACCGGGCACGCGAGTGCGCATGCGTCAGTTGCGCCAACGGGCGCGAGCGCTGAGCTGGGCCTCGTGTCACAGTGACCGTCACCGTTGCCTGGGGAACGGTCTGGGCGGCTTGGCGGAGCAGGATGCCCCTGTGGCAATGCGTCGGCGTAGGGCTGTGGCCCCCCTCTCCAGTAGATCGTGGCCCTGTTCTTGCCATCTTAGGAGTCAAGCAGAGACGAACCAGACTGAAAAAACGTTAAGCGGAGCTTCAAGGATGCACCGCGTGATCCCTATGTATCTCCCCCAGTGAATCTAGCCTGCCTAGACAGTGTAGGGGTGCGTCTCCTTGAAAGTTGTCTCCCCTGAGCATTTGAGGTACGGCCTACCTGTGTACTGCGGGCCTGCTCTCTCTCCGGAGGGGCTTTCTTGCAGAAAGCTGAACCCCACAGCCTCAGGAGCTGCCCTTTGTGTGTGTGTTTCTAAGTTTTAGATATCTCCGTGTGTGTGTGTGTGTGTGTGTGTGTGTGTGTGTGTGTGTGTGTGTTTGGTGTATGGTGAAACGAATGTGGCCAGTGCAGTCAAGCGCGATTTCTCTGTCGTCCGCCTACTTTCTGGTGCGCGTCTGTTTTGGCTCAGCTTGGGCTGCGGGGTACGTACGTTCTTTTTTTGCTCGTGGTTTCTAAAGCCTCAGTGTAGTGGGGGGCTGGCTCTAACCCGCAGGCATCGTAGTCACCTCCCCATTCTGAGGGGTCACTCTTCGAGAAAGAAGACCAGCACAATACACCCAAGAACAAACTTCTCCAGGGACCCTTGGTCCTAGGGCACATCCAGGGATGGGCAGACCCTGGTCTTCCAGTCTTCAGGACGTGAGGCGGGCATTCATTCATCCTCTTTGGATTGCATTCTGGGTCAGAGGATGTGTGCAGAAATGATAAGGTCAGATGGGGGGTGAGGATACAATCCCCCGAGGTGTGGAGGGGTTCGGCACCTTCACCTGCAGGACAGGTGCAGACAGATGTCAAAGAAACTGCTTCCAGCGCCATCCTCTTTTCTCTTCGTTACACAACCAACCTGTCCACATTATGACCCTGGGCTGGCGAAAGAAGGCATGAGGTGCGGAGAACCTTTGGACCAAAAAACTGTGGCCTTTCGAGTCAACTCTCCCATTGGATCCTGATTCCCCGAGCCACATGGGAGTGGGATGCATTGATCCTGTGTGGGCTGCTGCTTTATCCTTGCATGTGAATGCACATGCGCAAGCCGCCACCTGCGAGTCACCAGCGCAAGCGCTGGGCCGGGTCTTGCGTTTACAGTGACCGCTACTGTTGCCTGGGGACGGGTCCCAGCGGCTTGGCGAAGCGGGAGCCCTCTGTGGCAGTGCGTCGTCGCTGCACTCTGGACCCACCTCTCTGAGGGATCATCGCCACAGGTCATCCTCAGAGAGAAGGACTCAGATCCTAGGAGTTGGGCAGGGCCGAACCAGGCTGAAAAAACATCAAGTGGAGCTTCAAGGACGCACCACGTGATCCCTTATGCGCCAGGCCTGCCTAGACGTTGTAGGGGTGCATCTCCTAGAAAGGTGTCTTCGCTGGAATTTAGAGGTACCGCTCCTGTTAGCCCCGGGGCTGCTCTCTCCCTGGAGGTGCTTCCTGGCAGAGAGCAGAACCTCACAGCCTTAGATGCTGCCTGGCTGTGTTTCTGTGCAAGTGTTGGATGTCTCTCTCTGTGTGTCTGTGTCTGTGTGTGTGAGTGTGTGTCTGTGGTGTCTAGTGAAATGAATGTGGCTCGTGCACTGAAGCTTTTTCTTTCGAGTCCACCTACCTTCTGGGGCGCCTCACTCTGTTGATCCGCTGGGGCTGCCTGTCCTTTTTTTGCTTGTGGTTCCTAAAGCCTCGGTGAAGTCAAGGGCTGGCTCTATCCTGCAGGCATCCAAACCACCTTTCCATCCCGAGGTGACACTTCTAGAGAGAAGACAGCACACCACACTCTAGAATAGACACGTCCTAGGGGCCCTCAGTCCTGCAGCACACCCAGGGCTGAACAGACCCTAGACCTCCTATCTTCAGGACCCTCTTGAGCCCTCTTCTTATTGGGGTTCCAGTGGAGCCGAAGCTTCAGGAAGTGTGGTGGGCACTCCTACATACTCTTCGGATTTCCTTTTGGGTCTTAAGTTGTGTGCAGAAATAAGTTCAGATGCCAGTGAGGATGCAATTTGGTGAGTTGTTGAGGGGGTTGTGCACCTTCACCTGCAAGACAAGTGCAGACAGATGTCAAAGAAGGTGCTTCTGACTCATTCTCCCCTTCCTCTTCAGTGCACAACCTGTCCATATCATGGCCCATTGCTGGCAAAAGAGGACACGAATGTGAGGAGACCATTTGGACTGCAACCTGTGCTTTTTTTCTGTCCAGCTCTCACATTGGGCCCTCATTCCCACAGCCATATGGGACTGGGGTTGCATCGATCCTTCATGGGCTCCAGCCTCTACTCTGTCCTTCCTCTTTTCCTGCCTTCCATATTTCTCTTTGGCCTTGGGTTTCCTTGGTCTGGCTCAACATCCTCCACAGCAAACATTTCTCAGTTCGGTGAGGACGACCTTCATGGGGATCCATATCATGAGTGTTTATTCTCAATACTTACATTTTTTCTTTTTTTGAGACAGAGTCTCACTCTGCCACCCAGGCTGGAGTGCAGTGGTGTGATCTCAGCTCACTGCAACCTCCACCTCCAAGGTTCGAGCGATTCTCCTGCCTCAGCCTCCTGAGTAGCTGGGATTACAAGCGTATGCCACCATGCCTGGCTAATTTTTGTTTTGAGTAGAGGCGGGGTTTCATCATGTTGGTCAGGCTGGTCTTGAACTCCTGACCTCACAATTACCCTCCTTATCCTCCCAAAGTGCTGGGATTGCAGGCATGAGCCACCACACCCTGCCTGACATTCACATTTCTTAATGATTGGGTTGGGCAACTGTGATGATTTTGGAACTGTGGGTGCCCATTGTCTCAACCAGCAAGGAAACTCTTTGTCTTCCTATTTCATCAGATGGCTGCATGACTCCCATAGGATGAGAGGTAGCCTGCCATCAATGGCCTTTGCCTTTTAATCAAGGCTGTGTAATTTCTCCTGTACCTTTCTCACTGTGGAGGTTCTCCCATTGCTCTGTTTCTGGCTGGGACTGCCTCTCAGCACTGAACCTTTTGGCTGCTGGGGATTTCACAGAGCAAAAGGGACTGGTGGTTGGCTGGGTGCAGGGCCAGTGGTGGGGTTGTCTCGGTGTGAGGGTTGAGGTGGTTTGCACTTTGAAGGAAACTCCTGGCTCCTGTGGCAGAAATCCCTGAAAGTGGCTGGGACTCCAGCACACACCCTCTTTTGACCTCCTGTGTGCTTTGCTTGTCTTTTGCTTTCTTCGAGGTCCTCAGTGCCCCTCAGCAGCATGCCTTGATATCCCTCTCAGGCTTGGATTCACCCCAGAAGGCCTCTGAGAAACTCTCAACCCTACCTGCCCCTGTGGGATGGCAGTTCCAGATGTGGCCACATCTTGTTTACCTTGGGCTTGCCTTTGTTCTCATTCCCGCCTCTTCCAGACAGCAGTGCTGAGAAGCAGGAGCCCCTGGGCTTTGAGACCAGGATAGTACCTGGCAAGCCCAGGTCGAAGGAAGGCAGTGAGCTAATAGGCTGAGGAATTTTCCACTAACACCATCCCCTGGGGTCTCAGGTATGTTTGTGTCCCCAGTGACTCCCTCCACACTTCCCCAGACATCCATTTCTCTAGGTTGGAATGTTTAATCATTTTTTTGAGTTAGCTTTCTGTCTTTTGCCTTTTCTCAATTTTCTCTTGAACAGCAATGACTCTTAGATTTGCTGTTTTGAAGTTAGTCTCTACATCTTGCAGGCATTCTTCATTTTTATGCTTGTTTTCTTCTCCACCTGTACTGTTTGTTCCAGTTCTCTGTCTGAATTTATTGGTTCTTTCTTCTGCGTGATGCATTCTGTTGAAAGGTTCCAATGCTTTTTTCAGTTCAGCAAATTTCTCACTTACTTGATTTGATTTTTTTTTTTATTTCAGCCTTCTTGTTAAATTTCTCTGATAAAATTCTGAATTGTTTATCTTTGTTAATTTGGAGTTTACTCAGTTTCCTTAGAATTCTTATTAGGACTTGTTGATCTAAGAACTCGTACATTGCTGTCTCATTAGGGTTGGTCACTGGCTCCTTGCTTTGTCCATTTAAGGAGGTCATGGTTTCCTGATTGCTGTGCTTTCTTGTATAATGTATGGCTTCACTCTGAAGGATTATTTATTGTAGTTTCTGCTGGCTGGCATGTTTTCGTCTTTCTAAGGTCTGTTTGCTTAGAGATTGTTTGCGGTTGCCTTTGAATCCACTTCATCTTAGATCACTGCTTCTTTTTCAGCAGTAGATGCCTCCTTAAGTGCAGGTTTGACTAGGCGTTCGCAAACATTAGAGCACTGCCTGTCCCATGTTCAGGGGTCCAAAAGGGATACACAAGCTGTGTGGGAATGTTCACTAGGAGTTCTTGCCCAGAAGACCCATGGGGCACGTCTACTGTAGCATGGGACTCCTGAACAGCCACTCTGTTTTGGCATCTCCTTTAGATGAGATAACTAGCACAGGTCATGGGCTGGGAGATTTTTCGTCCCACCTCTCATCTTTGTATTTAGCTGATCTTAGGATTTTCTCTCCTTACAGGCATTTGAGATGCTTCTCATGAATTGAGGCAAAACTGGTTCTCCTCTAAGGGAACTCAAGATGGTGGAGAAACTTGCTGTCTACCTAGATTTCACTTTTTCCAGTGTAGAAACCTTGAGTCCAGGAGGGTTTTTCCATATGCAGTGCTTGGAAGAGTATGTTGTGAATAGAGAAGACAGTATCTTACAGTCTCTTCAGAGATTTTCCTGCCCTGTGGGCACAGGGCTTGTCTCAGCCTCAGATGAGTCCCGGCACACTGCCGGTAATAATCATATTGCTGGATATTTGTGTTTGGCTTTCTACTGGGGGAGACTAAAGCCAAATTGCTTCTACTCCACCATTTTGGTTATAACTCTCTTTTTAAGATTTCTTTTTTTTTGTCTATTGTTTTTTTTCCCCCTAGCTGTTATTCAATTGCATCTGATTGTTTTATAATAATTGCTCTGGGAAAAGGTTATTCTCACTGGAAAAAACCAAGTCAGGTCAAAGTCTTACCACAGGATACCTCAAATAATTACAGTTCTCTAGGAATGAAGCTTTGATGGAGCTCTGTCTCCATTCTGTTCCTCCAGGTACTGCCAGGCTGTTTGTTTTCAATATGATTGGAGGCTTTATCATAGGTTTATATTTTCATCCGTTTCACAGATGCTCTACTTCATTGATTTCAGCTCTAACCTGAATTCTTTCTGTTGAGTTTCACCTTTATTTGTTTAAGTGGGAGCTTAAATCATTGATATTTAAAACTATACCTTTCCCCCAAAGTGCTGCTTTAGTTGCATTCCACAAAATTTTATATGCTGTTTTCATTTTTACTCCAAATATCTTTTGTAATTTTTTACTTGACCCATAGTTTACTTACATGTGTTGCTTAATTTGCAAACATTTTTGAAATTTGACATTAATTTCTGGCTTAATTCTACTGTGGTTAGAAAACAGATTTCTGATTTCAATCCTTTTCAATATATTGACAATTTATGGCTCAGAATATAATCAAGCTTGCTAAATGTTCTTTGTATAACTGAAAACACCGTTTGCTGCTGCTCTTGGGTGGACTGTTTTGTAAGTATCAATTACGACAAGTTGGTTATTAGCATTGTTCAAGTATCTCTTTATGGATTTTCCATATACTTTTAAAAAATAAGAACTGAGAGAATAGTATTAAAATCTCAAAATGTAATTCTGAATTTGCCCATTTATTTTTATTTCCAGCAATTGTTAATTAATGTATTGTTTAGCTCTGCTACTGGGCACAAATACTTGTATAACTGCTTTGTCTTCTTGGTCAATACCCTTCTATAGTATTGTAAAATATGCCTTTAAAAAAAACCCTGGTAATATTCCTTGTTTCAAAGATAATTTGTTGTGAGGGCCAGGCATAGTGGCTCATGTCTGTAATCCTAGAACTTTGGGAGGCTCAGGTGAGCAGATCACTTGGCGTCAGGAGTTCAACACCAGCCTGGCCAAAATGGTGAAACCCCGTCTCTACTAAAAATATAAAAACTAGCCAGGAGTGGTGACGTGTGACTGTAATCCCAGCTACTCAGGAAGGTGTGGCAGGAGAATCACTTGAATTCAGGAGGCAGAGGTTACAGTGAGCCAAGATCACACAACTGCACTCCAGCCTGGGCAATGGGGTGAGACTCTGTCTTGAAAAAAAAAGACAATTTGTTTTATATTCACATAGCCATTTTGCTATAATTAGTGTTTGCATGGTATTTTTTTTAACTTTTAACCTATTTGAGTTGGTATATACTTTTGACGTTTTAACATAAGTCTTTATATTTTAATCTTTTTTTATACAACCTAGCATCTTTTTTTTTTTTTTTTTTTTTTTGAGACAGAGTCTCCCTCTTGTCACCTGGGTTGGAATGCTGTGGCATGTCATGTCTCAGCTCACTGCAACCTCTGTCTCCTGGGTTCAAGCGATTCTCCTGCCTCAGTCTCGAGTAGCTGGAATAACAGGTGCCCACCACCACATCCATCTAAGTTTTGAATTTTTAGTAGAGATGGGGTTTCACCATGTTGGTCAGGCTGCTCTAGAATTCCTGACCTCAGGTGATCTGCCCACCTCGGCCTCCCACAGTGCTGAGGTTACAGGTGTGAGCCACCATGCCTGGCTTTCTTTTTTTTTTCTGAAGTATTTAGGCCATTAACATTTTTTGTAATTATTGATGTATTTGGATTTGTAACAATTATCTTGCTCTTTATTCTGTTTCTCTTATCCATCTTTCATTCTAATTTTCTGCCTATTTTGTATTTTTAAAATTATATTCCACTTTACTTCTACTACTGGCTCATTGATTACAGCTCTTTTTAGAATTTTGAGTGCTTTTTTTCCTAGGGGCTTTCAACATTAATTTTTAACTTTCAATGTCTAGTTTTATATATTATACCCTGTTGTATATCTTGTTGGGATCTTAAACAAATAATACTTCCATTCCACCTTGTCACATTTTGAGCTATTTTCATATTTTAATTGCCACAAATATTATCATCCCTATAATAATTATTGATTTTACATTAAAAACTCAATTACTTTTTGAAGAGAATATGTGGAAAAACACTGAATAGTATTTACCCATGTTTAACTTTTCTGTTAATTTCCATTCCGTTGTATGAATCCGTATTTCCATCTGTATTTGCTGGTGATAAATTCTCTTGCCATTCATTTGTTCTTTTATTTGCAACTTTTATTTTAGGTTCAGGCAGTACACATGCAAGTTTGTTACCTCGGCAAATTGCATATGCCTGGGGTTTGGTGTACAAAAAATAATTTTGCCACCCAGATAATGAGCATAGTAGCTGATAGTTTTTTGACCCTCATGTTCCTTCCACCCTCCATTCTCAAGCAGGCCCTAGTGTCTATTGTTCCCATCTTTGTGTCCATGTGTATTCAATGCTTAGCTTGTACTTATAAGTAAGAACATAACAGTATTTGGTTTTCTGATCCTAGATAAATTCACTTCATGGCCTCTAGCTGCACCCATGTTGCTGAAAAGAACACAATTTCTTTTTTTCCCTAGGCTTTAGCTTTCATTAGTTTACAAAAGTTTTCACTTTTTTCACATTATTACCAAGTGTAGAAATACCAGAGTTCCCCCAACCCCATTCCTTACTCTGCTAGCTTGCATAGATTCTCACAAGAAGTTTATGAATCTTGTTACTTTTGTCCCCCATGTATCTATTTTCCATCAGGCTGTTCTCAAGACTTTCCTTTACCACTCGTTTTTCAGCCATTTGTCTTGATTTTATTTGTGTGTAGCCTTGATTTCCTTGAGCTTCTTAGATCCGTGAGTGATAGGTTCCAAGGAATTTGGAGTCTTTTCAACTATTATTTTTGCATATTTTTTCTGCCTTCTCCCCATTTCTGAGACTCACATTTACATGTATCTTGAACTGCTTTATGTTTTCCCACAGATCACTGAGACTCTCTTAGTGTTTTACCTCTGTGCTTCATTTTTCTTGGTATGTTCTCAAATTCACTGATTTTTCTCCCCCAAAATTGGTGTTTAATGTCCAATAAATTTTCTCTTCAGATATGTTTTCTTTTCCAGAAGTCCCACTTTGTTCTTTTATCTTCCAATTCTCTCATTGTGCTTTTAACAAAAGCACAATGCTTTAACAAAAATCTTTAGGATGATGCAGTTTCTTTAATATTGTTATGCTAATACCATCTCACCTGCCACTTGCATCTTAGGCTGACTTTTTTTCCTGTTTTGGGTCACATTTTCCTGCTTCTTTATATAGACAGTGGACATTGTAAAATTTATACTGTTAAGTGGTAGATATTGTTACACTTTTCTAACAATGTTGAACTTCATTCTGTAGACAAATACTTGTGAATTGGCTTGATTCTTCTGAATTATTTAAAAAGCAGTTTACAGAAGAGCTGAAATCTTTAGAGACAGGTCTGCTCCCAATTTATGGCTTTTCTGGCATTTCCACTGTGTGGGTGATCACTGGTCATAATTAGAACCTTTCTTTGCCACTTGTGAACTCTGGGCAGTTTCCAACTTGCAGCTCCCCTGACTGCACTTACTGCCCAGTCAGGTGTAGGAACTGTACTCTGCACATGCACTACTTAATATTTTCAAAAGACGCCAAAAACCCCTGTGCACATTTCTGAAAATCTTTTCTGTATATCTCCCTCCTCTCCTGAACTCTGCCCCGAGCCAGCCAGCATAGTCTCTCTGTTATCTTCTCAACACAGAACTTCATGTTCTATTTGGGACCAGCTTTGTCATTATCCAGAATGTGTCTCCAAGTAGAAAGTTTGTGTGATTATTGCACAACTTCATTTTTTTTTTTTTTCTTTTTGACAGAGTCTCACTCTGTCATCCAGGCTGTAGTGCATGACCACAGCTCACTGCAGCCTTGACCTCCCTAAGCTCAGGTGATCCTCCCACCTCAGTCTCCCAAGTAGCTGAGACTTCAGGCATGCACCACCACACCTGGCTAAGTTTTGTACTGTTTGTAGAAACAGATTTTCACAATGTTGCCAAGGCTGGTCTTGAACTCCTGGGCTCCAGTGACTGCCTTAGGAATCAAAATGCGTGGAATACAGGCATGAGCCACCACACCTGGCCCAAATGATTCTCTTCTATCAGGGATCCCAGTCCTTATACAAACCAATTCTTCCATCATGGCTCCAACAGAAGGTCATGTTTTTTGACACTGGTGATGTCACTGGAAAGAAACACTCTTACACATTACTGGTAAGAATGTAAATTAACATTTTGAAAAGTAACTGGTCATAATCTATTAAAATTTTAAATGCATGCATACTTTTGACTTGGCAGTATATAAACAAAATGCAAGAATAAGCATATAAAGATATTTATTGCACTAGTTTGCAGAAATAGAAAACTCAACCTGAATACTCAGCTTATGGGGAATGGGTATACCATGGCATTGCTGCTACTAGGCTGCTACATGTAATTCTGCAGGCATTTTGAAAAGAAAAGCAAGGTGCACAAGACAAACACCAACAAAATGTAATGTATAGACCTCATTTATATCTGGACTCAAACCAACTATTATTGTGAAAGGCTAAACTTATCAGTTCAAGATACATACTAAAAATATGTGTGGGGGAAATGGTATACAGCATATTGGTTGCCTTTAAAATATCCCAGTGAAAACTTATTGGGAGATAAAACAAGAAAGGCAAAAATAGGGTGATTATTATAGCGGTTATGGGTACACTGTCCTATTTTATTTTTGGATATGTTTAAAATTCTAAAATTAAGCAAATTAAAGTGACAGATATATTTGTCATTATCCTACTATAGTATACTGTTACCAGACTGAAGTGAGACCCATACTTGAGCACAGAGGAAAACGTCAAAAAATAAACACCAAAGTTTTAACAGATGAGTGCGATACAACAAAGGTGGTTTTTAAAAAAATTATTTAGCCATGTGCAGTGGCTCACACCTGTAACCCCAGCACTTTTGGAGGCTGAGGTGCGTGGATTACTTGAGGTCAGGAGTTCAAGACCAGCCTGGCCAACATGGTATAACACCATCTCTACTAAAAATACAAAAATTAGCCAGGTGTGATGGTGTGCAACTGTAATCCCAGCTACTCAGGAGGCTGAGGCAGGAGAATCACTTGAACCCAGGAGGCAGAGGTTGCGGTGAGCTGAGATCATGTCATTGCACTCCAGCCTGGGCAACAAGAGCAAAACTCCATTTCAAAAACAAACAAAAACCCCAAAAAACAAACAAACCAAAAAAAACAAAAAAACAAAAAAACAAAGATAATGTATTAGATAGCAGAAAACACTGCATATAAAAAAAGGTACGTATTTCTTGGGAACATTTGTTTTTCTATGAACAGCTTTGTACACAGTAACTCAATTTTGAGGTCTTGAGTTTCGAGAATACTGTGCATCATTTGCTTGGAATCAGACATAGAAGAACTGTAGGCACTGATGGCTGCTCCAGTATGTTATTCTCACTCATCTTCACTCACTGAACACCTTCATCTCTTCTGACCATCATCGATTTCTGATCATCAGCCCTCATTCAACAACATTCTAATTAGTACGTTTAAATTATTTAAAGCTGTTTTTATCTTACTGTCATTTGTGTCCATTACGTACTAATACATTACATTTATTGTCAATACAGTATCTGTTATAGAGGGAAAATATAATTCATACATTATGTTTTTCAAAATCACTGCATGCACACACATATCTGGTAGTTAACTGTTAACTGGCTTTTGAATGTTTTACATTATTCAGAAACCCTGACAGAAGTCATTTAGGTGGTTTAAACTGAATTCAAATTAAAATTGGTTAGGATTTTTTAATGAACTGAAAACATAGTCTTTTTCCTATTTAAAATAATGGGGCCAAATAAAAATAATTAAAAAAAATAAAATAATGGGGCGAGATGTGGTGACTCACACTTGTAATCCTAACATTTCAGGAGGCTGAGGCAGATGGACTGCTTGAGCCTAGGAGTTCAAGATCAGATGGGGAAACGTAGGGAGACCCCCATCTCTAAAAAAATTTTTTAAAAAAAGGAGCCAGGCTGCAGTCAGTAGAGGCGGGGCTGGGGAGAGACAGCAGGGGTGGGGAGGGTGGGAAGGGATAATGAGGGGAGAAATACCAGATGTAGGTGATGGGGGGATGAAGGCAGCAAACCACCTTGCCATGTATGTACCTATGCAACAATCTTGCATGATCTGCACATGTACCCCAGAACCTAAATTAAAAAAAAAAAGATTAAAAAAAAAAGGAGCCAGGCATGGTGGTAAACAGCTATTGTGACAGCTACTCAGCAGGCTGAAGTTGGAGGATCGCTTACGCCCAGGAGGTCAAGGCTGCAGTGAGGTGTAATTGTGACACTGTACTCTAGCCTGAACAAGGAGAGTGAGACACTGTCACACACAAAGAATAAAGAAATGAAATGCAGGCTCTCAGATCTGGGTCTCTAAAAATTTACTATTCAGTGTATCAGAAATAGGTTAGATTCAAGAGGAAAAACTATAGTTGGTAAATTTTGTTTTTATTTCCATTTAAGTCAAATACATATTTTATATATACATGTATATATTACAATGTATTATATATTATGATATATTAATATTATATATATATATAACTATCTTGACCATCATATTGTTGATAAATTCTTTTGCCCTTAAAGTAACAAAAAAATGTGGGTCAAAAACTTTTGCTTTCAGAATTTGTTGTAGAAAAATAATCTCTCCTTCACTTTCTTGAAAAACAAAACAACAAAAAACATCAATAGCCCTAAAGCAATTTCTGCAAGTTTCTTTCTGGTATGGATTATCTGATGCTGCAAAACTGATGTGCTCTGAAGTCCTTCATATCTTTCCTACACTCTAAAGGTCTTGTTCTAAAATAAACTATCTGTTGTTCAAAAAGGGAAACATGATAAGAGAATGCTTGCATCTTTTTATTGTACTCATAAAATATTCCCACCATTTGAGTTCTCTACAGTATGTAATGATAATGGTAATCATTTTAATAATAAATATTAGATACTACCCAAAGGGAATTATATGTATTTATTTATAATTTCATCATTATAACATAATTACAGTATTTTACACATAGAAAAAACACACAAATTAAGAAATGTATCTGATTTCAGTTAGGATATGGTGAAATAGAGATGATGCTTGATAAAGGATATAATTCAGCTTTATATTCTAGGGTTATACAGATGTAAATTAACTAAGGGGTTTCTGAAGTCATTCAGCATCCAGGTTAACATAGGCCTTCTAAGAATGAGCTGATTCTGAGCAGAAGCAAAAGGATGTCCTACATTCATATAGATATGATGTAGATGATGAAGACCTTCTTATATTTAATCACATTCAAGGCTTTCTCAATTATGAAGCTTTATATGTTGAGTAAGTTGTGAAGGACGTCTAAAGTCTTTGCCACACTGGACACATGTATAGGGTTTCTCACCAGTATGGATCCTTTGATGCAGAGTAAGTTCTGAACCACGACTAAAGGCCTTCCCACATTCCTTACATTTATAGGGTTTCTCTCCAGTATGAGTTCTCAGATGTTCAGTAAGGTGTGAACCACGAATAAAAGCCTTCCCACATTGTTTACATTCATAAGGTTTTTCACCTCTATGAATTCTCTGATGTTCACTAAGCTGTGAGCCATAAATAAAGGCCTTGTCACATTCCTTACATTTGTAGGGCTTTTCACCTGTATGAATTCTTTGATGATATGTAAGTTGTGTAGTACGAACAAAAGTCTTCCCACATTCCTTACATTCATAATGTTTTTCACCATGAATCTTCTCATGTTGAGTAAGATATGCAACACGAATAAAAGCCTTTCCACATTCCTTACATTCAAAGGGTTTCTCACCTGTATGAATTCTCTGATGTTCACTAAGTTGTTTGCCACAAATAAAGGCCTTTCCACATTCCTTACATTTGTGGGGCTTCTCTCCAGTATGAATTCTTTGATGTTGGGTAAGATTAGAATTAGAAATAAAAGCTTTCCCACATTCTTTGCACTTATAGGGTCTCTCACCTAAATGAACTCTCAAGTGGTAAGTAAGCTGTGAGCCACGAAAAAAGGCCTTTCCGCATTCTTTACATTCATAGGGCTTCTCACCTGTATGAATTCTCTGATGTTCATTCAGTTGGGAGGCACATAAAAAGGCTTTCCCACATTCTTTACATATATAAGGCTTTTCACCAGTATGAACTCTCTGATGATATGTAAGGTGTGAACCAAGAATAAAGGCCTTTCCACATTCCTTACACTCATAGGGTTTTTCACCACTATGAATTCTTTGATGGTAAGTAAGTTGAGAGCCAAGAATAAAGGCCTTCCCACATTCCTTACATTCATAAGGTTTTTCACCACTATGAACTCTCTGATGAAGCGTATATTGTGAACAGTAACTAAAGGCTTTTCCACATTTCTTACATTCATATGGTTTCTCTCCTGTATGAACTCTCTGATGTTCAGTGAGCTGCGAACCACGAATAAAAGCTTTCCCACATGCTTTACACTGATAAGGTTTTTCATTAGTATGAATTTTCTGATGTTGAATGAGATCAGAACTACGACCAAAGGCCTTTCCACATTCCATACACTCATAAGGTTTCTGACCAGTCTGAATTATGTGATGTTGACGATAGCTTGGCTTTTTGCTGCAGGTATTCCTATGCTTCCTGACTTTAAAGCGTTTTTCTGTATTATGATTTTTCTCATGTTGAATAAGGCATGACAGGTAGCAAAAATCTTGTCTACATTCCTTACATTTGTACAATTTTTCCTTGGTAGGAATTATCTGGTGAAAAGTAGAAGAGGTTGAATGGCTTTCAGTGGCCTTTTCTTCACAGGTAATTTTGACATACATGTAAAGTCCTTCCTGACTTGCTTCTTGACCCCCTAAGTTGTCTTTGCACTCCATATTGTCTCCAAGACCATTGTATTGAAGGTGATGGTTGATAAACTTCCCCATATTCTCCCCACTGGAGTGATTCCATTTCATAAATTTCCTTTTCTGGAGATAACTTTTTAATCTCACGACTGGATTCCAAGTCTGCAGAATAACAAGAAAGCAAATTCCTGCTTTTGTTTACAAGAAGAAATAATTCTATGGTAAAAAATGATAGATAAAAATAATTCTCATAAGAATAGAATGGCTTAAACAGTACAAAAATATTTTGTGCCATTTTGCTTTAAATGCACAAGGAGAGAATAAAGAACAAGGAGAGCTTATAGGAAAGAAGGTAATTAGAAAAATAGGTTAAGTCAGTGGTTCTCAAACTTTGGAATGGCTTAGAAACATCCCAGGAAGCTTATAAAATATAATAAAAACACCCTCTTGAAAAGAAACAGATGTCTAGCTGGACATACAATCTATCAACAAATCCTATGGGCTCTTCTATCAACATTTAACTAAGACTCTGATCACCTCCCACTGCCACCATCCTAGGCCAAGTCACCCTTAGCTGGTTTCCCTACTTTCATCCTTGCTTCTGTAATCTATTCTTCACACAGCAGCCAAAGGAATTCTCTTAAAATGTAGTTTACATTGCATCATTCCCCTGCTAAAAATCTTCCAGTGGTTTGCCATCTCAGGATAAAATCCAAAGTCCTTAATATGGCTCACAAGACCCTATACAAGCTTGCCCTTGGCCACTTTTCTTGACATGTCATTTCCTAACATGGCCACTTTTCTATATCATCACCTACCACTCCCCTAATTATTCATTTGGCTCTGGTCATATGGCCTCCTTGGTGTTAAAAAGTGTCATGTCAAGCATATGCCTCTGTGTTTACAGTTTTGTCTTTAGAATGCCCTTCCTCTAGATACATGTATGGCTTATTCCCTCCTACAGTTTTCTGCTTAGCTGTCACATTATCAAAACATACAACACATAACTGTACCTATATTGCATTTTTCACTAACGGATATACCATTTCTAAAGTTTGACTACTGTCTGTCTGTCCCATGCTTAATCAAAGCAAGGACTTTGTTTCATATCCTGCTTTATCTCTAGTGCCTAACGTCATTACTTGCACATTGTTGGCATTCAATATTTGTCAGTTTTTAAAATGTAAATGTTCCTTCATTCACAAACCTCCTTAGATGCTTCTCATACAACACAAAGTTTGAGAACAGAGCTAATAATCTTTCAGTGGTTTACCCTTGTACTTAGAACAAAATCCAAACTCCTATTCATGGCCTACAAGCCCCTTTATGATCCAATTCTTTCTTAAATTTCTCTAATTTCTTCAAAATTACCTTTTAAGTCTCATTTTGAGCCACTACTATCTTCAAGAACAATGCTCTAATCTTATTGGCCTGATTCTAGTTCCGAGAACATGTCAAATTATTTCCCATTTTAGGTTTTCCATATGCCATTCCATCTGCCAAGAATGCTAAGTGGCCACCTCCTTTGCGTCTGAAATGTCCTAGCTTAAATGTCAGCTGCTCAGAAAGACTGTCCTGGATCACTTTAATTAGGTCCATGCCATGTATTTTCTATATCTGAGATTTATTCCTAATTCTTGTTTGAATGTTTGCACTTCTAAAATTCATTTATCTGTTGATCTTTCTACTCCTCAAGTTCTACATGTATGGAGGGAATTTTCTGTTCTATTATATAGCTATATCCCAGAGCACAGTATACATACAATGTTTTTGTTCCTTTCATATAGTTTTTTAGGTCTTACTTTCCAGTATTTTCTACTTAAGGCCAAATGTGCTTATGTTTCCCAAAGAAGTACCTCAAAATGTCCTAGAAATAGTGACAAGTTTACACAATAAAGATGTTATATTATTCTGAAGAAAGCAGTTGGGGAAACAAGTGTACTTTTCAAATGCAGAGAAACTCTATCTGATGTAACTGGATCAGCAGGCACAGGCTCTCTGACCACTGTTTAGAGGCTGGAGAATAACAGAGAGCAGTAACGGGAAGAAAAATACAAATCAGTAAGTTCAAATTTAAACTGTCTTTTAGAAATAAGCCTCAGAAACTTGAGAAAACATGCTTTTGCTGAAAAGCAAAAAGAAATTGTAAAACAAAAGCCACTACCCCTCACCCCCAACCTGCCATATACACAGCACAGCTCAGTTTAACACCAATTCATGTCAGCAAAATATCTTGGAACAAGATAGATCCTGCTTTTATTTTGTTTCTTTCATAGAAGAACAATATGATTTATAAAACACTTTGAAAGAAATCAATGGGTTTATGGTGATTAAGGGAACACTATAAGGAATCAAATAAATTCAGCTGGAACCCAAAACAGCTACCTATGTGCTACTGGCCTAATAAAAATGGGAAAAAATATAAATCTAATATGATTCTGGGGTAGGAGGCACTATGAGAACATAGGAAGGTGCTAAACAGAAATCTAGAGGAATGAAGAAAAAGTGAAGATTGGAATATCAAAGTCTCAGAACTGTGCCCAGAATGAGGGGTACATATAAAAATGTATTCAATTAAGTAGCAGCTCTTTTTATTGTCATTAAGTTAATGAAAAACTATATGGTAAAAAAAAAAAAACTGCAAAAGGGGTGATGAGTGAAGACAACAAAATGGAGTCTGAAAAGGTGGAGTCATTTTAGGAAGTTTCTTTTATACTTGACCCCATCAAGTCCTACTGAATATATCTCCTAAGTAGCCCTTGAACCTGTTAACTTATCACCAATACCTCTGCTGACACTCAGGAAGCCCAAAGCATTTTTTTTTTTTTTGGTGGAGATAGAGTCTCACTCTATCATCCAGGCTGGAGTACAATGGCATGATCTCAGCTCATTGCAACCTCCACTTCTAAGGTTCAAGCAATTCTGCCTCAGTCTCCCAAGTAGCTGGGATCACAGGTGTGCACCACCATGCCTGGCTCATTTTTATATTTTTAGTAGAGATGGGGGCTTCAACATGTTGGCCAGGCTGGTCTCAAACTCCTGGCCTCAAGTGATACACCCACCTCAGCTGCCCAAAGTGTTGGGATTACAGGCATGAGCCACTGTGTCCGGCCCCAAAGCATCCTGAACCACAACAAAAACCTACTCAGTAATGTTATGAGACCCTTTGTTTTAATCTCCATTTGGCAGACAGAATGGAATAGTAAATATGAAAATCACATTATGTCACTGTCTTAAGATTCTTCAATAGCCTGCAAAAAATTGGGGGATAAAATCTAAACTCTTCTGCACTACTTTTCAAACTTCTTTTGACTGTAACCTCATAGTAAGAAATGTATATTATGACTGAGTACATGCACTCAAACATAAAACAAGTATGTCATAAAATTATCTTTGCTATTATGTATTATATATTCATATTTTGTTATTTTCTCTCCTGTTTCATTAAAAACAGTAACAAGTGTTGCTTATAATCTACTAGGTCCTATTCATAACTTCTAGCAGGTTTTGCCTGGCCTGGCTCCAGTCAGCCTCTCCAACTCCCTGAGGCACCTTTGCCTCATGAGGCTCCAGCTGCAAAGGCCTTCTCTTAATACCTCATATACACCAAGCTCCACCCTCCTGTGGCCTTCAGTACAGTTACCTCTGCTAGGAATGCTCTTCCCTCTTCTCTCTACCCTCAGTCTCCTTACCTGTTTTGCATTCTTTCAGGGCTCACCTGAAACTTTATGTACCTTTGCATTTCCTGAGAAGCTGTCTCCAATCCCAGGATCCTAGCAATGCTGTTCCAGTAATCTGTTTCTGTTAAGACAGCCACTCTACTCACTACAGTCTACAAGAAAAGCCTCCATAACTCTGGATGCTCATAATACCTCCACATCCTGCTATTAAGGCTGGCTTCTCCACGGAGATCTCAATTTCCATAAGCTCTTAGTGTGGTAGTCCTACTATCCTTAGGTTATAAAAGGAATAACAAAAAATAATAAAAAACTACCGTCCCCTAAAAGACCACTAGAGGCCAATCCCGTAATGCCTGATATCTCTGAGTTATCTCAATACTTTTAAAAGCCTTGGCTTCCTGGGTCCTTGGTCATCACTAGGACTCTTATCCCATCCATGTCCTAATTCACTCCAAACTATGCCTTTTGGAACTCACAGTGTACTTTGTACAAAATCCTCTACAAGCTCTACCTTCCCTCTGATTATTCTCTTGACCTTCTTGATCCTATTGAAACCTTGAGCACACTACTTGCCCAGAAACAATGTTTTCCTTCATGTCTTTCCCTCCACCTCGCTTCACCTAACCTCTCCCAAGGTAGACATAATTATAGCAAGTCAGCACCAACTCATCAAGGAATCAGATATACAAAGAGAAGTACTCAATGTTAATTTTTCTACAAGTACTCCTAATCATGACATTTACCATCACAGAATGAATTGTATCCTATAGACTCTTTGAAGCAACTCTAATCTAAACTCTTATTATTACCCAATGAGAAAGCCAAACAGAATGATTAAACACAGGACTTTCACTTCCTGTTCCATACACTGATTGGCTCTTTACCCCTATTCACAGAAGTAATCTATATCTAAAACTCCATGGATACATTAACTATTTTAAAAACCTACTACTGAATTCAAATGCTACCAAACTCCTGAATAGTCTCCTGTAAATAGAAGGCATTATAGCAGTCATAGTAAAAACAGAAAAACAACAAAAAACCCCCACCCCTTTATATCCTCCACCTTTGACTACCAAAAGCATATGTAGAATCCCCAAATGCTGCACTCACAGTTCCTGCAGCCATATTACTAAAATTAATAGGCTGGAGTATAATACAAATTACTATAATTTTAAATCTACTAACACGAGCATATAGCCTATCCACTTCTGACCACTATGAAGAATAATTAAAGCAAATTCTATTTGTTCATACTAAACAGACTTAAAAGCATTCACTGTGTATTCCTCTGTAACTCATATAACATTACTAATTATAGCTTTTCTCATCTAAATGCCATGAAGTTTTATAGGAGCCACAACCCTAATAACTGCCCATGATGGCACAGCATCAAAATGATTTTGCCTTACAAATTCAAACTATGATTCCAGGCGTGGTATCTCACACTTGGTAATCCCAGCACTTTCCTCACCTCAGGTCAGGAGTTTGAGACCAGCCTGGCCAACATGGTGAAACTCTATCTCTACTATATATATAAAAATTAGCCGGGTATGATGGTAGGCACCTGTAATCCCAGCTACTTGGGAGATTGAGGCAGGAGAATTGCTTGAACCCAGGAAGTGGAGGTTGCAGTGAGCTGAGATCACACCATTGCACTCCAGCATGGGTGACAGAGTGAGACTCCATCTCAAAAAACAAAAACAAACAAACAAAACACCCAAATTCAAACTATGAACAAATCCACAGCCAAACCATACACAAGGTTCCCCAACTTATGACACTTAGACTTAGGATTTTTCAACTTTACCATGGTGAGAAAGCAATACAACATTCCGTATGCTCCTTGACTTACCAAGGGGTTACATGGAATGATTTAACAATATTTTTGACATTATCCAGAAGCAACCCCAATGTATGTTGAGGAGCATCTGTACTATTAGTTCTCAGACTACAGACATTACTTCCTTTAACAGAAACATGATAAGTATGGGCTAGCCTAACTAATCTAACCTTTTGCACCAATTTTTTGGCTCCTAAGGCCAACAGATTACTTCTAACCTTTAAACGTTTAGAAAGTCATATTGTTATATATGGAGGCATGAGTTAGCAGTTGATAGCCTTACTATCAACTATTAACCTGAATGGAGAATTATTTGAAATTATATCATTTTTATGATCTAATCTTGCCATTAACCAAATAGGACTAATACACTAATTATGGCCATATAGTCCCTCTATCTATAAATCACGTCGCAATGAGAGGGGGAACTTCTTGTTGCCTGGCCAGTGCCAGGCCCATGCCTGTGCCCCTCTCCCACTCCTCTGTGGTGAAAATCCCAAGGCCAGGGTTCCCCTTCATTTCCTGTCCAATTCCCTGAGAAAGCAGCCAACAGAGACCCCCTCCCCAAGAAGTGGCTGGAGGGACCTCAGGCCCCGAATGCCTGGAGACAGAGGAGGCCCCCCAGTCCTCAGCCTCACTGGCAGGCCCAGAAAGTGCTGAACTCGGGGGGGCTCAGGCGAGGAGGACATGGAAGTGGGCATCTTCCGGGTCCTGGAGTTGCCGGGGGTGGTGGTGGTGCCTGAGTGATCATCCAAGCTGGCTGGGTCTTCTTCTGGCATCATTTTCGGGGAGATGGTAAACAGGGAGTTATCGAAGGACATGTCTGTGGTGTCGAAGTTAATCTGGGCCCAGCAGGATTCTCCATCTCTTTTCTTCTGTAAATTTTTGAGTTTAATTTTTCTGACCACAAGGGCAACAGCCACCAGCCCAGCAAGGAGGAGGAGGGCACCAGCTAGGCTCAGGGAGAGTGCCAAGATCCAAGTGGGCTCTGGGAAGGAGATGTTCATGGGCTCGCTGAGGTCTGACAGCTGGGGCTGGCTGTGCTCGCCTATCACTCCATACTGGCGGTGGAAGGGTCCCCCTAGAGACTCACTGCTGCTGCCACTCAGGTTGAACGTCACTCCGCACTGGTTCACGGGGGCCTGCAGGAGCTGGACCACCTGCCCCCCCTCAATACAGTGTGAAATTCGCTCCCGGGAAGTCCCCGGGGGCCACGCATGCGATGTGGATGGGGTCCTCTTGGCTGCTTGGGTATGGTGGCACCAGCCGGATGGACAGCGCTGGGATCACCAAGGAGCGAGGAAACTGAGCCTGATGATCTGAGGTGGAACAGTTTCATCCCAAAACCAGTCCGCCCTTCCCCTCTCATGCCCGCCCCACCCCAAAATACTGTGTTCCATGACACTGGTCCCTGGTGCCAAAAAGGTTGGGGACTACTGGTCTAAAAGACCATGTCACAATTTACCATGGATGCCAGGGGGACTCATAGAGAACAGAGAGGAGAGAAGCCAGGCAGGTACCTTCCTGGGACTAATATGGAGAGAAGCTCCCTAACATGGTGAAACTGAGTGAGTGAGAGCCCGTGAGGAAGCCAGACTTCCCACATGGACCTTTGCAATCTTGGGCACAGGAGAACCCCCAGCCCCAACCCCTGGGCCACTAGACCAACACAGAAAGCTACCTAGAGTTTTTGCAGAGGCACTGCTCAAGCCCATGTGGAGCACCACAAGCCCCAGATCCCTGAGCAGCTTGGTGCCAGCTGCCATAGCCCCATTGGAGGCTGCAGTCACAGTGCTGAGGAGCGGTTAGACTGCCCAGCCCCTCCTCACCAGGCAAGGCTCAGCTCCACCCGCCCCTGCCTGAACACTGCAGCACAGTGACCCTGTCCCCACCTGAACTCCGCAGGCAGGCACACCTCCGCATTCCACAAGGAACTTCCCAGATAGCAGACCATGAAACCCATGCCCCACCTCCTCTGAGGCGGCTAAGGCTCACCAGCTCAGACTTTCAGCGCAGCAACCGCACCTCTGCAGCAACTGCACCTCTGCCTAAACTTTGCGGTGGGCTGCAGCTCTGTGATCCTCTCGGGCAAAGCTCCCAGAGGTAACAGATAACACTTGGCACCTCTGCATGCCCCCAACAGTGAAACTCTGCATTGTTTGGGAGGAAGGGGAATGCAAACGTGCCACATGCACTTTTGCAACCCCGCAGCTGCCAGTCTCCATTGCAGGAGTCCTGCCCTCTCCAGTGAAAGGCCCACAGCACAGCTGCCCTGTCCCACCTGAACATTTCACCTGCAGCCCAGAGACCTTCTGAAAATCCAACCCCCACATACCTGTGATATTCCCTTGGGCTCCCACCACCTAAGCGTTCTGTAGGACCCTGCATGAGAGTTTGGCCAGTGACCTGGGAACCAACCTGTCCCACCTCCCCCACATCATAGCCAGCACCTGAACTCTGGGCTAGCCTGACTGCAGTCCAGCCCCTTCAGGACTCACACAGGCTGTCCAGTGGGACAACGAGGGGCCTGGGAACTGGGAAACTACCTGCCCCATTCCAACTCTGCTGGCACCTGACCATTTCCCCCAGGGCCCGAGGTGAGACCAACCCAACTAGTTGACACCACCAGAAATAACACACTCACACAGGCCCTGCAGAGGAGCCTCCCTTCAACAGGAAGCAGCAGTACCGTGACATCGGAAAACAGGTGAGCCCTAATCAATGGGGAAAGAATTGCCTATTCAATAAATGGTGCTGGGATAACTGGCTAGCTATATGCAAAAGAATGAAACTGGACCTTTAGCTTTCACCATATAAAATAATTCAAGATGTCCTGATATAGTACATGCAGAAGCCTCTGAAGATCTTACCAGTTTCTCATTACATTTTGCAGGTGTTTGATCAATTTTAGAAGCTACTAATTTTAATTTTATTACAATTATAAAACCACCAGCCATATCTAATATCAGACATCACTATTAACTGGAGCTATGCTTTTATTACTCTCTCTCCCAGTACTAGCAACAAGCATCACCATACTACTGATAGACCATAACCTTAATATAGTTTTTTGATCCAGCTGGAGGAGATCCAATTTTAGATCAACATTTATTGTTTTGTTTGTTTATCCAAAAGCATATATTCTTATTTTACCAGGTTTTGGGATAATCTCACATATTGCTACCTATTATTCTGGGGGGGGAAAAAAGAATCATTTGGTTATATAGAAATAATATGACCCTTAGGCCTGTAATCCCAGCACTTTGGGAGGCCGAGGTAGGCAGATCATGAGGTCAGGAGTTCAAGGCCACCCTGGCCAACATGATGAAACCTCGTCTCTACTAAAAAAAAAAAACCATACAAAAATTAGCTGGGCATGGTGGCATGCACCTGTAGTCTCAGCTACTCGGGAGGCTGAGGCAGGAGAATTGCTTGAACTGGGACCCGGGAAGCCGCGGTTGCAGTTAGCCAAGATCACGCCACTGCACTCCTGCCTGGGCTACAGAGTAAGACTCTGTGTCAAAAAAATAATAATAATATGACCCATAATATCAATTTGGCTCATAAGCTTTATCATATAAACCCACCATATATTTACAGCAGGGAGACATTGACACCTGAACATATTTTACACCAGCTACTATAATTATTGCTATTACCACAGGAGTTAAAGGATTTAACTGACTAGCAACCCTACATGGAGGTAATATTAAATGATCTCCAGCTATATTATGAGGTTTAGCTTTATTTTTCTGCTCACAGTTGGAGGCCTAACAGGAACGGTTCTAGCTAACTCATTAGCAGACATCAATCCCCATGGTACATATTATGCTGTAGCACATTTCTAACATGTTCTATCAATAGGTGCCATCTTCACCAGAATAGGATTTCTTCACTGATTCCCATATTTTGAGGTTATATACTCAACCTGAGCCAAAAATTCATTTTATATTTGTAGGTGTTAAACTGACTTTCTTTCCACAACATTTTCTTGATTTACCAGGCATGCCACAATACTCCAATTATACTGATGGATATACAACATGAAATACCATCTGCTATGGTTTGGATGTGGTTTGTACGCACCAAATCTCATGTTGAAATTTAGTCCCCAGTATGGCGTCTTAGGAGATGGGGTTTAGTGAGAGGTGCTTGGCTCATGGGGGCTGGTACCTCGCGAACAGATTAATACCCTCCCTCAAGGGTGAGTGAGCACTTGTTCTACTCGTTCTCAAGAGAGTTGGTTTTAAAAAAGCCTGTCACCTTTCCCCTCTCTCACCAGGTGATCTCTGCTGTGCACACACTGGCTCCCCCTTTACCTTCCATCATGAATGGAAGCAGCCTGAGGTCCTCACCAGAAGCCAAACAGACACAGGTGCCATGCTTCTTGTACAACCTGCAGAAACACGCACCAAATAAACCTCTTTATATATTACCCAGCCTCAGGCATCCTTTATAGTAAGACAGTATGAACTAAGACACCTATTATACTTGAATTAGTTCCACTCTAACACTTTGAAAAGTGGTCAGCATCTATGTTTAAATACCAAAACTAGAAATATCCATGTATTTTTTTTCAACAATTCTAGCACTATTTACTTCAATTAAAATTTTTGAAATATGCCTGTTGTTAAAATCCATCACCAAAGAACACTGACGCCTTAAAACATAAGACCCCCTTGGGAAAAAAAGCAAGCTAAAATTTATTCACCTCTTTCACTATTCCTACAATAATAGGACCACTTATTTATATTCTAATCATTTCATGCCCAAACATCATCTTTCCTGCCCCCAACCGCCAAATCCATAATAGATTAGTCTCTGTTCAACAGTGATGAGCACAAGTCGTACTAACACAATAACACATGTCAAAGGATGTTATTACCAATAACAGCAACAACTCTTAAAGCACAATTTCAAGCAACCGCCCTGTTTTACCACCAGCACTCAAGTTAGCAGATCATCTGTCCTTATACCCACTCCTCCAGCATTTTATTTTATTTTATTTTGAAACACGGTTTTTTTCTGTCAGCTAGACTGAAATGCAGTGGCATGATCATGACTCACTGCAGCCTCGACCACAGGGCTCAAACGATCCTCCCACCTCACTCTCCCAAGTAGCTGGGACCACAGGCATGTGCCACAATACCTGGCTAATTTCTATTTTAAGTAGAGATGGGGTTTTGCTATTTTGCCCAGGTTGGTCCTGAACTCCTGGTCTCAAGCACCTCACCCACCTCAGCCAAAGTGCTGGGGGACTTACAGGCTTGAGCCACTGTGCCCAGCTTACCACCATTTGAGACTCTCCTTTGAAAACAAAACAAAACGAAACAGAAACCTCTCCTGATTCTGTGGTTTACCCTGCAGCAGATAGGAGCCACAGGGTGAACCACAAGAATCAGGAGAGTGGCAAAATTTCTCAAGAGGTATGCATGCTTCCTGTCTCTACCTTTTGCTTTTCTTTCTCTCCTACCACTATAATTAACATTTTTTCGTATTTCCTTCCTAAATTTGTTCCATGGATTTTTATGTAGTTGAAATAATACTGCATATGCAAACTGTAATCACACTTCTTTCCCCTAATTATTACAGAACTGTTCTTAAAACCTTCTAAAATATTTTTAAACTCTATTTGTAACTTTGAGCGTTCCTCAAATGGGCCTTCAACACTGTCTGGTGAGTTAATTCACTGTCCCACTCTAGTTTTTATTGTTGACTTATTTCTCACTCTCTTTTAAATACTCTATAATGAGGGTTTTGTTCCTCTCATTTCCAAACCCACCTTGTCAGGGTCACTAGCATTCTTCATCTTGCCAAATCCAATGGCCAACTTTCAGCCTTCCTCTTACTTGACCTTTTAGCATCATCTCTCTGTTAACTGCTTCCTCCTTTTGTCAGGTGGCTTCCAGTACACTGTATTCCCTCTTCCTAGGTCACAGGTTACTCAGGTAGTCCTCAATTTCCTTTGCTAGATTTTTTTCCTGACTGAATGCTGGAACACCCCATGGTTCAGTCCTTGAACTGTACCCTGCCTTCCATCTAAACCAACTTCCTTCAAAATCTCATCTGGTTCCTCAATACAAAGATTAATCCCATATTTATCTCTTCAGTCCTGACTATCCCTCCACCCATAGGCTTCCAAATGCTTGTCTAACTTTACCACACAGATATCTAATGAGAATATCAAGAGTTATGTATAACTCTTGATTTCCTTCCCCCAGATTTCCAAACCCTGATGCCTCTATTGCCAATCTTCAAAATAACTCCATTATGAAGGTATTAATTCTGCCTTCAAAATATAACCTGTTCTCATCACCTCCACATATTAAACCCAATTCCAAGCCACTATTACCTTTAGTGTGAACTTCTGAACTAGTTCTCTGATTAGTCTTCCTGCTTTCATTCTTATCCTCATTGCCCACATAGCACTCAGTGACCTTTAAACGAAGATCCTTTACTTATCTGCAAAAAATCAGGCAGGGGCTCACTATCACTTAGAATAAAATCTCACTGCTTGCAATGGCCAACAAGGTCCACATGATCTGATCTCTGCCTGTTTCTCTGACCTTGCCTCTAATTTCCACTTCCAGTGGCCACACTGGCCTTCTTGCTGATTCTCAAACAAATGAAGCTTAGTTTCTCTCAGGATCTTCTGTTCCCTCTGCCTGAACACACATTTATTTCCCTGATTTATAGCCAACTTTATTCAGGTCTCAAGTCAAATGTTACCTCCCTTGAGCTATCATTCCTGGTCCTAACCTATGAACATAGCAAGTTCTCAATAGATATGTGCTTGCTAGAGATACTTATCGAAGTTTAACTGTAAAAGAGTAACTGGGAAAAAACACAATTCGAAAAATAGATAAAAGCATTGTCCCCAAAAGAGACCAGACCAAAGGCTTTATTAAAAAAAAAAAAGAGAGAGAGAATGTAAAAAAGAAGAGTGGTAAGTGGGAGATGGGAGGGAGGTTCCACTGGGAGCTCATAGACATAACCTCCCTGCTCTCCCTAGGTCTCAAGCCTTCTTTCCACAGGCCTTTGAAGAGAGCTTCACACAAACATCTCAAAGTGCTGCCACCTACAGATCAGCTGTATTATTAGTAGCAACAGCTGACACTGTGTGACCAGCCCTTATTCACCTAAGCTGTCTTCTTGTCATGGTTCTCATCACCATCCAGGGCTCCTTTCCTTGCTCCAATAAGAAAAATACATTTGGCTTAGGGACTGCATATCCAGCTTAAAATAAAGGAAATGGTACATGGTCATGCTAAGGGATTCCCAGATTCAAATGCAGTCCATTGGCTATCAAAGAAGGGAGACACTGACAGGAAGTGACAGACAAAGATGTAACAATCTAAAGGATGAGAAATAAAAAGGCAAACAGTGGAGCTGTCCACTCCTATTTCCACTCAAACTTAAGCCTTTCCTTAGGGAATGGAGATCAGAAATTGACAATGAATGAGGCAGAAATGATGGGGAACAAATTCTGAATATTATGTAGGATGATCTTACCCAATGAGATCAGGTTGCTGTAGTTCTCCAACATCACATCCCTGTACAAGTCCCTCTGAGCAGGGTCCAGGCATTCCCATTCCTCCTGAGAGAAGTCAATGGCCACATCCCTGAAAGTCACCAACAACTGAAACAACAAATCCATCATTTGTGAAAATACGGCAACGATTCTGAAGTGAAATGAGAAGAAAATGGAGGAGGTAATTGAAGGAAGGGGGTAACACAAAACAACAGGAAATTGGTGCCTAAACCATAGTATTAACATAATTCTCTATCATTCCTGTTGCCACAGATAAAACTTCCTCTGTACAACAGAACAACTCCATTATCCAGAAAGGTCTGAGAATTAAAAAAGCCAGATGTGTGCAGTTTCTCATTTCAGTAAAATACTGCATGCATTTATTTCACAGCAGATTTTAATTGCACAGATTAGGCTTTCAAATCCTTAATAACTAGAACATTCTCAATAAATACAAGTTCTTGCTCTCCCTTCTGCCTTTAAAGAAAAAGACTTTTAAAAAGATTTTTTTCCAAACAATGTTTACCAAATCTCTAGGTTATAAAATAAAATTTGAATATAACCTAAGAATTTTTTGAAGACTCACATTCAACAAGTTATAATATAATGTTACAGAATAGAATGGACATATGATATTTTTGTTTTATATACAAAATGATCTGCTTATTTGGGAGATCATTTGAGCTCTTCGAATCTATAATTCTTAAGACAGTATGCATCTGGCTTGTTTCATTTGCTCCTACTTTCCATGTTCCTAGGCTACAGCAAGGTAGCCTAGGATGCCAGTACAGGTGCACAGAGACATCACTCTGAACTGGAACATTATGGGAAATCCCAAGGTAAACTTGACTATGATCATCCTCTCTCATTGGTTCCTGGGCAAGAGGGTTGTGGTAGGCAGAATAAAGGCCCCCCCAGACATGTCCACAACCTAATCCCTGAAACAGGAACAGTACCGACTCAATGTTAAAGAAAAGCTTGGTTGCTAAAATATAATTATTAATTTGCTTGACTTTGTAGATTATTCACTAAAACGGCCTCAGGAAAACAGGAACTTCAACAGAGATAAGAGAAAATATGCAGACTAACAATTCTGGGAATGGGCTGACCCGCCTGATAGAATAGGCTGATAGCAACTACAGAAGGCCAGAAAACATTGACCAAGAAAGCAATGGCCAAGAAAGCAATGACCTGAGACTGCACATTTCACAAGAATGCTCTGATCATCATTTTTCCTGATTTCCCTTAAAAACCCCTGATATGGAGACACAACCCAGTGAAGTGGTCTTTGAACACTAGTCCACTGCCTCCCCTGAGGTGCTGGCTTCTTGAATAAAGCTAACCTTCCTTTCACCAATGCTCCTCTCTTGAGTTTTTGGCTTTCAAGTGACGAGTGGCCTGGAGCCGAGTTAGGTTACAAAACCTATGTATTCCTTACCTTACATGGCAAAAGGGACTTTAGAAGGGCAATTAAATTAAGGACCTTGAGACGGAATTATCCTGGATTATCCGGTTGGGCCCAATGTAATCACATGGGTATTTATAAGTGATAGAGGGAGGCAGGTGAGTAAGAGAAGGAGATGTGACGATGAGAGCAAAGGTCAAAATGTTGTGATTGCTGCTTTTGAAAACAGATGGAGGCCATAAACCAGAGGCCGTGGACAGCCCTTAGAACCAGAAAAAGATAAGGAAACAGATTCTCCAGTCTTCTAGAACCTCCAGAAGGAACACAGCTCTGCTAATACTTTGATATTAGCCCTGTTGAACTGATTTCAGACTTCTGACCAGCAGACATATAAATCATAATTGTATTGATTTAAGCCGCTAAATCAGTGGTTATTAGTTACAGCAGCAATAGGAAACTATATCAGGAACAAGAGCCCTTCCTTCATAGGACCCAATTCCCATCCAATCTTAAAATCGTCACAGAAAATCTCGCCACACTGAGACTAGAAATATCCAACAAAGAATGCTGTCACTTTCAAGTGGAAAACCCAGGTTTGTAGAGAAGATCAAACTTTGTCACGTGTCACATTTAAACAGTCATTTCTATTTCACCAAACCATGGTACTAATGTGTACTGTTCTTAAAAGGAGGTATTTCTGTTTCCTCAGAACTCTTGGCAGAAGACTATGCATGTGGACAATGCAGAATTACCTGTTGAATAAACATCTAAAAAGTGTCTGAAGAAGGGAGAAGCATTGAGGAGAAGGGCTCTTTGCTACTACGACTTGCTAGAATGGGAGAGTAGTTTGGGAGCAGTTCCCTTAAGGGACCAAACAAGGCAGAAAATTCTGGGATAAATAAATCTGGTATTCACATTATACAACAAAATGATTGTACTTCAAAAAGGAAACAAACAGTAACTCACGTGGGGCATGGTTTTTTAGAACTGTAAGAACTGATCAGTTTTCTGGGTTCCTCTCCTGTAGGTGTGTGAAGTCCACAGAAGCCAGTGCTGCAGAAGGAAAAAAAGCCACATTAGACTTGGCTCACAGCCCACAAAATTAACTCCTCAGAACTACCTTTATGTCCCCCACTTTTGGGAGTTTGGAAAAAATCTCAGTCCTTCCAACAAACCCAATGGAAGCCAGCAGAAAGGATTCAGGCCAGACCTTTCCTTAATCTCCATGGTAAACAGGTAAAAAGTAGGTGCTGCTACTTTCCCACAGCATCTTCTCCTCCACAGTAGCACAGGGACATGCCCAGGGAGCCCTACACTATCCCCCTGGACCCCAACACTAAGTGAGGTGCTTTGCTCCCAATCTTAGGAAGGGGCTTCAGAGACCAAAATGTGGCCTCCTTTCAGACATCATGAACATCAGCTAGACTCACAGACATTGGATAGACACATCAGGGTCAACAGATGAAAACAGTCTCTATCAGAACACAAATGCCTGAGTTCATGGAGTCACAGCCTCATCCTGATTTATGATTCCCAGAATCTTGCAGTCAAGCATACCCTAAGTCTCAATCATGACAATTTGTAATTTTCTTCCTTAAGCATGTGAGAGCCTCTTTCTGAGGCTATCTAGGGGGAGGTCCTACCCTAAGTCACCTCATTAGCATGAACTCAGATGTGATCAAAAGTGGTTTATTATGCACAACAAGAGACATTCTCATCACTCAAAATATTCCAAAGATTTTTAGGAGCTCTGTGCCAGAAACAAAGAACAAAGACCAAATTTATTTATTCTTCCTGTTGCTGTTCAGATGGGATCTCTCTCTATTGCCCAGGCTGGAGTGCAGTGGTAGGATCACAGCTCATTGCACCTTTGACCTCCTGGGCACAAGTGATCCTAACTCAACCTCCTACCTCAACCTCCTGATAGCTGGGAACCACAGGTGCACACCACCACAACCATCAAATTTTTAAAAATATTTTGTAGAAATGGGGGGCTTGCTATGTTGCTCAGGATGGTCTTTAACTCCTGGGCTCAAGCAATCCTCTCGCTTCAGCCTCCCTAAGTGCTGAGATTACAGGCATGAGCCACTATGCCCAGCCTGTATTTCTTATTATACCACAAATACTAATACAAAATTCTGAAATAAAATACTAGGAAACAAAAATCCACAAGCACATTTTTTTTTTTAAAGTCATGATTAACTTGAGCCCAGTATCAAAAAGTTGATTTGATATTAGAATGTACATTGATATAATTCATGATGAAACCACCTCTGTAGAATCATAAACAATGAGAAAAATCTAACATGACTGACTCCATTTTGCTTCTGAACTTACAGGCTAAAATTTTGTTTTACTTATTCTAGTATGGAGGTTGTGATAACTATGAGAGGGCTTTAGTTTATAGTTAAACTTGGAGGCAAGGAAAGCTGACTCCCCTCCTTGCTTGGAGACTAGAGGTACATTAATAAAGCAAGGTTAAAATTATGGCAGAGGCTTGGATTTTGCTAAAGACTGGGCATAAACAATGACCTGCCAGTGCTTAGTTTCTTTTTTTGTAAACTGCTTACTTCCCCAGTCACAGTAACTGCGGGTCACAAAATTTATAATTTTTCTCAAGTACTCCTATAGATAATAACACATTCATGAAACCTAAACAACTGGTCTTTGAGATATTTTTCCAGATTTAGCATTTTGGTAGGCCAAGAGATGCCAGCTGCTCCTGAGAACTACCCCTACCAGCTTCTGGAAGTGACTCAGCTGTCTGAAGACACCATTAGAAGCTCCCGTGATTTCATCGCCAGCCAATCAATTTCTCCAGTTCCCCAGCCCTCTGCCTGCCAAAGTACCCTTTAGAAACCCTAGCCTACAAATTCATGGTGAGATGGGCTTGAGAGATTTCTTCCAATTCTTGCTTGGACAGCCCTGAAATAATGACAATAATAATAATAATTATTATTGTTATTTGAGACACAGTCTCACTCTGTCACCCAGGCTGGAGTGCAGTGGCAAAATCTCGGCTCACTGCAACCTTTGCCTCCCGGGTTCAAGGGATTCTCCTGCCTCAGCCTCCCAAGTAGTTGGGACTACAGGTGTGCACCACCACACCCAACTAATTTTTGTATTTTTAGTAGAAATGGGGTTTCACCATGTTGATCAAGATGGTCTCGATCTCTTGACCTCGTGATCCGCCCACCTCGGCCTCCCAAAGTGCTGAGATTACAAGCGTGAGCCATTGCATGTGGACCCCAAGATTATTAAATTATGTTTTTGCTACAATATCTGCTGTTCTCATTGGTTTTGGGGGAGCAACAGGCAGGAACAACCTATCAGGCTGTGACAATGATAATAATGAATCTGTGGAAAAGAATCATATTATCTCTGTAAGCATCAAAAAACATTGGGAAAATTCACTATCCATTCCTGAAAAACACAAAAAATAGAAATTGATGGCTATTTTAACACGATAGAAACAAGGCAAGGATACTCATGACTTTCACTACCATCTACCATTATATGAAACGGTTTATCAACCAATGTAAAAAGACAATAAGCAATAAGAACAGGAAAAGAAGATGTGAAACCCTCTCTATATGCAGATATGATCACATGCCTGAGAAAAACCCATGAGACTCAATGAAAACAAAAACCTCCAACAAATAAGAGAACTTAAACTAGCAGGATATAAAGCTAGCATTAAAAGAAATGGCGTTTATATATAAAACAATAACTACACAGAAAATATAACAAAAGTCATAAAAAAGGCAAAATACCAAGGCATAAGCTTAATAAGAATGCATAAAACATACATGAGAAAAAACGTAAACTACTCCTGTAACACATAAAAATAGATTTTAACAAATGGCTAGAATAATGTTTCTCAACCTGGTTTCCATTATCTTCCCCACAGGAGCGATTTTAGACATTTATTTTCTAAATCATACCCCCAAGATGAAATTTTAATAGGAAAAATATACTAGATATCTATTTATGTGCTATATATGTATACCTGTGCTTTATAAATAAAAAGGATAAGTATAGAGCTTATTCTTTGTATTCAAAACAGGTTAAGAATGACTAAATAAGAATCCTAAGTAAAAATTAAAATGGGCCAGGCACAGTGGTTCAGGCCTGTAATCCCAGCACTTTGGAAAGCCGAGACAGGTTGATCACCTGAGGTCAGGAGTTCGAGACCAGCCTGGCCAACATGGTGAAACTTCATCTCTACTAAAAATACAAAAATTAGCCTGGCATGGTGGCATGCATCTGTTATCCCAGCTACTTGGGAGGCTGAGACAGGAGAATCGCTTGAACCTGGGAGGCAGAGGTTGCTGTGAGCCGAGATCATGCCACTGCACTCCAGCCTGGGCAACAGAACAAGATTCCATCTCAAAAAATAAGAAGAAGGAAAAAAACCTTTTTTTAAAAGTAAAAACAAAACAGCTAATAGCATTTAACTTTATAATTGTATTTGCTAAGTGACTTTTAATTTATTTACTCATAAATTATAATGCATCATATGACATGGAAGTCAGCAATTTATATAACATAAAAGCAATGCAATTTTTAAAATTCACTCAAAACCAGTTTTCCACCAAAAGTAAAACAATGAAAAAATCTATTACTTAAAAATTTTTAGTGAACTTAACTTTTGCTAAATAGAATAAACTTTTAACTAATTAGTTGCTAGATCTTTGTTTAGATATCCTCAATGTTTTGACATTTCAGCACTTGACACAATTGATGGATTTAACAATGTTAAACTTTACCCAAGCCCTGTGATGTTGGAAGACCACCACCATTTCAGATATCCTCCCAGCCTTTGTGCACTGGGAAAGGGTTGAATGCAAATAATCACCCTTCCCGATGTGGCTTACATAATACTCAAGGATGACTCCCTTTTCTTTTTCAACCTATGACAAGGCCAGACAGAACCTCCAAATTCCCATGCTTTGTCTCATAAATGATTAGCTGAAAAATTAGACACCATTGACCAATCTGAGCAAAATGCCCACTAACTTCACTCTACCAACTTCAGTCAGGCTTATTCTCTTCTCCCAGGTCCTGAAACTCTAACCTGTTCTTGATCCTCAGCCAGCATATTAATACAGAACAAACCCCTTACCAGGGATTCAGCCTCTCCCCAGATGACTACAGAAAAGAACATCTCTAGCTCAACTATCCCTCCGTTCATCCCACGCCCCTGAATCTACTTTTTTCTTGCCTGTTTATTATTCCCTATAAAAAAAAGTTCCTTTATGCCTGACCTTGCTGTGCTTGCAGATCTTACGCTTGAACTGTTCTCCCAGTTACAACACCTCTTCCCTTACTGCAATGTTTCTGTGAATAAAGTCATTCCTTACCTAAGTCTGGATTTGTTTTTTTATTTCACAGCTTGAATAACGTTTGTAGAATAATAAAACAAACTATTTTAACTGTAATTTAATTATCCAAGCCATGGCATACACAAAAGCACTGAGGGTCAAATACGAACAACATCCACATGACAGCCAATGTGCACGCAGCACGCCACCTCTTGAAATATGACTTCAAGATTGAGCAAGTTCTCCAACTATAGCCACCCACTTGCCATAATTTTGTAGCACTGATCCTTTTTTTTTTTTTTTTTGGTAGCATTGATCTTGCATACATGTAAAATTTATGAGCTTAACATCTATGTTGCTTGTGTGGTATCAAGAAAAACCAGTAAGAGAGAGGGTAAATAATGAGAAATAGGCTACCCGCAGTGGCTAACACCTGTAATCCCAGCACTTTGGGAGGCCGAGGCAGGTAGATCATAAGGTCAGGAGCTCAAGACCAGACTGCCCAAGGTGGTGAAACCCCCTCTCTACTAAAAATATAAAAATTAGCCAGGGTGGTGGTGGGCGCTTGTAATCCCAGTTACTCAGGAGGCTAAGGCAGAGAATTGCTTGAACAGAATTGGGAGATGGAAGTTGCAGTGAGCCGAGATTGTGCCACTGCATTCCAGCCTGGGCTGGAGTGAGACTCTGTCTTAAAATAATAATAATAATAATAATAGTAATAATAATAATGAGAAATAAGATTTTGTTTCTTATTTTATAGTATAGTTGAGCTTTGAAGCGCCACAAGCCACTGAGATTTTGTCCTCCCTGCTAATCAATTTCATCTCCCTGGAGGCAGTATCATCTTCATTAAGAATACATAGGTTGGCTGGGCATGGTGGCTCACATCTGTAATCCCAGGGAGGCCAAGGCAGGTGGATCACTTGAGGTCAGGAGTTCGAGACCAGTCCCACCAACATGACTACTAAAAATACAAAAATTAGCCAGGCGTAGTTGTGGGCACCTGTAATCCCAGCTACTCAGGAGGCTGAGGCAGAGAACTGCTTGAACCTGGGAGGCAGAGATGCAGTGAGCCAAGATCACACCACTGCACGCCAGCCTGCGTGACAGAGTGAGACTCTGTTTCCTAATAATGATAATAATAACGAGAAATAAGATTCTGCTGGGTATAGTTGAGCTTTGAAACACCACAAGCCATTGTACTATCTAAGATTTTGTCCTCCCCCATAACCAATTTCACATCCTTGGAGGCAATATCATCTTCATTAAGAATACATGGGTTGGCTGGGTGCGGTGGCTCACGCCTGTAACCCCAGGGAGGCTGAGGCAGGTGGATCACCTGAGGTTAGGAGTTTGAGACCAGCCCAGCCAACACAGCTACTAAAAATACAAAAATTAAAATGTTGGATACTGTAAAAAAGAATGAAATCATGTCCTCTGCAGCAGCAGGGATGTGGCTAGAGGCCATTATTCTAAGTGAATTAACACAGAAACAAAACCAAATACCACATGTTCTCATTTCTAAGTGGAAGCTAAGCATTGAGTACACATGGACATAAATATGAGAACATGGACACAGGCAACTACTAGAGCAGAGAGAGGAGGAGGGCAAGGGATGAAAACCCACCTATCAGGTACCCTGCTCACTACCTTGGTGACTAGATTATTCATATCCCAAACGTCAGCATCACACAATACACCCATGCAACAAACTTGTACATGCACCCCCCTGAATCTAAAATTAAAAGTTGAAATTTTATTTTTAAATAGTTGGATACTGGCATATGAATGAAACAAAAAGGTTAATGTAACAGAATACAATCTCTCATCTCTCGGGAAAGATGGATTATTCAGTAAATGTTACTAGAGAAAGGTAAAATTGGATCCCCATTTTATACCACATACCAAAGTTAACTTCAAATGTATAAGAGATCTAAATATTAAAAAATAAATCAGCCGGACACAGTGGCTCATGCCTGTAATTCTAGCACTTTGGGAGGCCAAGGCAGGTGGATCACCTGAGGTCAGGAGTTTGCAACCAGCTTGGCCAACATGGCAAAAGCCAGTCTCTAGGAAATACACAAAATTTAGCTGGGCATGGTGGCAGGTGCCTGTGGTCCCACCTGCTTGGGAGGCTAAGGCAGAAGAATCATTTGAAGCCAGGATGCGGGGTTTACAGAGAGCCAAGATCTTGCCACTGCACTACAGCCTGGGTGACAACAGCAAAACTCCATCTCAAAGAAAAAAAAAATCATAAAAATGCTAAAAGGAAAAACAGACTGTCATTCTTAACTTCAGAGGGGAAAATTCTATGTCTTACGATCATATGAATAAATGTTACTACATTTAAAAATTGCCTAAGGAATACAAACAGAAAGATGAAAAAATGGGAGAAAATATCCGCAACTTAAAGCAAAAACAGAGACTCCTAAAATCCAAAGAGCTGTATTTTAAAAATCAAGAGAAAACAAGAGAAAAGATAGAAAGTCATTATTTTAAATGGACAATAGGCAATTCACAAAAGAGAAAAGTTAATGGCCATTAAACATTTAAAATATGTTCATCCTCATTTAAATAAGAGAAATTCAAATTGAAACTAAATTGAGAAGACTTCTGATTCCAATACCATTAAGATCCTATTGGACTAACTTCCTTAAAGCTATACATATAGATCTGGACATAATACAAAAAGCAACTAACTGAAGGTGCTGGGCAACGAACTGAAGTAGTATTCCTACAAAAAAATGCACACTTGAATTGAATCATGAAGAAACAACAAACACATATAAACTAAGAGACAATCTACAAAACAACTGGCCTGTAGTTTTCAAAAAAGTCAGGATCACAAAAGATCAAAGAAAAGTCCAGGAATTGTTTCTGATTAAAACAGACTAAAGAGAGGTGATAACTAAATGAAATATTTGATCCTAGATATGACTCTGGATTGGATGCCAGATAAGGGGCAAAAAAGGCTATAAGGACAAAATTAGAAAAATTGGTGAAATTCTTCTATGAACTCTGGATTAGACAATTATTATATCTCTGCTACATTTCTTCATTGTAATCAATGAACTACAGTTATAGTCCCTGTGCTCAGAAAATACAGTAATATAATTATAGATAAAGGAAAATGATGTCTGAAAATTGCTATCAAGTAGTTCAGAAGAAAAGTATATATGTAGAGAGAATTAGCAAACAAAAAGCAAAATGTTAAAAACTGGTAAATATATAAGGGCATAGGAGAGTTTTTTCTACTATTTTTGCAAATTTTCTGTAAGTGTAATATTATATCAAAATAAATTTTTCAAAAAAATCACTCCTATGTGAGTATTGATTTTTAATTAAGAGACTAAAGAGGCATAACCAAATGTAATCCATGAAGCTTAAATAAAGCAAAATATAAAAACCAAAAGAAATCTAAAATGCATTCTCTATCTTAACAGTAGTTACAGTTGTTGTTTTCAAACAATTCTATTTTAGAATAAAGAACATAAATTATATTAATGTTTTTGCAACCAATATTGTTAGCATAAGAGAGAGATATAAGTATAAAATCAAATAAGAAAATACTCTATTACTTGCCTGAACTGAAATATTATTATAAATTCATGATTCATGATTTATAGTTTAAGAACAAGTTATTAGCTTTGTTCCATGAAATGGCCTGCAATAAATGACAGCCCTATGGCAATGAGAAACTCTAATGCCCACACAGTGGTCACTGTATACTATATACCACAGGAGGAATCAAAACTCCTGAGAGAAATGGCTCATTTCAGGCCTGGCACAGGAAATGTACAAGGTGATCTTGGGATCTGTTCTGCCAGAAAGCAAAATACACTATCAGCTCCACTAGAATCATGTCAGAAAGACATAGGAACTGCCTGGAAAGGACTACCACTGGCTTAATAAAGAGCAGTTTGATATAAAAAAGAATAATGCTAGCAATAGTTAAAAACAAATGGTATTCAAATCAAACTCACTCACTTTTGGAATTCCTTAGAAGTTTGTAGGGCATCAACTCATTTATCTGAAAATTAGTACATAAAAATAAAGAATCAAATCAATTAATCTGCCTTTCCATATGTACTGTTTTTGTTTTTTTTTTTTTTGAGAACGAGTTTCACTCTTGTTGCCCAGGCTGGAGTACAACGGTGGGATCTCAGCCGCAACCTCCACCTCCCAGTTTCGAGCAATTCTCCTGCCTCAGTCTCCTGAGTAGCTAGGATTACAGGCATGTACCACTACGCCTGGCTAATTTTGTATTTTCAGTAGAGATGGAGTTTCTCCATGTTGGTCAGACTGGGATTACAGGCGTGAGCCACCAGGCCTGGCCATAAACTGTATTTTACAATAATCAAATACCTGATGAAGAAAAGTTCTTATATATAGAAGAACTGTAACTAATAAATGCAGAAGGAATTGAGAGAATTTTTACAAATCACCATATGTAACCCTTAATGAAATAATGGGCAGGGCGTGGTGCCTCATGCCTGTAATCCCAGCACTTTGGGAGGCTGAGGTGGGTGGATGACATGAGGTCAGGAATTGGAAACCAGCCTGGGCAATATGGTGACACCCCATCTCCACTAAAAATACAAAAATTAGCTGGGCATGGTGGCACATGCCTGTAATCCCAGCTACTTGGGAAGCTGAGGCAGGAGAATCACTTGAACCAGGAGCAGGAGGCGGCAGTGAGCCAAGATCGCACTGCTGCATTCCAGCCTGGGTGACAGAGGAAAAAAAAAAATGAATGAATCTTGGTATCAATGATAAGTGGACGTTATAATCTTTAGGTCAGTGCTTCTTATCCTTTTTAAAATTTTTCATGGCCATATCCCTAGGAGCCTTTTTAGATACTTTTCTCTAATAGCCACCACTCTCATGAAATTTGATTACCATAAATATATATATATATATATATATATATATATATTCTCTACTGTGGCCCTTTGGAGGACCACAGATCATTGTAGTATCTATGAGTTTTTGTCCTCTTCCTTGTCAAAAACAAGTTTGAGATATCCTCCACCCTCACTGAGAACGCCTGCTAATTTAGGTGCAAAAAAGGAAAGGATTAAATGAACAACATTTAAACACATCAATATGACATCACTGAAAGTGGGACACCAGACTGTAAGGGCCTCACGATGTGATGTAACAGGAAGTGCACAGTGCCAACTATGAATTACTTTTCCCTAAAAAGTAATTTAGGGAAAATCTGATCTGAATCTGATCAAGCCTCTAGATCTAACTGCCTGTTTACAGAAATATGAAGGAATGGAAAAAAAATTATATGACAGTACAAGGAAGCAATTAGCTAAAAGCAGAATACAGAATATTCTACAGGACAAATGATCTAGTTTTTCTACACATCAGCAGCATCAATTAAAACAAACCAAACCAAAACACAGGAGGGAAACTGTCATGGATTAAAGAAGTTTAAGAGTTTTGGCCTCCAAGTGCAATGTGTGAACTCTATCTTGATCCAGATTTGAACAAACCTACTGTAGAAATATGTCTTTGAAAGAATTGGGAAAATTTGAATATGGGGGTATACCCATATTCAAAAATTTTTTATTTCATATTATGAACTAACCACCACACTGTTATACCAACATAAGAAACAAACTTATTGTTAGTTTTGTTTGTTTGTTTTTGAGATGGAGTCTTGCTCTGTCGCCAGGCTGAAGTGCAATGGTGTGATCTTGGCTCACTGCTACCTCCGTCTTCTGGGTTCAAGCAATTCTCCTGCCTCAGTCTCCCAAGTAGCTGGGATTACAGGCACCTGCCACCATGCCCAGCTAAATTTTGTATTTTTAGTAGAGATGGGGTTTCATAATGTTGGCCAGGCTGCTCCAGAACTCCTGACCTTGTGATCCACCAGCCTCGGTTTCCCAAAGTGCTGAGATTACAGGCATGAGCCACGACACCCGGCCCTGTTAGTTATTTTTTTAATGTTGATATTAACAGCATCGTAGTTATTTTAAAATATAATGTCCTTTTTGGTCGTATATGTATAGGAGGATAAAATACAATTTTGAAATGCTACAGGAAAATAGGGGGAAGGATTGATACAAAGGTATTTACAAATGTTTTTAACTACAGCTAGGTGTTGGACATATTGGGGTTTGTAGTATTCTCTATGCTGCTTGACAACATCCACAATAGTTAAAATTTAAAAAGTTTTCAAATTTCCCCTCCAGAAAAATAGCTATTTTTCATCAAAACGTTAGACCATTAGGTGGAAAGGAGAGGTGTAGTGTGGCTGGGGAGTAGAGCTAGACTGACTAACCCATTCCCGGAGCATCATTTATGGGGTGCCTAAGGACCAGTCACTAGAATGGCTGGTTCTTCCTTAGGAAGACGTTGCTGGAGGTAGAAAATGTTTCGGAAAGGAAGAAATGTGAGGTTAGAAAGAAAATAGGAACTTCACACAAGACTTTCAGAAGTGCTATATTCTTTTCCTCTGGGTGCCTCTTAGAAAACACAGAAAGAGAAAAGAAAAAAGAATCATAGAACATCAAAGCTCTCACAGCAGACAAAACAATTTAGAATCACACCAACCTCAAGAGAGGGATTAGTCTTCCCCACAGGGCTCTCAAGCTAGAATAGTACATCTTTAACAGTGGTCTTTTCTTAAGACACCTCCAGGGGTAAAGCCTCACTACCAGGGAAACTTCAAAAGAGGCTCTTTCTCTGCCAAGGAACTGCAGCAGCCGTAGTCGCGCGATTCTCAGCCGTCCGTGTCACACGAGGAGTACTGACGCCCGGGAGGGGCCAAGGGGCAGGAGCATTACCAGGCGGCACGTGAGCCCACCCCGCGGCCGCACAAGCGCACACGCACACGTCCAGAGCGGAGGAACACTACTAGTAACACACGCCTCTCTAGGCTCCCTATCCCAAAGTGATGGTGCCGATTTTACCCGCGGATAGGGGCTCCAGGGTGCACACTCATAAATTCGGAAAGGAGGAACACAACTAGCAACACGCCCCCGCCGCTCCCGGAACCAAAGTGACGGTGCCGACACCCCACTGCACTCGCAAGGCCAACGTCCATAAGTAATTAGCCTAGAGCACTGTCCCTTTCCTGTCAGCACCGAGCCCCAGCCAGGACACCGGTATTCCCAGCACCATATAGGAGTTTCTTTTTCGAAGCTCCAACCCAAAACCGGCGAGCTTCTCCGGCTGAGGCCACCCACTCACCTGACAGGGGCAGACAAGCTCCATGCGTCAAGACGTAACGCCGTAAGTGTACAACGCGTAAGTGACGTGGGGGCCTTCGGGAAACGTAGTCTACAGCAGGAAACTGGCCGGGTTGTGTCTGCGCAGGCCCAGCGACTGTCATAGAGTCCAGCACTCCAGAACGGAGCGATCCCTGAGGTTCCTTTGCTCGAACTGTTCGTCTTACCCTGCTACGGTCTGAGCCTACCCTATTTCATCATACTAAAGTAACGCCCCAGAAATTCCAGAGAATCTCACACAAAGAGGTTGAGTCTTGCCGTGGTGCCTTCAGGGGAATGTCGTCCCGGGATAGAAGAGCTGCAAAAGGCTGTCAGGTATGGTCTGGATTTCTCTCTGACAGAGAGCTCTGGCCGTGACGCAGTGGCCACGATATCGGGTTGCTGCTCAACGGTGTTCGGAAGTGTGACGCATTCTTCACGGCCGTGTGTGTGTCTGTGGGCGCGCGTGTCCGTGTCCGAGTGTCCTCTGTGGGAGCAGAGGGACCTTGGCCATGCCCGTGTGATGTGCGTCATATTGTGCTTGACACTGTGACAGAGGCTATTAGTGGCGCATTTAGGATTGTGTGCGGAAGGGTCTTGGGAATGGTTTGATTATAGCTTTGAGGGTGATGTCTGTGATTAACCAGATTCAGCATGCGACTGAGTATCTTATAACCTGTAAGAAATTGATTTTTCTTTGCATGGTCATGAATTTAAGATAGATTCCTATGAAATTATATAAATTTAGTGAACGATGCATTGAGAGTTCACCTGTGGCAATGAATGTGTGAGCACAATACTGTGAGAATGGGCACGATTGTATGCAGAGCTGTGTTACAGTGATACCTCCTGGCTTCAGTTTTCTCACCTGCAAAGTGAGGGTGTCAATCGTTTATTGCTTTGGAACAATGCTTTTTAATACAAATTTCTGCAAAACTGGGTTCCATTTTTTTAAATATCTGTGCTCTCCACTACAGTAACCACTCGCTACATATGGCTATTGAGAAATTGAAATGTGGCTGGTTTGACTGAGGAACTGAATTTTTAAAATTTTGTTCAATTTTAATAAATCTAAATGTAAACAGCTATATATGGCTAGTGATCTTCCTACTGAACAGTACAATCTGGAGCATTAATTTGTCTTCAATATTTGAAGGGGGTAAAAACTTAATTCATCTAACAAATGTTTGAAAAATGAAATTCTTAAAATTTCTTTTTTAAATTTGAGATAATTGTACATTCATATGAGGCTGTAAGAAATAATAGAGACATTGTGTGTTGTTCTCAGCTTAGTCTTCTCCAATGAGAACATCTTGCAGTACTATCGTATGACAACCAGGATGTTGACACTGATCAAAACAGATCATTTCCATCACCACAAAGATGTGTTGTGTTGCCCTTTTATAGACACATGCACTTTCTTCCTTCTTGTTTGAAGATATTCGTGTCAACATTAATGATAATGTGGGCATACCTCATTTTATTGTGAGTCATTTTATGCAGATACTGTGTTTGTTTTAAAGAGATAGGGTCAGCCAGGCACGGTGTAATCTCCGAACTTTGGGAGGCCAAGGCGAGCAGATCATGAGGTCAGGAGTTCTAGACTAGTCTGACCAACATGATGAAACCCTGTCTCTACTAAAAATACAAAAATTAGCTGGGTGTGGTGGCGCATGCCTATTATCCCAGCTACCCAGGAAGCTGAGGCAGGAGAATCACTTGAACCCGGGAGGCAAAGGTTGCAGTGAGCCGAGATCGTGCCATTGCATTCCAGCCTGGGTGACAGCGTGAAACTCCATCTCAAAAAAAAAAAAAAAAAAAAAAAAAAAAAAGAGACAGGGTCTCACTGTCACCCAGGCTGGAGTGCAGTGGTGCAGTTATAGCTCACTGTAGCCTCGAATTCCTGGGTTCAAGGGATCCTCCTACCTCAGCCTCCCAAGATACTGTTTTTTATAAATTGAAGGTTTGTGGCAACCCTGTATTGGGCAAATCGATCAGCTCCATTTTTTTCAGCAGTATATGCTGACTTCCTGTCTGTCACATTTTGGTAATTCTTGCAATATTTCAAATTGTTTATTAATATTGTATCTCTTAAGGTGATCTGTGATCAGTGATCTTTGATGTCACTGTTGTAACTGTTTTGGGGCTTCACAAACCATGTCCATATAAGTTGGCAAACTTAATCCATAAATGTGTGTGTTCTGACTGCTCTAGCAACCAGCTCTTCCCCCATCTCTCTCCTGTCTTCAGGCCTTCCTGAGACACAGGTCTATTGAGTTAGGCTAGTTAATAACCCTACAGTGGGCCGGGTGTGGTGGCTCATACCTGTAATCCCAGCACTTTGGGAGGTTGAAGCGGGTGGATCAATCACGAGGTCAGGAGTTCGAGACCAGCCTGGCTAATATGGTGAAACTCCGTCTCTACTAAAAGTACAAAAAATTAGCCGGGCGTGGTGGCGCACACCTGTAGTCCCAGCTACTCGGGAGGTTGAGGCAGGGAGGACTGCTTGAACCTGGGAGGCGGAGCTTGTGGTGAGCTGAGATCGTGCCACTGCGCTCTAGCCTGGTGACAGAGCAAAATTTTGTCTCAAAAACAAACAAATAAATAAAAATAATCCTATGGTGGCCTCTAAACGTTCAAGTGAAAGAAAGAGTTGCACGTCTCTCAACTTTAAGTCAAAACCTGAAAATGGTTAAGCTTAGTGAGGAAGGCATGTCAAAAGCTGAGACAGGCTAAAAGCCAGGCCTCTTGCATCAAACAACCACACCGTGAATACAAAGGAAAAGATCTTGAAGGAAACTAAAAGTGCTATGCCAGTGAACACATGAATGATAAGAAAGTCAAACAGCTTTATTACCGACAGGGCAACAGGTTCTTACATTTCACACCAAAGGCACAAGCAACAAAGGAAAAAATAGATAAATTAGACCTTATCAAAACTAAAACTTTTATGCTTTAATTAAATGATACTATCAAGAAAGTTAAAAGACAGTACACCTGTAATCCCAGCACTTTGGGAGGACAGGGTGGGTAGATCACTTGAGGCCAGGAGTTCAAGACTGGCCTGTCAACATATTGGCCAACTGTCTCTACTAAAAATACAAAAAATTAGATGGGCATGGTGGGTCATGCCTGTAATCCCAGCTATTTAGGAGGCTGAGGCATGAGAATCACCTCAGCCCGAGAGGCGGAGGTTGCAGTGGGCCAAGATCACACCACTGTACTCCAGTCTGGGTGATGGAGTCGGACCCTGTCTCAAAATTTTTTTTAAAGATAGTACAGAATGGAAGAAAATAGTTACAAATTACATATCTGATAATGATCCAGTATCCAGAATGTAAAGAACTCTTACAACTTAAAAACAAAAAAGACAGCTCAATTAAAAAATGGATAAAGGACTTGAATGCACATTTCTTCAAAGATAATATATAAATGGCAAATAAACATATGAAAAATCATTAACATTATTAGTCATTAGGGAAATGCAAATCCAAACCACTCTGAGGTGCCATTTCATACCCACTAAGATGAGAATAACAATTTTTTTAAAAAAAAAGGAAAGAAATAGGTTATTGAATCTGTGGATAAATTGGAACCCTTAGTTCATTGCTTCAAGATTTGAAGAGGGTGAAAAACTTAATTCATCCAGCAAATATTTGAAAAATGAAATTCTTAAAATTCTTAAAATTTGTTTATTTTTTGAGAGTAAAAATAATAATGCTGGTAAGAATGTAAAATGGTACAGCTGCAGGAAATAGTTTTGTGGTTCCTCAAATAGTTAAACATAGAATTGCTGTTTTACCCAATAATCCCACTCGAGGGTATTTTACCCAAAGGAATTGAAAACATGCTTTCAAGCAAAAACGTGTACATGAATGTTGATAGCAGCCCTACTTACAAAAGCCAAAAGGCTGAAACAACCCAAATGTCCATCCACTGATGAGTGGAGAAAGAAAATGTTCATCCATCCAATGGAGTATTATTCAGCCATAAAATGAAGTTAATTACTGCTTTAAAACCCTACGCTGAGTGAAAGAAGACAGACACGAGATCACATATTGTGTGATTCCTTTATATGGGAAATCCAGAACAAGCAAATGCATAGAGACAGAATCAGATTAGTGATTGCCAGGAGCTAGGGTAAGGGAGAGAATAAGAGTAACTGCTTAATATATATGAGATTTCCCTTTGGAGGATGAAATGTTTGGAGCTAGATAGAGGTGATCTGCACAACAATGTGAATGTACTAAATGCCCCTGAAGTGTATTCTTTAAAATGGCTAATGTCATGTGCATTTTACCTCAGAAAAAAGAAAAAAGCCTTATTAGCCTGAATTTGTTGAATTTCGTCATCATATTTCATTCATTATTACATTCATTCCTTCTCATTCTCTCTACTCTCTGAACTCTAATATTTTCATAAATTGAGAAAATACAGTAATTCCTGTAATGCCACCACCTAGATACAACTACTGTGAGCATTACATTTAAAATTGTTTACCTGTTTTTTTAATGAATGGGCACATATGAAATGTATATTTTTCACTACACATATTGTTTTATAACTAACCATCTTAGAACAACATGTAATGAACATGGGATCTAAATAATGAACTGTATCAGGAACTGGCAAATTATAGCCAGCCCTGAAACCAGATTCAGCCCTCTGTCTTTTTTTGTACAGCCTGCAAGGTAATGATGGTTTTTATGTTTTTAAATGGTAGGGATGAAAATATTATTTCAAGACACGTTAAAATTATATGAATTCCAGATTTCCATATTCATAAAAGTAATATTGGAACACTGTCACATTTTTTAATTTATCAATTTTCTCTGACTCCTTTTGCACTATGTGGTAACATTGCATACTTCTGGTATGCTGAATGGCCCACAAAGCCTGAAATATTTATTATGCGGTTATTTACAGGAAAAGTTTGCTGACTCCCAATCTATATTATTTCTGATGGCTAATTTATTTTCTATTATGTGAATACACTAGAATTTATTTAACCTGTTCTTTATTCAAGTCTAATTTATGTTTTTATCTAGCTTTTTCCATTTTAAAATTATCTGCACCTGCCTGCATATATTCTAGTGAACATATATAATCATTTTCCTTAGACAGGGTTCTAGGAGTGGGATTACTGAAATATCTGGCTCACATCATTAAATTCTGCTAATATAAATTTCTACTTTACCCTCTTTCAGGTGGCAGCAGCGTATAACATTGTGTGAGGCTATCTATTTTACTCCAGTTTAACACGTTATCATAAGTCTTTTAAATGTTACTGTGTTGTAAATGTAAAATGCTATCTGCCACTTTAACATACATTATCTTAATGAGTAGCAACATTTAAGCGCTTTTAGTCATTACTTCTGTTACTATTCACGCTTGGGTTTCATGAGGTATAGTAAGAAATTCTGGGTATCAGTGACAGGAGCACAACTGAAAAAGAACTGGCTTTGTAATTGGAGAATTGTTGATTCAGAATTCACATGTCTTGTTTATTAGCAGTGGACTTAGGCTGCTGGTTTTCTGATGTTGGAGAGAATAATGACATTACAGGGCTGTTCTAAGGGTTAAATATCTATATATAAGGTATGCATCACATAAAAGTTGATTTTTTTTATTACTGCCAGGGTCATAAATTTACTTCTCCCTTCAGTTTGAGTACTGAGGGAGAAGGCAGGGTGAATAATGTCCTGCAACTCTTCCAATTGAGGGAAATGAGCAGTGGTGAGCCCTGAGGACTGTGGGCGTTCCAGTTCAGGCTAGGAGAAGGGATCCCGGTATGCAAGTATAATTTTGCAATGATAAAGGCCATTATGAATTGTCTATGTCAGGGATCAGCAAATTTTTTTTATAGAAGGCCAAATAGGAAGTATTGCAGGCTGTGTGGCCCATACAGTCTCCATTGCAACTACTCAACTTGGCGATTGTAGCTTTCTGAAAGTAGCCAGAGTCAGGAGTAAACAAATGAGCATAGCTGTGTTCCATTCCAACTTTATTTACAAAAGCATATGGGCAGGCCAGATTTGGCCCATAGGCCATAGGTTGCGAACTCCTAGTCTGTTCTATCTTTCATCTTTAAGTCAGGGGGAGGCCAGGAAGCTCCTAAGGCCATGAAGGCATCCTGCTTTGGATAATGTGGTCTGTCCCCTTTGGATGGTGAGAATCGAGGGAAGAGATTCTACTCTAGGCAGCTCTGAACATCCCAGCCTTGGGCCTAGATAAGTAACCTCATAGTGGGGATTGGCCCAGAACTCTCCTGCTGAAATATTGGTCATGTGTTCTAATTCAGGAGAACCCCTACACTGTGTCCATCCTCCTACAGCCAGCTTCCCTTGGTGTGGTGAGAGTGTGTCGGAGGGAGGTGAGGCAAGTTTAGGGGGAGGTGTTTGCAAGCAACAATGGAAAATAGAAGATTATTAATTTATATCATGTTGTTATCTCTGCAGCAAGCCTAGTCTCATTGCCTCATTTTTTTCTCCTCTAACTCAGGCTTCTCAGAACTTTGTTTCTCCAGCAGAAGAACCCTGGGAAAGACTGACAAGTTCTTGTGAGTCTAAAACCATGGCCCATGTAAGTTACAGTTTCTCTTTCCTTCTTTAGACTCTTTTGTTTTTAAAGATCATGTGAACATTTTCACTCTTTATGCTGACACTTCTTTTTTTTTCTTTTGTTTTGTTTTGTTTTGTTTTTTTCTACTTACTTATCTCAATACTGATACTTCTTAACAAAATTTTTTTTTTTTTGTCTTATTCTGTCGCCAGACTAGAGTTCAGTGGTGCAATCTCAACTCACTGCAACATCGGCTCCTGGGTTCAAGCAATTCCCTTGCCTCACCCTCCTGAGTAGCTGGGATTATAGGCGTGTGCCACAACTCCCAGCTAACTTTTTGTCTTTTAGTAGAGACAGGGTTTCACCATGTTCGCTAGGATGGTCTAGATCTCCTGACCTTGTGATCTGCCCACCTGGGCCTCCCAAAGTGCTGGGATTACAGGCATGAGCCACTGTGCCCGGCCCAGAAGTTTTTCTTACTCCCCCACACTCCCAAGCCCCTCCAGTGTGCCCCCTCTCTTTCTTAACCAATATTCACATGCGCATTGACCAAATCATTCAGGGTACTCAGTCTCTGTCTAGAGCAGAGATGGAGCAGACATGAAGTTCCTACAGGGAGGCACTTTACCATCCTTTGTCAGATCTGAGGTGTAATGAAACCAAGAATGGACTCATTTGACTACACACAGGAAAGCACTGAAGTTTTCCACAGATCCTACGTCTAGATAAAACGCAGTTTAATATTGATTGGCCTCAGTTTCAGTATGTAGTTGGGGCCTGCTTATAGAGAGGCCAGGGGGTCTTTCCTGAGAATCTCTAGACAAAAACCTATAATAAGATGCATTTTGTGGTTGAACGGAATGTGCTAGTCTTGACATCAGTATGATTCTCGTTCATTACATCAGTATTAATCTCAAGAACAAAGAAGGTATGTAGTACTTATAAGAAAATCATCCAGATACATAAATATTAGATAACTGTATTCTCCCAGATTTGCAGTGAGGTACTATGGACTTGAGCTTCTGAGTTTGCCACTGTACTCCAGGCAACAGAGTGAGACCCCTGTCTTGACTGATCAATCGACTGATCGATAGATAGACAGATAGATAGATAAACTTGAAGGAAAAAGAGGAGGTAGGATTCTTCTTTTTTTAGTTTATTTATTAAGTGGTTTTTCTTATTTATTATTAAGTAATAATTTATTGAGGATTTTGAGGTAGAAATATAGTTTATGTGCTTGTATCCAGTTTAAATGAATTGGGAAACATGTATTTGTTCCCAGAAATGTTTTGAGTAGTTCAAGAACCCTATATTATATAGGAAATTTTGTATACAGAAGCTGGATTCTTCAAGAAAATGAGGTGACTCTGCTTTAGAATACGGGGTTCCTTTCTTCTACCTTTATCATAAGCTTTCAGCCCCAGCATAGAGTTTGGTATAGTTTCCCTTGCTGCAATGAAACCTTCTATCTCTTTTTCTTCTTTTTAAAATACTTGTTCTGTAATTTCACCAGTAATATGTTGGTTTATGCTTCAGGCATTGGTGACGTTCAGGGATGTGGCTATAGACTTCTCTCAGAAGGAATGGGAGTGCCTGGACCCTACTCAGAGGAAATTGTACAGAGATGTCATGTTGGAGAATTACAGTAACTTGGTCTCAGTGGGTAAGGTCACCTACGTCAAATAACGTAGACTCTGCTCTCTGAAATAGTAGCTTTCTCTTCCACAAATTTAGGACTAATTATTAAGAAACTAGCTGAATTTCTTCTCTCTTCCTCAAGAAATTGACTGAACTTTGATGGTTTGTGAATGGCACTTCCACTAAATGCCTTCATTTTCACCATACCTCACTGAGCCTTATGAAATGTTCCTTAATCCATTCCTGTAATTGCGTCTTCCTTAATAGTTAAGAGACTGGATTTGAATTTGGGGGCATTTACTCCAAAACCAATGTCAGTGAAATCAGGTTTCACATTGCATTTGAGCTCAGAATTGCTATGGATGCTCTGTTATTTGGTAACCTGTCTGCGAAGATAACAGCCACATCCAGGGTGTACAATTTATATGTCATGGTTTAGACCAACAAAATTGATTTAAAATTAAAGTGAATGCATTCTACTTCCTAAAACAAACATTTTCTTTTACTGATTTGTGATTGAAAGTTTTACCTATTGGGTACTATACTCAGTACCTGGGTGGTGAAATCAAATGTACCTCAAACCTCAGCATCACACAATATTCCTAGGTAACAAACCTGCATATGTGACCCCTGTATCTAAAATAAAAGTTGAAATTAAAGTAAAATAAAATCTATTAACTTAGCATCTAATTTTAAATGAATATCTTAGCAAGAACCTAGAAATACCGTAGGAAGTGTCTTGTTTTGCTCTAAGTTAAATTAAGAATGACAAAAATAATAATAGCTAATAGAGTGCTTACTACATAGCAGGCACTGTTCTAAGTATTAGCTATGATGTAGGTACTACTTTTATTTTCCTTTTACAGATGAGAAAACTGAGGACCAAAGAATTTAAGCAGTTTGTTTACAATCATTAGTCCATAGGTAGCAGAGCAGAATTTGGACCCACATAGGCTGGCTTCAGAGTCTGTGCCCTCAATAACTACTGCCTCTCAATAGAGCCAGCCTGTATGAGTTTTAATTCCAAAATGTATTAAAATTCTCCTGGATGAATTTTAATTCCCCTGCCCATCAAGTTTCTTTATTCTCTGGGATCCTGAGGTTACACTAAGTTGAATATTCTTTAATCCTATCAGTTTTCTCTGAAGTCTTTATTGAAATCACGTTGATCCATATAAATTTAACCAAGTCTCAAACTGTTTTTGAACTTGCAATGTTTTACTTCTATATATTTTTTTATTTCTCTCTTATAAGCAGGATATTCTGGCTCAAAGCCAGATGTGATTACCCTATTGGAGCAAGGGAAAGAGCCCTGCGTGGCGGTGAGGGATACCACAGGAAGACAGTACCCAGGTGAGTTGAGAGTTCATCAGGCAGATAGGGGCTCTCATTGCCAGTCATGACCAGCTGGTGAGGGAGCATATACAGGCTTTGCATGCTGTTTAGGGAGTTCCTCTCAGAGGCCTCAGGGCTTTGGAGAAAAGGCCTAAGACAGGGAAGAAAACAGATCATCTTAGCATCAACTATGAAAAGAACCTCATCTTAGCTCCTACCGCCTATCTTTGTTTTTGCTTCCCCCTCATGTTACTCTTCATTTCAGTAAAGAGAATGCTCTTTCTTTCCCAGTGCAATCAATTGCTTCCTATCTTTTCTGCATTGACACATGTGCTTGTTTCTAATGCCTAAAAGTTCAATCTTTCACATATTCAGCATCTATTTACCAAATGCTCATTCTGTGCCAAGTATTATCGGTACCTTGGTGAATAAGGCCAAAACCTCCCCACACTAATGGAATTAACATTATAGTAGGGGAGATACACAGTAAACTGTAAACAAATGAATATATATAAATATTAAATAACAATGCATATTATGAAGAAAACAATGAAGAGTAAGGAGACAGAGTGTGGGCAGGGTTAATTTAGGTGGCTTGCCCAGGGAAGGCTCTTCAAAGAGAATATACATGCAGAGATGTGCAGATGTGCAGGCTTAAGGCATGTGAACATCTGGAAGAAAATAATTCCAAGCACAGCAGGGAAGTGAGCTTTGTGTGTTTGAGGAACTGTAAGAAGCTCAGAGCAGACTGAGAGTGGGGGAAGAGTAACTAAATATGAGTTTAGAGCCAATCAGGGGCCAGGTCTTACATGGCTTTGTTTATCATAGTAAGAAATTTGGATTTTTCTTTTCCAAGAGTAATTGAAAGTCATAATCAAACATATGTTTTTAAATGATTACTATAGATGCTCTGTGAAGAATATACTGAACACAGGCAAGAATGGAAGTAGAAAGATCAGTTATTAGGCTATTTCAAAAGTCTAGCAGTGATAGCAGCTTGGATTAGGATGGTAGTGGTGAGGGGTGGTGAGAAGATGTTGTATTCATCTTATGATTTGAAAGTAGAACTAACAGACATGCCATGGGATATAGGTGAACAAGAAATCATAGGTGAACAAGTTTTTTATGTAAGCAGGGAAGTAGATACAATTTGCTGAGATGGACATATGGCAAAGATAGCTTGGAGGATGGAAATAGAGTCCCAATTTAGGTGTATGTATTTGAAATGCCTACTTGTCATCCAGATTGACATGTTGAACAGTCAGAGACATAGTAGGATGAGTTATATTAACTTGGATGTCCAGCCAATGAACTGACTGGATGAGATCCCTTAGGGCTGATCTGACCTACTACCTGTTTTTGTAAATAATGTTTAATGGAAACATAGCCACACCTAATTATTTATGTATTGTCTATGGCAGAGTTGAGTAGTTGAGACAGAAGTCATATGGCTTGCAATGCATAAGATTTCAACTCTCTGGGCCTTTACAGAAAAAGTTTGCTGATTCCCTACCTTTAGTGAATGAGTTTCATAGAATGAAGGCAGCCAGATGAGACAAAGAACACTGAGGCCCGGGGCACTCTATTTAGAAAACGAAGAGGAGGCAGCAAGTAGATTGAGAACAAGTAGGCCTGGAGAGTGGTACCAAAAAAAGTCAAATGAAGAAAATGTTTCTGGTGGAAGGGAGTAGTCATCTGTGAGGTCAACTGAACTATAAATTGCCTATAGGATGTGGCAGGAAAGAAGTTGATGGTGACCTTGTGTCAAGAGGACAAGGTTTCAATGGAGTCAGAGGTTGAAAAAAGCCTGCTAGATGTGGCTGAAATAAAATGGGAGGTGAGGCAGTGATGACAGTGAGAAAGAAAACTTTTCTAATGGGAATTCTGTTAGGAGGGAACTAGATAAGGGGTTAGTAGCTAGAAGGGGACATGGGATGTAAGGAGTCTATTTTTTTTTTTTTTTTTGAGATGGAGTTTCGCTCTTGTCGCCCAGGCTAGAGTGCAATGGCATGATCTCCACTCCAGCCTGGGCAACAAGAGTGAAACTCTGTCTCAAAAAGTAAATAAATAAACTGTCCAAAGTGGCTATATTGTTTGGCATTCCCAGTAGATGTCCAATAGCTCCACATTCTTGCCAGCCTGTAGTATTGTCAGTCATTTTAATATTAGACATTTTAGTGGATATGTAGGTGTATCTCACTGTAATTTTAATTTGCATTTAACTAATGACTAATGTTGAGCATATTTTCACGTATTTGTCATTCCTTTATCTTCTTTGGTAAAAAGTGTCTATTTAATATTTTTACCCATTGACTTTCTTTTAGCAATTTTATTGAGGTATAATTTATATAGCATAAAATTCACCGACTATAAGTGCATACTTGGTGACTTTTAGTCAATTTACTGTTAGGCAACCATCATGATAATCCGGTTTTAGGATACTGTCATCACCCCCAAAAGTTTTCTTGTGCCCCTTTATAGTTAATCCCTTCTTCCACCTCCAGCTTTAGGCAACTACTGACCTACCTTCTATTTTTGTCGATTTTCCTTTTCTGGACATTTCATATAAATGGAATCATACAATGTACAATCTTTTAAATCTGGCTTCTTTAACTTAGCATAATGTTTTGGAGGTCCATTTGTGAAGCAGCATGTATTAGTAATATATTATTTTATTGCCAAATATGTTCTGTTGTAGGGATATACCATATTTTACTTATCTATTTACTAGTGATGGACATTTGGATTGTTTACAGTTTGGGGCTGTTAACAGTGCTACTATAAACACAGGTATACCTATCATTGTGTTGAGGTATGTCTTAATTTATCTTAGTTGGATTCATAGGAGTGGAACTGCTGGGTTATATGATGAATATAACTTTCACTTTATAGGAAACTGCCAAAATGTTTTCCAAACTACCTGTACGCTGTACCTTCCCAATAACAATGCATGAGGGTTTCAGTTTCTCTGTCTTCTCACCAACACGTGATATTACCTGTGTTTTTGAGAATAGCCATTCTAGTGCATGTGTAGTGGTACCTAATTGTGGTGGACGTTGAGCAATTGCTTATTAGCTATTGGTATACCTTTGGTGGAAAGGCTGTTCAGTGTTTTGCCCATTCTTAAAATTAGGTTGTTTCTGTTATTATTGAGTTGTAAGAGTTTTAAAAATATATTCTCAATATAAGCATTTTATTTACACATATGATCTGCAAATATTTTCTCCCAGATTATAGTGGCATGTCTTTTCATTTTCTTATCTTTTGTAGTACAAACCCTTTTCATTTTGATGAAGCCAAATGTATCTTTTTCTTCTTTGATGAATTGTCCTTTTGTATTTAAGAACTCCTTTTCTCACACAAGGACACAAAAATTCCCATTGATATTATTCATTTTCTTTATCTTCTTGATTTATAAGAGTTCTTTATATATCTTGTAATCAACTACTTTATCAGACATGTATTTTGCAACATTTTATTAGTTTAGATACTAAATATACATTTTGTAGTATTTTACTAGTTTCTGGAGTAACTTTCTATTAATTAATAAACTTTATTTTTAAAATCAGTTTTAGGTTTACAGGAAAATTTAGCAGAAAGTACAGAGTTCCTATATACTCTCTGTCTCCAAACATGCACACCCTCCCCAATTATCAACAATCCACATGACAGTGGTACATTTGTTACAGTTGCTACACCTACACTGACACATCATTATCACCTAAAGTCACAGTCTGCATTAGAGTTCACTCTTGGTGTTATAAATTCTGTTAACTTTGAAAAATGTATAATGACATGTACCCACAATTGTAGTATCATACAGAATAGTTTCACTGCTCTAACATTTCTCTGTGTTTGGCCTTGTCATCCCTTATTCCACCCTAACACCTGGAAACCATCAAGTGTTTTACTCTCTCCATAGTTTTGCCTTTTTCAGACTGTCATGTAGTTGGAATCATACAGTATGTAGCCTTCTCAGATTGGTTTCTTTTACTTAGTAATATGCATTTAACTTTCCTCAACATCTTTTTGTGATAGCTCATTCTTTTAGCACTGAATAATAGTCTGTTCTCTGGATGTACCACAGTTTATTTATCCATTCACCTACTAAAGGACATCTTGGTTGTTTTTAAGTATTGGAAGTTTTGAATAAAGCTGCTATATGCATTTGTGTGCAGGTTTGGGTATGAACATAAGTTTTCATTTTATTTGGGTAAATACCAAGGAACATGGTTGCTGAGTAGTATGGTGGCACATGCCTGTAAACCCAGCTACTTGGGAGGCTGAGTCAGGAGAATTGCTTGAACCCGGGAGGCAGAGGTTGCAGTGAGCTGAGATTGTACCATTGCACTCCAGCTCTGGGCAACAGAGCAAGACTCCATCTCAGAAAAAAAAAAAAAGAACATTTTTAGTTTTGTAGGAAACTGCCAAAATACCCTCCAAAGTGGCTATAATATTTTTGCATTCACCCAGCGATGAATGAGAATTCCTGTTGGTCCACATCCTCATTAGCATTTGGTGTTGCCAGTGTTTTGGGTTTTGGCCATTCTAACAGATGTGAAGTGGTATGTCATTGCTGTTTTAATTTGCAGTTCTCTGAGACTCCTGATCTCTGATTTGGTGTCTGACATTAATTTGGAGACATTCTCATTTATTGATGCTTCATATATGCTTCTTTTCCTTTCTCTCTTTTTACTCCTTCTGGTACTTTCATGTGTATTTACACCTTTTATACTTACCCCCAGAGTTCTTGAATATCTGTTCCATTTCTTTCAGGATTTTTTCTCTTTCTTTTCAGTTTTTTAAGTTTCTTTTGTCACATCCTCAAGTGCAGAGACTCCTCAGCTGTGTCCAGTTTACTAATGAGCATATCAAAGGCATTCTTCATTTCTATTACAGTGCTTCTAATTTTCAGCATTTCTTTTGGAGTCTTTCTTAGAATATTCACCTGTTTCCATTATCTATCTGGATATTGTCTATTTTTTCTATTAAAGCCCTTATCACATTTCTTATAGTCTTTTACAATTCCTGGTCTGATAATTCCAACATTCCTGCCATATCTGACTCTGATTCTGAAGCTTGTTTAGTCTCATCAAACTGTGTTTCTTGCCTTTTAGTTTTCCTTCTAACTTTTTGTTGAAAGGTAAACATGATGTACTGGGTAAAGGGAAACGCAGAAAATAGGCCTTTAGGACTGTAGTGATAAGGTGTAAGGGGAGAGGAGTGCTCTGTGGTCCCAGAATTAGGTCTTAGTCTTTTGGTGCTCCTGTGCCACTTTACTGAACTTAACCAGTGCTTCCGGTTTTTTCCCTGCCACTAGGTGAGACAGGACGGCTTAGAGGGCTGAAGTTGGATATTTTCTTTCCTCTGTGTCATTAGGCTCTAACAAAACCCAGGCAGGTTAGGATCTATCTACTTGAGGAGAAAACCTAACCTCAGGTGATCCACCCACCTTGGCCTCCCAAAGTGCTGGGATTACAGGCGTGAGTCACTGTGCCTGGCCAGTATTTAGATTTTTTTAGGCTCTTGTCTTATTTAGATTGCCACCCTCCAGCTTTCATTTAATATATCTGTGTTAATAAGGTTCCCTGACACTTCTAGGCACCCAGCCATCTCTTAACTATTCGGTTACTCTGTTCTCCTTAAATTTGTTGAGTTTCTTTGTTCATTTTTCCAAAAACCATTAAACATGGCACATTCCTGTTACAATATCTAAAAAAACCATTTAAATACTTCTCTATCAAGTATAGGAATGGTTGGTTTTAGATGTAAGGGGACAGAAGAGATATCTGAGAAAGGTAATAAAGTAAGTAAGTGGGCCAGGCACGGTGACTCATGCCTGTAATCCCAATGCTTTGGGAGGCCGAGGCAGGTGGATCACCTGAGGTCAGGAGTTCAAGACCAGCCTGGCCAACATGGTGAAACCCTGTCTCTACTGAAAATACAAAAATTAGCTGGGCGTGGTGGCATGCGCCTGTAATCCCAGCTACTCAGGAGGCTGAGGCAGGAGAATCACTTGAACCTGGGAGGCAGAGATGGCAGTGATCCGAGATCCTGCCACTGCAATCCAGCCTGGACGACAGAATGAGACTCTGTCTCAAAAAAAAAAAAAAAAAAAAAAAAAAGAAGAAGGAATGGTATCAGCTCCTCTTTGTATGTCTGGTAGAATTCAGCTGTGAACCCGTCTGGACCTGGACTTCTTTTGGTTGGTAGGCTATTAATTGCTGCCTCAATTTTAGCCCTTGTTATTGGTCTGTTCAAGGTTTCAACTTCTTCCTGGTTTAGGCTTGGGAGGGTGCAAATGTCCAGGAATTTATCCATTTCTTCCAGGTTTACTGGTTTATGTGCATAGAGTTGTTTGTAGTAATCTCTGATTGTAGTTTGTATTTCTGTGGAGTCAGTGGTGATATCCCCTTTATCGTTTTTTATCGCATCTATTTGATTCTTCTCCCTTTTCTTTTTTATTAATCTGGCTAGCAGTCTATTTTGTTGATCTTTTCAAAAAACCAGCTCCTGGATTTCTTGATTTTTTGAAGGAGTTTTTGTGTCTCTATCTCTCTCAGTTCTGCTCTGATCTTACTTATTTCTTGTCTTCTGCTAGCTTTTGAGTTTTTTTTTTATCTTGCTCCTCTAACTCTTTCAATTTTGATGATAGCGTGTCGATTTTAGACCTTTCCTTGCTCCAGCATGATACTGGTACCAAAACAGAGATATAGACCAATGGAACAGTACAGAGGCATTGGAGGCAAAGCCACACATTTAAAACCCTCTGATCTTTGACAAACCTGACAAAAACAAGCAATGGGGAAAGGATTTCCTGTTTAATAAATGGTGTTGGGAAAACTGACTAGCAATGTGCAGAAAGCAGAAACTGGACCCCTTCCTGACACCTTACACTAAAATTAACTCCAGATGAATTAAAGACTTAAACATAAGACCTAACACCATAAAAACCCTAGAAGAAAACCTTGGCAAAACCATTCAGGACATAGGCATAGGCAAGGACTTCATGACTAAAACACCAAAAGCATTGGCAACAAAAGCCAAAATAGACAAAATGGTACCTAATTAAACTCCAGAGCTTCTGTACAGCAAAAGAAACAATCATTAGAGTGAATCGGCAACCAACAGAATGGGAAAAAATTTTTGCAATCTACCCATCTGACAAAGGGCTAATATCTAGAATCTACTAAGAACTAAAACAGATTTACAAGAAAAAAACAAACAAACCCATCCAAAAATGGGAGAAAGACAGGAACACTTTTCAAAAGAAGACATATGAGACCAACAAACATATGAAAAAATGCTCGTCATCACTGATTATTAGAGAAATGCAAATCAAAACCACTTTGAGATACCACCTCACACCAGTTAGAATGGCGATCATTAAAAAAATCTGGAGACAAAAGATGCTGGAGAGGATGTAGAGAAATAGGAACACTTTTACACTGTTGGTGAGAGTGTAAACTAGTTCAACCATTGTGGAAGATAGTGTGGCGCTTCCTCAAGGACCTGGAAATAGAAATTCCATTTGACCCAGCAATCCCATTACTGGGTATATACCGAAAGGATTGTAAATCATTCTATTATAAAGACACATGCACACATATGTTCATAGTGGCACTGTTTACAATAGCAAAGACCTGGAACCAACCCAAATGCCCTTCAACAACAGACTGGACAAGGAAAATGTGGCATATATACACCATGGAATACTATGCAACTATAAAAAATGATGAATTCTGTCCTTTGTAGGGACATGGATGAATCTGGAAACCTTCATTCTCAGCAAACTGACACAAGAACAGAAAACCAAACACTGCATGTTCTCCCTCATAGGCAGGTGTTGAACAATGAGAACACATGGACACAGGGAGGGGAGCATGACACATTGGGGTCTGTTGTGGGGGGCAAAAGAGGGACAGCGGGGTGGTGGGGGAGGTCGGGGGAGGGATAACATGGGGAGAAATGCCAGATGTAGGTGACGGGGGGGATGGAGGCAGCAAACCACATTGCCATGTGTATACCTATGTAACAATCCTGCATGATCTGCACATGTACCCCAGAACCTAAAGTACAATTTAAAAAAAAATTAAAAAAAGAAAAAAGAAAAAGAAAGTAGAGTAAGCATCCAGTAGGTGGTTGAATAATAGTAAAACTCAGCTGTGTAAACACATATATCTATGCACAGGAGGCAGTGAATAACAGAGTTGGAAACATCTCTTTTTTTTTTTTTTTTTAAGACGGGGTTTCACCATATTGGTCAGGCTGGTCTTGAACTCCTGACCTCAGGTGATCCGCCCGCCTTGGCCTCCAAAGTGCTTGGATTACAGGCATGAGCCACCATGCCCGGCCTCGGAAACATCTCTTTAATTGGATAGCCATTTGCAGCATAAGTAGTCAAAACAAGGGCTTTTTCATTTTATACATTTGGCTGAACTACCTTGGAGTTACTTTTGTTCTGATCTGTAAAGGAAGTAAGGTAGGAAAGAGTGTTATTTAATCACTATAATAAGGTGAGAGAGATTAGAGGTAGTTTGTAATTGTTACAAAAATGCAAAAAGAAAGTGATTGTTCTGATATTCAGCTGTCCTATACAGTGACTTATCTGTCACTCATCATCATTTAAGACAATGATTAATTTATTGCACAATCACCTTCTTTATAACCTTTTTCACATATCTCTTCTGTCCCCTTACATCTAAAACCAACCATTCCTATACTTGATAGAGAAGAATTTAAATGATTTTTTTTTAGATATTGTAACAGGTATGTGCCATGTAGAATGATTTTTTTGAAAAATGAACAAAAAAACTCAACAATTATTTAATGCCTGCTATATGCTAGTGGGTAGTTATTAATTGTTGAATGAAATAGGGATTACATCTTCCTTTGAGAAGGTTTAGGGATCAGAAAATCAACAAAAGAACAAAGAGAAAAATCAATGGATATGCATTTGAAAATTGTGAAATGAAGAAAAGAAACATGATGCTGGAATTGAGAATAAAGGACACAGACTGCCTTACACTCAGTAGGGCAAGCCTTTCTGTGTAAGAGATATTTAACCAAACATGAAGGATGTGAAGGAGTTGGCCCTTCAGAGAGCCCAGGACAGATTATTTTTAGGAGACGAAAAACCTGTAGGAAACAATGTGAAATGGGAAATGCTCTGACACAATCCAGGAGCTGAATAGAAGCACATGTCATAATAAGAGGGAGTAAGGAGGACAATGTCTTTGCAAGAGGTCTTTAGGTAACCAAAGCCATATTATATTATATAGTAACATGTTTGGATTTTATTCTAAGAGTAAAGGAAAACTTAAAATTGTTAAGTGGAGATTCTCAAACTTTGATCCATATCAGAATCATCTAGTGGAGTTATTAAAAATTCAGATACCAAATTACTCCTGTAGATTTGATTCACTTGACTTGTGTGATAACTAAATAGCATTATTTGTGATAAGTTTCCCAGATAATTCTCATCCACAACAAAATTTTAGAACCACTGATGTAAACTATTTTCCATATCACCACAATCTTATATAAGCTCTCATTTTCTAAGCTCATGTTGCCTAATTTCAAATTATATAACTTATGGAAATGTTCTTTAAGCCATTGACTTCTAGTAAGAACTGTTTTGACTTTGTCTCCTATTTTGAAAATGTATACTTTATGTTATGCTGATTACAGGAAAAAAATTTTTGTTTGCATTTATGTTTTCTTTCAGGTTTGTTATCCACGCATAAGACCAAGAAATTATCTTCAGAAAAGGACATTCATGAAATCAGTTTTTCCAAAGGGAATATAATAGAAAAAAGTAAAACTCTTCATCTGAAAGGATGCATTTTGAGAAATGAGTGGCAGAGCAAAAGTGAGTTTGAGGGTCAACAGGGACTTGAAGAAAGATCTGTAAGTCAAAAGAAAATCATCTCTAAAAAAATGTCAACTGAAAGAAAATATCCTTCTTTACTCTGAATCAGAGAATTCATAATAGTGACAAAAGTTGTGATTCAAACTTGGTTCAACATGGGAAAACATATTCTGATGTGAAACATGATTGTAAAGAATGTGGGAATACTTTTAATAATGTCTATCAACTTACTCTCCATCAGAAAATTCATACTGTTGTAAAATCCTATAAATGTGAAAAATGTGGGAAAGTTTTTAGCCATAGCTATCAACTTACTCTGCATCAGAGATTTCACACTGGTGAGAAACCCTATGAATGTCAAGAATGTGGGAAGACCTTTGTTCTTTACCCACAACTTAATCGACATCAGAAAATTCACACTGGTAAAAAACCCTATATGTGTAAGAAATGTGATAAGGGTTTTTTTAGTAGACTGGAACTTACTCAACATAAAAGAATTCATACTGGTGAGAAATCTTATGAATGTAAAGAATGTGGAAAAGTTTTTCAACTTGTTTTCTACCTTAAAGAACATGAGAAAATTCATACAGGTAAGAAACCCTATGAATGTAAGGAGTGTGGGAAAGCTTATAGTGTATGTGGTCAACTTACCCGTCATCAGAAAATTCATACTGGTATAAAACCCTATGAATGTAAGGAATGTGGAAAGACCTTTAGACTTAGCTTTTACCTTACTGAACACAGAAGAACTCATGCAGGTAAGAAACCTTATGAATGTAAGGAGTGTGGGAAATCATTTAATATGCGTGGACAGCTTAATCGGCATAAAACAATTCATACTGGTATAAAACCTTTTGAATGTAAGGTGTGTGAGAAGGCTTTTAGTTACAGTGGTGACCTCAGAGTACATTCTAGAATTCATACTGGAGAGAAACCATATGAATGTAAGGAATGTGGGAAAGCCTTTATGCTTCGTTCAGTCCTTACTGAACATCAGAGACTCCATACTGGTGTAAAACCCTATGAATGTAAGGAATGTGGGAAGACCTTTAGAGTGCGCTCTCAAATTAGTCTACATAAGAAAATTCATACTGACGTGAAACCCTACAAATGTGTACGATGTGGGAAGACCTTTAGATTTGGTTTCTACCTTACTGAACACCAGAGAATTCACACTGGTGAAAAGCCCTATAAATGTAAAGAATGTGGAAAGGCCTTTATTCGTAGAGGAAATCTTAAAGAACATCTGAAAATTCATTCTGGTTTAAAACCCTATGATTGTAAAGAATGTGGGAAGTCCTTTAGTCGGCGTGGGCAGTTTACTGAGCATCAGAAAATTCATACAGGCGTAAAACCATACAAATGTAAAGAATGTGGGAAGGCCTTTAGTCGTAGTGTAGACCTTAGAATACATCAAAGAATTCATACTGGTGAGAAACCCTATGAGTGTAAACAATGTGGGAAGGCCTTTAGACTTAATTCACACCTTACTGAACATCAGCGAATTCACACTGGTGAGAAACCCTATGAGTGTAAGGTATGTAGAAAGACCTTTAGACAGTATTCACATCTTTATCAACATCAGAAAACTCATAATGTAATTTAATATAAGAAAGGGTTTCCACGTCATGCTCTATTTATAGAATATCAAAATATTTATGGCCAGAAAGACATTCTGTCAATGTGTTGATCTTTTTTTAGACATATTAACTTAATAAATGTATGAGTTTTATAATACCTCTTAGTTCTCATTAAATTTAGGAAAATTCAGACTAGAAAATAAAGCTGTTAATGTAACAATTGTGGAAAAGTGTTCTAGCAACAGCATATACTTATCATCATTGTCTTTCCACTGCTCTACTATCTGTTTGATATTAGACAAAATATTTGCTTCTTGGTACCTCAGCTGTAAAATGAAACACACCTAAAAGTGTGGTTAATTGTTTCCAACATGTATAATACAGCAACAAGTATCTGACCCAAACTGTTTGAATTAATATTGGATATTACTGTTTTTATTATCATCAACATTATTAGTGAATTTCTTAATAGGAAGATACAATGAGGTGACAAATTTGAAAAAGTCACTTATCACTACTTCTTAGATAAAATCTGTGTTATGGGCTGAATGTTTGTGTTCCCATAATAATTCCTATGTTGAAACACTAATCCCAGGGTGATGGTATCTGAAGGTAGGGCCTTTAGGAGGAAATTAGGTCATGAGGATTGAGCCTTCATAAATGGGATTACCGCCTTTATAAGCAGCAGCCAAAGAGCCAGCTAGCTCTTTCAACCACATGAAGATACAGCAGTCAGCAGTCTACAATGCACAAGAGGGCCTTCACCAGAACCCAAGCATGCTGGCACCCTGACCTTGGACTTTCAGCCTCCAGAACTGTGAGAAATAAACTTTGGTTGTTTATAAGCCACTGAGACTATGGTATTTTGTTATGCAGCCCAGAATAACTAAGACACTCAATTGGAATATAAAGAACATGTAAAGATCTGAATTCAGACCTCACTGCTTAATTTTTCTCAGAAAATTAAAAATGAAGAGAAACCCTAAGGATGTAGTGAATGGGAGGACTTTTAGAATATAACTATTGGGTTGGGTGCAGCGGCTCACACCTGTAATCCTAGCACTTTGGGAGGCCAAGGAGGGCGGATCACCTGAGGTAAGGAGTTTGAGACCAGCCTGGCCAGCATGGTGAAACCCCATCTCTACTAAAAAAAAAAAATACAAAAATTAGTCAGGTGTGGTGGCAGGCACCTGTAATCCCAGCTACTCAGAAGGCTGAGGCAGGAGAATCATTTGAACCCAGGAAGCGGAGGTTGCAGTGAGCCAAGATCATGCCATTGCACTCCAGCCTGGCAGATAGAGTAAGACTGAGTCTTAAAAAAAAAAAAAAAAAAAAAAAAAGAACATAGCTGTTGAAGCATTAGAGGTGTGAGAGAATTTACCCATTTACCCATAATAATATAGAAATTAAAAGGATAGAAAAAAGAAAGCTGTCTCTTTAGAAATTTTTTTACTAATTTTATTATGAAAATGCTCTGAGGCCGGGCATGGTGGCTCACGCCTGTAATCCCAGCACTTTGGGAGGCCAAGGTGGTCAGATCACGAGGTCAGGAGATCGAGATCAGCCAGATCAACATGGTGAAACCCCGTCTCTACTAAAAATACAAAAATAATTAGCTGGACATGGTGGCGCATGCCTGTAATCCCAGCTACTCAGGAGGCTGAGGCCAGGAGAATCGCTTGAACCCGGGAGGTGGAGGCTGCAGTGAGCCGAGATCGTGCCACTGCACCCTAGCCTGGCAATTGAGTGAGACTCTGTCTCAGAAGAAAGAAAATGCTCTGAGACACAGAAACATAGAGTGCATTGTATAATGAACACCCATTTTACCCTCTACCTAGATTTGAAAATGTACCACTTTGCTTTTTCTATAAAATTTTTTTGCTATACCATTTGAGAGTTAACTTATAAACATCGTTATCATTTTGTGCCTAAATCAGTTTGTATCTCCTAAAAGTAATGGTAACACATATAACCAAAGTACTAAAATCACACCCTAAAAATTAACAATTCCATAGAATATTATGATATCCATTTCATGTTGAAATTTCCATAACTATTCCAAGAATATATTTCATAGACATTTAACAAGGATTTACTCTCAGGATCACACATTGCAACATTTTGGCTGTTCTGTCACTTTGAAACGGAACAGCCCCTCATCTTTGTTTCATCTGATTGGCTTTTAGAAGAGTCCATCACAGTTGTCTTAGAATATCCTGGATTCTGAGTTTGTCTATTTTATTTCTGCATAATGTTGTTCCTCTTTCTCCTCTGTCTCCAAACTGAAACTTAAATAGCAGCTTGATTTGCTTCTGGTCATACATTGTTAGCAAGAACACTTCATAGGTATAATACAGTCTGTACACACAGGAGGCACATAATGGCAGGTTGTCCCTTTATTAGTGATGCTACATTTGATCACTGGTTAAGGTGGTGAATGCCAGATCTCTCCATTGCAAAGGTATTTTATTTTCTTTGTAATGAGTAAGTAATTGGGTAATAATGTGTACCTCCTCTTACTAAATTTATAATCATCTACATATATAATACAAGTCATGAATTAAACTGGAAATCAAAAGTTAAATATTGATTTAACAGAAAGCAGTGATATTGAAATGCCTACATACTGAAATTTGTAGGCGGTGACCAAGGCTTTATTCAGTGGTAAATTAACATCCCTTAATGCATACAGAAAACCACAATTCGGGGATAGGACATTTTGTTCTCTGTATCCTCAGCACTCTTGTGATGCCTTTTGCGTAGTAGGCACTTGATAAAACTTGGGAAAAAATAAGTATTCAACTCAAGAAACAAAAAAGGTACCCAATAAAGCAGATGCTAAAAGAAGGAACTAGTTAATGCAACTAAAATTAGAAATTAATAAGAATAATAAGCAGTAGATTATGGACTTATTCAATTTTTCCAAATCCAATAAAAAGAAAGGGAGGGAGGGACCTGATGAGAGGTGATTGGATCATGAGGGTGGTTCCCCCATGCTTTTCTCATGTTAGTAAGTTCTCACGAGATCTGACAGTAAAAGTGTTTGGCACCTCCCCACCCCCTGTCTCTCTCCTGCCATGTAAGACATGCCTTGCTTCCCCTTCACCTTCCACTATAAGTTTCCTGACACCTCCCCAGCAATGTGGAACTGTGAGTCACTTAAACCTCTTTCCTTTATAATTATCCAGTCTCAAGTAGTTCTTTAAAGCAGTGTGAAAATGGACCAATATGATGTCTTGTGAAAACTTTCATTGATATTTTTAGTAAGATAAGCATTGTGCCAGGATCAAAGCATTTTATATTTGATGGAGTATGGTATATGTATATATACACATGCATATACACAAACCAGACCCAAAAACTTATTTGAATTTAATTGTTTACCAAGAATTTCCGAAAACTGTCAGGGCAAAGGTTTTTTAATAATGTTTTCATTTAAATTTTTTTTTTTTGAGATCGAGTTTCACTTTTTCACTCAGGCTGGAGTGCAGTGGCATGATCTTGGCTCACTGCAAACTCTACCTTCCGGTTTCAAGAGATTCTCCTGTCTCAGCCTCCTGAGTAGCTGGGATTGCAGATGCACACCACCATGCCCGGCTAATTTTTGTATTTTTAGTAGAGACGGGGTTTCACCACATTGCCCAGGCTGGTACCAAACTCCTCACCTCGTGATCTGCCTGCCTCAGCCTCCCAAAGTGCTGGGATTACAGGCATGAGCCACTGCACCTAGCCTAAATTTTTATAAATGGTATTGGGACTATTATATATACCTGCATACACACACACATATAAACAGCTCCTGAAAATATAAACAACTTTTGGTGAATCAGAAACAGTGGAGAATACCTGAAATAGAGGAAGCACTGTTATTAGATCATCTAAGGGAACCAGAAAACAAAACACAAGAGTGTGCACTGCTTCAAAAGGTGAACGTGACATAATAAGGGTGGCCTGGGCCTAGGGTTTGTCCCAAGGAGCAAGAGTGGGGACAGTGACAACAGTGAGATTGGTTGCTTAAAGTACAATAATTTAACCTGGCACATCACCCTCCCTTAACTCAGTTAGCAAGCACTATTCTCTGCTTCCAGAAGGAGTAGGTGAAGCCAGGGACCCATATTGTCCTAGGGGAAACAGGAACATCCCTATACCTGGGGCTAGCGGGCCAGGCATGCTGCAGCACAACAAACCTGCTACTCCTCTGTCACTCCAAAAACAAATCAGAGTGCACATCACAGCAGCACATCCTATTCCTGCACTGAAGCAGACTACATCCAAAGTACTCTCCACTGTGAAACTGAACACACATCCAAATTACCAAACATTTCCAAAAAAGCTGACTCCCATATAATAGAAAAACAATGCTGAACCAACAGGAAATACTACAAAAGCAGTAGTAGAATAAACAAAACAGGAGTTTTGTTTAAGCATGACTATTAAGAGTAAGTATGAATAGCATCCTCAAAATGATATGATGGGAAATAGAAAATCTCTAAACAAAGGCAACTAGAGATTACAAAAATTACTTAAATGTCCTTGTGGAAACTAAATCTTTAACAGAGGGACTTCCATTTCTGGGAAAACAGAAGTGATGTCCTTTTCCCTGTTCCTCCCACCAAGTACAACTCAAAACCCTGAATGCTATATATAAAACAAACACAAGATGACTATGAAAGGTGAAGAGAGCAGACTTGCTAGAGACCACAGGACCCTAGGAATGACACAGTGGTGAGTTCCATGGGTTTTATTTATATCCCAGACTTGAAGCTAAAGAAGCTGGCAACCCTGAAATGCCAATATTCAGAGACAGAAAAAAAAGTCTAAAGAAAAGCCTACTCTCTATAGCTAAAGAAACAGGAAAGGGAGTCTAGCAAGACAGGAAACTATTTTTATTTTATTTATTTTTTGAGATGGAGTCTCCCTCTGTCACCCAGGCTGGAGTGTAGTCATGTGATCTCGGCTCACTGAAACCTCTGCCTCCTGGGCTCGAGCAATTCTCTTGCGTCAGTCTCCTGAGTAGCTGGGTTTACAGGTGCCCGCCACCATGCTTGGCTAATTTTTGTATTTTTAGCAGAGACGGGGTTTTGCCATACTGGGGGCTGGTCTCGAACTCCCAGCCTCCAGTGATCCCCCCACCTTGGCCTCCCAAAGTGCTGGGATTACAGGCGTGAGCCACTGTGCCAGCCAAGACAGGACACTTTTAAATAATCCCTTTACTCCAGCCAAATTCCACAGAAAAATCTGTGGCCCCACCACCACCCCTGACATCAAAGGCCAAGTGGAGAGTCTAGACTTTTACCTTTAGAGGCAATAAGAAGATGTCCAAACTTCCTGACCAAGTGGTCTCAGAAAAAGTTCCATGTGAAACCAGGGTCTTTCATCATCATCAGGCAGTAATGAACCCCTCCTGGCAAGCATGGTATCAATGGAATGGAGAACCTGGACTTTCATACCTCATGAAAATATTATTCAGGAAAGAAGGAGAAATCAAGAACATTCTCAGATGAAACAAAGCTGGAAGAATTTGTTGTCAGCAGACCTTCCCTAAAAGAAAGGCTAGCTGGGTGCAGTGGCTCATGCCTGTAATCCCAGAACTTTGGGAGGCCGAGGTGGGTGGATCACTTATGGTCAGGAGTTCAAGACCAGGCTAGCCAACATGGTGAAACCCCTGTCTCTACTAAAAATACAAAAATTAGCTGGGCATTGTGGTACACACCTGTATTCCTAGCTGCTTGAGAGGCTGAGGCAGGAGAATCACTTGAACCCCGGAGACGGAGGTTGCAGTGAGCGGAGGTCATGCCACTGAACTCCAGCCTGGGTGACAGAGAGAGACTTTGTATCACAAAAAAGAGAAAGAAGAAAGAAAGAAGGAAGAAAGAAGGATGAAAGAAGGAAGAAGAAGAGGAGGAGGAGGAGGAAGGGGAAGGGAAGAAGAGGAAGAGGAAGAAAAAGAGAGGCTAAAGAAAATCTGAGAATAGAAATTAAATATTAAACAAGGAATCTTGGAAAATCAGGACTGTAGAAGGAACGCAGCAAAATTATGGGTAAAACAATGGACTTCCTTGAGTTGACTAAATTATGTTTGACGATTGAAGCAAAAATCGTATCATTCTTAGGTGGTTTTCAATGTATAGAAAAGAAATATTTAACTTGATTATAATTTGGGATAGGTAAGGAAAGGGAAGGTTTCTACATTTAATTCAAACTGGAAAAATGTGAAACCAGTAGGCTTTGTAAGTTATGTATACATAACGTAATGCCTAGCAAAAGTGTCCAATATTTTGGCATTCCTGGGCCACAGTGGAAGAATAATTGTCTTGGGCCATACACATGAAATACACTAACAATAATAATAGCTGATGAGCTTTAAAGAATCACAAAAAACATCTTATAATGTCTTAAGAAAGTTCACAAATTTGTGTTGGACTGCATTCAAAGGTCAGACAAGCTTAGCCTAGAGCAACTGCTAAAAAAAAAAAATGGATACAAGCAATACACCCAATAATAGTATAAATAAGAAAACGGCAGGGGAGGAAACCAACAACTCATCCCCTTCACCAAAGAATGAACAAACAAACAAAAACTGACAGAATCAACTCTTGAAAAATTTGGAAACCAGAGTAATCTACTTTTTTTTCAGATGGAGTCTCACTCTGTCTCCCAGGCTGGAGTACAGTAGTGCAATCTCAGCTCACTAAAACCTCTGCCTCCCGGGTTCAAGTGATTATCCTGCCTCAGTCTCCCAAGTAGCTGGGATTACTGGCTCCCGCCACCACTCCTGGCTAATTTTTGTATTTTTTGTAGACACAGGGTTTTGCCATGTTTGCCAGGCTGGTCTCAAACTCCTGACCTCAGGTGATCCTCCAGCCTTGGCCTCCCAACATGCTGGGATTACAGGCATGAGCCACCATGCCTAGCCAGAGTAATCTACTTTTCAAAGGCTTCAAGGAGGCTGACTAGATCCATCTAGTACTGGCCTCTTCCACAAAAAGGAACCAAATTAGCATATAGACAATCATACTTTGAATAGATCATCTGAGGGAGAACAACGGAATGCAACAGAGAAGTAGTGGGAAAAACTGAAAGGAGAGGCAGTCTGCTTGGCCAGCATAGTATGGAAGCCTGGAGAGGCTCTCTAATGCAGGGAAAGGGTAAGTGAGAGACCCCCCAGTGGTCCGCATTCCCATCAATGGCTAATCTTAGCCAAGGGAGAGCCCCCTCTACCCTCATGAGCCCTGAGACTAACATAGGTAGCTGCCTGAAGACTGCACAAGGGCATTGCTCCAGAGAGGGAGTGTGCATGCTGGGTCCCATAAACCCTTGAGTCCTAAGTAGCCATAGCATGGTACCATTTTGAAAGCCCAATCTCCACAAGAATGCATCTTGCCCTGGGGCCCAACACGCCTGCATCTCCCCATCTCTGGAGTCCCATTACATTTGCCACCCATAGCTGCCCCAGCAGGGATGAGGCAGGAGCCACTAGCAGTGACCCCAATCCCCACAAGCAGAGCAGTGGCTGTACATTTTCATGAGTGCTGAGGACAAATCCACTGCCTGCATTGGTCACCACTGTAGGCTTCTGCAGGACCAAGAGGTGAGCAAAACACATTCCCCCCAGGTGCCTGACTATGGCTGCTCCCACTTGAAAGCAACTGCGACGTGGTCCCCAGTAGCACAGCTATAGCACAGCTGCTACTCCCTGCCCCGCCCCATGCATTCCACTGGTGGCACGGGGATAACCCTACCTCTGCCTACCATAGTCAGCACCTGTCAGTAGGCACCACCAGATGGCTCAAGGACAGATCCCCCGGCCTGAGAATGCCATCCAGGGGTCTGGGAATCGCCCAGCCCAGTTCACAACTGTTGGCATCTGCGTACTCCTCCCAGGGTCTGAGGTCAGGTCCACCCAACCTGCCACTACCTCTACAGCTGGCACCCACCTGCACACACCACCTGCAGACTTGGGGACTTGGCTGCCCAGCCCACTGCAGCCACTACCAACACCAGTATGGACTGCATAGGTTCCAGAAGGTTGTCCCACCACTGCTACTGGCATAGGCCACACAATTTAGCTGCACAGGGGATTAGGGGTCACCTAACTACCCAGCCCATTTCTCCCACTCCTGGCACTCAAGCGAGCCACCTGGAGGCCCAAGAATTGGCCACAGTGGCTCACACCTGTAATCCCAACACTTTGGGAGACTGACGTGAGAGGAGCACTTGAGCCCGGGAGTTCAAGACCAGCATAGGCAACATGACAAGACTCCATCTGTACAAAAACAATTTGTTTTTTGAGACAGAGTTTCACTGTTGTTGCCCAGGCTGTAATGCAATGGTGCCATCTCAGCTTATCGCAACCTCTGCCTCCTGGGCTCAAGCAATTCCCCTGCCTCAGCCTCCAGAGTAGCTTGGATTACAGGCATGCACCACCACGCCTGGCTAATTTTGTATTTTTAGTAGAGATGGGGTTTCACTACGTTGGTCAGGCTGGCCTTGAACTCCCAATCTTAGGTGATCCACCCACCTCGGCCTCCCAAAGTGCTGGGATTACAGGCATGAGCCACCGTGCCCGGCCACAAAAGAATTTTTAATTAGCTGGGTGTGATGGCTCACGCCTGTAGTGCTAGCTATTCAGGAGGCTGAGGTGAGAGGACTATTTGAGCCTGGGAGGTTGAGGCTGCAGTGAGCCATCATGGCATCACTGTACTCCAGCTTGGGTCAGACTGAAACCTTGTCTAAATACAAAAAAGAAACAATCTGCCTGGACCCCTCTAACACCAGTACCAGCATATGCTACCCTGGGACCAAAAGACAGGCATGCTAAGCCCACTGCTGCCAACACTGGGGCCTGAGGACTAGTCCATGTGGCTGGCATCCCAGTCCCAAGTAAAACTTCACCACAGCCTACACTGACAACAGTACCCTAAGCCACTGAGGAAGTTACAGAAACCACTGATACTGTTTGTAGCTGAAGCAATCATAGAGAGACTACACTACTTCATCCACCTAGAATCAAAGCCAAAGTGCCTATCTAACCAACATCACAGATATATCTTCAAGAAAAATTCCTCCCCCTATGAAAGCAATTCAACACATTGGTGACTGTTACACCAGATGTGAAGATATCAACATAAGAACACAAGAAACATAAAAAAGCAAGGAAATATGACATAACCAAAGGAACACATTAATCCTCCAACAAAAGATCCCAACCCAAAAGAGATTTTTAAAATCTGAAAAAATAATTCAAAACATTTATCTTACTTTTATTTATTTTGTAATGGGGTCTCGCTCTGTCACCCAGGCTGGAGCATAGTAGTGCAATCATGGTTCAGTGCAGCTTCAAACTCCCAGCCTCAAGTGGTCCTCCTACCTGAGCCTCCAAAATAGCTGGGACTACAGGCTCACATCACCACCCTCTACTTTTTTTTTTTTTTTTGAAATTAGAGACGAGGTTCTCCTTATGTTGCCCAGGCTGGTCTTGAATTCCTGGGCTCAAGTGATTCTCTCCCCTCAGCCTCACAAAGTGCTGGGATTACGGGCGTGAGCCACTCTATCCAACCAAAAATACTGATTTTAAAGAAGCTCAGTGGGACACAAGAGAATAATGAAAACAAAACAAAGGAATTAGAAAAAAACTTCAGGATATTAATGAGATATTTACCAAATAGATATCATTTTTAAAAAATTCTGTAGCTGAAGAATTCATTGAATAAAATATAAAATACATTCAAAAGCTTCAACAATACACTAGATCAACCAGAAGAAAGAATCTCAGAACTTGAAGACAAGTCTTTTGAAATTACCCTATCAGACAAAAAAAAAAATTTTTAATGAAGAAAACCTACATGACATATTGGGACACCATCACGAGAACAAATATTAGAATTTTAGATGTTCCAGGAGGCGAAGAGAAAACAAAAGAGTTGGAAAACCTCTTTAATGAAATAATAGATGAAAACATCTCAAGTCTAGCAATTGAACATGCAGATTCAGGAGGCTCAGAGATCTCAAAATAGACACAATTTTAAAAGATCTTGGCCAGGGACAGCAGCTCACACCTGTATTCCCAGAACTTTGAAAGGCCAAGATAGGAGGAATTCAAGACCAGCCTGGACAACACAGCAAGACTCTATCTCTACAAAAAATAAAATAATTAGCTGGGTGTGGTGGCACATGTACATAGTCCCGGCTATGCAATAGGCTGAGATGGAAGGACTGTTTGAGCCCCCAGTAGAGCTCAAGGCTGCAGTGAGCTAGGATCATGTCACTAACTCCAGCCGGGGCCACAAAGACCCTGTCTTTTTTTTTTTTTTTTTGTACTTTAGGTTCTGGGGTACATGTGCAGATCATGCAGGATTGTTGCATAGGTACACACATGACAATGTGGTTTGCTACCTCTAAGACCCTGTCTTTAAAATAAAAATTAAAAAAAGAAATTAATTTCAAATATGATACAGGTAAGTTAAAAGAGAATAGGAAAAAAGATATACCATGAAAACACTAACCATAAGAGTGGCATTACTAATATCAGAAAATGCCAGTTTCAAAGAAAATCAGAACAGATTATAAAATTACATAAAATTATAAAGAGGGCCTGGTGCAGTGGCTCACGCCTGTAATTCCCACACATTCGGAAGCTGAGGCGGGCGAATCACTTGAGGTCAGGAGTTTGAGACCAGCCTGGTCAACATGGCAAAACCCTGTCTCTACTAAAAATACAAAAATTAGCCAGGCATGGTAGCACATGCTTATAATCCCAGCTACTAGGGAGGCTGAGGTCGTAGAATGGCTTGAACCCAGGGGACAGAGATTGCAGTGAGCCCTCAAAAAACAAATTATAAAAAGATCAATTCACTAAGAAAAACATAATAATCCTAAATGCTATGCCACATATATCAGAGTTTCAAAATACATGAATAAAAAGCTGTCAGAAGGGGAAGGAGAAACAGGAAACTCATTATAGTTTAGAACCTGAACACATCTCTCTCAGCAATTGGGAATGCTTTCAAAGTTATAAAGGGCCTGAGGGGGTGGGGGTAGGGAACAAATCAATGGTGCTGTCATGAAAATGCAGCCTCAGGAAAAAGATGAAGCCAGCGTTTACTCTTTCTGTGAAACAGCAGGGCTTGTAAGAATCTCATTTTCCACAGCAGCCTCTTAGGGAGCACAATAAAGAGAAGGGTCTGTCGTGTGTCTTTTGTTTCATTTAACGAACCCTAATAAAATTCACAGGATACACAGAGTTTTCAAGAGAACGGTACTACTTGATGCACTACAAGCTTGAGCTTACAGGGCAGAAACACTACAAAGTGAAAAAGGACCTTTGGATTCCCAAATGTCTGCAAGTATGAGAGCAGTACTCAGTTGTAAACATGGGCTACTTTTTATGAAGAAAAGAAAAACTCAGAGTGACGCAGAACCAAAAGATCAGATGGCAGGGCAAGAGCCATAGAAAATCATTTCCAAGGAACTCTAATCAAGGAGCTGGTTATGTGCGCTGGCCAGATTTCAGAATTGTTATGGATTAGCAATTTCCTTCAACTGTTTTACCCATACACTTTTTGAATCTGAATGCTTATTATTCTATACCTGTTCCACTATTGGATGTGGGTGTGTCAAGGAACTATAAATTGAAGTTAGTTCACAATATTGTGGATTGAAAGGACTCATACTCAAAGGAGTATATTCCAGGAACTGAACTGAAGGAGGCTTATCCACACACAGACTTACTTTTTTTTCTTTCCAACTTTTAGGTTGAGGGGGGTACATATGCAAGTGTGTTACATGGGTAAATTGTGTGTTGCAGGGGTTTGGTGTAGATTATTTCATCACGCAGGTAATAAGTGTAGTACCCAAGAGGTAGCTTTTTGATTCTCACCCTCCCATCCTCTACCCTTACGTAGTCCTGGTATCTACTGTACCCTGCTTTGTGTCCATGTGTACTCAATGTTTAGCTCCCACTTATAAGTGAGAACGTGCTGGTTTTGGTTTTCCATTCCTGTGTTAACTTGCTTAGAACAATGGCCTTCAGCTCCATGTTGCTGCAAAGGATATTTTATTCTTTTTTGTAGCTGTGTAGTATTCCACACACATTTTATTTATTTAGCTAGATTTTATTTAGATAAGGTCCTAGACTTCAACTTGATGCTGTAATAGGATGAAATTTTGGAAGCCTGAGGGAAGCACATGAACGTATTTTCATGGGGCAGAATGCGAATGGTGGCTAGGAGGCAAAATGTGGCAGACTGTATTTTTTAAGACGGATGCAACAATATTTCCCATCCCACATGGTCTTCCACAGTATGTTCTTACCACGTTTCCATCAAGAGATGAACTCAAATTCCCCTTCCTCTGAATTTGGGCTGGGTTTAAGTCTCACTAGTAACCATTAAAATGCAGAAGTGATGCTGACATACTTCCAAAGCTAGGTCAGAAAAAGCCAGCTTCCACCTGGTTCTCCTAGAATGTTCACTCCTGGGATGTCCATCTTGGAATAAACTAACATTCTGTGAAAAACCCATGACCACGTAGGTGTTCCTGCTGACAGTTCCAGCTAAGATTGGTATTTAAGTTGTCCAAGTCCAAAATTCAGGCATGAGAGAAAAGAAGCTTGGAAGTGGATATTCCAGCCCTACCTGGACTAGTCATTCAAATATCCCAGCTGAGACTCCAGACATCATCAAATAGACATAAACCATCCCTGCTGGGTTCTCTCTGGATTTTTGACCCACAGAATCTATGAGCATAATAACATGGTTGTCTTATGGCATGAAGTTTCGGGTGGCTTGTTATACAGCAATCATTAAAACACTTAAATCCTTCTCAAAAAGAACTCCTGGAAAGCTAAACCAAAAAGTAGTAAAATAGCTTTTTAGAGGGAATTGATGGAACAGATTGTATGGGATACAAACTGATGCAATTTCTCTGAACACATTTTGTTTTATGGTTTTAATTTTAAAATCATGAAAACGTTATATAGTCTTTAAGAATAAAATTAAATCAAATAAAAATGGCAGTCCTTGAACACTGAAAATAAACAAATGAATCTAGCTCCAAATCCGGTTGGTTAGAACTAAGTAATTTCACTCCACATTCTTAGTGAATGATATTTGAAGGACAGAGAGTGATGCCAAGAAATCTTCAACTTCATTCAGCATTCATTTTTGGTGGTAATGCTGGTATTATGTTGTAAGTATTTTATACTGCTTATTTATAGACCACAGCACATACATTATTTCATTGTTAAAAACCAACAAGATTTTTAGGGGAAAAGCAAAAGATGCAAGAATAAAATTAAACTTAAAAATAACGTGGCATTAAATTTGAACTCAAAGTATCAATATGAACTCATACTTTTTATTTTCATAAGTTAAAAAAACTTTTAATTGAACTACAACAAACATACAGAAAAGTATAAAATGTACAACTCAATGAATTTTCACAAACTGACTACATCAATCAGCACCCAAATCAAGCAACAAAACATTACTAGCATCTACAGAAACCTCCCATTGCTCTTTCCATCACTATCCCTCCTGCTATGTACCCCTTACCCACCACATCCCCCACCAGTATCCTGACTTCCAACTACATTAAAAAGTTCTCAATTTTTATATTTCATATAATCATATAGTATGTCCTCTTTACGTCTGGCTTCTTTGGCCCAACATTATGCTTTTGAGATTTATTTATTAGTCACAGGTTGTTCATTTTCATTGCAGAATAGTGCTGATTCAGAAACTTTTATTTCTGCAGAAGAGCAACAGTTCTATATTCAGAAAGAATAGATGACTTTAGAACATGATGCCACATCCAGGGAAACATACCTCACATCCACCTTCCAATATAACTAACTACCTGGCATAAGGTCTGAGTTTTTCACTTTTGCCATCAGCTGTTTTGGTTACAGCAGTTATCTGCTAAAATGAGTTTATATCCCAAACATACTCACAGGCATTGAGAGTGAGTTACATGGTAAAGGGTGCTTCAGATACATTAAGTTAAATAAAATCAATTAAACTCTCATTACTTCATTATTTGAAGAAGCTTACATTTTATTTTCTTAAACTGATTAATTTTAATATGCAGTAGTTAATATGCTCATTTAACCACAGAATGCTTTCTAAAAATACCATCAAGCATTAGTGTTTCCTGGGAAATGGTTTCAAATGCTATCAGGTTGCATATTCCATTTCAGAAATGGAATATAATGATGTGATACACTCACCATCACGACTTCCCAAGTTATAGCAGCATATACAGTTCGTAATGGATGACTACAGTGAAATCACTAAAGTCTAACTGATATAATCATTTATAAGAACTCTGTATTAATTTTGAAAAGGTAATTTTAAAGTGTTGGGTTATACTTTTACGTACATAAAATTCATTCCATTCTTAATACACAGAAAGCTAAAAAAGAAAAGAAAATCAGCAAGAATTGAGATGACACTGGGCCTGAATCATACCTCTTTACTATCATTATGATGTACTGAAGGTAGAATGCCTAGAGTCTAAATGTATAATTAAAGTCAGATGGATCAGGTCCAAGATATTCCACATAAATGATTTTCTAATCTATACTTAAATAAACTGTTGGATACAATTTGCCACAGAAATTACTAGATTTCTCTTCATATAGAAAATGTCAAGATTTTGGTTTTGGCAGCCCTCCTCATCTAGTTCTTATAATCAGTTTTAGGTTAGTCTTGTAGTATAATAACGGTGGAAACATTTAGCAATTACCAATCCTTCAAAGATTTTACTTGTAAAAAAATAGATTATCGGAATCTCTCCAAGCCTACTCTGGCTCAGGAGTCTGCCCGATTTAAAAAAAAAAAAAGTCAGATTCTAAATTATTCTTTTAGAAAGCATATCTTCTAACCATCTTAATTTTTTTGGTCGGGGGAACAGTTCTGCTCTTGTTGCCCAGGCTGGAATGCAATGGTGTGATCCCCACTGCAACCTCCACCTCCTGGGTTCAAGTGATTCTCCTGCCTCAGCCTCCCGAGTACCTGGGATTATAGACAAGCACCACCACACCAGGCTAATTTTGTTTTTTAGTAGAGATGGGGGTTTCTCCATGTTGGTCAGGCTGGTCTCGAACTCCTGACCTCAGGTGATCCACGCACCTCAGCCACCCAAAGTGCTGGGATTACGGACATGAGTCACCACACTTGGCCTAGCCATCTTAATTTTTCCTTTACTTGTTGGTCTACTCAGGCTTTCTTCAGCATGTGAAGTCAATTTCAGTATATTTTTTTCCACAGAATAATTCTGGATTTTCACTATTTTAAAATACATGTATAGTGTATGTATAAATATATATACCTACACACTATACACACACACACACACACACATTACATATATACAGTATAGCAACTTATAACTTTAAAAATTCATAGCTGCCACTTTTATCATTCATATAGTCGTAGCCGTGTAATCTTTCATATTTCTATTCTGTGATCAAAACTGCCAAGGTCTTGACTATGTTAGTATCCTTTAAAGAAACATACACAAAAAAAAACCCTTTGGCTAAAATCTACTTTTTATTGTTTATACCAGTGCTGACGATAGAAATATGTGAGCTACATATATAATTGTAAATTTTCCTGTAACACATTTTTAAAAAACAAAAAATAGTGCTATTCATTTTAATGTAGAACCAATATGTCTAAAACATTTTAATATGTACTCAATATGAAAAATTGAGATATTTAACTTTTTTTAAATAACAAAGTCTTCAGAATCTTGCGTATTACATTCAACACCATTTTAATTTGGACTAGCCACATGTCAGTGTTCAATAACTCAATTTCAAGTGCTCAAAACATTGCTAGTAACTATCATATTAGACAGTGCAGGTCTAGTCCATTAATTTCCACATTTAGCAGTAGCAATTGCTTTATTTTACTCATTTTTAAACATATGAAGTGCGGGCTGAGCACGGTGGCTCATGCCTGTAATCCCAGCACTTTGGGAGGCTGAGGCAGGCAGATCACCTGAGGTCAGGAGTTTGAGATCAGCCTGGCCAACATGGTGAAACTCCATCTCTACTAAAAATACAAAAATTAGCCAGGTGTGGTGGCACATGCCTGTAATCTCAGCTACTTGGGAGGGTGAGGCAGGAGAATGGGTTAAACCTGGGAGGTAGAGCTTGCAGTGAGCCAAGATCATGCCACTGCATTCCAGCCTGGGTGACAGAGCAAGACTCCGTCTCAAAAAAAAAGAAAAAAGAAAAAAAAAAAAATATATATATATATGAAATGAGTACCATGGGTACTATAATATATAGAGGTGAACTAAATAAAATGTAGGTACACAATTTTAACTTCCTGAATACATTATAGTCATTATTGTATAATTAATATTCCAATCCCAATGTGTAGAGCTTTGGCAACATCCACAAAGTTTTAATATGCAGAAATTTTTTAAAAAATAATTCACCTTAAATTGGTTGTAACTTCATGGCTAATTTGATCTTTAAAAGAATATCTTGGAAAATTTTAAATACACAGAAGTAGAAAGAATAGCAAAAACAAAACAAAAACCATGTATCCAAGACTTAGGTTACCATCATTTTGCCAAACTTGTTATTCATCCTCATTTTTGTTTTGCGTGAAAAGGACATTCCAGATACATCATCTCCTGTGTATAAACTTCAGAAATTCTCTAACAAATAGACTTTTACATAACCACAATGCTATTATCACACATAACAAAAAGTTTCCTATTATCTAATATTGTCAATATTCTCATTCTCCCAATTACTGTAAATATGTCTTCTTTTACATGTTTGTTCAACTCATGATCTAAGTAAAAACCACTCTTTCATTGCATTTGATTGATGTCTCAAGTCTGTCAATACCTAAGAGTTCCACCTTATTTCTTAAAATGCCATTTTATTGGTTAGGAAACCAGGTCATTCCTCTTGAAGAATTACTCTCATTTTACACTTAATTCTTCCTTTTTGTGTCATGTAATTTACTCTTCCATTTCTTGAATTTTCTCTAAACTGGGAGTTAGATCTTGAGGCTTAATTAAATTCAGATTCAATATTTTTGGCAAGATGTGTATATCTTACTGTATCACATTAGGAGGCAAATAATTTTTATTGTCTTTTTTGTGAAGTTAAGATTATCAGTGGGTTCAGGTGTTGTCAGTCTGATCTATTCACTGTAAAGTTCACAACCTTTCACTGAGTGGTCTCAACCTCTAGATCCAGTATTTCATTATATGTTTCACAATAGCTTTTCTAATACAATTTTCTATTTCTATTATTCTTTCTGCATTTATTAGCCTGAAATTTTCTAATAAAGAACTTTACCTCATTACCTTCTGTTGCCTTGAAATACAGTTCATGCAGGAAATGCAGACTAAACAATTTTCCTTTCATTTACATTTTCAGAATGAGGTGGTTTCCTGGAAACCTCCATGTGTATACTACACAGACAGAAGAATATGGAGATAATAATAGGTAAGATCAAAAGCTTTTCCACATTCACTCCTTTAATAAAGTTCGTTTTTAGGATGAATTTCCTAAAGTTTAACATAGTTTCAAAGGTGATGAAAGTCTTCTATATGTTCATTAACATATTCCTTTAAATAAAACTTCCTATGCTAAGTTAGTTTTGAGCATGAAGCAAAAGGCGGCCCTACATTCAAAAACCTTTCCTCTAGAATTTACTTCCTATGCTCAACATAAAATTCACAATAGAAGAGTTCTAATAATTATTAAGTTACATTATGAATTCGCTGATGGTAAGTAAGATGTGAATGTTGTCTAAATGCTTTTTTACATTCCTTACATTTGTATGGTTTCTCACCTGAATGAATTCTCTGATGTTGAATCAGTGATGAATGAAGTCTAAAGGACTTTCCACATTCCTTACAGTCATAGGGTTTTTCACCAGTATGAATACTTTGATGTTGAGTAAGTTGTGAAAGCAGTCTAAAAGTCTTCTCACATTCCTTACACTTATAGGGCTTCTCACCAAAATGAATACTCTGATGTTGAGTAAGCTGTGAGAACAGTCTAAATGCCTTCCCACATTCCTTACATTCATAAGGTTTCTCTCCAATGTGAATACCTTGATGTGAAATAAGTTCTGAGTAACGACGAAAGAACTTCTGACACTCCTTACATTCATAAGGTTTCTCACCAGTATGTATTCTCTGATGGAGAGTTAGATGATAGCCACGACTGAAAGTCTTCCCACATTCCTTACAATCATAAGGCTTCTCACCAGTGTGAATTCTCTGATGGAGAGTAAGTTGTTGCCGCACTCTAAAGGCCTTTCCACACTCCTTACATTCATAGGGTTTTTCACCAGTATGAAGTTTGTGATGTATTCGAAGGCCTGTACTACACAGAAAAGCCTGACCACATTCCTTACACTCATAGCACTTCTCAGCAATGTTAAGTCTCTGATGTCGAGTAAGGTGTGCATACTGTCTAAAGGCCTTCCCACATTCCTTACATTCATAGGGTTTCTCACCAGTATGAATCCTTTGATGGAGATTAAGTTGTCCTCTAACTCTAAAGGCTTTCCCACATTCTTTGCATTCATACGGCTTCTCACCAATATGAATTCGCTGATGTACTCGAAGGTCTGAGCCACATGTGAAGATCTTTCCACATTTTTTACATTCATAGAGTTTGTCAGAAGTATGAATTCTCTGATGTCGACTAAGGTGGGCACACTGTCTAAAGGCTTTTCCACATTCTTTACATTCATAGGGTTTCTCACCAGTATGAATTCTTTGATGGAAAGTAAGTTGTTGTCGTACTCTAAAAGCCTTCCCCACATTCCCCACATTCGTAGGGTTTCTCTCTATTATGACTTTTCTGATACAGAGTAAGAGATTTGAGTTTTCTGTAAGCAGGCATTTTTTCAGAGGTGGCCTTTGTCACTTGCCTGAAACACACCTCATGAGGACTTTCTTGTCCTTCAAGTCCACAGGTAATTCTTTCCATTACCTTCCACTGAGATAAATTCATTTCGTAAATATCCTTTTCTTGAAATAACTTTTTAGTGTCATATCTGGATTCCAAATCTAAAAAAAACAAGACCAAAGCATATTTTCCTGTTCTAGACAAATAAGCAAATAAAAAAATTTATAATAGAAATCAATGACAAAAAAAAAGCCCAATTGAAGTAAATGAGTGCAACATATCTAAAATAGATAATTTAAAGGAAGCTAAAAGGAAAATGACGACTTAAGACCAGATTATTTGGGTGCAGATCAAAGTTTGAGACTCCTTACTTAAATTTTTTAAGTTCTCTTTGCAATTAGAACAAAGAGCAAATACTTTATCCTGAGTAACATAGACTCTGTTTACCACAAGGTATCAACTCAAGCCACTGTCCCCTTTGCTGTCCATGACCCTATCATACTTGCCTCCTTTCTGCTCCTAGAACGTGTCACAATCTTTCCTTTTTTTTTTTGGAAATGGAGTCCTTGTTGCCTGGGCTGGAGTTCAGTGGCGCGATCTTGGCTCACTGTAACCTCCGCCTTCCAGGTTCAAGCAATTCTCCTGCTTCCGCCTCCTGAGTAGCTGGAATTACAGGAGTGCGCCACCACGGTTAGCTAACATATTTTTAGTAGAGATGGGGTTTCTCCATGTTGGACAGGCTGGTCTCAAACTCCTGACCTCAAATGATCTGCCCACCTCAGCCTCTGAAAGTGCTGGGATTACAGTCATGATCCAATGCGCCCGGCCCAATCTTTCCAGTTCTTGGAGTTTTCACTGGCTATCAAATCTCCCAGGAATCTTGACTTGGGTTTGCTTGGTTGGGTTTCTTTCGTCCACCAGGTTTCATTTTAAAAATCAGAAAAATGATCCCTGCTGACTTCATGTAACATATATTATTTGTTTTCTATCCCAGTCATTTATTTTTTAATTTTTTTTTTAGATGGAGTCTTGGTCTATTGTCCAGGCTCAAGTGCAGTGGTGAAATCTTGGCTCACTGCAATCTCTGCCGAGGTTCAAGTGATTCTCGTGTCTTAGTCTTCCAGGTAGCTGTTATTACAAGTGCCCACTGCTATGCCTGGCTAATTTCTATATTTTTAGTAGAGACAGAGTTTCACAGTGTTGGCCAGGCTGATTTCAAATTCCTGTCCACCCGCCTCAGCCTCCCATGGTGCTGGGATTACAGGTGTGAGCCACCATGCCCAGCTACTTATTTCTTCTTAATGTTTTTCTCAATTATGTTGTTATTCATTAATTTCCTCATTTACTATTATCTTTATTTTCTTACCTTAAACTTCCCCAAGGGGAGAAATGATTTTTCACTCATCAGTGAATAAAGCCACAGTACATGTTAACTGTGAATTAAATTCTCATAATTAGTTAACAATTATGGAATATGATGTCCTGCCTCCAATCTTAAACCTTACTACACTAACTAAATATTCTCTTTTATCACTTCCTATAGAGATGGAAAACAAGCACATCTAGGTTATCTCAGTAAAATATATAAATAGAAAATAGTGATTTCTTTATACTTGGCCATCCTTCCAATTGCCTCTCCATTTACACTTGCAGATATCTCCACTGAAGTTCAATTCCTACTTTGTATAGGCGTAAGTGAACTCTGACCCCCTTTCACAACCAAGGTAATGAGAGGCTCTAAATATTTATCTTCACTTGGGTTTACATAACTATGCACATCTATGTTACAGGTTCCCCATATCTTCCCTAAAGCCCCTATAATGCCATTTGGGTACTTCCTAAAGAATATTTCAATGATTTTCCAGGTGTAACGACAGGTTTATACTAAAGTAAAAGGCTATTAAAATTCTGAGCAAACAGATGTTTTTTACAAATATGCATGTTCTCAAAATTTTTACAATAAGAATTCAGTACTTTTTAAAAGGGAAAAGGTTAGGATTAGAGTTAGAGTTAGGGTTAAAGCAACATTATTTGTAATATGCCCAAACTGGAAAGAATCCAAGTGTTCATCAATGGAAGAATGGCTAACAAATGATGGCATGTTAACACAACACAATACTATATAGCAACGAAAATGAACAATCTACAACTACATGCAGCAAGGGCTAATCTCACAAACATAATGATGAATAAACAAAACTAGACATAGAGCAATATATACTGTACAACTCCATTTTTATAAAGTTTAAAAATGATAATTAATAATCCATGGTGGTGTCAGGATAGTGGTTAGCCTTGGTGGAGAGGAATGACTGGAAGAAGTCAGGAGGGGCTTCTGGTATCCTAGTAAAGCTCTATTTCTGAACCTGTGTATTAATTAGATGGGTATGGTCACTTGGTGAAAATTCACTAATGATCTGTTTATTTTTGTGTGTATTTATATTTCAATAAGTTTACTTTTAAAAAGTATACACTAAAAAGATGCTAAAAAGCAACAATAATATAAATGGTGTGGGTAAATGTGACCAGGGACACGTAAATGAACGGAACAGAAAATACTGCAATAAAATCTGTGGTTCCCTCTCTCTGTCTCTGTCTCCCCACCCAAAAAAAGCAATACAAAACTATGGCAATTGTCTAGAATTCTGGGGATAAAGTCCACTTATGGCCTCAATAAGACAAATAAGACATGAGTGACATTAATAAAGGCATCATAATTAGCTAAATAATGGTCGTAGGTAAGTAAATAGTTATGAAGTTATAACAAAGGTTAAGAGAAAGATGGTCATTTCAAAGGATTTACCACCTGCAAATTCAAAATTAAAACTAGTAATCTAAAAGGAAAGCCAGCCAAAAATCAAATTAAAGGCTAAAACATTTATAAGAAAGTGAGAAAGTGTTACTGTTCATAGCATTAAAGTCCACACAAACTGAGCACCATGGCTTGCACCTGTAATCCCCAACTACTCGGGGAGGCTGCGGTGGGAGTATCACTTGGGGTGGAAGGATTATTTGAGGCCAGGAGGTCAAGACCAGCCTGGACAACATAATGAAACCCCAATCTCTAAAAATTAAAACATTTTAAAAACATTTAAGCCCATACAAATTGGCATAAGAAACAATAAACAATGGAAAAGGTAACAGAATAAAGGAAGTGAGCAGACAACACACAAAATAAATAAAAGTATAAACAAATTAGGACAAAATGTCTGTATTCACTAAGAATGAAATTAGAACAGGTTGTAAAATTTGTCCTGTAAAATTTGAAGGTTTTCATTTAAAACAAAAAAAACAAAAAAAACATGGCTGGGCATGGTGGCTCATGCCTATAATCCCAGCACTTTGGGAGGCCGAGGTAGGCAGATCACCTGAGGTCAGGAGTTTGAGACCAGCCTGACCCTGACCAACATGGTTGAAAGCCCACGTCTACTAAAAATACGAAAATCACCCAGGCATGGTGGCAGGTGCCTGTAATCCCAGCTAGTCAGGAGGCTGAGGCAGGAGAATAGCTTGAACACAGGAGGCAGAGGTTGCAGTGAGCCAAGATCACGCCACTATACTCCAGCCTGGCAACAGGGCGAGACTCCATCTTCCAAAAAGAAAAAGAAAAGAAAACAAACAAACAAACAACAACAACAACAAAAACACATTGCCAGTGTTGATAAAGTGAAATTGAGATGGCCATATATGGCTCCCTACTTACGTGCCAAGCCAGATCAAGATCTTGGCATGCTGAACATTCTTAATTAGGAGATGGCTCTATAATATACATAGCTGAGCTACATGCTACCAAAGAGTCAGCCATGTTTGTTCCCAAATTTGCCTATTCCAGCAAGCAACTAAAATTATTAATGTTTAAAGATAATCATTTCTATGAAAACTAAGTTGGATGTTTTGAAAGTATTGGCTATACATTCACATTGCATTTTTGTCAAAGTAGGCATGGGTGAGAAAATAATAAAAGACAGAAAACATAAAAAATCAAGGATTCTGCCCTCAGATTGCTTTACAAGTATCTTTACATTCCTGTTCTACTTCAAAGAAGTTGAAACTGGAAAGAATAGCCTAGGTTTCATATGTACTTTAATAAAAACAGAATGGGCACAATCACTTATAAATATATGGTGCCAAAGCAGGACCCGAAGCCTAAAATCCAGGAGGGTGAGCGAGTGCTGTGCTTTCATGGGCCTCTTCTGTATGAAGCAAAGTGTGTAAAGGTTGCCATAAAGGACAAACAAGTGAAATACTTCATACATTACAGTGGTTGGAATAAAAATTGGGATGAGTGGGTTCCGGAGAGCCGAGTACTCAAATATGTGGACACCAATTTGCAGAAACAGCAAGAACTTCAAAAAGCCAATCAGGAGCAGTATACAGAGGGGAAGACGAGAGGGGCTGCCCCAGGAAAGAAGACACCTGGTCTGCAACAGAAAAATGTTGAAGTGAAAACAAAAAAGCACAAACAGAAAACACCTGGAAATGGAGATGGTGGCAGTACCAGTGAGACCCCTCAGCCTCCTCGGAAGAAAAGGGCTTGGGTAGATCCTACTGTTGAAAATGAGGAAACATTCATGAACAGAGTTGAAGTTAAAGTAAAGATTCCTGAAGAACTAAAACTGTGGCTTGTTGATGACTGGGACTTAATTACCAGGCAAAAGCAGCTCTTTTATCTTCCTGCCAAGAAGAATGTGGATTCCATTCTTGAGGATTATGCAAATTACAAGAAACCTCGTGGAAACACAGATAATAAAGAGTATGCTGTTAATGAAGTTGTGGCAGGGATAAAAGAATACTTCAATGTAATGTTGGGTACCCAGCTACTCCACAAATTTGAGAGACCACAGTATGCTGAAATTCTTGCAGATCACCCTGATGCACCCACGTCCCAGGTGCAGGGAGCGCCACATCTACTGAGATTATTTGTACGAATTGGAGCAATGTTGGCCTATACAACTCTGGATGAGAAGAGCCTTGCTTTATTACTGAATTATCTTCACGATTTCCTAAAGTACCTGGCAAAGAATTCTGCAACTTTGTTTAGTGCCAGTGATTATGAAGTGGCTCCTCCTGAGTACCATCGGAAAGCTGTGTGAGAGGCGCTCTCACTCACTTATGTTTGGATCTCCATAAACACATTTTTGTTCTTAGTCTCTCTTGTACAAACGATGTGCTTTGAAGATGTTAGTGTATAACAATTGATGTTTGTTTTCTGTTTGATTTTAAACAGAGAAAATAAAAGGGGTAACAGCTCCTTTAAAAACAAAACAAAACAGAATGGGCTAGACTTACACTGAAGCAAAATGCTAAGCCAAACATCAAAATATTGCGCTATGATAGACAACTTTAATGTTCTACCTCCTAAAACATGTATGTAAAATATACAAGTGTTCAAAATTAATAAGCCAAATACTAGTTTGGATTCTACTGAATCAAAGAGTTTATTCTAGTAAACACTGCTGATGTGAAAACAAAACATTAGTCATCTTAGATCAAAATGAAAGAAGTGTTATTTCCATTTGCAGGGCATCAGCTTTAATTAAAAAAAAAAATCGCGGTAGGGTGTGGTGGCTCACACCTGTAATACCAGCACTTTGGCAGGCTAAGGCAGACAGATTGCATAAGCCCAGGAATTTGAGACCAGCCTGGGCAACATGGAGAAACCCCGTCTCAAAATAAAATAAAATAAAAATAGGGAGCAAATTATCTTATCGTATAATTCTCCCCAGAGGTATGCTGTTTCCAGAGGTATAATGTCTCCCCCACCCACCTTTTTTTCTGGCTGATACGAAATTATACAGAATACAGAATATTTATGACCAAGACAGTTCTATTAAAATCAGTGATCTGAAAATGTTAAACCCCTGTGACCACAAAATTGTACTTCTGAAAATTAACACTCATCTAATATTGTATAATCCATACTGAATTCCAATAAAATACTGAATAATCCTCATGTTCAGATGATAATCTACTTCTGTTTCAGCAAGGAACCAGACGCAACTGAAAGAAAAATATGTATTTTCCTCTCCACCACGTTCTCCAATCAATCTATGTCTGAATTCCTACCATACATGTGGTTTTCCTTCCTCAACTGGTTCTACTCCTTCCCATCTACTGAAGGTCACTGCTTACAAAAATATCCTCTCTCCACTTCATCAACGTTCCTCTCTTTGAAATCATTCTGGTGAGCCTATAAACATGTTGTAATACTTCACATCATAAAATATATTCCCTGTATTCTATGTGTCTGCTTCCCTTTTACGGCAAAATTCATCGAAAGAATAAATTTATTTTCACCACCATTTTCTTTTTATCTCTCAAGAACTCTAAAACAAACAAACAAAACACCTTTATAACAGAGCATTTCTAACACATCAAAAAGTAGATAGAACGGCATAATAAATCTCCATGTATCCAGCACCAACCATTAGCCCCAGGCCCAATCATGGCCTATGTATCCCCCAAACTACTTCCTTCATATTATTTGAAGCAAATCTTGGCTATTACATCATTTCATGTGTACATAATATTCATCTCAAAAAGCACTTTTACACATAACTACAATACCATTATCCAAACCTAAAAAATGAATTATTCAATATCAAAAAATCAGTGTACACACTTCCATTTGTCTGATAAAATTTTAAACAACCTAAAAAGAATAACTCATCCAAAGTTCACAGAACATAACTATTAATGTGTCTTTTACATCTCTTTTAATCTATAGGTTTTCCTATCAATTTTTTATTTCCCTTAGTAATTTATTTGTTGAAGAACCTGTTTTTGGTCCTGTTGTTTCCCATATTCTGAATTTTGCTCACTACATTTCCAAGGTGTAAACATAGTCCTCTATCTTCTTCCCATAAGTTGGGAACGGGCTTTAGAAGCTTGACAAGACTTAGGACCTTCTGATGGCAAAGTTACCTCATAGGCGATACTGTATTCCTTCATTAGCAGAAACAATGTCGGATTGTCTCTATTTCTGTGATGCTATCAGCACTGATGTTCAATATCTAAATCTAATAGTTCTTATGGGTTCCAAAATGGTAATATTCTAATTCTATCATTCTTCATTTATTCACTGAATACTCTTATTAAGAGCAACATAGGGCCAGGCACGGTGGTTCACACGTGTAATCCTAGCACTTTGGGAGGCCGAGGCAGGTGGATCACCTGAGGTCAGGAGTTCAGGACCAGCCTGGCCAACATGGTGAAATCCCGTCTCTACTAAAAAAATACAAATATTTAGCTGGGTGCGGTGGTGGGCACCTGTAATCCCAGCTACTCAGGAGGCTCAGACAGGAGAATTGCTTGAACCTGGAAGGCGGAGGTTGCAGTGAGCTCAGATCATGCCATTGCACTCCAGCCTGGGCCACAAGAGTGAAACTCCGTCTCGAAAAAGAAAAAAAAATGAGAAACATATCTCCATCTATTACCTATTCATACAATTCTTCTAAGAAAGAAAGGCAGAATAAATGCTTCTTTTCCTTTAAGTTTATGCTTTCTAAATGTTAGTTTCTAGTAACTTCCAATGATGAATAATTTGCTGTATCATTAATAATTCATAAAATTAAGGGTATTTTGTGCATTGTTAACACATTGCAGTCATTATATGTATTGATGCTCAAACAGTCCCATCTCTGGCCAACTGGAGCCTCTTCAAATTGGCTCCTCTTCCCTGACCACCCCATGTTGGGGTCACCCGCTGCGGGGATCTGTCCTGCAGACCCTGACGATGGATAAATAAAGTACACTGACACACAGATATTATGCTTTGCCAGTTCAATTGAGGGTCCGTGGCTGCTTATAGGCTCCCTGGAGAGTGCTGTAAACAGTTGCAACAGCCGGCCCCTACCAGCTAGAGACTTGGATTTCTTGAGTAAAGTTTAATTGACAAAGGCTTGAGTCAACACCACTAGAGTGAAGAGATTTAAGGACAGGTTCCCATAACCAAAGCAAACACCATTAGAAGGTAATATCCGTGGTTGACCTTCCCCAGAGAGGGCCATCCAGCTCAAAGGTTAGTTTTAAGTTAGTTAGGTAAACTCCCCTACATACCCTATTTGCTTCACTTATTAACTAAATGTAAAGGGGATTCAGGATGCCTTCAGCCAAGAACTACAGAAAAAACACTTAGGCCTTCCAAAAGGGTTTGAGACTATATTCTATAACTTTCTCTAATATTTTTCCCTTAACATATTTTGCCACCACCCTGAGTCAATTCCCACAACCCCATCTAAAATTACTCCATTCACTCATTATAATTCTCCACATCCTTACCTTACTCACTTTTCTTCGTAATACCTAATTACTTGAGGATATTTCAGTAATCCATTTACTGATTTATTTACTTGTTTACTGCAGATTCCTCACTACAATTTAAACTCAATGAACAGAGGGCAATGAAAAAAATATATATATAAAAGTCAAAATACAAAAGATGAGCTAGAAAGGGATTAGATCCAAAATACGGGTAAAATGGAATCACTAGGAAAGAAACTTTCCCCCACTGAAATAGAGGAAAGAAAAGGGAGGGAAACAAGACAGAAGAGAAACAAGTGATAAATGGAAGAATGGATGAAATTTCTTTGGTGGCTAATGCTGAGAAGATCTAAATTTTCTTCCCAAGTTTCAGGTCTCTTCTTCACAATCGACATCTAAGGGGTGTGTCTCCTCCCCAAACAGCAGGTCTGGCCATGCCACAATGGCTGACCTCTGACTAATCAACACTTACCTAGGCTCCATCTTCTCTTCTCATCCCTCACAACCAACCAGGGCTCTTTCCCTTGTTCCAATAGGGTGATCACATCTGGTTTAGAAATGGAACATCCTGCTTAAAAGCAAATAATAGAACATAATAAAGAACTTATTTCAGACTTCAAACCAAAGGTGACTATTAGAATCGAAAAACATTCGTAGTATAGAGTTACTTTAGGATCACAAGGAAAAACAAGAACAGAGAAGTAGGGATCTGGTCTTATTTTAATTTCAACTTACACATGCTCTGTCTCTTGAGAGAAAAGAATAGTTGAAAGCACTTGTTTCAAATCCTGCCTCTCTTTCCTATGTCAGTAGAGCAAATAATTCAACCTCTGTGTGCCTCAGTTTTCTCAGATGCAAAAAGGGGATAACAGTAATGTGTACGCAAAGCATTGTTGTGAGATTTGATTTAATATAAGTGTTTAGATGAGTACCTGGTACCTGTTAACCATTATATATGTTCATGAGGTACTGCATTTGCTATTTTTTAAATATTATTTTACTAACTGGAAAATAAGTTTCTTGTCAAAATATGCATGCAGTTACATGCAAATTCATGTATTTTAAACTTAATCACAAGCGGTTAAAATACGTCTGTTGGCCGGGTGCAGTGGCTCATGCCTGTAATCCCAGCACTTTGAGAGGCCAAGGTGGGCAGAACACAAGGTCAAAAGATTGAGACCATCCTGGCCAACATGGTGAAACCCCGTCTTTACTAAAACAGAAAAATTAGCTGGGTGTGGTGGCACACACCTATAGTCCCAGCTCCTCGGGAGGCTGAGGCAGGAGAATTGCTTGCACTTGGGAGGCAGAGGTTGCAGTGAGCTGAGATCACACCACTGTACTCCAGCCTGGCGACAGAGCAAGACTCCATCTCAATTAATAAATAAGTAAATAAGCATGTTGTAGGAAATTGAATACTGTCCACTTAAGTTTTAACAAACTGTCCATTCAACCCAACATCACATACATTGTAAAAGCTCTTTTAATAGCTATGTAGAGCCAGACACCTCTGTCTTCCCATTCTCCCTGTAAAGGAGTTCATGAATAACATGGACCATCTATAGCAGTATGAAATCAGATTTCTTTGACAATGGTTTTGCCATGAGTGTCTAAGAGTTTATATCCAGCTGTCATTAAAGAGCAGTAATAACAGAAAAGTCAAAGAAAAATGTAAACGTCACCGAACTATAGGGAAAGATGAAGGTGCTTAATAGTGGTACCTACTGTCAAATCACAAAGCAGATATTTAGCTAGTTTTCAGAAAGACAGCCCAAAAATTCAGTCCTGTGAATGTCTAAGTTATCTGACACAGACAGGCTTACCTAGTGACACCAAGTTGCTATAGTTCTCTAATATCACATCTCTGTACAAATTCCTCTGATACGAGTTCAGGCATTCCCACTCTTCCTGAGAAAAGTCTACAGCCACATCTCTGAACATCACCAAATCCTGAAATGATAAACACACGTATTATTTGTAAGATAAATGAAAATATTTTGAAGATGGAAGAGGTGGCTGGGTATAGTGGCTCAATGCCTCTAATTCCAGCACATTGGAAAGTTGAAGCAGGAGGATTGCTTGGGGCCAGGAGTTTGAGACCAGCCTAGACAACACAGCGAGACCTTGTCTATTAAAAAAAAAAAGTGATCTGGGTGTGGTGGTTCATGCCTGTAATCCCTACACTCTGGGAGGCTGAGGCAGGTGGATCACCAGAGGTCGGGAGTTTGACCTCACGTTTCTCCATGACCAACATAGAGAAACCCCATCTCTACTAAAAAGACAAAATTAGCCTGGTGTGATGGTGCATGCATGTAATCCCAGCTACTCGGGAGGCTGAACCAGGAGAATCGCTCTGGGAGGCAGAGGTTGCAGTGAGCCACGATTGTGCCATTGCACTCCAGCCTGGGCAACAAGAGTGAAACTCCATCTCAGAAAAAAAAAAAAGTGGAAGAAGGATTTCGATGATATATGTTCACTTCATTCATCAAATAAACAGACTGGGGCTGGAAGCCTGTGAGGTGGGAAGGTGGCAGTAAAGATGTGAGTATGACTGAAGCAGAATATCTATATGTTCTTAAAGATTTCTATAACAAAAGACCAGGGTTTGGCAACATTTTCTGTAAAGGACCAATATTTTAGGCTTTGCATAAAACATATGGTCTCCGTTCCACATTCTTCTTTTTTTTATGTAATAATTTTTTTTAAATGTAATTAGCTTGCAGGCTGGTCCAAAACAAGCTATGGTTTGTGGGCCAAATTTGTAGTATATATAGTTTGCCCACCACTGCTATGGCCAAAACTTCCTATGTACCATGGAACAGGAGATAATTTTATTTATTTCCAGACACATTCAGGTAATTATCAGAATTTCTAAATTAACTGAAATAGGTTCATAGGAACACTACTTGCAAAGGACCTAAAAAGTTCTCAATAAATGGGATTTATTCTATTCTCTTGTCCTTTAAAGATAAAAAATAATAATATTTGATGGGATTTTCCCCAAAATATGAACTCTATTTTTAAAAAGTAGAGTTTGCATAAAATTTAACAATTTCTTCCAGATATAACTTTATCATTATATCATTAGCATTTTTATTATAACAGACCCTTTATTTAATATTTATAGTTTACTGCATGATACAGTAGTCCCTCCTTACTCATGGTTTTGCTTTTCTCAGTTTCAGTTACCCACAGTCAACCATGGTCAAAAAATATTAAATGGAAAAATTCCAGAAAGAAACAATTCATAAGTTTTCAGTTGCATTCCATTCTGAGTAGCATAACAAAATCTCACACTAACCACTCCGCCCCACCTGGAATGTGATATTCTTTTCCAGCATAGCAACGCTATATATACTACCTGATTATCAGATCAAAATAACATAATATATATAGGGTTTCATACTATCTGAGGTTTTCAGGCAACCTCTGAGGGTCTTAGAATGTATTCCCCTTGGGTAAGGGGGACTCCTGTACTCCACCTGATGGATATGCTATACTTAATGATGATTATATTTAGATATAGCTCTACTTTTAAATATACTATATTTAGAATTTACATCACAAAAAATCTCTAAAGCTACCAATATCCAATATTCTAGTGTAGCAATATGTGGATATTGAGTACTTGAACTGGGGCTAGTCCAAATTCACATGTGCTGTAATGTAACATATATGCCAGATACCAGATAGTGAACACTTTAGAAGAAAAAAAAATAAGGTAAAACATATTGATAACTTATATGTATTTTTTAAATTTTATCTTGGTTTTCAGACACGGTCTCACTCTTTCATCTAAGTTGGAGTGGCGTGGCACAATCACAGCCCATTTATTGATAACAGCTTGCTGCAGCCTCGAACTCCTGGGTTCAAGCAATTCTCCCACCATAGCCTCCCAAACAGCTGAGACCACAGGCATATGCCACCATATCTGGCTAGTTTTTGTTTTGTTTTTGTAGAGACGGGATGTTGTTAAGTTGCTCAGGCTTGTCTCAAACTCCTGGGCTGAAGCAGTCCTCCTGCCTCAGCCTTCCAATTCCAAAGTGCTGAGCTTATAGGCATGAGCTACCACGGTCAGGGCCCGGCCATGACTTTTATATTATACTTTGAAATATTTTGGCCATATTGGGTTAAATAAAAGACATTAAAATTAAATGCATGTGTTTCTTTTCACTTTTTTTTAATGTGATTACTAAAGTATTTGTTTAAAACATTTACTAAAACATGTGCCTTGCATATTAGTATGTACTTTTAAAATATGACTACTAGTAAATTTTAAATTACATATGTAGCTTGAATTACAATTCTTTTGGACAGTGCTATTTTAATCCTAAGAACTTGATTAACTGCCCACTTCTAGAAACTTCATTTCTGCCCCATCCCTGCTCTAGACAGATAAGGAACACACAGGAGATACTGAATGATTTGGTCAATGCAAACATGGTTACTGATATGACTTGGCTGTGGCCCCACCTAAATCTTATCCGTGAATTGTAGCACCCATAATTCCCATTGTTGTGGGAGGGACCCAGTGGGAGACAATTGAATCATGGGGACAATGTGGTAAGTCTCACGGGATCTCATGACTTCATAAGGGGTTTCCCGTTTCACTTGGCATTCATTCACTCTTTGCCTGCCACCATGTAAGGTGTGCCTTTCACCTTCAGCTATGATTGTGAGGCCTCCCCAGCCATGTGGAACTGTGAGTCCATTAAACCTCTTTTTCTTTATAAATTACCCAGTCTCAGGAATGTCTTTATCAGCAGCGTGAAAACGGACTAATACAGATACAGATGGGGAAGACAGGGATACTTAGGAATCTGGCTGGCTCCATCCCTCACTGGAATGGGAAAGACTGGGGGAGCAGCTGTTGAATGGGGCTCTGTTAGAAAGTTACAGAATAACAAATGAGAATGTTCACATAACCTGAAAAAAATGAAAGAATTCCAAGTAGAGAGAAATTCCAACTTACACGAGCCATGATTTTAGAATTGCAAGAACCGGTCAATTTTCCTCAAGGTTCATTTACTTCAGAAGCAGGGTCCAGAGATGCTAGAGCTGGAGAAAGAACATGTAAAATCATGATAAGAAAATTGCCTCAGAGTTTCCAAATTTTAAAAACCAATACTACTTCTCTATTCCTAGATGCAACTCCCACCCTCAACACACAGACAAGTTTTGATAGGTAAGAGGTAGTTTAGACAAATATATCCTCCCCAAAACCACAGAGAAATCAGCTCAACTGCACAAGGAATTGCAGAGCAGAGACTCTGCAGCATCAAAGCATATGTCTAGATACTAGAGTGGGAGGGCTTCCAGTTGGTCCCCAGCTGTGACCCCAGGGCAGGCTGGTTTGGAACAGGAATGGGTTGTGCAGACCTGTCCTGAACTGATGATCCTCCTCCCTCCATCCCCACCTTCCCAGCTGAAAAGGGGCTACACTATCTAAACCAGAACTTCTTTCTTGGCCTTAGGAATCTGGCTGGCCTCCCCAAACATGAAGACAGAAAATAGCATAGACAAGAATTTCTCATACTTTGCTCAAATTGGAATCACCTGGATATCTTTAAACTGTTGCCTGGCTCCTACTCTTAAACATACTGATTTAATTAGTGTGATGTGGGATTTAGGATTTTTTTTAACTACCTCCTCCTCTCATGGATGTTTACAATGGGCAATAAAGTGTGGTAGTCAAACTTTAGTATGCATCAGAATCACGTGGAGGGCTTGTTAAAACACAGCTTGCTAGGTCTCACTACTAGAGTTTGGTATTCAGCAGGTTTGGGATTGGACTTGAAAATCTGCATTTTTAAAAAGTTTCCAAGTGATGCTGATGCTGCTGGTCCAGATGCCACACTTAGAGAACCACAGCTATAGAATACCTGTAGAAAGGCTATATAGCAGCTTTTATTATGGCAAAACTGGAAGTGCATATTGGGATCCCTTCCCAGGCTTAACTACCATTCTCAGAGCTCTCTGCTCCTTATTTTCCTATTCAGGATCATCAATATTGCCTGCATGATCTCAATTACCAAGCAGTTTTTCTCTGTACTCAGACTTAAAGAAGTAAATTTGTGAAACCTGAGCATGAGTAATGTTCTAGAAAGTAGAAATAAGCTAGGTGCAGTGGCTCATGCCTGTAGTTCCAGAACTTCGGGATGCCCAGATGGGAGGATTGCTTGATGCCAGGAATTGAAGACCATCCTGGACAACATAGTAAGATCCTGTCTTTAAAAAAAAAATTCTTTTAATTAGCTGGGTGTGTTGGCACCTGCCTGTATCCCTAGGTACTTGGGAGGCTGAGGCAGGAGAATTGTTTGAGCCCAGGAGTTCAGAGTTTCAGCGAGCTATGCTCTTCCACTGCATTCCAGCCTGGGTGACAGAGTAAGATCCTGTCTCTTAAAAAAAAGAGAACAAAATAGGAAAAAGAACCTATCAACTTATCAGTTAAAATCTACTAGTAACTAAGGAGAGCATATTGAAGGAACTAGATTAGCTAATTTGAAAAAGTTATTACACCTCATAGTAACTAAGGTGTTGGGGAAATGGATACTCAATGATACAATGTAGAAAGAATGAAATAGTATGTGGATAGAAGTGTTTAAAATGGGACCAAAAAAGCTGGAAAGAACCTAAATATCCTTCAGCAATGTTAAATAAATTATCATGCATTCACACAATGGAAATTTCAACAGCCAAGTGCAGTGGTTCACGCCTGTAATCCCAGCACTTTGGGAGGTCAAGGCAGGTGATCACTTAATAAGTCCAAGAGTTCGAGACCAGCCTGGCCAACATGGAAAAACCCTATCTCTACCAAAAATACAAAAAATTAGCTGGGCATGGTGGTGCACGCCTGTGGACCCAGCTCCCTGGGAGGCTGAGGTGGGAGGATTGCCTAAGCCCAGGAGGTCAAGGCTGCAGTGGGCCCTGTTCATGCCACTGCACTCCAGCCTGGGCAACAGAGCAATACCCTGTCTTAAAGAAAAGAAAAATAAACACCCGTTAAAAATGAAGATAAAATTCATATTTGATGTTATGAGAAGACAGCCACTACATATTGTTGGGGGAAGAAGATAGGTTAGAAAATCTTCTATATACAAAATACAAAATGATTGTATTCTGGCAGGAAAACTACATACACATGCATACATGTATATGCATGTGCATAAAACAATTTGTGAACTGAAATAAAATTTTATTGTTACCTCTACTTGATGGTATCCCAGTCCTAGGTGATCTTTATTTGTTCCTCCCTGGAGTCTTTTATTTATTTTGAGATAGGGCAATCTCGGATCTCCACTCACTGCGACCTCCATTTCCAGGGCTCAAGAGATCCTCCTACCTCAGCCTTCTGAGTAGCTGGGACTAAAGGCACATGTCACCACCCTGGCTAATTTTTGTAGTTTTTGCAGCCATGTAGTCTGTGTTGCCTAGCCTGGTCTCAAACTCCTGGATTCAAGTGATCCACCTGCTTCCACCTCCCAAAGTGCTGGGATTACAAGCTTGAGCCCCTGTACCTGGCCTGAATTTTTTAATTAAAAATTTATATTACTTATACCTCAACACAAATTCAAAATAGCTATGCAAGGAATATCACAAAAAGCTCCAACAGTCCCATCCCTGCTACTTTGCCCCTATCTTGCAAATCTAGAGGCAACAATTTTTACTTCTATTAGCTGCTCCTTTTGGTATTTAAACTCCATACATTTAAAAAACATGTTAATATTTCTACTTCTGAATTTTCAGTTGTAATCATTAATTCATTTCTACTATGGCAGCCATGGTTTTAGCTGTCTTTTACCTACCCACCTCCCAACGACACATACATAGTTGTAGTCCCTTTGTCTTTTCAATATGGTTTTATTCTTTTTTTTTTTTTTTTTTTTTTGAGACAGTTTCACTCTGTCACCCAGGCTGGAGTGCAGTGGCACAATCTCAGCTCACTGCAGCTTCCGCCTCCTGGGTTCAAGTGATGCTCCCGCTGTCTTAGCCTCCCAAGTAGCTGGGATTACAGGCATGCACCACCATGCCCAGCTAATTTTTGTATTTTTTGTAGAGATGGGGTTTCACCATGTTGGCCAGGGTGGTCTCTAACTCTTGGACTCATGTGATCCACCGGCCTCGGCCTCCCAAAGTGTTGGGATTATAGACGTGAGTCATTGCACCCAGCCTCAATATAGTTTTATTCTATTTCAGGGTAAATCAGTTTTTAAATTCAGTTTACATTATTGTGAATAAACACTGTTACCAACTGAACTATGCAGTATACTCAGGTTATTATGCCTTCTTTGCATAAGACGTTTTCTTCTCTGAGATTAAAATAATCTTTTCTATGTTTAGTTTTCTAAGAAATTATCATTAATTCATTTCCCCAAATCAGGTAATTGAAGGATGAAGCTCCTGTTATAAAACAGCACAGCTGGCTGGGCGTGGTATCTCACGCCTGTAATCACAGCACTTTGGGAGGCCAAGGCGGGCGGATCACGAGGTCAGGAGATCAAGACCATCTGGGCTAAAACAGTGAAACCCTGTCTCTACTAAAAATACAAAAAATTAGCCAGGCGTGGTGGCACATGCCTGTAGTCCCAGCTACTCGGGAGGCTGAGGCAGGAGAATCACTTGAACCCGGGAGGCAGAGGTTGCAGTGACCTGAGATCTCACCACTGCACTCCAGCCTGGGCAACAGAGCGAGACTCCACTTCAAAAAAAAAAAAAAGTGAATAAAAAATAAAATAGCACAGCTGTCTATTTTATATTCTAAGAATAAAAATCAATCCTTCAGAAATACAAACACTTCAAATACCTGTATCCCACCTGGCAAAAGTCAATGCCACATTCCTAAATGTGCCTATCTCTGAAATTCGCGTGACTCTGAAATGAAAAGTTGATCAAGTCATAGGAGCCAGAAACCCTCCTGAAGAAATTGCTTGAGCAGTTTTTAATATTCCTGCCCAATAACTGATTTCTTAAATACTTTATAAAACATCCATAAAATGGAATACTAAGTAATCTAAACATTAAATTTTAGAAAACAGTTAAGGAAAATATTCAAGATACACTGAAAGAAAAAAACAGTTTAAAGAACAATTTATGATTAGATTTTTTAGATCATTAAAGGGAAACAGACTTGAACAGATAAAAAAATCTTTTAAAATTTCAATTCTGAAATTTTAAAATTTTAAAATCAGATTTAAATGTCAACTGAAATTTCCATAATCTGAAGAACTGTAAATGTGTGGGAAGTTTGTAAACAAGGAGTGGATCACTGGGATGTCACTTTTCTCCATATATGCATGGAGTTATATAATCCACAAGAGCACTGAATTCCTCTTTTAAACTAAGAACTAGAGGTCTTAGTTTATTTTAAATTTTCAATTTGTATTATCCTATTTTTCGGAAATAAAACCACCGGCCGGGTGCAGTGGCTCAGACCTGTAATTCCAGCACTTTGGGAGGCTGAGGCAGGTGGATTGCCTGAGGTCTGGAGTTCAAGACCAGCCTGGCCAACATAGTAAAACCCCATTTCTACTAAAAATACAAAAAGTTAGTTGGGTGTGGTGGCAGGTGCCTGTAATCCCAGCTACTTGGGAGGCTGAGGCAGGAGAATTGCTTGAACCCAGGAGGCAGAGGTTGCAGTGAGCTAAGATAGCACCACTGCAGTCCAGCCTGGGCAACAAGAGTGAAACTCCATCTCAAAAAAAAAAAAAAAACCAACCCACACAGGCTTGTAGAAAATTATTTTGGGAAAATATGTTCTTAAAACATGAATAATTATTATTTCTGGACATTGGGACCATTGATGATTTTAATTTTCTTTATAGGTTCCGTAGTTACTAATATTTCACACTTACATTAATTCTATCATCAGAAATATTTTTTTAAAAAAAGCTATTTCCACTGAAAATTTTTTTTAAATGATTGGGAAGATAGGCTACTTTATAGTCATTAAGAAAATGATGGACCAGGCACGGTAGCTCACGCCTGTAATCCCAGCACTTTGGCAGGCCAAGGCAGGTGGATCAGTTGAGATCAGGAGTTCCAGACCAGCCTGACCAACATGGTGGCCCTCTAATAAACAGAAAAAATTAGGCAGGCGTGGTGGTGGGCGACTTGTAATCCCAGCTACTTGGGAGGCTGAGACAGGGGAATTGCTTGAAACCCGGGAGGTGGAGGTTGCAGTGAGCTGAGATTTTGCCACTGCACTCCAACCTGGGCAACAGAAGCAAAAACTCCATCTCAAAAAAAAAAAAAAAAAGAAAGAAAGAAAGAAAAGAAAATTGTGATTAAACGAGCCCTGCACAAATGGTGACAAGAGGGAAATCAGTGTGACTGAAAAAATAACTTCAGCCAGTTCCTGAGTATTGTATCTCATCAAGACCCTGAAATAGTTCTGTGAAGGATTACAATCCTAGTTCATGTCATTTCCAAAGTGATTAAGAACCAGTAAGAACCGCAGACAAAAACAAATGCTCATTTCACAGCAGCTACTTAATAATTTGCATTCACCCCCTCCTCACCTCCAATAAATAACCAATTATTAAATACTTAGCAATTTAATATTTAAATATTACATTGTTGCAAAATCACATAAATATTGTGGTACTCAAGATTCATACGTAACAACAATTTCTTGAAGATTCTTATTTACAACAATAAATCTTCTCAAGATTACACCATACTTTTTTCTTACGACTAAATATAAACATAATTCTTCTTAATGTGTAACATTCCATCACATGGATGGAGTGTGATTTAACCATTTACGTATTGCTAGATATTAATTTTATAAAAGTACATCCAAAAAGTAATTCCCAGTGATGTCATTTATTTCTAGACAGTGAGAATTAATGTTGTTGGAGCTTATACAACTCTGATAATATCATGAAATGATAGATTTTTCCCTCCCCAGTAAAAATTAACCATTTACAAATACATACAACAATTCTGTATATAATCTTAAAATATCTTTGTTGTCCTGAAAGCGCATAAACGGAGTCCGAGGACTTAAGAATCTCTGTTCTGGGGTCCACTGGAGGGTCTGGCTCATTTTCCTGCTTGCAAGCATCCATCATAATTACCTTCACATTTGCATTGCTCTTGGGAATACAGAAAGCTGATAGGGAATGACTAAGCATCATCATTTTAATACCAGTAGCTAGTATGAATTAAGGACTCACTATGTGCCAGGCACTCTCCTAAGATCCTCACAAATATTAATTCATATGATCTTCAAAACGACACCATGGAATATACACGATTACAATTCTGAGGTAACTGCAGCACAGACTCGTTCAGATTTAAGTGGCAGTCAGAATTCAAATCCTCCTCTTAATCTAGGTTCGAAATTCTTAACCACTACATTACACTACACCTCTCTGAGTCGATCCAAAGATACATCCAAAATAAACTGACGTTGCCAAACGTCAAACCACATCTGGCTGGTACCAAAAACTTTTATTCACGAATTTCCTGAAAAAAAAAAAAAAATCTCCACTCCTACCCCGGAATCATTAAACATATCTAAACCCTAAAAAAAACCTCCTTAACGAATAAATTAAAAACAAAGCATGAACATTAATCTCCAGCAAGGGTATTTCCATATCATCAAAATCCTTAGAAAAACAGCGCTCACAGAGTAATCGAATATACAGCCTACAGTTAGTAACTAACTATGTGTTTAACTATAGAACAGCATGAAGTAGGCATTAAAAAAGGGAAATCTATTAATTAGGTCCCCCTGCCGTTAACTAGCTAGGGAAATCCTAAGGCCTGAATCAGTGAATAAACAGATAATTTTTAAGCAGAATTTTAAACGGAAGGAAATCGAATGCATTTCACAGAAACAAAGCAGCAGCACAAACTCACACGGAACCGGCTTTTTAGAAGAGCAGATGCATTCGTTTCTCCTTCTCAAGCGCCTTCTCTGGAAACTGGCAGGGCTAGGGAAGCAGACCAAGTTCAGGACACCCCAGGCTCTTCTTGACTCGATCAGAACCCACCCTCCACGCTTCCCTGGCGCCAGCTAACCGCCACCTGCATGCACTAATGGAAACGACAGGGCAGCGGCTCCGCAGTCACCCGCGTCTGGGTTCGCAGCTCTGGGTACGCTGTAGTTCGGCACCCAGTTGCCCAGGCCCCAGGACCACCCACAATGTCTTTTCGGAACCGTCGGCGTGTCCTCTCAGCCCCCAGACACCCGCCCTGAATCTAGGTCGCAGCGTTTTGCAGGGGACCTTCATCCTGGAGCGTCCACCTCTGACCTCTCTCTCTTGGGCCTTTTCGCTAAGGTCGAGCCTAAGTGGCTGAAGCGCGGATGGGGGATGCGCGGGGCCTCGGTCTCCCGTTACACCATAGGCCGCACCCATGAACCGGGCCGGGCACAGTTACTGCCTCGAGCGCCTCCAGGCCTCAGGGCTGCAGAAGCTCAGTCCCGCGAAAAAACGCACAGCGGCCTCAGGCTCCACAGGCACCTTTTCTCCACCTCCGGTCCGGCCTGCAAAGCCTGGCCCAACCCGCGCTCTTTTCCCTCAGAAAAGCAGCGGCCACAGCCGCGCCCGGCGCCCACCTCTTCAGCCTCACCCGACTCGGAGGATCGCCCAGCCCCAGAGTCGGCGGCGCCAGAATACGGGAGAGCGCCCGTCCCCGTCGCGAATGCGCAGGCGCGCAGAGGGCGGAGGCAAGTCCCGCGGCTGCTCCGGCGCCGGGAGGGATGCGTGGGGCCGGGTCCCGGCGGGGACAATCTGGCAGGGGGAGACGTACCCAGAGGGGCGACAGTGTCCCGTGCCTCAGGCCTCTACTTCTAAGGCGGCCCCGTGACTGACCAGTGCCATTAAAGATAATCCGGGCCTGCTTCCCTGTGGGCACTGCGGTCCAAAATTTTAAAAACCGATATTCCGGCTTTTTTTTCTATTGGTTCTCCGGACTGCGAGCCCCGCCGCACCCGCCTCCAGCGCAGCCTCACCGGAGCCTTTGAAAAATCGGCTTCTGTCCGGAGTGCGCAGGCGCGCGGGTCGACCAAGGCGAACCCTGGGAGCCTTTAGGGAGCAAGGGAGACGTGTAGGGGCGCACCTGCCGAGGGGGTGGGGAGGTTTGGAGGTGGGTGGAGGTTGGCAGCAGGATCCCGATGGAGATGGAGTGTCCAAATCTAGGCCTGCAGGCGTGATCCTGGCGGTGAGCTGGATGGAGGGAACCCCAGTGTCGCGAGCCTGGACCAAACCGCAGCATGTGCTCCCTGTGGGGTCTCTGCGTACCTGGACCGAGTGCGTTGCCGCAGGCGGAGTTGTTTCCGCGCAGAAGGCTGCTGCGTGCGCGTGTGCCGTTCTCTAGCGGGGGATTGGGATGGTGCTGCAGAGAAAGCCAGCAGTGGTGCCTGACTCCGACGCTGAGTGTAGGGGGTCTCTAGGGTCTGTGCGGTTTATGTCTGCGTTTGTGACGTACCTGGGATCGAATCTGTGACTGTGGCTCTGCCCCCGTCCATTGTTATTTCCGGAATGGTTTTGATAGGGCAACGCTTCTGGTTCTGGTTTTCCGTGAAGACGGTTTGTGGGTCCCTATGAAACTGAGTGTTGGGGTTTTGATTACCTGCACCTGGCCCTCGTGTGTCCTCAGGACTGTGGTGTTAGGCAAGTAAAATAATTGTAGAAAGAAAGAAAGAAAAAATTTGAAAGGAGGTAAGATTGCTATTACTTCCAAATGATGGGATTGTAGGAGTATGTAATCAGAAAGTTGAAATGAATGGGACACCATGAAACGGGAGGGAGAAAAATTTTATCTTCTTCCATACCTGGACTTGCAATATTCTAACAAATGAGATTTGATTTTTCCCCTTTGTTCCTTGATGAAATCTTGGATAAATTCAATGTCTTCAAGCCCACCTAGGCCTCCCAAAGTGCTAGGATTACAGGCGTGAGCCGCCGCGCCCAGATAGTAAGTTTATTTGATCTTTAGCTAAAAGATCAGCCTCATTTTCGTAGCTAAAAATACCTTTAGTAATAAAAATGTTCATTGTAATACTTCATTTTTAAAATATTAAAAACTTCTTTCTCCTTGATCTCTTCCAGATACTCAAGTATTGGTTAAGTGAATATGTGGAGGATATGTACTAATTACATAAATTATTTTCTCTTTAAAACCAACTACATTTCTTACATAAGTTTTTGTTTATTAAGGATTTTATTGGTTTTCTTTGTACTTGTTGCTATTTTTTTAGAAACGTTTCCTATTTCATTAATTTCCACTTTTATCTTTATCAATTTCTTTTGACAACTTTTTCAGGGCTTGTTTTTTACCTTTTTTTTACAGTTTTCTATTTCTTTAAAATTCATCAGGTTGTATTCTGAAAGAACTCCTTGGTCTTAACTTCCAGCTTGCTGTTTCAGTATTTTCACTTATTCTTCTTTTGTAGCCCAATTATTAATTTTTAAAATTAATTCTGAAAAATTGCAAAGCACACAAGAGAATATATAATATGTGTACAGTTGAATGAAAATAATGAAACTGATTCTTGTACAATAACCATAAAATATGAAGGTCTCTTAATTTTTTAGCTAATATTTATATAAGAAAAAATTTACATTCCCAAAACTTAATACAACATATTTTTTATTTTGAACTTTCATTCTCCTATAGCTTTCCTCCAGATTCACCAGTTGTTTATGCTTTTCCACATGTGCCTTATCATACTATGTCCATATTTATTTATTTTTAATGAACAAACATCATACCTTTACATCTAATTAAGTGAGTCTCTCCCAAGCTCAAGGACATTTAGTTACTTAACTATAGTCATTAAAATCAGGAAATATATTATTTGAAAAATCTAATTAATGTCCTTTATTAATATATTTTGCCAATTGTACCTGCAGTATTGCTCGAATAGCACTTTTTTTCTTTGCCCAGAATTCATTGTATTATCACTGATTGAATTTGGTTTATAAGTATAGTTAGTCTTACATCTGGAGCAGTTCCTCAGTCTCTTTTGTCGTTTATGACATTGGCATTTTTGGAAAATACTGGCCATTTGTTTTGTAAAATGTTCTTTGAGTTTTTCTAATGATTCCAAATTATTAGATTCAGATTGTGTATTTTGGCACCCATATACTGTACTATACTATACCATACTGTGGGCCCAGATGACCAGGGGCAGACAGACATATGCTGTCTCTACTATTTCTGATTAAACAAATATAAGTTTGATTTACTTATTAGCTTGTAGAGGTCACGGTACACTGAAGTTTATACCCTGAAATAAACAATAGTGAATGAAAAGCACAGCCAAAAGCGAACAGCTTGTAGCTTGTAAAAGCACGAGCAAAAGTGGTAATTGGAAGCCTAAATCTGAGAACACCCGATTAACCATGGCACATCCACGGTATGGCTGCAAGGCAGGAAAACACTGCCTTGGTCCCACGAACTCCTTTCCAACATGGGGTCTGCACAGGGGTCTCATAAAGAAGGCTCGTGTAAGCACCCAGGAAAGGTCGGCAACCTCTGCTCACAAGATCCAGGAGGATCTTTGCAGGTGGGAGCTGGCAAGGCAGGAAGGCCCCGCGGAAGGAGATAGTGGAACATCTCCTGCTCTGCCTATGTTCTTAGAATATGGGGTAATCTTGGTTGCCCTATGTTCACAGTGCTTGGGAGATAAAAGCCCCTTGATGCATTGTGTGTGGTTGGACCTGGTGGCGCCTTATCTACTGTGTTCCGGTGCAGCTGCATATCGACAGTGATCAGTGGTAAAACTTGGTGTACTAGATTAGCTTCTCTTAGAAGAACCGCCTGCTTCATTGTATTCTAATGATGCATGCTTCTCCCCCTGGCTATCTTGCCCCACAATAGTTTCAAGGCCTACCCCAATAACCACCCCCCCACCCCGCCCCACTTTCCACACCTCAATTAATGAGTGTGTGCACCTAATAAAAACCTGTGGAAACCAGAACTCGGGGCCAACGTGGTCCTTGCACTTTGCGTTGGTCCCCTAAACCCACACTTTAAGCTCATTTCTGTGTCTTTGTCTTTATTTTCTTTCTCAATCCCTTGTCACCGCTGGGGCTCGGAGCACCCACTGGCAGGGTTGGGGCTAGTACCCAACACATACCGTACTAAATACACAGTGCTTTTCCATTTTGTTTTATTTTACTTTATTTTTGAGACAGAATTTTGCTGTCACCCAGGCTGGAGTGCAGTGGTGCCATCTCAGCTCACTGCAACCTCCACCCCCCAGGTTCAAGTGATTCTCCTGCCTCAGCCTCCCCAAGTAGCTAGGACTAAAGGCACATGCCACTATGCCCAGCTAATTTTTGTATTTTTAGTAGAGACAGGGTTTCACCATGTTCCCCAGGCTGATCTCAAACTCCTGACCTCAGGTGATCTGCCCACCTCCGCCTTCCAAAGTGCTGGGATTACAGACATGAGCCACCGTGCCCTAGCCTTTTCCTTTTTATTAATAGTGCATCTCATTAGGGCATCAGTGATGCTAACCTGTATCTCTTCATTAAAGTATTGTTGACCAGGTTTGTCCATTCTAAAGTTATCATATTCCCCTTTTTAATTACTAAGTGTTTTGTGGAAAGATACTTTGAAACTATGTAAATAATCAACACTTCTAATGTTTCACATCAAGTTTCTCATCAAATTTTTACTCACTAGTTTTAGCACCTATTGATGATTTTTGCTGAAACCATGTATTACTATAAAGGTTGTGTGTGGTGATTTTTATAATTATTTTTCCTATGACATGTATTAGTTGGCATTCTGCTATAAGGAAGAGCTTTCCTTTCTCATCCAATTTTTTTCTTTAGTCTCTTATTAACAGTGCGGACTCATGGATTCTTACTTCATCCAGTGAGTTATAATTTCTTTCATTTTGATATTCATATTATTCAAGATTTGGCCTATAGTAGTGTTTTAAACTGGATATTATATCCTTTTGATAGGTCCCTAATACTCTTTATTATTTCTTTAGGGGATAAAAACAGGTTTCAGGCTTGTATTGTAGTTTATCTGCTTTAGCCCAAAGTGTGTAAAGTAAGACAGTGTACTAAAATGAGGCTGAAGAAATTCAGAGGAATCATATTTTCTCATCTATCCAGGACAGATGAAGGATTTTACAGTTAAGTAATAGCAAACTCATATTTCAAAAAATCAGAAGTGCTTGTTAAAAAGTACAGAATATAATGAGTACACAGGTAAATCTGGGAGAAGGCTTAGGAATTTTTTAAAGTAATTAATGTAAGAAATGATGATGATGATGATGATGATAGCCAGACATGCTGGCACATGCCTGTAGTCCCAGCTACTGGGGAAGCTGAGGTAGGAGGATTGTCTGAGCCTAGGAGTTTAAGACGATGCTAGGCAACATTATGAGATTCCATCACACACACAAAAGAAAGAATGGTGATGGCCTGACGTAAAGATAAAGAAGTGTTTGAAAAATATATAAATAGATATATTAATCAGTGTTATTGTACATTATTTTTAGCTAGTAATAAAAAAATGGATGCCAGGCGCAGTGGCTCACGCCTATAATCCCAACACTTTGGGAGGCCAGGATGGGCAGATCACAAGGTCAGGAGTTCAAGACCAGTCTGGCCAACATAGTGAAACCCCATCTCTACTAAATATACCAAAAAATTAGCCGAGTGTAGTGGTGTGTGCCTGTAATCCCAGCTACTCGGGAGGCTCAGGCAGGAGAATCACGTGAACCTGGGAGGCAAAGGTTGCAGTGAGCTGAGATCGCTGTTGCCCTCCAGCCCAGGCGACAGAGCAAGACTCCGTCTCAAAAAAAAAAAAAAAAAAAAAAAGTGGAGTATTTGGGTGAGACAACATGTCTATAATTATCTCTAAATAACTCCTTTAAAGGATAGGGTGAATAGTGTTCCCATGTTCTAAGTCTTGGGACATTGGAGACATTCAAAACATGTCTTGGAATGTTAAAAAAATAAGTTTTTGAAGGAGGTTCAGGAGCTTATATGGAGCTAAACACCTGGAGTTTGGAATTTTTTGAAATATTTTGTGCTCGCTCTGCCGCGGGAACTGACATTCCGTTTCCGTTGTCAGCCTCTTCTGCAGGAGCCATATATTGAAGACCATGTCTGGGAGCTTCTATTTTGTAATCGTTGGCCACCATGATAATCCAGTTTTTGAAATGGAGTTTTTGCCAGCTGGGAAGGCAGAATCCAAAGACGACCATCGTCATCTGAACCAGTTCATAGCTCATGCTGCTCTCGACCTCGTAGATGAGAACATGTGACTGTCGAACAACATGTACTTGAAAACGGTGGACAAGTTCAACAAGTGGTTTGTGTCAGCATTTGTCACTGCAGGGCATATGAGATTTATTATGCTTCATGACATAAGACAAGAAGATGGAATAAAGAACTTCTTTACTGATATTTATGATTTATATATAAAGTTTTCAATGAATCCATTTTATGAACCCAATTCTCCTATTCGATCAAGTGCATTTGACAGAAAAGTGCAGTTTCTTGGGAAGAAGCACCTTTTAAGCTGAATGCAGGAAATTCTGAAACAAACGATGTCACCACAATGGTGTATACTCAGGAATGTGTACATTGTAAGTTACTTGATTAAATAGGCTGGAAAACTTTTGTGTAGTCTCAGCTTATCTAAACCTAATGAAATTCCTTTTATATTTAAAAATCATACATTCTGTCTCTTGTCACGTATCAATTGGTATTTCCTTGTGAACAGTGTTATTTATAAAGAGCTCGTTATCAAAAATAAGTATTTTTATTTAAAAATTGGGAATAAGCTTTCGACTTGCCCAATTCAGATAGGTTGATCTTTTGCTTTTCTTAGATGGAGTTTCGCTCTGTTGCCTAGGCTGGAGTGCAATGGCGCTTTGCCCTCTGCAACCTCCGCCTCCCGACTCCAAGCGATTCTCCTGCCTCAGCCTCCCAAAGTGCTGGGATTGCCGGTGTGAGCCACCGTACCCAGCCCAGATAGGTTGATCTTAATGTAACAATCTCAAAACAAATGTCATAGTCAAGATTTGGTAGATAGATTGAAAACTGAATATTTAAAACTAAAATATTCTGCAGTTGGGAATGAAATGTGATAGCACGTAATAAATGTTAATTTATTTATACATTTAGAGATGTTGTAAAAATATAGGCAGTATACACAGCACTACTCAAGAAGCCAAAGAAACACTTGTGCAGTGCTAAGTGTCACATGTCTGCTTCTGCCAGAGGCTAGGAATAGTGATCCTGCTATAATGTGAGAACCTGGATCCATGTTTGTGGAATAAGAGGATGGGAGCAGTTGCATGCCACAGTTAAGTTCGCTGTTTCTGTCACTTTATATTCTTGTATTTCATTTCCCTCAAACTGTTGATACCAGTACTTGTAAAAAGTTGTAAGGCAATTTTTAGGATTGTTGTCAAAGAAGAGCTTGGATTACATTAACAATTGTCCTCGGCCTTTTAGGTGATAACACTAGAGGCGGCTGGGAATGGTCTCTTTGTTCCTATAAGTAGATCTTACTGTAAAATAGTAAATGTCCATTGAAAAGCAAGTAATACAACCTTTGCTAATTGGGAGCATATGAACAATTTTGTTCCATTCTGACTAACTTTTGAGCAAGTAATTCTAAGCTTTATCTTGTATCCTTGTGAAATTGCTACCATCATCTTTACCCTATTTATTTGATTTCTTAAATAAAGATGTTTGTTCAAGAAAAAAAAAAAGAAATATTTTGTGCTCAAAAGTGTATGTATCACAGATGCACCTTGATTTGGTATGCTTCACAAATACTGCATTATTTACAGATGTAAAGTCTGTGGCAACCTCATGTCAAGCAAGTCTGTTGGTGCCATTTTTCCAGTAGCATGTGCTTACTTCTTATCTCTGTCACATTTTGGTAATTCTTACAATATTTCAGACTATCTATCTATTTGAGACGGAGTCTCGTTCTGTTACCCAGGCTGGAGTGCCGTGGCTTGATCTTGGCTCACTGCAACCTCCATCTCCTGGGTTCAAGTGATTCTCCTGCCTCAGCCTCCTGAGTAGATGGGATTACAGGCACGTGCCACCAGACTCAGCTAATTTTTTGTATTTTTAGTAGAGACGGGGTTTCATTGTGTTAGCCAGGATGGTCTCGATCTCCTGACCTCATGATCTGCCCACCGTGGCCTCCCAAAGTGCTGGGATTACAGGCATGAGCCACTGTGCCTGGCCAACTTTTAAATTATTAATAATATTGTATCTCTTATGGGGAATCTGTGATCAATGACCTTTGATATTACTGTCTTCATTGTTTTGGGGTGCTGAAAACCATGCCCATACAAGATGACAAACTTCATCTATGCATGTTGCGTGCATTCTGACTGATGACCAGCCATTCCCCATCTCTCTCCCTCTCCTCATGCCTCCCTATCCTCTGAGACACAACAATATTGAAATTTGGCTATGTAAAAACCCTACAATTACCCCTAAGTGTTAAAGTGAATGGAAGGGCTGCACGTCTTTCACTTAAAATCAAAAGCTAGAAATGATTAAACTCAGCGAGGAGGGAATGTTAAAAGCCAAAATAGACCAAAAGCTAGTCTCTTGTGCCAAAGAGTCAGCCAAGTTGTGAATATAAAGAAAGAGTTCTGGAAGGATATTGAAAGTGCTATTCCAGCAAACGTACAAATAATAAAGTGAGACAACATTATTTCTGATATGGAAAAAGTTTTGGTGGTCTGGATAGAAGATCAGACCAGCCACAACATTCCCCTGAGCCAAAGTCTGATTCAGAGCAAGGCCCTATCTCTCTTCAATTCTGTGAAGGCTGAAAGAGGTGAGAAAGCTACAGAAGAGAGGTTTGAAGCAAGCAGAGGTTGGTTCTTGAGCTGTAAGGAAAAAGCCATCTCCATAAAGGGCAAGGTGAAGTAGCAGGTGCTGATGAAAAAACTGAATTACCTGGAAAATATAGCTAAGATCATTAATGAAGGTCGCTACACTTAACAGATTTTCAGTGTAGAATAAATAGCTTTATATTGGAAGAAGCTGTCATTTAGGCCTTTCATAGCTAGAAAAAAATAAAGTCAATGGCTGACTTCAAAGCTTCCAGGGACAAGCTGACTCTCTTGTTAGGGGCTAATGTTGGCAAAGTTGAAGCCCGTACTCCTTTGCCGTCCAGAAAATCATAAGGCCCTTAATAATTAAACTAAATCCACTCTGTGCTCTATAAGTGGAACAACAAGGCCTGGATGACAGCATATTTTTTTACAGCCTGGTTTACTGAATATTTTAAGTCCACTGTGGACACCTATTGCTCAGAGAAAAAAGATTCCTTTCAAAATGTCACTGATCATTGACAGTACACTTAGTCGCCCATGAGCTCTGATGGAGAATGTACAAGGACATGAACGTTGTTTTCATGCCTGCTAACACAATATCCATTCTGCAGCCTGTGAATGAAGGAGTAATTGTGACTTTCAAGTCTTATTTAAGAAGTACATTTTGTAAAGCTATAGCTGCCATAGATAGTGATTCCTCTGATAGATGTAAGAAAAGTACACTGAAAACCTGGAAAGGATTCCTCATTGTAGTTGCCATTAAGAACATTTGTGATTAACGGGAGGGGGTCAAAATGTCAACATTAACCAGAGTTTGGAAGAAGTTAATTCCAGTCTTCATGGATAACTTTGAGAAGTTCAAGACTTTAGCGGAGGAAATAACTGCAGGTTTACTAGAAATAAAAAGAGAACTAGAATTAGAAGTGGAGCCTGAAGACGTGACTGAATTCTTGCAATGAGATTTCACACCGGGTAAGAGTTGAATAATTATTAAAGACCTTCCCACATTCTTTACACTGATAGGGTCTCTCACCTTTGTGAATTCTCTGATGTCTATTAAAATCAGAAAAACAAATGAAGGCATTCCCACATTCATAACATTGATAGAGTTTCTTCTCCTCACTGTGAATTCTCTGATGTCTCATTAGATGTGCACTGTGTTTGAAGGCCTTCTTGCATTCCTGACATTCATAAGGTTTTTCTTTAATACCTGTTCTCTGATGTTGACCAGGAGATAAAAGCCTTCCCACACTGCTTACATTCATAAGGCTTCTCACCAGTGATAAAACAGACAAGCCTTTTATTACTGACAAATACTAATATTTATCAAATTATTTAGCCTTTTCTTTTCCAAAATTTTGAGTAAACTGATGTCCTGGAAGAAGCAACCTTTTCACGATTTTACAGTCGAAGAAGGGAAGATAAGAGACGGTGGATCCCTGAGACTCACATTCAGGTGACGATCCCTCGCGGGCACTCACTCCCACTCGCACTACAATCAGATCCTCCATGCGGCTTTCACACACTCTGTCACCCTCGAAGCCAGAATCCCCTCGGATGGATTCTTGCAAACCTCCAGCCGCATCCCGGACTACGTGGCGTCCCCTACAGCCACCAGCCGGGTCAGCGTCTAGGACGCCCCAAACATAACCTCCCCATTCTAAACCGGTAGGAATCACTGGTTGCACTCACCCATCACAAAAGCATGAACTGTGACGCGATGAGTCTGCGCACTCAGAATACAAGAGAACGCTCCCACGTTTCTGAGCACAGCTTGTGCCAGCAGAGATTAGGTTAGCCGAGGCTTCAAGCAAGCTCCCCTCAACCGGTTCCGCCGCTTCTCTGGGCTCGAAGCCTGGACTACATTCCCAGAGGCCTTCGCGGCCGACGTGCTTTGCGCAGGAACATAGCCGCCTCCAGACCGCACGACGCGGTAGCGGAGCTGCTCAAAGCGCGGTGTTCTCAGTGCCGGGAGGCTCAGGGCTTCCTGAGGTGCTTAGTGCCAGAGCTAGTGCCATCAGTGGCTGAGTATGTGAATAGGGAAGTGGGAAGACCGTGTGTGTCCCTGGCTTTTAAATACACCCCGAACGTCTGTCTCTTTTAACTGGAGTATTTATTTACATTTAATATAGCAACTGGTATATTTAGATTTAACTCTGCCATTTTATTATATTACTTTTTTTAGTGCTAAATACATAGTCTTTTATTTTTTCATATTCAGTTTTTATGTGTGTGTGAATTTAAAGATGAGGGCCGGGCCTGGTGGCTTCCACCACCGCTTTGATCCCAGGCGGGGCGGATCACCTGAGGGTCAGGAGTTCGAACCAGCTTGGCCAACGTGGCGAAACCTCATCCCTACTACACATACAAAAATTATCTGGGCGTGGTGGCAGGCGCCTGTAATCCTAGCTGCTTGGGAGGCTGAGGCAGGGAGAATCGCTTGAACCGGGGAGGCAGAGGTTGCAGTGAGCCAAAATCGGGCGACAGAGTGAGACACTATCTCAAAAAAAAAAAAAAAAAGGTTGCAGTGAGACGTGAGATCGAGCCACTGCACTCCAGCCTGAGCAAGAGAGCCAGATGAGGGGTCCATTTTGCAACCTAAAGACACTTATTAAAACTATATCGATACTTTAATAAACTATACAAAAAAGATAATGAGAAAAACATGTGCATTTATGGAACTGCATGGCAGCCAGGCCAGTTCCCTGTAGAGAAATTCCCAGCATCACCTCATTCATCTGTGAGGGCACAGAGCAGTACTTGTTTAGACATATACTTTCATCTACTGCTTCAGCATGGTCAGCTCTCCACATCTTGGTTTCCTTCTGCTATAAATGCTCGTGTCCAAGCAGACATTTACCTTCCTCATCTACCAGTTATTGGAGGAGGACTGGGGCCGCGCAGATGATTAATTCCACCCATTCTTTGGGGAGGGTTTCCCAGTAGTCTTCTTCCATCATCCTACCTGGAATCAGATGAGTTTCCATAGCTTCTTTTTCACATCTTGCTGAAGCAGAGTTTTGAAAAATAAAACCACAAACTGCTATTCTGAAGAAGTAATGTGTTATCAAAGATAGTCTCCATGGAGACTGACTCCAGCTGTCTAACACTTGTCCATTCGAGATGTAAACCATCTTGCCCCACTTCCCCGCTTTGGAGCCTTATTTATTACTTTTTAAAAATGGGGTCTCGGCCGGGCGTGGTGGCTCATTCCTGTAATCCCAGCACTTTGGGAGGCCGAGGCAGGCAGATCATGAGGTCGGGAGTTTGAGACCAGCCTGACCAACATGGTGAAACCCTGTCTCTACTAAAAATACAAAAATTAGCTGGGCATGGTGGTGACTGCCTGTAACCCTAGCTTCTCAGGAGACTGAGGCAGGAGAATCACTTGAACCTGGGAGGCAGAGGTTGCAGTGAGCCGAGATCATGCCGCTGCACTCTACCCTGGGCTACAGAGCAAGACTCCACCCAAAAACAAAAAAACTAAACAAAAAACAGGGTCTCCCTATGTTGCCCAGGCTGGTCTTGAACTCCTGGGTTCAGGCAATCCTCCCACCTATGCCTCCCAAAGTGCTGAGATTACAGGCATGAGCTTCTGGCATTTTGTTTTCTTTTTGTTGCATGTTTCCTTTTTCTCTCCTTTCTTTATGTTGGATTGATGTATTACTATTCCAATTTTTTCTTTAATAGTTTATACATTCTTTTAGTCATTACTCCAGTAATTTAATAAGTCCAAATTCATCAATACTCTGACTCTCCTCTCACAGAATGCATTCAATTTCATAGGCCCTCTTAGATTTAAAATACAAGATATCAGTTACATATTTGTTTTATTAAAAAACCTCTCTGGGGCTGGGCACGGTAGCTGATGCCTGTAATCCCAGCACTTTGGGAGGCCAAGGCGGGTGGATCACAAGGTCAGATCAAGACCATCCTGGCCAACATGGTGAAACCACGTCTCTGCTAAAAATACAAAAATTAGCTGGGTGTGGTGGTGTGTGCCTGTAATTCCAGCTACTCGGGAGGCTGAGGCAGGAGAATTGCTTGAACCAGGGAGCCAGAGGTTACAGTAAGCCCAGATTGTACCACTGCACTCCAGCCTGGTGACAGAGGGAGACTCTGTCTCAAAAAAAAAAAAAAAATAAAAAGTCTCTCTGAAATTATACTATTATACATTTACTCAGAACATTGACATAAGTGGTGTTAAAAAAAAAAAGAATATTTAGGTTTTATCAAGAGAAATAAAGTGGTGCTGGGGTTTATTTCTCAGAACATTGACATAAATAGTGTTAAAAAAAAACAACAGAATATTTAGGTTTGTCAAGAAAAAATAAAGTGGGGCTGGGCGCAGTGGCTCATGCCCATAATCCAGTGCTTTGGGAGCCTGGGGTAGCTGGATTGCTTGAGGCCAGAAGTTTAAGACCAGCCTGGGCAACACAGCAAGACCCCTTGCCTATGACATTTTTTTTTTTTATTAGCTGGGCCTGGTGGTTTACACCCATAATTCCCAGCTGCTCGGGGAGCCTGAGGTCAGAGGATCACTTGAGCCCAAGAGCTATGATGGCACAACTTCACTGCAGCCTGGGCCACAGATCTAGACCCTGTCTTAACAAAGAAAAACGCCAGACGCGATGGCTCATGCCTGTAATCCCACCACTTTGGGAGGCCGAGGCGGGCAGATCACCTGACGTCAGGAGTTTAAGACCTGCCTGGCTAACATGGTGAAACCCCGTGCTACTAAAAATACAAAGATTAACCAGACGTGGTGGTGCCCACCTGTAATCACAGCTCCCTCGGGAGGCTGAGGCAGGCGAATCACTTGAACCAGGGAGGTGGAGGTTGCAGTGAGCCAAGATTGCATCACTGCATGCTAGTCTAGGTGACAAGAATGAGACTCTGTCTCAAAAAAAGGAAGGAAAGGGAAAGGGAAAAGAAAAGAGGCTGGGCATGGTGGCTCATGCCTGTAATCCCAGCACTTTGGGAGGCCAAGGTGGGTGGATCACCTGAGGTCAAGAGTTCAGGACCAGCCTGGCCAACAGAGTGAAACCCCGTCTCTACTAAAAATACAGAAATTAGCTAGACATGGTGGCATACACCTGTAATCCCTATAAATACATTAAATCCTAAGTTTACCCAGAATGAATTCAAATTTAAAAAGCATAAAAACTTTTTAGAATTAATTAAACCTGAATGGCTAATGGGTTTCATCTGGTCAAAATACACTAAAAATAACACAAGTAATGGTATTATATATAGATGCTAATGTTTATTGAACATTATATTCCATATAGTTTCCCATAATTTTTTCATGCACTAACTCCTGTAATTTTTGTTGTTTTTTAGAGATCTGAAGTGATTTTACCTTTATTTCCTTCACTTTAAGCCAATCATGAAATTTCACAGTGATTTCTGAGGTGGGGGCAGAAGGAAGGTGGTGTTACGAATTGACAGGGCTGTGGCCCAGTTACCTCAGGGTGATCCCTCACCAGGGCAGTGGGAGGAGCACCAGCTGCCCTGCCAGCAGGTAGGTGATTTTCCGAAAGCGTGAGAGCTGGTATGCTATGTCCTCTGCAGCTTCCAGCTTGCACAGCTCACTCAGGCCGTCCCCCTTAAGCCAGTGAGTTGGCGATCAGCTTGGCTGCCTTGGAGTCTCCCTCAGAAGAGATATTGGCCACCTTTTTCTGCCACTTAGCCTTTTCCACCACAAATCTGGCCCTCTCTGCTTCCTGCTGGGCCACCTGTTTGGCTTCCACTGCTTCTGTGAACTCCTTCCCAAAGGTCAGATGTGTCAAGGACACGTCGGTCAGAATGAGCCCAAAGGTGGCTGCTAGCTCCATAAGGCGTTGATCACCTACATGGAGACCAGCTCTCTGGGTGATTAGTTCTCCAGCATCAAAGTGAGCCACCACTGACTTGAAGATCTCAGTGGTAATGGATAGCAGCACCAGCTCATCGTAGTCCTCTCTGATGCTGATGAAGATGCAAGGAAGTTGGCTAGTGACAGGCCAGAAGAGGATGTGCAGTGTGATGTTGACATTCTGTAAATCTTTGCTACCAGTGATGACTGGCACATTATATGGCTAAGAATGGCAGTCAAAGATAATTGGTTTCTGTACCCATGGGATGAGAAAGTGAGTCCCTTCCCCTATCACAATGATGAACTCCATTGAATCGGTCAAAGATGACAACTCTGTACCCAGCATCTACATGATATAAGGCAGAGTTCACCACGCCTCCTGCAACAGGTAAGGCCAGGCCAGACTTGCCAATGGACTCACACACTTTGGCAGCCATGTTTTCTTCTGCGGGACCCTCTCACACCTGTTTTCACTCTGACCTCCAAATCTAACTCGTGTAATTCTAACAGCACTATACTGTAGGTAATACTATCACCATTCATATATGATCCCCAGAAGGGATAAATATCTTCCCCCATATCATTCCAGCTGTAAGAAGCGGGTGTCAATCATAAACATTAAATATGCAGAATGGCTAAACACCCTATCCCATCACTGCTTATATCGACAGAGGTTTCCTGTGTGATGGTCTTCCTCAGGTTTAACAATAAGTGTTTGTTGCTGGAAAATGTTTACATACAAGTATAAAAAACAATGGTTTCCCATGTTCTCTCAACTTTCTTCTACTATGAATATTTTGGCAATCCTAAACTAGAGGACTATCAGAAAAAGTTTTCTTATGTTATTAAAAATAATACATTATAAATTCTCTGAATCTGAGTTAACACAGGTCATACCAAAGAAACTGCATACATTATTTACATTTTGAAAAGTTCACACCAGTACAAATGGATGCCTAATAAAAACTGAACTGTATTTAAAAGTCATCCCACATTGTCTTCACTCAGATTGTTCTTTAGTGAGATAAATCCATTGACACAAAGTGCTTTCTTTACTACATGTATATATGCTAAAATTTCTCTATCAAATATGAATTCTCTGATGTACTTCAAGGATGGATCTAAGCCTAAAGGACCTTCTGCATTTGTTACATTGAAAGGGCTTCTCACCAGTATGAACTCTATGATGTATACTAAGTTCATGGCTACTATTAAAAGCTTTCCCCACACTCTTCACACATATAGGGATTTCCATCAGCATGAACCCTTTCATGTCTGACAAGATAAGACGAACAGCGAAATGCCTTCCCACATCTTTTACATTCATAAGGTGTATCACCGGTATGAATTCTCTCATGAATAATAAGATATGAGGCATGACTAAAAGTCTCCCCACATTCTTTACATTCATAGGACTTTTCACCAGCATGAGTTCGGTCATGATATATGAGGCTTGTGGCATGACGAAAGGCCTTGCCACATTCCTTACATTCATAGGGTTTCTCAGCACTATGAACATTCTGATGGGCTTTAAGTACTGAAATGAACCTAAAAGACTTCCCACATTGGTTACATTCAAAGGGTTTCCTACCACTGTGAACACTCAGATGCTGAGAAAGTTGTCCAGATACACTAAAGGCCCTCCCACATTCCTTACATTCGTAAGGTTTCTCACCAGTATGCACTCTGCGATGCACAGTAAGTTTATGACTATAACTAAAGCCCTTCCCACACTCTTGACATACATAGGGTTTCTCTCCCGTATGAATTCTCTCATGTATAACAAGATATGAGGCACAACGAAAGGACTTCCCGCATTCTTTACATTCAAAGGGTTTGTAACCAGTGTGAATTCTGTTATGATGGCCAAGGTGTGCTCGCTGACTGAAGGCCTTTCCACATTCCTTACATTCGTAGGGTTTCTCACCGGTATGAATATTCTGATGTATTTTAAGGGATGAATTGAGCCTAAAGGACTTCCCGCATTTGTTACATTCAAAGGGTTTCTTACCACTATGAATACCCTGATGTCGAGTAAGTCGTCCATGCACACTAAAGGCCTTCCCACATTCCTCACACTTATAAGGTTTCTCAATACTTTCAAATGTATGAGGTGCAGTAAATTGAGGGCTACTACTGAAAGCCTCCCCATTTTCTTTACATTCATAAGGTTTCTCCCCCCAGAATAAATTCTCTGATGCATGGTAAGTTGATACCTACATGTAAAGCCCTTCCCGCATTCCTTGCATTCATAGGGTTTTTCTCCAGTATGAATTCTTTTATGACCCACAAGGTGGGAAAACTGACGAAAGGACTTCCCACATTCCTTACATTCATGTGGCTTCTCTCCAGTATGAATACTCTGATGTACTTTAAGGCCTGCTTTGAGCCTAAAGGACTTCCCACATTTGTTACATTCAAAGGGCTTCTCACCAGTATGAATACTCTGATGTCGACTAAGTCGTCCATACACACTAAAGGCCTTGCCACATTCCTTACATTCGTAGGGTTTCTCACCATAATGAAATCTATGATGCACAGTAAGTTGACGGCTAGTCCTAAAAGCTTCCCCACACTCTTTACATTCATAGGGTTTCTCAACATGAACTTTCCCATGTTGAGCAAGGTTAGCAGGATAACTGAAGACCTTCCCACATTCTTCACATTCATAAGGTTTCTCACGAGCATGAATTTTCTGATGTTCTCTAAGGTCTGTAAGATGGCTAAATGCTTTCCCAAACTCTTCACCCTGATCAGGTTCCTCACTAGTATGAATTCTTTGATGTACCATAAGTTCTGTAAGATGACTAAAGGCCTTCTGACATTCCTTACACTCATATGGTTTCTGTCCATTATGGATTCTCTGATGGAGAGTAACAGATGAGTGTTTCCTATAAATGTCCATTTTCCTATCGCCAATTATTTCACACCTTGAATCCAAATCTAGAAGACATAAAAGAAAAATATTTTGTTTACTGGGTGAGAAAACGTCAATGTATTGTAGAATTAAGAGGAATTCTCACCTATTACAGATGCTGAGAACTCAAAAATACAGTTATAAAAGACAAAAAATAAAGGGGGAGCTCAAAAAATGAGTTTGTGCAGTGGAGTACAGCCTTACACACACATGCTGCACACATACACAAAGGCAAACATACACACATACACACACACACATGCACACACACACACGGCCCTGTTTTGTAGTGTTTGCCAAGATCTTTGGTGTAAATATTCCCACTGAGGGCAATTTCAAGCTGTCAATTTAATGCAAGTTTATTAACATATATGCATAACTGGGTCTAGATTTACAGAACTGACCAGCTGTACCGCACCCCCGCTATATAAATTTATATCATATGCTAGGAAAACAGGCCAGCATATATACTAGATCATTCTTCAATTACAGTCTTCCCCGAAATATAGGTACTCCCACAACTATACTTTATTCCCTTCTATACATGACCATGTATACTACTTTTCTCTCTACATTAAATAAGATACTGAGTTTTTATTTAGTTATCTTACTCTGACATTTTCTTATTACTTCTGATCCTACAGATGTTCAATCTAATTTTCTATCATAACTTTTCTCAAGTCTATTCTGGTTTTCATATATATATATATATATGATTGCACTTTAGGTTCTGGGGTACATGTGCAGATGGTTTTCCTTTTTATCCAATGCTAACTCATTCTGGTAATGCCCAGAAGAGTAGTCTAATTAATTTTTAGACACGTACCAAGTATGTACACCAGAATTATGAAATGTTGAGCACTCAAACTTAGGGCAAAGAGGGGACCTGAATTACATGAAAGAAGAGAGCCAAAAACTAGATGAAAAATATTGGCAGAAGTGGGATGGAGGATAATGGTTTACAGTCTATATAACGCAGGCCAGGCACAGTGGCTTATGCCTATAATCCCAGCACTCTGGGAGGCCGAGGCCGGCAGATCACCTGAGATCAGGAGTTCAAGACCAGTGCCTGGCTGAGGCAGGAGAATTACTTGAACCCAGGAGTCAGAGGTTGCAGTGAGCTGAGATCGCATCACTGCACTCCATTCTGGGCGACAGAGTGAGACTCCGTCACCAAAAAAAAATAGAAAAAAAAATACAGTCTATGTAAAGCAATATGTTCAGCAACATAAAAAGTGCTGTATTAGTGGGACGTGACTTGTGGCATGATTTGTACACAAAAAGTGGAAATAATATAAACAACCCTCTCTAAAATGGAGTAACAATACAAATCAATAATAACAGAAACTAAAAGCTTTTCCATGTGGAAACAGAAATGTCTTCAGCATAATAAATGCTGCATTGTTATGGAACTAGAACAGTAAAAGGGAAGAATTCTAGCAAATAATGATGGAGAAAACGGGGCACATCATAATCATGGGCATTCAATATCAGCAGGCAGGGAATTCAAAGATTGAATACTTATCTCCATAAAAAGGAAAGAAAATAAGTTAAAGATCACTACCCAACATTTAGGAAATTAAGAGCAAGGTACAGGAAAGTAGAAAAATAAAGATAAAAACAGAATGTGATGGGTTAGAAAACAGAATAGCATCAACACCTAAATCGAAGACATGGTGTTTACAAAAATCATCAGGTAAAATATGAGCTAAAGCAACCAAAAAACAATAAAAAATAAAAATAAGAAACCAGGGAAAATAAGAAACAAGGATTTTATTTAAATTAGGAGTATATATACACATTTTGAAAGTATTAAAAACAATGAATAATTTTGCAGAAACATTCTTCAAAGGTGACCCTACAAGTAAAAAGTCTAAACAGCCAATTGTCATGGATGAAATACAAAAAGCTGCTAAAAAGACAGTTATAATGAGCACATTTTACGACCTATCTTGTAATTTCTCAGTATCTAAATTTTTAAAAATATGCACATAAGATACTCCAGAGAAAGAAACAATTCAGGAAGGGAACAGGTAACATGAGCCTGGAAATATTATGAGAAAATGAAAGGAGGTCTTCAAGGGCTTAGAGTTGTGAGTAAACAAAACAATAAAAATAGTAGCATATAAAAGTTTGGAGCCAGGCTCAATGGCTGATGCCTGTCATGCTAGCTAATATGATTGCAACATCAAAATATTAAGACAAAGCTTAGAAAAACACACTGGAAATGATGGACAACATAGGAGATATAACCATGAGGGGGAAACATAGAAAAGGATCAAAATGCAAATTATACAACTGAAATATATAATCACTAAGAGTCAGTAAACTTGATTGATCAATAGAAATTATTCAACTTCAAATGGAGAGATAAAAATAGTTTAAAAAATTTTAAAGAGCTGTGGGAATAAATCAAAAGATATGATTGAAGTTATAAACCCCAAAAAACAAAGATTTCAGCAGGAAAAATATCTCAGGAAATAGCAACTGAAAACATCTCAAATTTAGTGAAAGAAGATGCTACTTTAATGCCAAGTAAGATACATTTACTGATAAAAGCAAATTAAAATACTTTGTTGCCATCAGACTTACTATACAAAAACTGCTAACAAGTTGTTTAGGCCCAAAGAAAATAATATCAAAGAGAAATCTGAATCTTCAGAAGGTAAGAAAAACATCACAAAAGATGATGTAAATACATAAAATCATTTTTTGCCCCTTAACTTCTTTAATATGACAGTTAAAAGCAAAACTAATAATAATGCCTAGTGAGGTTTACAACGTATATAGATGTGATATACATGGAAATTATAAAGGATAAGGTGGATATAAAACTATAAAAACACAAGGTTTATACATTTGTTGAGAAGGAACAACTCTATCTAGATGGTGAAATGTGATGTACATTGTATATTGTAATCCCTATAACACCCACTAAAATAAATTACTCAAGGAGATACAACCCAAAAGTCAATAGGTAAATTTAAATAAATAGCAAAAAAAAAAAAAAAAAAAATTGAATTAATCAGAATTACAAAAGGAATGGCTAGACAGAGAAATTAAATAGAGAGAGAAAAAAAGTAAAGCAGTAGACCTAAATGTAATCATGTTAGTAATTACATAAAATGTTTAGGTTCAAAACACTTTAATTGAAAGGCAAAGATTAACATAGCGAATAACCCATTACTTCACACCCATTAGAAATGAAAAAAAACAAACAAACAAAACCAGGAAATAACTAATGTTGAAGAGGATACAGAGAAATTGGAACCCTTTCGCACTATGTAATGGCTACAAGGAACACACTTTGAAGACACAAAATATTAAAAGGATGGAATCAATAGAACCAGCCAAAAAATGGTGGGCTATATTAATATCAGACAACATAGATTTCAGGACAAAGAAAAATAGGACTCAAGAAGGTGCATGTCATAAGACTTTGATCAATCTACCAAGAAAATGTAAATATCCCAACACTTACATACCTAATAACAGACCCTCAAAAACAAAAACTGATTGAACTGCAATGAAAAATAGGTAAGTTAAAATATAACTGGAAATTGGCCAGGGCGGTGGTTCCAGGACTTTCGGAGGCCCAGACAGGCAGATCACTAGGTCAGGAATTCAAGACCAGCCTGGCCAACATAGTGAAACCCCATCTCTACTAAAAATACAAAAATTAGCTGGGTGTGGTGGAACATATCTGTAGTCCCAGCTACTAGGGAGGCTGAGGCGGAAGAATCGCTTGAACCCGGGAGGCAAAGGTTGCAGTGAGCCGAGACCACCCCAGCCTGGGTGACAGGGTGAGACTCCATCTCAAAAAAAATAAAAAAGGATGATGCAGCTGCTTTGGAAAAGAGTTTGGTACTTCCTCAAAATGCTTTTTTTTTTGAGACGGACCCAAGTGGGAGTGCAGTGGTGTGATCTCGGCTCACTGCTACCTCTGCTGCCCAAGTTCAAGCGATTCTCCCGCCTCAGCGTCCTGAGTAGCTGAGATTACAGGGGCCTGTCACCGTGCCTGGCTGATTTTTGTAGTTTTAGTAGAGATGGGTTTTCACCATCTTGGCCAGCTGGTCTTGAACTCCTGACCTCCTGATTCACCCTCCTCAACCTCCCAAAGTGCTGGTTTTACAGGCATGAGCCACCACGCCCAGCCTCATCTAAGTTTTATAGGTTGCTGGCATTCAGTTATTCTTAACTTTCCCTATAATCCTTTTTATTTCTCTAAATTCAATAGACCTGTTCCCCTTTCATTCCTAATTTTACCAATTTGGGTCATCTTTTTACTTTGTTCAAACTATCTAAAGGTTTATCAATTTTTTCTATCTTTCAAATAACTTTTTGGCTTGTTGATTTTCTCTATTCTACTTTTATTCTCTAATTAATTTACCTCTATTCTAATGTTTACTATTTCCTGAGTTCTAGCTGCTTTGGGTTTGATTTTGAGCTTCCTTGTTTCTTAAGGTAGAAAATTAGGTTACTGATTTGAGATCTTTATTCTTTTTCAATATGGAAATTTATGGCCATAAATTCTGCCTTAGCACTGTTTTAGCTGTATGCCATATTATGGTGTTTTGTTGTTGTTTTTGTTGTTTATCCATCACAAAGTATTTTCTGATTTTCCTTTTCATTTCTTCTCTTGTCCCTTTGAGTGTTTAGGCTTGTGTTGTTATTTCCATTTATTATTAAATTTCCCTCTGTTGTTTTTCAGGTTTAAAAAAAATCTCTTTAATTTTGTTACTTAATTACACTTCATAGCAACAGTTTCTGAAGTTCAGACAAGGTTTTTTTGTTTTTTTGTTTTTTTTTTTTACTGTAGTAGGAACATGTAAGATGACATCTATCCACTTAAAAAAAATTTTTTTTTTTGAGACTGAGTTTCACTCTTGTTGCCCAGGGTGGAATGCAATGGCACCATCTTGGCTCACTGCAACCTCCGCCTCCCGGGTTGAAGCAATTCACCTGCCTCAGCCTCCTGAGAAGCTGGGATTACAGGCACGTGCCACCACACCCGGCTAATTTTGTATTTTTAGTAGAGACGGGGTTTCTCCATGTTGGTCAGGCTGGTCTTATCCCAACCTCAGGTGATCCACCCGACTCAGCCTCCCAAAGTGCTGGGATTATAGGCGTGAGCCACCACGCCCAGCCTTATCCACTTAAATTTTTAAGTGTATAATACATTATTTTTGACTGTAGGTAAAATGTGGTACAGCAGGTTTCTAGAGTTATTCATTGTAATAAAAGAAACATTATGCCCATTGTACCTCCTTCTATTTTTTTGTCTCCTAAGTTTCACTGGTCTAGCTACCTTGTATATGTGCAATCATATAGTACTGTATGTCTTAACATCTTGCTATTTATTTTTATATGTCTTACATTTCCTTTATTTATTATATCCTTTTCTATTAAATAGATATTGTGGAGGGTACCTTTTTAATTTCCTTGTTGTTTTTTCTGCAATATATATATTTTTCTTTCAGTTTTTTTTCTCTTATTTGAGACAGGTCTCACTCTGTCACCCAGGCTGGAATGCAGTGGCACTATCATAGCTCACTACAGCCTTGACCTTCTGGGTTCAAGTGATTTTCCCACCGCAGCCTCCTGAGTAGCTAGGGCTACAAGAATGCATCGCGATGCCTAGCTAATTTTTAAGAAATTTTTTTGTAGAGATTCAGTTTCACTATGCCCAGGCTAATTTCAAACTCCTGGGCTGAAGTGATCCTCCCATAAAAGCCTCCCACAGTGCTGGCATTACATATTATGAGCCACCGTGCCTACCCCTAGTTATTTTCTCAATGGACTTCCTGGGGCTTATAATTAATATCTTAATTTGTAACAATCTAAAGAGAATTAATACCAATTGAATTACAACAGCACACAAAACTGCTCTATACCTCCATTCATTTTGGAACCATGATAATTTAAACACAACAAAATAACAGAAGAGGACACTCTAACATCACAGACTTAGAAATGATATACAAAACTATGACTCCTTGCCCACGGCTGAGAAAAACTAATCACAGATATAAATGACCAAAAACCCAAAGTCAAATCCCATTCAAGAATGTGTAAGAAAAAAGGAAAAAGAATGTGTAAGAAAAAACAAAAAAGTGGTTGAAAGACATATAGACAACTTAAATACAAATGCTTCAAGCCAAAGAAAAACTATACCATATTATTTTAAAATGCTATAAGACAATAAAATACTTTGAGATGTGATAGAACGTAAATCAGAATTAGAGAAAGCAGAAAAGGCCAGGCATGGTGGCTTACAACCTGTAATCTCAGCACTTTGGGAGGCGGAGGCAGGTAGATTGTTTGGTCCCAGGAGTTTGAGACCAGCCTGACCAACATGACAAAACCCCATCTCTAGAAAAACAAAACAAAACAAAAAATTAGCCAGACAGCCAGGTGCACTGGTTCACACCTGTAATCCCAGCACTTTGGGAGGCCAAAGTAGGTGGATCATTTGAGGTCAGGAGTTTGAGACCAGCCCGGCCAACATGGTGAAACCCTGTTTCTACTAAAAATACAAAAATTAGCCAGGCATGGTGGCAGGCATCTGTAACCGCAGCTACTTAGGAGGCAGAGGCAGGAGGAGGCAGGAGAATCACTTGAACCCAAAAAGGTGGAGGTTGCAGTGAGCCAATATCATGCCACTGTACTCCAGCCTGGGCGACAGAGCAAGACTCCATTTCAAAAACCGAAAATCCAAAAAGGCCAGGTGCAGTGGCTTATGCCTACAATCCCAGTACTTTGGGAGACCAAGCTGGGTGGATCACGAGGCCAGGAGTTCCAGACCAGCCTGACCAACATGGTGAAACCTTGTCTCTACTAAAAATACAAAAATTAGCTGGGTGTGGTAGTACTCAACTGTACTCCTAGCCACTCAGGAGGCTGAGGCAGGAGAATTGCTTGAACCAGGGAGGCAGAGGTTGTAGTGAGCCAAGATCACGCCACTGCTCTCCAGCCTGGGCAACAGAGCAAGACTCTGTCTCAGAAAAAGAAAAAAGAAAAAAAAAAAAGGAAAGAAACATACCAAAAGGATGTGAAAGTCAATAACTCACCAATATTTATTTGTTTAATCTGGATTTTTGCATATGTCTAAACTTTAATAAAATGCTTTATAACTTTTTTAAAAAGTAATGATAAAAGTTCTATATCATCAGATAATGGCTAGTAATTACATTTTACAAACAATACTAATTCTTCATTATGAAACACAAAGTCTTTTTTTTTTTTTTTTTTGAGATGGAGTTTCGCTCTTGTTGCCCAAGCTAGAGTGCAATGGTGTGATCTCGGCTCAGTGCAACCTCCGCCTCCCAGGTTGAAGTGATTCTCCTGCCTCAGCCTCCCAAGTAGCTGGGATTACAGGTATGCGCCACCACACCTGGCTAATTTTTTTTTTCTTTTTTTAGTAGAAATGGGGTTTCACCATGTTAGCCAGGCTGGTCTCAAACTCTGACCTCAGGTGATCCACCTGCCTCGGCCTCCCAAAGTGCTGGGATTACAGGCATGAGCCACCACACCCAGCCGAAACATAAAGGCTTATAGGGTCTTATCTTTCCTAACATACTGACTTCATATCCTGTAAGTTACCCCTCACTAACTCTGACATCATCTGCCAGTTGATTCTCAAACACACAAAACATATCCCCCCCTCTTAGGGCCTTTGCACGTATCATTTACTAGTCTTGGAATGCCCTTTCTCAAATACTCCAGTGACCTGAGCCCCTACTTCACGTCTCTGAGCAAATGTTATCTCCACAAAAAAGGATCCCTTAAAACCCTGTATTGTATGAAAATGCCCGGTTCTTGTTTACTGTCCTTTATAGTATATTTCACTGCTTGATATTATTTATTTGTTTTCATATGAATTTTATGTCTTCCTTAACATACTCTAATCTCATAACAGTAACGTTATTCAGTATTACCACACTGACTACGCCACACACTGTGCCAGGCTCACAGTATTCATTTGCCATATATTCAAATAAATGGGCCAGGTGCAGTGGCTCACACTTGTAATCCGAGCACTTTGGGGGGCTGAGGTGGGCAGATAACCAGAGGTCAGGAGTTCAAGACCAGCCTGGCCAATATGGTACAACCCCGTCTCTACTAAAAATAAAAATAAAAAAAATTAGCTGGGTGTGGTGGTGGGCACCTGCAATCCCAGTTACTCAGGAGGCTGAGGCAGGAGAATCATTTGAACCTGGGAAGCAGAGGTTGCAATAAGTTGAGATTGCACCACTGTACTCCATCCAGGGTGACAGAGCAAGGATCCATCTCAAAAAACAAAAAAAACAAAGAATGTACTTTTAGCGAATCGAGTCATATATATGAATCTGTGCAAGAGGACCTGGAGAGCATTTGGACACAAAATGCAAGTAAAATGACTGCATCCTGGAAGGACAGCACTTGTCACTAAACTGGAAGAGAATTATAAGAAAAATAACACAGCGAGTAGGTACTGAAGGAGACATGCAGTTCATTGGCTATTTCTTTTCTTTTTTGAGATGGAGTTTTGCTCTTGTTGCTCAGGCTGGAGTGCAATGGCATGATCTTGGCTCACTGCAACCTCTGCCTCCCGGGTTCAAACGATTCTCCTGCCTAAGCCTCCCTAGTACCTGAAATTATAGGCGCCCGCCACTATGCCCAGCTAATTTTTGTATTTTTAGTAGAGAAGAGGTTTCACCATGTTGGCCAGGCTGGTCTTGAACTTCTGACCTCAGGAGATCTGCCTGCCTCGGCCTCCCAAAGTGCTGGGATTACAGCAGTGAGCCATCACACCCAGGCTTCATTGGCTACTTCATGCTGAGATATCCATTTCTTCTCCACATCTCAAGCCTCCTCCCTGAGAAGGAAACTTTATGATCAATGTTTCAAGGATGCATTTACCAAATGAGATGACCACTTCCACATGGGCTACTTACATACAAATATGACTGCCCCTTCCTGACTTGCTCTTACCTGTACACTCTCCTCTTGTTTCTTCCCTCACAATCATCCATGGTTCTTTTCCTTGCTCCAATAAGGTGATTAAATCTGGCTTAGATATGGATGTCCTGCTTACAAAGAAAAGAAGTGCCACAAAATACAGAAATCAACTTTGAAGGTCAAATTTAAAATTATAATTGCAATAAATGAAAGGTCAAAGTGATACTGAATAAGATTTTAGAGAAGAGTGAGAGAAATAAAGAAAAAGATCACCCAGGGAGATATGCTTTTGTTTGCTGGTTTTTAAAAGAAATTTAAACTTGTATGCCCTCTAACTCTAGAAAGCAAGCATAAAGTGGTTGAAAACACACACTCTAAACCCTGGGATTGGCTGGGTGTGGTGGCTCATGCCTGTAACCCCAGCACTTTGGGAGGTCAAGGTGGGCAGATCACCTGAGGTCAGGAGTTTGAGACTAGACTGGCCAATACAGTTAAACCCCATCTCTCCTAAAAATACAAAAATTAGCTGGGTGTGGTGGTGGCACTTGTAATCGCAGCCACTAGGGAGGCTGAGGCAGAAGTATTGCTTGAACCTGGGAAGCGGAGACTGCAGTGAGCCGAGATTGTACCACTGCACTCTAGCCTGGGTGACAGAACAAGACTGTATTTAAACAAAAAAAAAAAAAAGCCTGGGATCAATTCCTGACTCTGTCATCTGTGCATGACCTCAGGCAAGTCACATACACTGCTGCTCAGTATTCTCTCTTACAAAATTGGGAAAATAATAGAGCTGTTGGGAATATTCAATTACTTGATACATGAGTATTTAGAAAACTGTCTGTGTGGAAATCACAATGCTAGCTGTTAACATTATGCTACTGCAATTATTTTACTATTCGCATACAAGAAGAGATACCTATAGCATATTCATCCCATTTTACATGTGATTTTCATGGATTATGAGTTTCAACCATAAAAAATGAATTCTGTCTCAGGAAACACACTGCTTTCTCCTCAGTTTTAAGTAAATTTCATTTATCCAATCCACCCCTCTATGACTATATGTACAGGCTATGTCTTTTGATAATAATAGTAATTCGGCACCCTCTTTCAAGCTAATATCCCTGCAACTGGAGTAGATAATAAAATGGAGCACTACAGCAATTCTGTGGCACAGACTAAATAAGAAACCTAAATGCCCTGACAATGGTTCTCACAATGAGCACCAGAAAATTCTAAGCTAAACCACTGGTTTAACCTACTTACTGGGTTAAAGAACAGAAACAAATAAAAGTAGCAGCAGAGGGAGGTGTGAATGTCACTGAAAGACAGAGAAGATGAAAGTGTTGAAAGGAGCTGCCATTCCTGACTCAACAAAGCTAAAACTACCTCAATAGAAATAGAGAAAATAAATTTAGTTTCTTAAAATGCAGCCCCAATAAAGTAAAAAACAAACAAACAAACAACAAAATAAAAAAAGAGAGAAAAAAAATGCAGCCCTGAAAATCACAACAGATAAAGAATATATCCCACAGAACAGATTCTAAATTATTCTAAGTCATTCCAGGTCGATAAACATACCCAGTGAGACTAAGTTATCATAGTTCTCCATCATCACCTCCTGGTACAAGGTCTTCTGAACCAGGCTGAGGTATTCCCCACTCCTGATGAGAGAAGTCTATGGCCACATCCCTGAATGTTATCGATCTCTGAAACAGCAAACCCATGTATTACTGGGGAAATTAAAGAAAAGACTTAGAAAATAAAGTGGAAGAAATGAAGGGCTGCATTGCAGCAGAAGAGCAATATAACCAGCACACAGACCAGAAATCTATGCTGTCAGGGAGAGGAATGAAACAGAATTTTATACATATTTTTGAAGAAACCTGAAATGCAGAGAAAACTTTCTGCCTATTCTGGGACAGTTCTTAGGTATCTGACCCTTTTGAAAATGACAAAATAATAATGTTTTTCTATTAAACTAAATCATTATTATGCACATAATGCCCTAGCAGTATCTGCCTCATAAATTGTCAATCAATGTGTGTTAACTGAGGAATATTTTGACTTGGAAGATAATTTAAAATTTTAATCATGAGATTTTTTTCCAAAATACGGCACAGATTCTCAATTTAGAAAAGTAGGTTTCCTGTGACCTCGTGGTACAACGGTAGCATATCTGACTCCAGAAAATTAGGTTTTCTTAAAATTAATAATTTCTTCAAGCATCAAGTACTTCATTATGTCTAATCTTACCATGAGCATTTTTGTTTTTATCAAGACATCATTAGTTTATGGTAATTGTTTTTGAGGGCTTTCTTCTTCGTTTTTTTTGAGACAGAGTCTCACTCTGTCACCCAGGCTGGAGTGCAGTGGCACCATCTCAGCTCACTGTAATCTCCGCCTTACAGGTTCCAGCGATTCTTCTGCCTCAGCCACCCGAGTAGCTGGAACTACAAGTGCGTGCCACCACACCCAGCTGATTTTTATATTTTTTAGTAGAGACGGGGTTTCACCATATTGGCCAGGTGGGTCTCAAACTCCTGACCTCGTGATCCTCCCGCCTCAACCTCCCAAAGGGTTGGGATTACAGGTGTGAGCCACCACACCCAGCCTGTTTTTCAGGGCTTTCTATCCAAATCCATGACCTCTGTGTTTACAAGTTCCAATCCAATAGACTAATTCACACAAAGCATGAGTTTTTACCCTACCTGAAGATTTAGATTCTTCAATGCCAATTTCTACCTTATCTAGCTGAAAAACTCAGATGTCTGAAAAATTTCAGACTTCTCATGGATGGTCAATGAAACTGTTGTCTTGGTCACAACAAATGACAAAACCCTGAAAACGCGTATATCTGTACTCAAAGAACTTGACTGCTTTCCTCTGTGTCACTGCCCAAAATAGAAGAATGGGCACCTAGAGGACATTGAGTAATTTGGTCAATAACGACGTGAACACTACTGAATTTACAGTGGCCCACCTAGCGAGGATGCTGCGTGACATGGCACACATTTTACGGGAAGAATGAGAACTGGGGAACAGGTTAACTGAACACCCTCTCACGGAAGGTAACTTCAGGAAAAATTACAAAAAGACATACACGACCTAAAAAAAATCACACACACACACATCAACATGGTGACAAATATCAACTTACACAGGCCATGGTTTTAGATTGGAAAGGGCTGATCAATCCTCAGTGTTCTCTACCAGAAGAGCAGAGTCAAAGAACCAAGACCTGAAAGAAGAGAAGATGTTGAGAACAGCTCCACTTTAGTGTTCCCCACAGGACTCAAGGTAATAGCACTGTTTTCCTCTTCCATTCCAAGTTCCAAACTACCTCCTATCACATACAATTTGGGAAGATTAAGATTCTGGGAAGATTAAGATTAAACTCATTTCCTCCCCCAACTACCCAAGGTCTTGCCTATACAGAGTCATACATCAGAAACATATTGTCATGGAAACCAGACCCAGATAATTCAGTAGGAAATTTTCTGGCCAGTGTACTATGTACAGTGTACTATGTTGGTGAGGCAGAGGTGGACCTCAGATTAGGCAGCTCTGTCCTGCTTTGAGCAGACCTACCTCTTCCCATTCCCACCTTTAAGGGTAAAAACAGGGCACATCATCCATATCAGAACCTTTTTAGTCTTGGAAATGGGTGAAATTGGTCAAGATATTAGAGACAGATGGTGAGTGTTCAGCATTCTGAGCCTCGCAAAGCTTCCTAGTTAAATATATAACAGATTATCACTGTCCTAGAATACAAAGTAGTCATTAAATGTGAAATTGAGAAACATTCAAGGACATGAAAAATATTCAGCAACAATGTCAATAGAAAGATCAGACTGACCAATACATTTATTTTTGTAAAGTATATAAATACACATCCATCTATACAGAGAGAAAGGCTGACAGACAGATAATCATAAAACAGTCAAGGCAGGCAAGATAGCATGCACCTGTCGTCCCAGCTACCTGGGAGGCTGAGGCGAGAGGATTGCTTGAGCCCAGGAGTTCAAGGTTGCAGTGAGCCATAATTATGTTATTAAACTCCAGCCTGGGTGACAGAGTGAGACTCTGCCTCCAAAAAACAAAAAAGTGCTTATACTTACACTGCTTGTAACTCACTTTGTATTCCCTTTTGGCTCAATACATGAAAAAACTAAATAAAGCTAAAGGAAAAGTAAATAAACTTTTGCTTAGCAACTTCCCCATAATCAGAGTTTGATAAATAGCATTCCCTATACTTTTGTGTGGCTTTCGATTTTTTTCATTATTAGTATTTCCTTCATAATTATTGTAAGCACGGACATATTAACCTGAAACTTGTATATGTTTCCAATTTGTTAAGGTGGGAATTTCAACAGAATTATTTTATTCTCTAAATTTAAAATCATTTTACTGAATGGTTTTCTTCTGTGGGTTCCTTTGGGTCCCCAAACCTCAACTCACTTCATCATTTGTTCTCAGATATGCTGGAATTGTGTCTCCAACAACATGGGGAACTGTCCCTGAGTAATCTCCTCTATGAATGGACAATGGTCTCAATACAGCTTTATTTCAGGTCTTCTTCTTAAAAGACTTATTTTGTTTCTAAATCTGGCAGATTGGTCAAGATATCCTCCAGACAGCTGCTGAATTTCCTTATGCAATTAATTTTACTTTCCATCTAATGTCACTACAATGAAAACTACAAGGTTTAAAAGATATAATATAAAACCTGTTCATTGCCATACACAGCCCATAGATTCGGTGTAATGTGTTTGTAGCCTGACTATTGCTATAGTCACACTGATGTCTCTGTTCTGTGAACTCACCAAGTAGGTCACCTAAATCTCTCCAAATAGGCTGTCACACATTGCCTTAAACTTCTTCTTCATAGATTATAAGTATTTCAAAGGAAGCAACTCTGTACTTTCAGTGATTCTCCCATTTCAAATACTGCAATTTTCAGGTGTGGCATAGCAGAAATATTTCATAAAAGTCTGATTTTTTTTTTTTTTTTTTTTTTTTTGAGATGGAGTTTTGCTTTTTCACCCAGGCTAGAGTGCAGTGGCATCATTTCGGCTCACTGCAACCTCCACCTTCCAGTTTCAAGCAATTCTTCTGCTTCAGCCTCCCAAGTAGCTAGGATTACAGGCAGGCACCTGCGACCATGCCCAGCTAATTTTTGTATTTTTAGTAGAGACAGGGTTTCACCATATTGCCCAGGCTGGTCTCCAACTCCTGACCTTGTGATCCACCTGCTCTGGCCTCCCAAAGTGCTAGGATTACAGGTGTGAGCCACTGCACCTGGCCCAAAAGTCTCATTTTTTTTTTTTTTAACCACAAAATTTACTTGCAGGAATTTTTAAAAGGAAATAACTATAGAAGTACACAAAAATATATACAATACATTCATCAAAGATAATTTTTGATTATCAAAATTAAAAACACAAACATTAAAAGCACAGTAGGGAGCAGATTAAATATATTATTCTCTGGACTATGGAAACATCCTATGCCATTATTACTAAGATTGATCTTAAATCATTCATATAATCAAAGGAAAATAGTAGTACCAGGGATGAGTTAGTAAATAAGACAGGTTTAAAAATGTATGCACCTCATGTCTACTAAAAATTAAGAAAAAAATAAATTAGCCAGGCATGGTGGTGGACACCTGTAATCCCAGCTACTTGGGAGGCTAAGGCACAAAAATCGCCTGAACTGGGAGACAGAGGTTGCAGTGAGATGAAATCATGCCATTGCACTCCAGCCTGAGTGACACAGTGAGACTCTGTCTCAAAAAAAAAAAAAAAAAAAAAAAAAAAAAGTATGCACAAATTAGTTATGCAGTATCCTGGCAAAATTAAGAAGACAGGCTGTCTTCTCACTCTCAAAAGTGATACCGAGCTTTGCCCTGTGAGAGATGCTAACATCTCAGTGCCTCTGTTTCCCCATCAGCAAATAAGGGATAGGAATATATCCTACTCCACAAGACAGTTCTGAAGATTAATCAAGATGATCTATAGAAACACGAAAAAAGTATAATATGATAGCTAGTGTAATAACATATCATCAAACGTTAAAAGATAAAAAACACCAGATGGTCATTAATCCATTATTATAAAAGGAACTTAATTCTGTTGCTTCTTGTTTTTCTTAGTTTGTGCTTCATGGGCTTTCTCCTACTCATAATTCTGAATTTACAAATTTCATGGTCCACCTTTAAGAAAATACAAATCTTCTGTAAAAAAACATGAGGTTTTTTTTTTTTTTTGGGACGGAGTCTCGCTCTGTCACCAGGCTAGAGTGAAGTGGTGAGATCTTGGTTCACTGCAAGCTCTGCCTCCCAGGTTCAAGCAATTCTCCTGCCTCAGCTTTCCAAGTAGCCAGGACTACAGGCATGCACCACCAAGCCCACCTGATTTTTGTATTTTTAGTAGAGATGGGTTTCACTATGTTGGCCAGGATGGTCTCAATCTCCTGACCTCATGATCCACCTGCCTTGGCCTCCCAAAATGCTGGGATTACAGGTGTGAGCCACCACACCCGGCCCGGGTTTTTTTTGTTTTTTTGTTTTTTGAGATGATCAGATAGGTAAGGAGATAATGCCCCCTTCCTTACTCCCCAGCAGGTACAGAAAACAAGACACCACTCAGCCTCACATACATTCAAAGAACTGGATCTAACAAAGTGCTAGGTCAAGAATATTAAGGAGGGTGAATCTTATTTTCCTGCAAAATACAAACATTTATGTATTTGTGAATATTACAATACCTATTTATTATTATGACTGAACATGCCTTGGAAATATTACCATACTTGAAGACATCTGGAAATCATAAATTACTACTTTTCTCTGAAGTAACTTTGCATTTCTAAATTACTAATTCTGAGAGGATGTATTACCTCATAATTTGCACCCTGTTAAGTTTTAAATCGAATTTTTAATACCTAAAAGGTGTAAACACTTGGGATTGCTTTTCACCTCTGAAGGAGGTCCCTGGTAGCTCTCTCTCCTCCTAAAATGCAGAGATATATGAAAGCCCGTGACAAAAGACCCAGTTACAACACATTGACTTACAGATCTAATGGGCTTTGTGATTCATGATAGGAGTGGCCTCCTCCTAGAGAGCAATGGAGAAACAGTGGGTTTTGTAAGGTGGGAACAAGTAAGAGAACTATAGAAAAAAAAAATTGGGCCAGGCTCGGTGGCGCATGCCTGTAACCCCAGCATTTTGGGAGGCCAAGGCGGGAGGATCACAACGTCAAGAGACAAGAGACCATCCTGGCAAACATGGTGAAACCCCGTCTCCACTAAAAATACAAAAATTAGCTGGGTGTGGTAACTTGCCTGTAGTCCCAGCTACTCAGGAGGCTAAGGCACGAGAATCGCTTGAACTGGAGAGGCAGAGGTTGCAGTGAGCAGAGATCGCACCACTGCATTCCAGCCTGGTGTTAGAGTGAGACTCCGTCTCAAAAAAATAAAAAAAAAATTGACTGGTGACCATCAGGTTACTTCAGTTTCCGTTTTTTCTGCAAGAGTTAAAGCGGAGGTAATTTCCTTATTATGCTGACTCGGGTAGACTGGAAACTCATTTTCAGGAAAAACTAGTATGTCTGGCACTCTATCTGCTCCCTTAAAGTTTCAGTTTTGTAATGTTGCTTTTCGTATGAGTGACTTCGTTTTGGTTTAGTCTTGTCTGTTGGAGCCCAGCGCAGGAGCTCAGTCCAAAGTAATGGTGTCTCATAATACTGCTTTTATATTCATGTTGGGTTAGATTCCTTTTTCTAACTAAAATTTGGAGTCTTTGTATCTCTATCTCTAGTTGTATCTCTATAATATCTCTATTATTTCTTTAATTCTCTTCTGTAAAAACAAAATCACACACAAGTGCTCATGTATAAAAACTGAAAACACAACACACCCCAATTTTTTAAGTGATTATCTCTGGGCAGGGAGGTTTGGGTTATTCTAACTTTCTTCTTCGAAACTATCTTAGGGAATGAAATTTTTGTGATGAATCTGCCTTAATTCCATCATCATAAATATAACTTCAAGATATTTCAAAGTAGTAACAAACTATTTCTAAAAGTATCATTAAGGGGAGAGGGTACATGTGTCATTAAATCTAAATATTAGGCCTAGAATGAAAAATCAGTGTGACTAAAACAAGTAACGCTTTGTCTTCTTGAATAGTCTTTAGTTTTATTTCTTCGACATAACTAGAAATAATTCTCTATAAAGATTCTTTCCGTAATGGACAGGGAAATGGTTTCCGCACATTTAATGGGAACCGGTACACAAAATAGGTCAAATAATTTGGGGTACACATTATATACTCAGTAAATGTGGCCATGACCCTTTCACTCTTCTCTGAAAAACCAGTTAAATAATCATTTTGGATATAATCCTTGCAAAAGTTTTTGGAAAATTCCAGTTTTTAAAAATGAGCTGCATATACAGTTTAACATTTTGAGAACTGTGGTCCATCACTGTAACTGTAAATACTGTTAAACACTAGATCACAGCTATTTTTCCTGTGACAGATTCTTTACAAACATAAATCTTATTATCTGTATAATATCCAATCCCATAATGTTGTATCATTTTCTTAACTATTCCCATAATCTCGATGATTAGTTTTTTGCAAAACTATTCAAAGGTAGAAAACTCTTTGATTCCAGATCTAAAACCCAAGTCTACATAATTTATGGACATCCTAGAAAAATGTAAATTAACAAACATGTACAGCAATTCCTTATAGAATTTCAGGGGTTTTGTGATGTCCCTTATGCCCATAAACACAGACCAATGACTGAGAATTTCTATGTTGGAAAACTTAAATTCTGGCTCACTTCCTTCATTTGTAAGGACACATCACGGCTAAGTTCATATTCTTATAGCTTTTGATTTACAGAAATCCAAAATGGAATATCCAAAATTATCTCATAATACTTAGCGCTTATGTTTCCCCCACTCCAAGGCTGCAAGCGCGTAATGTCATACATATAACCAGAAGGAAGTATGCTGGATGGAATCTGCAATCATCTTTCACTGCAGGTTCTTGGGGTCAGAACTCAAGAAGGCCGTGTTTGTTAAACATGTAGATGAAACTCCAAGAACCAGGATGTAGGGGTGGAGAAACAACCCTTTTCCAGGAAGGAATCCTACACTCAAAACCAGCAAACCCTGCCTGACCAAACTTTAGTCAAGCGGTTATACCTTAGCTAGGCCCATCTGTACACTTCAATGTAAAATCTGCCTATAGCAAAGAACTATTCTAAGTCGGTTTAGCAAGAACGCTTCACCTCCATATCTTCATCCTCCACCTCCATATCTTCATCCTCCATCGTCCCCCAGGTGATAAAGTCTTATCACCCAGGTCTCTCTCTTCAGAAATAACCCTGTTAGGTGCGTTTAGTCAGAATCCTCCTTAACCCGGACATTCCCTCTTAGTAATTTCTCATCCAGTGATCCCTAACCTTCTTGGCTATAAATTGCCACCTGTTTATGCTAAATTCGGAGTTGAGCCCAATGTCTCTTACCCACCACAAAAATCTCACCGCCAGGATCCCAATACCGATGGTCCTGAATAAAGACTTCTTCTGCATGCTTTAACAAGTGTCACTGAATTTTTTTTTACCTGTCTTAAGGGTGATTCCTCTTCTAAGCTTCCCATCCTACCTTTCTTCTCATGGAAACCATCTAAGGCTCAGTGTCTGATTTCCCACTGGGACCACTTCTCTGTTGCAGTCGTACTAATCTGAGAGGAGGGCACAGGAAGCAGCAGGGAACCTGGAGCCAAGGGCCAGTGGCCCCCACAGAGCCCAGCAAAGCACGCTTTGCAAAGGATAAGCGCCACATGTCTAGGTCACACAAGGTCGACCGCGCACCCCTCATATTCCCACAACTGCACCCCACGTCACACAGACACGCCGGTCCTGTCGCCGCTGCGCGGTCTCTCACGCTCCCCGCCTGTCTCCTAGGGATGAGCCCCTCCTCCGCAGCTCCAGCATCCCAGGGCCTGAGGAGGCGGGAGCCTAGGCCGGCCCACGCCCAGGGCCTCCGCGCTCTGAGCGCCTTCTGCAGCCCTACTCTCACCGCTACGCAGGATCCCACGCGGGCTGCGGGCTGGAGATGAAGAGGCACCCGCAGCGACCCGCGCGGCCTTCTTCCTCAGCTGGAACCAGGTCATGCGCAGCGTAGAGAAAGAGGTCCCGGAACTGGAGCCAGGGGTCCAAGTTTTCTCCGTCGTCTGTGGAATATGTAGTCCAAGCCAGAACAGTCAGGACAGCAGGCACTGGTGAGCGAAGTGGAGTCCGGAGTCCAGAGTCCTAAAAACCTACAAGAAATACAGCGGTGACCACGGGGACTGCGCGCGCCGCCCAGGGACCGAGCCTCGGAGACTTCTGGGAGTGATCGCTTGGCCTAGGAGCGCGCATGCGCAAATCGGCCTATGCTGGATCCCCGGTCCTGAGGATTAGTTGGTGCGTTCTCAGCTCCAAGAGGAGGCGAGTCTGAGAAGAAACCGATCCAGGTAACCCTAGGAAGAGAACTCCGGAGCTCATTTATTCCGAGGCCTCAGTCCTAAGTGTGAGGGTCCACCGTGTAGAATCACTGCAGTGACCCCAAGGGCGACTGCCTGCTGATTGGGTGTGAGCTCCTCAGGATGGGGCGCTGAGACCATCTTGGCCCCTGAGGCAGCGCTGGTCTCCTTGGTAACACGGGGGACCGGGACTTTTAATACCACCCAACAGGCCCAGCTTGTCTCGGTAAGTGCTAGCTAAATGGACTCACGTCCTATACGAGGGATTGAAGTTCCATCACATTCTTCAGTACATGACATTATGTTCTTCATCTTTGGACACAAATACATTTGACTAAAAATTTGACTAAAAAATCATCTGAAGAAATAACTGCTAAATAGTTTTATTATTTTTTGTTTTGGAATAGGCTTCTTAAACATAAAAAAAGAAATTAAATTTGAACCTTCATGTAATACTTTATAAATCTTGATAGTTATTTATAAGCATCCAAAATTTCCAAATGGCAGAAAAGGAATATGAAAAATTTTTACATAAGTAAATTTGGGGGAAATATTTACAACAGATAAAATGGACAAATAGATAATAGTCCAAATTTCCTGTTTCTTTGGCTAAATAAAATATTGATGAATACAGGTGCGCACTGTGGCTCACACCTTTAATCCCAGCATTTTGGGAGGTCAGTGCAGGAGGATCACTTGAGGCCAGGAGTTTAAGACCAGCCTAAGAAAGGTAGTGAGACACCCCCGTCCTCATCCCAAACTCTACCAAAAACAAAAGTTAGCCTGGTGTGGTGGCACACGCCTGTAGGCCCAGCTACTCCGAAGGTAAAGGTGGGAGATCAGTTGAGCCCGGGAGTCCAGGCTTCAGTGAGTTATGATGGTGCCACCACACTCTAGCCAGAGCAACAGAGCAAGATCTTGTCTCAAAAAATAAATAAGTAAAATTAATTTTAAAATAAAAAATATTGGTCTAGGCCCTAAGAGGAAAACGAACAAAAACAAAAAATTCACCATTCAAAAATACAAATAGTCAAAGAAAAAAAAAGCTATTAAAGTTAGGGTCTAAGATCTTATTGATCACTTATTTCTTCTCTTAATTAGTTTCTGGATTTGTTACTCCTGATTCTCCTGAGTAATCCTTCAGAAATACCACATATAGATCAATGGATTAAATAGACTCCACATATTATTTTCAACAAGGATACCAAGGCAATTTAAGGAAGGGAAGAGTAGTCTTTTCAACAAAGACTGAAGCTAGGGATCCACATGGAAAAGAATGTATTGAGTTCCCTGTCTCTCACCATATGCAAAATCAATTCAAAATGGATCAAACACCTAAGTGTAAGACTTAAAACAGTAGAACATTTAGAAGGAGATGTAGGCATAAATCTTCTGGACTCTATAGTCAGCAATTGTTTCTTAACTGTGACATCAGAATCACAAGCAACATCAAAAAGGAAATTGGACATAAAGTGTAAAACAGTGTGCTTCAAAACCCACCAAAAATGTGAGAAGCTACCCAAAGAATGAGAAAAATGTTTGTAAACTATGTATCCAATAAGGGATTTGTATCTAGAATATATAAAGAAGTCTTGCAACTCAATGATAAAAAGACAACCCAACAAAAATGGGCAAAGTAACAGAAAAAGTATTTCTTCAAAAAAAAAGTGTACACATGGCTACTAAATACTTGAAAACTTGTTCTATATTCATCATCAAGAATATGCAAATGGCCAGGAGCAGTGGCTCATGCTGTAATCCCAGCACTTTGGGAGGCCAAGGCAGGAGGATTGCTTGAGCCCAGGAATTCCAAACCAGCCTGGGAAACTACAGCAAAAAATAATACGTAAATCAAAACCTCAATGAGATATCAACTCACACTACTTAGGATGACTAAAATCAAATAAATACGCAATAACAAATTTTGGGTAGGATCTGGAGAAATACAACTGGACATACATTGATGGTGACACTGGAAAAGGTAGAGCTGCTGTATAAACAGTCTGGCAGTTCCTCAGAAGAATACAGAGTTACCATATGATGCAGCAATTTCAGTCCTAGTTATATTTTCAAGACAAATTGAAACCACATTTTCTCACAAAGCTTGTATGCAAATCTTTACAGCAGCATGATTCATGATAGACAAAAACTGGAAAAAAAAAACCAATTGCTCTTCATTTCTTAAGTCAATAAGTACAATGTGGCATATCCAGACAATGGGCCATTATTTGGTAATATAAGGAAATGGAGATCTGATACAAGCTACAACATAGATCAACCTTGAACATGATGCCAAGTGAATGAAGCCAATACAAAAGACCACTTATTTATGATTCCTTCTATGTGAAATTTCTCCTCATATAAAATTTCCAATGTGGGCTAATTTATAGAGACTGAAAGTAAATTAGTTGTTTCCTAAATTCAGGAGTGGTAGGAGGAATTGGGGGTGGTGACCAAAGGCTGTAGGCTTTCATGCTGCCGTGATGAAAATGTTCTAAAATTGACTCTGTTGAAGGTTTCACAACTTTGTGACTACACTAAAACCCACTGAATTTTACATTGTAAATGAGTGAATTGGATGGAATGTGAATTATATATAAATAAAGTTGTTACCAAAATAAATAAAAAAAGAAATACAGATTTTTCAACAGGTAAAAACTGAGAGCATTTGTTGCTAGCAGATCTTCTTTATAAGAAATGTTAGGCCGTGCACGGTGGCTTACTCCTGTGATCCCAGCACTTTGGGAGGCCGAGGTGGGTGGATCATGAGGTCTGGAGTTCAAGATCAACCAGGCCAATATGGTGAAACCCTGTCTCTACTAAAAATACAAAAAGTAGCTGGGTGTGGTGGCATGCACCTGTAGTCCCAGCTGCTCAGGAAGCCGAAGCAGGAGAATTGCTTGAACCCGGGAGGCTGAGGTTGCAGTGAGCCGAGATCACACCACTGAACTCGAACCTGGGCAACAGAGCAAGTCTCCATCTCAAAAAGAAACAAGAAAGAAAGAAAGAAAAGAAAAGAAATGCTAATGAAAATTCTTGAGAGAGAAAGAATAGGACAGAATCAGAAATTATATCTAAACAAGAAATGAAGAGTCAGAATTAAAGTAAATGGAAGTAAAATCATTTTTTCTTATAGTTTCTCTGAAAGATAATAATGTTATTATTATTATTTTTTTAATTTTTTGAGATAGAGTCTTGCTCTGTAGCCAGGCTGGAGTGCAGTGGTGCAATCTCGGCTCACTGCAACCTCCACTTCCCAGGTTCAAACAATTCTCCTGCCCCAGTCTCCTAAGTATCTGGGATTACAGGTGCGTGCCACCATGCCCTGCTAATTTTGTATTTTTAGTAGAGACAGGGTTTATTTCACCATGTTAGTCAGGCTGGTCTCGAACTCCTGACTTCAAGTGATCCACCCACCCTGGCCTCCCAAAGTGCTGAGATTACAGGCAGAGCCACTGCGCCAGGCCTGTCTTAGTGTTTTTTAAAGACAGGGTCTTGCTCTTTTGCCCAGGCAGGAGTGCAGTGGTGCAATCACAGCTCACAGCAGCCTCAACCTTCCAGGCTCAAGAAATCCTCCTACCTTGGCCTCCTGAGTAGCTGGGATTACAGGTGTGTTCCACTACACCTGGCTAATTTTTTATTTGTAGAGACAGGGCCTCACTATGTTGTTCAAATTGGTCTCAAACTGCTGGACTCAAGTGATCCTCCCACCTCAGCCTCTCAAAGTGTTGAGATTACAGGTGTGAGCCACTATACCCAGCTCAGTTATCTTGTAATCAATTTAAATAATAAGATATATTTACCCACATATTAGCCATGTCCAGGTAGGTCCAATTTTCCATCTAATACTACTTCCCATTTGTCTGAAGAACCTTAACATTTCTTAGAGTGTAGAAAAGCATTATCAATTCTCTCATCTTTTAGATGCCTAAAAAATTGGACATCCACAAATTTTCACCTTTGTACAAAAGTATTTTCACATCATATAGGATTAGGGGTAATATTTTACTTTTCTGGCTGGGCACGGTGGCTCATGCCTATAATTGCAGCACTTTGGGAGACCAAGGCGGGTGGATCACGGGAGTTTGAGACCAGCCTGGCCAACATAGTGAAACCTTGTCTCTACTAAAAAACACAAAAATTAGCTGGGTGTGGTGGCACGCGCATGTAATTGAGCAATTTTTAGATACTCCTCTGGTTTCCATGGTCTTCACTGAGACACACACATGCAAAGGTGTAATCACAAAAAGTGAAAGCTTTACCATCTGGATTATCAACCACATATTTCTTCATCAGGGCCTTGGTCTTGGTGATCTTATGGCAGGGGTCATTAAGTGTTTTTCTTTTAGCTTTTTCTTCTTAGATAAATACTACTGAGGTAAAGCAAGATATAATTTTAGGCTGTACACAGTGGCTGACTCCTATAATCCCAAGAGTTTGGGACGCTAAGTTAGGAGGATACTTTGAGTCCAGGAGTTTAAGACCAGCCTGGGCAACAAAGCAAGACTCATCTCTACAAAAAGTAAAACAAAAAAAAAAAAACAAAAAAAAAAAACAATTAGCCAGGCATGGTGGCAGGCACCTGTAGTCCCAGCTGCTCAGGAGGCTGAGGCAGGAGGATTGCTTGGGCCCAGGAGTTCGAGGCTGCAGTGAGGGCACAGGGTGCACTTTAGCCTGGGCTACAAAGCAAAACACTACCTCAAAAAAAAAATTAAGTTTTGCTTACTTCTAAGATATAATAAGAGGGTATGATGTACCCTCCCATCTCAATAATTTAAAAAAATATTTAGAATGACAATTTTCAGACACTGAACAACAAGCAGACCATGATCCCCAACCACAGAAACCACCAAGGTGAACTCTATTATTTCTCCCAACTTAACATCTGGAATATTTTCAATCCATTGCTCAGGGAGAGTTAACAGAAGCAGAGCCCAGTGTTCTTCCCGAATTGAGACATAAACTTGGGGGTTTGCGGAAGCCGAGGTATGTGGAACAAGGCGCTAGACAGGAACAACCTCCCTGAAGATCGCTGGAGAGCTGCCAGGGAGTTCCCTTGAATCTTCAGCTGAAAGTACTGATCAGTTAGCTCCTGGGTGAAAAGACCTGAAACTGTGGAAAAACCCACTTGAAATGAATAGAGGAAATAATCCTCATAGCTCACACAAGTCCAGGAATAGCAGGTGTTACCAATAGCCAAAGTAGAAAAACCCTCATAATGCTCAAGACCTCGGGTACTCAGAAGGGTATTGTCTTAACAAAGAAGAAAAACTAGCTTTGGACTAATTAGCCTTGCTCTGGTCCTGTCCATCAAAGCTGAAAAAGAACCCATGCAAAGGAGCAAACTGATCACATACTGGAGTAAATTAACTGTATTTCAAAACAAAGTTCAAAAATACTGGAAAATATACCAGAAGACCTGGCAAGGTAATATTTCAATGTTTAGCATCCAATCAAGTTACAAGAGATGCAGAGGACCGGGAAAACATGATACACAATGAGGAGTGTTGAAAATATAAACCAATGCTTTAATAAGGTATTTTTAAAATTCGCTTATTTAAAAAATATTACTTTTTTTGTATATTGTTTCCACTTTGAAATATTTAAGATGCTTTCAAGCATCTGATCAAAATTAATAACTTTTTTTTCTTTTTTATAGACAGGGTCTCACTCTGTTGCCCAGGATACAGTACAGTGCGCCATCACAGCTCACTGCAACCTCAAATTCCTGGGATCAAGCAATCCTCCTGCCTTGGCCTACAGAGTAGCTGGGACTACAGGCATGCAACCAGTACACCTGGCTAATTTATTCTTTTTGTAGACACAGGGTCTCATTATGTTGCCAGTCTGTTCTTCAACTCCTGACCTTAAGCAATCCTCCTTCTTTGGCCTCCCAAAGGGCTGGAATTAAAGGTGTGAGCCACCACACCCAGCCTATGATTTTTAATATATACCTAAAATTGCTCAATTAATTTTGCAAATGATAATTAAGTGGTTGGCAATATTCAATTAGTTAAATCCATAAGATTCTTTTTATGTGAATAGAATGTAAGTATTCAGAATATTCCTAATAGAAAGTTTTGTAATAATGGAAACATTGTATAGAGTCATCTTCCTCCATCTGCAGGGGTTGTTTCAAGACCCCCCCAGGGGATGCCTGAAACCAAGGATGGCACCAAAACCTCCATATACTATTTTTTTTACTATACGAATGTACTTATGATAAAGTTTAATTTATAAATTAGACACAGCAAGAGATTAACAACAAGAAAACATTAGATAAAGGGGGACTACTGTATCTGTAAAGTCCCATACATATGGCTATTAAACACTTAATTGTGGCTAATCCTACTGATGAACTCAATTTTATGTCTTATTAAATTTAATCTAAAATAGCCACATGTAGTTGGTGGCTAGTGTATCTATCTGACAGTGCAGATCTAGAGGAATGTCAATTGCTTAATATTTAATGCAATCAATGCTAGTTATGGGACAAATTATAACTTTAACATGGGGCAAAAAAATAAAACTATTAGATATTTACTCATCCTGCATTAAAATTTTTCACATATTAAACAATCTGTCATACCAGGTGCAGTGGCTTATGCCTGTAATACCAGCACTTTGGGAGGCTGAGGTGGGTGGATCATGAGGTCAGGAGTTCAAGACCAGACCAGCCAATAAGGTGAAACCCTGTCTCTACTAAAAATACAAAAATTAGCTAGACATGGTGGCACGCGCCTGTAGTCCCAGCTACTTGGGAGGCTGAGGTAAGAGAACTGCTTGAACGTGGGAGGCGGAGGTTGCAGTGAGCCGAGGTTGCATCACTGCACTCCAGCCTAGGCAACAGAGCAAGACTCTGTCTCAAAAAAAAAAAAAAGAATCTATCATTCTCAAGAGGTCTGCTGGTAAGTATCCAAACATGTCTAAGCAGCAATGCATTTTATATTCTTGCCAAAGAGATCTGAGCTCCCAGCATTATACTGCCAAGAATACACAATGCTTGATTTTCATTGAACGGTTCATGTGGGGATGCTGCTTTTATGTGGAAGCCAGTGATAATAACAGTGCTCAAAGGCATTGTGCCTGGGGCAGGTATTCAGCTCAGTTAATCTGTTGCTTCCATATAAAGTAAAAATTCAAATAGTAGAATATCAGGTGATTTTGGAAAAGTGGTTAACAATCCAACGTTAAAACTGTAAGAAAGAAAACAAAATAAATAAAAAACAGGACCATATAGGTTTAAAGCCAAGTTTTATCTAATCTTTAATAAACAAATAATGGAAATAACAAAAATTTAAAAATATTATTAATTTTGAATGTTAATATATAAATGCTAATATTAATATCAATTTTGAATATTTTTACAAAAATCTTGAACAAAATATTCATAAGATAAATTGAGCAGCTTATCAAAACAATATATCACAACTGAGGATTTATATTTCAGAAATGGTTTAAAACAAGAAATCAGTATGAATTATAACATTAAAATAGAAAGGAGAATGATATATGAACAAAGCAAAAGATGTGATGGCATTTGAAAAAAAAAGAAGTTAGCCCTAATTATAGAGCATACTTGCATATAACAAAGTAAATATTAGTTGAATGATAAAATATTGTACATATTTCCATTAAACTGATTAAACAACTAAGATGCTGGCTATCACCCCAATACTTGACATAATCATATTTATTTTAATAAAAAGTAAAGAAATAATAATGATTTAAAAAGAAAATTCATTTCCATTTATAGAAAATCTCACTGAATACATAGAAATCTCACATACTATTAAAAATATAAATAGATTATCAGGTTATGGTTAGACTGATAATGGCAATGCCCAAATATAATATAATAGTATGGGGGAAAACTATCAGTATCAGAAAAATCATGAATGCACTTTAAAAAGTTACTCTCCAGGAAAAGGATATTATATATAAAATAACAGAATCAAGATCTAGAGTATGTGTGTGTATTCATAAATTAGCAGGCGGAGAAAATGGGCAAAGAAACAAACAGGAAAGTCACAGTATGATTGGCCAATAAATACATATAAAAGATACTTCATGGGTTAAAAAAAATAAATATATTTTTAGGTGAACATGTGGAGTTACAGGATACTTTTATTTCCAGCTGACCAGACTACAGATTATAATAGAGGAGCATTTAGAAAAGATCCAAGTATATACATCAGCTATGACTGCAATTATACAGTCTTATTTACAGACTCCTCTGAAACAATATTCTAAGTAGAGTTTTAAAAAATTATCTATAACCTAAATACTGATCAGTATGAGAGTTTAAAAACATTTAGGCTGGGCACGGTGGCTCACCATAATCCCAGCATTTTAGGAGGCTGAGGCAGGAGGATCACCTGAGGTCAGGAGTTTGAGACCAGCCTGACCAACATGGAGAAATCCCATCTCTACTAAAAATGCAAAAAAATTTAGCCAGCCATGGTGGCACAGCCCTGTAATCCCAGCTACTCAGGAGGCTGAACCTAGGAGGCTGAGGTTGCGATGAGCCAAGATCATGCCATTGCATACCAGCCTGGGCAACAACAATGAAATTATGTCTCAAAAACAAAACAAAATAATTTAGGTTTTTCATTTAATAATAAAGTAAAAGTACTGAGTACAGAAAAAGGTAGTTTCTTGCCTATCATCATGTGAGCTGATTAAATCCCCTCAGGGATTAATCACGTGACAGACAGCTGAAATTCCAGTTTGAGGGTCATTCCTTTAGGTCTTGGCAGCATTTCAGCTTATGGTTTCATGTCCCAAATGTGTTTTTTTGTTTGTTTGTTTTGCTTTTTGGCTTTTGGGGTTTTTTTTGAGACAGAGTCTCACTTTGTTGCCCAGGCTGAAATGGAGTGGCAAAACCTTGGCTCACTGTGGCCTCCACTTCCAGGTTCAAGTGATTCTCCAGCCTCAGCCTCTGCAGCAGCTGAGATTAAAGGCATGCACCACCATGCCTGGCTAATTTTTGTATTTTTAGTAGAGATGGGGTTTCACCATATTGGCCAGGCTGGTCTCGAACTTCTTTTTTTTTTTTTTCTTTTTAGACGGAGTTTTGCTTTGTTGCCCAGGCTGGAGTGCAGTGGTGTGATCTTGGCTCACTGCAGCCTCCACCCTCCTGGGTTCAAGCGATTCTTGTGCCTCAGCCTCCTGAGTAGCTGGGAATACAGGCATTTGCCACCACGCCTGGCTAGTTTTGTATTTTTAGTAGAGACGGGGTTTCTCCATGTTGGTGAGGCTGGTCTCGAACTCCTGACCTCAGGTAATCTCCCTGCCCTGGTCTCCCAAAGTGCTGGGATTTCAGGCGTGAGCTGCCGCGCCTAGCCCTAAGTCTTAGTAGGTAATATTAATAGAAATGGAAGTTCCGAGGTAATTCTTAGATACATTGTGTTATGATGGTGCACGCCTGTAGTCCCAGCTACTTGGAAGGCTGAGGCAGGAGAACTGCTTAAACCTAAGAGGTGGAGGTTGCAGTGAGCTGAGATCGCGCCACTACACTCCAGCCTGGCAACAGAGCAAAACTCCATCTCCAAAAGAAAAAAAAAAGCATGAAAAAGTGGAGATATTATCCTAGAGAAAAAGAGTAAGTTTAAAAAAATCCCAAATGCAATGAGTTAACCAAGAGTGGATACTGAGTAGAAAATGAATAGCTATAAAAAATCTTTGGGTACATATTTGAAGACATTATAGAAATTATTAAGTTTTTCCAATATGATTATAGTATCAGTTTTCCAGTAAATTTGCATATATTTAAAGGCCAAGTGCCATGATATCTACCACTTACTGTCAAATGATACAGAAATAACCCATACATAGGCAGCTATAAAGAGCTGAAATAAGATAAAGCAAATGTAAACATATATGGTGGGTTGCTAAACAATTCTTTCAATTTTTCTGTATGTTAAAATGTACATTTCAAATTTAGGAAAAACCTCCAAGAGAACAATTTACTTCTTGATAGCCCATTATTAATTCCTACTTTATCTTAAATTGTCAACAGAGAATATTAATTATTGGCTATTATCAAAATCTTGGCTAGGCACAGTGGCTCATGCCAGTAATCCCAATAATTTGGGAAGCTGAGGCAGAAGGACTGCTTGAGGCCAGGGGTTCGAGACCAGCCTAGGCAACATACTGAGACCCCCATCTCTACAAAAAATGAAAAGAGCAAAAGCAAAACAAAATAAGACGTGCAAAAATCTTTTTATTTGAGATGAGATATTGCTTTGTCACCTAAGCTTGAGTGTAGTGGTACGATCTCGGCTCATTGCAACCTCTGCCTCCCGGGTTCAAGCAATTCTCGTGTCTCAGCCCCGAGTAGCTGGGATTACAGGTGTGTGCCACCATGACTGGCTAATTTTTGTATTTTCAGTAGAGACAGGGTTTCACCATGTTGCCCAGGCTGGTTTTGAACTCCTGACTTCAGGTGATCCACCCACCTTGGCCTCCCAAAGTGCTGGGATTACAGGCATGAGCCACTGTACTCAGCCAAAATCTTTATACACACTAAAATAACATTCCACAATTATATAAATAATTTCCACATTTATATAAAATTTAATAACAGATGAGTGGCTTTAAGAAGCTGTTCTAAATTAATTACACCATTTGAATCTTTCATAAAAATTAATTATCAGCAACACAAATAATGATGACATCTATAATAGTTCATATTTATTTATTTATTTTTTTGAGATGGGGTGTTGCTGTCACTCACATTGGAGTACAGTGGCACAATCTCAGCTCACTGCAACCTCTGCCTCCTGGGTTCAAGAGATTCTCCTGCCTCAGCCTCCCGAGTAGCTGGAGCTACAGGCATGTGCCACCATGCCCGGCTAATTTTCTGATTTTTAGTAGGCACAGGATTTCACCATGTTAGCCAGGATAGTCTGGATCTCCTGATCTCGTGATCCGCCCAACTTAGCCTCCCAAAGTGCTAGAGTTACAGGTGTGAGCCACTGTACCCAGCCAATATCTCCTATTTACTGAGCATATGGCTATATGCTAAATAGTCTTCCCAGGTTTTGACAAGCACAATTTGGGTAACATCCCCATAATAGGACTATCGTGTAGTTTTTTTCTTTTTAGACAGGGCCTAAAAAAGCCAGGCTGGTGTGCAGTGGCTACTCACAGGCACCATCATAGAGCACTGCAGCCTCATACTCCTTGCCCCAAGCGATCCTCCCACCTCAGCCTCCTAGATAGCTAGGACTACAGGTGTGCACCACCATGCCTGGCTTTCACGTAGGCTCTTGATTACACTTTGCAAATAGTTCCCATAGATGACAAATATCTTGGCCAATGACACACAGGGAGTTAGGTGGCAGTGATGACAGGTAAGGCACGTGCTATGGCTAAAAACACTACTGCATATGTGACATTAACAAGTTAGTTTATTAGTACTAATTTTTGAGACTTTAACAATGAGTGAGTGGTGTCAGGTGTGGTGATTTAAAATTAAAAATATGTCTGCAAATGTTTTTGCTATTTCTCTCTTTAGTCTACAGCCATACCACCCTGAATGTTCCCGATCTTGTCTGATATTTCTCTCTCTTTAAAAGGTAAAATTGGGCTGGGCACAGTGGTTCACGCCCATAATCTCAGTACTTTGGGAGCTCTGTGGAAGGACTGCTTGAGCCTAGGAGTTTGAGACATGCCTGGACAACTTGGTGAGATCCCATCTCTACAAAAAATTTAAAAATTAGCTGAGCATGGTGACACACACCTGTAGTCCCAGCTACTCGAGAAGCTGAAGCAGGAGGATCACTGAAGCCCAGGAGGTTGAGGCTGCAGTGAGCCATATGCACTCCAGCCTGGGTGACAGTAAGATGTCCTGCCTCAAAAAAAAAAACAAAGGTGAAATTTAATTCCTCTCTTATTGAATGTAGGCCAGACTTAGTGATTTGCTGCTAATAAACAGAATGTGGCAGAACTAACTTCCAAAGGGAGATTATAAAAAGGATCACATCTGAGAAAAGCCAAATGTCACATCACAAGCACACTCAAGCAGCTTATGGACAAGACCCCATGGGAGAAGAAACAACTTGCCAGTATAAACTTATCAGCCACATAACTAAGCCATATTTGAAAGCATATCCTCTCAGTGTAGTCAAGCCTTTAAATAAGCGCAACCTCTTGAGACACTTGGAGCCAGAATTGTCTAGCTTAGCTGCTCCCAAATTTCTGACTCACAGAAACTGTGAGAAAAATACACTTTTATTGGCATTTTAAGCCACTAATTCTTCAGGTTCTTTGGAATGTGGCATCAGATAAGAAACATATTTCAGTACCTAGACAAGGGATGCTATTGAAACAAAAAGCTAAAAATGTCAGAGGGGCATTGGGACCACAAACTGGATGGAAATTGGAAGGGTCTCAAAAATATTATCAGCAGAAACCTGTATATTTTTGAAGAGGCTCCTAGTGAGGGCTTAAAGAAAACTGAAAAATGTTACTGGAGACCGGGGGAAAGGGATTCTTGTTATGTAATAGGAAGTTAGCAACATTGCTGCATGTAGTAACTATGAAAAGTACAAAATAATACCTAAAGAACTGTGTAATGGGGCCAGACTCATGCTATAATCCCAGCACTTTGGGAGGTCAAGGTAGGAAGATCAAGAGTTTGAGACCAGACTCCGGAATCTGTGAACCCCAGTAGGTGCCGCATCCCTATCCCGTAGCCATGGCCGCCTACAAACTGGTGCTGATCCGCTGGCCTTCACTTCTTGGCTTTCCACGCGAGAGCGTGTGGAACTTGGAGAACCGCTTCAGCGGCTAGTAGGCTGATCTGAGCCCGGCGGGCCACGAGGAGGTGAAGTGTGGCGGGCAGGCGCTGCGAGATGCTGGCTGTGAGTTTGACATCTGCTTCACCTCAGTGCAGAAGAGAGCGATCCGGACCCTCTGGACAGTGCTAGATGCCATTGATCAGATGTGGCTGCCAGAAGTGAGGACTTGGCGCCTCAATGAGCGGCACTATGGGGGTCTAACTGGTCTCAATAAAGCAGAAACTGCTGTAAAGCATGGTGAGGCCCAGGTGAAGATATGGAGGCGCTCCTATGATGTCCCACCACCTCCGACGGAGCCCGACCATCCTTTCTATAGCAACATCAGTAAGGATTGCAGGTATGCAGACCTCACAGAAGATCAGTTACCCTCCTGTGAGAGTCTGAAGGACACGACTGCTAGAGCTCTGTCCTTCTGGAATGACAAAATAGTTCCCCAGATCAAGGAGGGGAAACAGGTACTGATTGCAGCCCATGGCAACAGTCTCCGGGGCATTGTCAAGCATCTGGAGGGTCCCTCTGAAGAGGCTATCATGGAGCTGAACTTACCGACTGGTATTCCCATTGTCTATGAATTGGACAAGAATTTGAAACCCATCAAGCCCATGCAGTTCCTGGGGAATGAAGAGACCATGCGTAAAGCCATGGAAGCTGTGGCTGCCCAGGGGAAAGCCAAGAAGTGAAGGCCAGCGGGCAGGCTGCTGTCCCCAGGAGCACCCTCCCTGCCTGTTGCACCTCTCTACCCCTCCCTCCTGCACATGTCACACTGACCACATCTGTAGACATCTTGAGTTGTAGCTGCAGATGGGGACTGGTGGCTCCCATTTTCATTTTAGCCATTTTGTCTCCTGTACCCACTCCCTTCATACATTCCAGTCAGAATTGCACTTCTAGGGCACAGGTTCTCAGTCCAAGCTGTAGAAAGGCTCCCCCTTATCCAAGACAGTTGAAAGGTAGTGACGGGTTTTTTGCAAGTGCTTTGTTTACTAAGGACTTGAAGGGAGGAACATGCTAAGCCGTGACCAATGAAGAGAAGCAAGAGAGCCTGTCTGCCCCCAGGAGCCAGTACTCTGCCCGTCTGCAGTCAGGCCACTGCCTGGGGGCTCTAGTCATTCCAGTGGCAGATGAATGTAACCTGTGTGGTGATGTAACAACGGTTTCCTCCCTGACCCCAGAGAAGCTGGCTCTAGAAGGTTGGGATGAATCCTGAATTTAGTTTGGGTGTTACATTTACTTTATATAAAAAAAGAAAGTATACTATATATAAATAGTACAAAACAATAACCCTTTTGGGGTTTCTTGTGGCGGTTGAAATAGTACCACATATGGTCATCAGAAAATAAACCATTCCTCATAGCAAAAAAAAAAAAAAAAAAAAAAAGAGTTTGAGACCAGCTCAGGCAAGATAGGGAGACCTCATCTCTACCAAAAAAAAAAAAAAAAAAAAAAAAAAAGAATTAGCTAGGTGTAGTTGTGCACACACCTGTAGTCCTAGATACTCATGAGGCTGAGACAGGTAGATCACTTGAGCCCAGGAGTTCAAGGTTGTAGTGAGCTATGATCTCACCACTGCACTCCAACCTGGGTGACAAAGCAAGATTATGTCTTTAAGAAACAAAAACAAACAACAACATCAACAAAAATGAGTAATTTAGCTTAGGAGACTTCCAAGCAGAATGTTGAAGGTGCCTCTCCAGAAAGCAAATGATGCTAAATGTCAGAAACGGTCTCTGGACAAAATAAAATCCAGAGCATTGTTAGGGAAACATAGTGTATAGGTAAGCTGAGGGTATGTGTTCATATTGATCTTCTGAAAAGCAAAAAACAAGATCAGATCAGAAAGAAGAAGGAAGGGGCTAAGAATGAAAAACAGATCCAGGGAAAGTAGTGAAAGCCTTCAGGCCATGGTACAAGACTGATGACTCTGAAGGACAGGGATGAAGCAAGATTGGTCGAAAAACTGAAAACGCAGGGTGGTATGAAGACAGTTTAAGCCTGGCTGATGGGAAATTGATTCACAGTTCCCCAGCTGAAGGGTCTGAGTTTCGTAGAATCGACTAGCATAAATACTTCTGTTATGGTCAGAAAAGTGACTGGGGGCAGCCCATGGGAAGCATGGCCTCAACATTAACACAGTGATTATTTCAGAGAGGGAGCAGTGGGAGGACTTCACAGCAGGTTATCTGTTCTCCAAAGAAACCCTTGGTTTAGACCCCAGAAATGTCTAATGTGAGAATTAAAAGAATCACTATTCAATGAAATTTCTATAAAAGGTTCTATCAGCAGCCTCTGCAGAAGCCCAAGGTAGAGGAGGAGGCTTGATCTGCGTCAGAGTGAATGAACAAGTGAGCATGAGCATCAGGGGAAAGTGATCCTTAAGACTCTGTTCATTAGAAGCAAATGACTAGGTTCAGCTCACATGCAAAGGGAGAATTCGAGTTCTGGTTTTTTATGTTTTGTGTTTGTTTTTGAGATGAAGTCTCACTCTGTTGCCCAGTCTGGAGTGCAGTGATGCGATCTCAGCTCACTGCAGCCTCTGCCTCCCAAGTTCGACAGATTCCCCTGCCTCAGCCTCCCTAGTAGCTGGAACTACAGCCATGTGCCATCACGCCTGGCTAGTTTTTGATTTTGTATTTTTAGCAGAGATGGAGTTTCACCATGTTAGTCAGGCTGGTCTTGAACTACCTCAAATGATCCGCCTGCCTCATTCTCCCAAAGTGCTGGGATTGTAGGCATGAGCCACCATGCCTGGTCAGACTTCAAGTTTGAAGGGTGGAGTTTCAAACAATTTGAGGGCATATTTTTGAAACACTATGATTGGCACTCTGAGTACAAACTGCTTATATTTCTACGACATGCAAAATATGTTCAAGGAGCCCCTCAAATTGCTTGAGCCCAGAAATTCAAGGCTGCAGTGAGCTATGGTTATGCCTCTGCACTCCAGCCTGGCTGATAGAGCAAGACCTTGTCTCTAAAAAAAAAAAAAAAAAAGCACCTCCAAAGTCTCATTCATTTGTAGCATCAATTACTCTCAGTCCAGGATTTCCTCATCTAAATTGAATCCACTGTGGATGAGAACAGCTTTCTCCTGGCATTCTCACTCTCTAAGCCAGCCAGCCAGCCAGTGTGAGCAAGCCATCTGGAAAACAGATCCTTCATCCCTAACAAGCCTTCAGAAGACTGCAAGCTCATGGAGAACCCAATCCAAAAGCACCCTGTTAAGCCTCTTCTGAATTTCTGAACCTCAGAACCTATGAGTGATGTTTATTGTTGTGATAAGACATTAAGTCTTGGGGTCATTTGTAATATAGCCATTGAAATCTAGTATGAAATGCTTTTCATTATCCTTTTAATTAATAAGTTTATAAAAAATACACGCCATGGATGTTGTAGGCATGAAGAAATTGGAATTCCTGGGTTTTTTTCTTAATTTACCATTGAATAGTCAGATGTTCCATTAAAACAGGACATTGAATGCTTTCTAATGTGGCAAGAACTGCATTTTAACTCTCTCATTTGCTAAAGACATACCTATAAGATTAACATTCCATCATTTCTCACCAGTGTGGACTGTCTGATGATGAATGGTGCTCTCGTACTCTTTATGGTCTTAGACTTTTATACTCCTATGAATTCCCTGATGGGCTTTAAGGGCTGAACTATATCTGAAGGTTCTTCCACACTGCTTGCACACATAGGGTTTCTCACCAGTATGAATTCTGTCATGTTGAACAAGGTTTGAAGCACGACTAAAGGCCTTGCCACATTCTTTACATTCATAAGGTTTTCCACCAGTATGAATTTTCTGATGTTGTGTAAGGTAGCCATACATTTTAAAGGCCTTTCCACATTTTTTACATTCATAGGGTTTTTTATCAGCATGAATGCTCTGATGTGCAGTAAGGTGTGAACTACGTCTAAAGGTCTTCCCACATTCCTTACATTCAAAAGGTTTCACATCAGTATGAATACTTTGATGTAGAGTAAGATTTCTATAGAAAGTAAAGGTTTTTCTACATACCTTACATTCATAGGGTTTCACACCAGTATGAATTTTCTGATGTTGATTAAGATATCCATGCAAGCTAAAGGTTTTTCCACATTCCTTACATTCATAGGGTTTCTCACCACTATGGGTTTTCTGATGTTGAATAAGGTTTGAGCCAGTACTATAGGCCTTCCCACATTCCTCACATTCAAAAAGTTTCTTACCAGTGTGAATATTCTGATGTCGAGTAAGATTTCTATACAAAGTAAAGGTTTTCTTACACTCCTTACATTCAAAGCGTTTCATGCCACTATGAATTTTCTGATGTTGTTTAAGGTAGCCATATAAGCTAAAGGCCTTTCCACATTCCTTACATTCATAGGGTTTCTCACCAGTATGAGTTTTCTGATGTTGAAAGAGTTTTGAACTGGTAGTATAGGTCTTCCCACATTGCTTGCATTCAAAAAGTTTCTCACCAGTATGAATATTCTGATGCCGAGTAAGATTTCTATACAAAGTAAAGGTTTTCTTACACTCCTTACATTCATAGGGTTTTCCACCTTTATGAATTCTCTGATGTAGAAGAAAGTATGAGGCAGTGGTATAGCCCTTCCCACATTCTTTACACTCATACGGTTTTTTACCAGTATGAACACTCTGGTGTACAGTGAGCTGATGACCTCTTCTAAAGGCCTTTCCGCATTTCTCACATACGTATGGCTTCTCATCAGTATGAATCTGCCCATGTTCAACAAGATTTGAACGCCTACTAAAAGTCTTCCCACATTCCTTACATTTATATGGTTTTTCGCCAGTATGAACTCTCTGATGAATTCTAAGGTGTCCACCTTGGCTAAAGGCCTTCCCACATTCCTGACATTTATAAGGCTTCCCACCATTGTGAATTCTCTCATGCTGAGCAATGTGTGAGGCATATATAAAGGCCTTCCCACACTGCCTACATTCATAGGTTTTCTCACCAGTATGAAATCTCTGATGCACAGTCAGTTGATAACCACTTTTAAAGTTCTTCCCACATTCTGTACATTCATGGGGTTTCTCGCCAGTATGAAATCTTTGATGTAGAGTACGTTGATAGCCACTGTGAAAGTTCTTCCCACACTCTTTGCATCCATAGGGTCTCTCAATAATATGAAACCTGTGGTGGAAAATAAGTTGATAACCACTACTAAATTTCTTCTGACATTTCTTACATTCATAGAGTTTCTCTCTCTGATATATGCTCTGATGTTGTGTAGAGGATATATCTGTATCATAAGTGGGTACTTCTATGTAGCTGATTATCTCACACTGTAAATCCAAATCTGAAACAAAAGAGGACAACAACAAAAAAAAACCGTTGTATTTCTATACCAGAGAACAAGAAACTTTATGAAACAAATAAAAGCCAACACTCACAATAAGTGAATGGCATACAGAATTCAAAAATATGGTTATAAAATTTTAAAAAGACCAAGAAGAAGATTTCAGAGGTATATGAGAGTTTATGTAAGATAGTGAAATTACTGATAGAGGACATAGGTAACATTTAGGTGGGGGCCAGAATCTTTGACAAACTTGTTCCAAATCTGCTATCTTAGCACTGTTGAAGACCAAGTGAATTACAACTGAGAGAAGAAAAACTTGACATTTTTATTCCGAACCTATCACTGATTTTGATGCAGGTCAGTGTTTAAGAATACATCCTTTAAGTTCCTCAAGTGAGTTTTCATTGTTCTTACAATAAAATACAAACCCCTTTCCAAGGACTCCTGCTTACCTAGGAGGTCTCATGTCAAAACAACAAGTCTTTGCTTCCTATTCTCTACCACAGTCCATCTTTTCAACACCTAGAATATAGTACAGTTGTCCCTCGGTATCTGTGGAGGTTCAGTTCCAGGATCCCCTGAAGATACCAAAACCCAACCCAGATATAGATGCCCAAGACCCTGATATAAAATGGCATAGTATTTGCACATAACCTATACACATCTTACCGAATACTTTAAATCATCTCTGGATTACTTACAATACCTAATACAATGTACATGCTATGTGAATAGCTGTTCTACTGTATTGCTTAGAATATAATGACAGAAAAATGTCTGTATGTAGTCAGTACACATAAAGTTTACAAATATATGTTTGATCTGAAGATGGTTGAATCCATGAATGCAGAACCCATGGATACAAAGGGCCAACTGTACAAATTCCCCCCAACGCTTAATGCTTTCCACAGACTGTTTAACCATTCAAGAGTCCTTAGACTTAGACAATTTACAGGCTGAATCCTTCTTATCCTTTATGTTTCAGGATAAATGTTCTTTCTTTAGAAAGGCAGTACCTGTTAACTCTGTCTCTCTATCTTATCCATCTGTCCATCAAGCAATCAATCAATCATCAAGTCAGGATCTTGCTCTATCACTGAAGTACAGTAGCTCAATCATAGTTCACTGCAGGCTTGTACTCTTTGGGCTCAAACAGTCTTCCCACCTGAGCCTCTCAAGTAACTGGGATGACAGATGCACAACACCACATCTGACTAATTTTAAAATTATGTGTAGAGACGGGGTCTCACTGTGTTGCCCAGGCTGATCTCGAACTCCTGGGCTCCAGTGAGCCTCCCACCTCAGCCTCCCAAAGTGCTAGGATTACAGACATGAGCCACCGTACCCAGCCCATATTTCTCTCTCTGCCTTTCTCTTTGTTTTCTTTGAGACAAGGTCTCACTCTGTCACCCAGGCACAAGTGCAGTGGTGTGAACATGACTCACTGCAGCCTCAACCTCCGAGGCTCAAGTGATATTCCCACCTCAGTCGCTCTACTAGCTGGGAACACAGGCGTGCATGAACCACCATGCCTGGGTAATTTTTTCCATTTTTATTTTTTTGTAGAGATGGGGTTTTGCTATGTTGCTGAGGCTAGTCTTCAACTCCTGGGCCCAAGTGATCCTCCCACCTGGCCTCCCAAAGTGCTGGGATTACAGGCATGAGCCACTGTGTCTGGCCTTCGTGTCTCTTGTTTAATGTTCAACAATCCATTCCTTTGTTGTCAATTATGATATTGTTAATTTTTTATTTGACATTCTCTTTATCTATATTGCCCTAAACTTCCCCAAGAGCAGACACAATCCCTCATTGTTTCATCGCTCAATTATAAGGTACTAGCATATCAAAGGTACTAAATAATCAACTGTACTTAATTGGTTGACTTTTATTATTCCTCACCCATTCTAAATATGCTAAATCTGTGTTGCTTCATAACTTTTCTCATAGCCTTTCTTTCTTTCCCCCTCATGTCAAAGCCAATTATTCTTGTACTTCGTAAATACATATTTTAATGCATTTTCATCAGGCAATTTACAGATACATACTTGAATGAAAATCTTAAGAAATGTTATTTGCAGAATTGTGGAGAGAATAAGAAAACTATAACACGGGCCAGGAGTGGTAGCCCACACCTCTACCCCAGCGTTTTGGAGGCCAAGGTGAGCGGATCACCTGAGGCCAGGAGGTCGAGACCAGCCTGGCCAACATGATGAAACCTCATCTCTACTAAAAATACAAAACTTAGCCAGGCATGGTGGCATGTGCCTGTAGTCCCAGCTACTAGGGAGGCTGAGGCTGCAGTGAACCAAGATTGTTCCACTGCACTCCAGCCTGGGCGACAGAGCAAGACTCTGTCTCCAAAAAAAAAAGAAAGAAAAGAAAACTTATAACATGGAGGAAAGTCTTGAAGTATCAGATGCCTGAGACTGCATTAAAAAAGAAATATTAGATATAGGCTAGAGGATAGCAATCCAGATACAGAAAAAGACTAAAGGATTTCAGGGCAGAGTGAGGGGAGAATGGGCCAAGGCAAGGAGTATTTTTCTGTGACTCTATTGTGACATGTGTAAAGCAGGTGATAATACATTCTCTGATCTCAAAAAATAACACAAAAAAGGTAATATTAGAAAATGAAAAGCAATTCATCCAGAAAAATAAAACCTCTCTATTAACTAAATGCTAGGTCAATAAATACTGTGGATGGGCCAGGTGTGGTGGTTCACACCTATCATCCCAGTACTTTAGGAGGCTGAGGTAGGCAGATCATGAGGTCAGGAGTTCGAGACCAGCCTACTCAACATAATGAAACCCCATCTCTACTTAAAATACAAAAATTCGCCAGATATCGTGGCACATGCCTGTAATCCCAGCTACTTGGGAGGCTGAGGCAGGAGAATTGCTTGAACCCGGGAGGTGGAGGTTGCAGTGAGCCCAGATCACACCACTACATTCCAGCCTGGGTGACAGGGCAAGACTTTGTCTCAGAAAAGAAAAAAAATACTGTGGATGATCAGCAAAGGCAGGATGGATGCCCACAAAATGTTTGACTTGTATGTCAAGACTAATGATGCAGGGATGGGGCCAAGATGGCCAACTAGAAACAGCAGCATTTCAAGGCTCCCATAGACAAAAAACATAATTAGTGTGTGAATGCCTCCTTACAACCAAAGTATCCAGGTGCTCTCATCAAAACTGACTAGGAGGCTGATGTGACCCACAGACAGAAGGAAGAACAGTGTGGTGTGGTGGTCCACCTGGAAGCCACACAGGGTGTGGAAGCCCCCTCCCCCTCAGCCAAAGGAGGCGAACTCCAGTAATTCCAACCAGAGGTTCAAGGACAGAACCTGGATCTCCCTGGCCCTGAGCCCCTAGGGGGAGTGGTGGCCACAGTGTCTGTAGACCAGCAGACTTAGCCCTTCCTCCTGGCAGTTCTGAGGAATCCAGGCAGCCCAGATGAGGTAGGTTTCCCCCACTCTCCACCAAGGGACAAAGTGCTTTGTTAAACAGGTCCTGTTCCCTATGCTGCCCAACTGGGTGAGACCCTCCAACAGGGGTTGTCAGACATCCTATACAGGAGCAATCCTACTAGCATCAGGTTGGTGCCCCTCAAGGTCAGAGGTCCCAGAAGAAGGAGCAGGCACCAATCTGTGCTCTTTTCCAGCCTCCTTCAGTGACATCTCCAGGAGCAGGAGTGGATCAGATAAATAGGGCCTGAAGGGAACCCCCAGCAAACCGCAGTAGCCCTACAGAAGAGAGACCTGACAACAAAGAAGCAGAAAGCAACAATAATAGCATCAACAACAACAACAGGCCCCATGAAAACCCCATCCAAGGGTCAGCAGCCTGAAAGATGGAAACTAGACAAACTCGTGAAGATGGGAAATAATCAACAAAAAAATGCTGAAAACCCAAAACACCAGAATGCCTCTTCTCCTCCAAATGATAGCAACGTCCCTCCATCAAGGGCACAGAACTGGACAGAGGATCAGACAGACAAATTGACAGAAGTAGGCTTCAGAAGATGGGTAATAAAAAACTATGCTGAGCTAAAGGAGCATGTTCTAACTCAATGCAAAGAAGCTAAGAACCTTGATAAAAGGTTACAGGAATTGCTAACTGGTAAATCCAGTTTAAAGAGGAACATAAACGACCTGATGGAGCTAAAAAACTCAGTACAAGGCAGTACAAGAACTTCGTGATGCATACACAATCATGAACAGCCGAACTGACCAAGAGTAAGAGAGGATAACAGAGTTTGAAGACCACCTTGCTAAAATAAGGCATGAAGACAAGACTAGAGAAAAAAGAATGAAAAGGAATGAACAAAGCCTCCAAGAAACAGGGGACTTCATAAAAAGACTGAACCTACAATTGATTGGAGTACCACAAGGAGATGGGGAGAATGCAAAGAAGCTAGAAAACACACTTTAGGATATTATTCAGGAGAACTTCTCCAACCTAGCAAGACAGACCAACATGCAAATTCAGGAAATACAAAGAACGCCATTAAGATACTCCACAAAAAGATCAATCCCAAGACACATAATCACCAGATTCTCCAAGGCTGAAGTGAAGGAAAAACTGTTAAGGGCAGCCAGAGAGAAAAGCCAGGTCACCTACAAAAGGAGGCCCATCAGACTAACAGCAGACCTTTCAGCAGAAACTCTACAAACCAGTAGGGGGCCAATATTCGACATTCTTAAAGAAAAGAATTTTAAACCCAGAATTTCATATCCAGTCAAACTAACCTTCATAAGCAAAGGAGAAATAAAATCCTTTCCAGACAAGCAAATGCTCAGAGAGTTCATTACCACCAGGCCTGGCCTGCAAAAGATCCTGAAAGAAGCACTAAGTAAGGAAAGAAAAAGCTGGTACCAGCCACTGCAAAAACATACCAAAATACAAAGATCAATAATGCTATGAAGAAACTGCATCAGCTAGTGTGCAAAATAACCAAATAGCAGCATGATGAAAGGATCAGATTCACACATAATAATACTAAATGTAAATGGGCTAAATGCCCCCAATTAAAAGACACAGACTGGCAAATTGGATAAAGAATCAAGACCTACTGGTGTGCTGTATTCAGGAGACCCATCTCATGTGCAAAGACTCACATAGGCTCAATATAAAGGGATGGAGGAAAATTTACCAAGCAAATGGAAAGAAAAAAAAGCAGAGGTTGCAATCCTAGTCTCTGACAAAACTGAGTTTAAACTAACAAAGATGAAAAAACCAAAGAAGGGTATTACATCATGGTAAATGGAATAATTCAACAAGAGCTAACTATTCTAAATATAAATGCACCCAAAACAGGAGCACCCAGATTCATAAAACAAGTTCTTAGAGACCTACAAAGAGACTTAGACTCCCACACAATAATAGTGGGAGCCTTTAACACCTCACTATCAGTGTTAGATAGATCTATGAGACCAAAAATTAATGAGGATATTCAGGACTTGAACTCAGCTCTGGATCAAGTGGACCTAGTAGATGTCTGCAGAATTCTCAGATTAACAGAATATACATTCTTCTCAGTGCCACATGGCACTTATTCTAAAATCGATCCCATAATTGGAAGTAAAATACTCCTCAGCAAACGCAAAGGAATTGAAATCATAACAGTCTCTCAGATCACAGTACAATCAAATTAGAATTCAGAATTAAGAAACTCACTGAAAACTACACAATTACATGGAAACTGAACAACCTGCTCCTGAATGATTCCTGGGTAAATAATGAAATTGAGAAAGAAATCAAGAAGTTCTTTGAAACCAAGAACAAAGAGACAACATACCAGAATCTCTGGGACACACCTAAAGCAGTGTTAGGAGGGAATTTATAGCACTAAATGTCCACATTAAAAAGCTTGAAAGAGCTCAAATTGACACCCTAACATTACAATTAAAAAGAGGCAGAAAGACAAGAACAAACTAATCCAAAAGCTAGCAGAGGACAAAAAATAACCAAGATCAGAGAATTTAAGGAGATAGAAGACACGAAAAGCCCTCCAAAAAAAAAAAAAATTAATGAAGGCCAGGTGTGGTGGCTCATGCCTGTAATCCCAGGTCACTGGGAGGCCAAGGTGGGTGGTTCACCTGAGGTCAGGATTTCAAGACCAACCTGGCCAACATAGTGAAACCCTGACTCTACCAAAAATACAAAAAATTAGCCAGGCATGGTGGTAAGTCCCTGTAATTCCCAGCTACTTGGGAGGCTGTGGCAGGAGAATCACTTGTACCGGGGAGGCGGAGGTTGCAGTGAGCTGAGATTACACCACTGCACTCCATCCTGGGCAACCAGGGCAAAACTCTGTCTCAAAAAAAAAAAGAAAAAAAAAAAAAATCAAGGAATCCAGGAACTGTTTTTTTTTTTTTTTTAAATTAACAAAATAGACCACTAGCTAGACTAATAAAGAAGAAAAGACAAAAAGAATCAAATAGACACAATAAAAAATGACAATGGGGGATATCACCACTGACCCCACAGAAATATAGACACATTCACCCTCCCAAGACAAAGCCAGGAAGAAGTTGAATCCCTGAATGGACCAATAATAGGTTCTGAAATAGAGGCAGTAATTAATAGCATACCAACCAAACAACAACAACAACAACAACCAGGACCAGATGGATTCATAGTTGAATTCTACCAGAAATAAAAAGAGGAGCTGGTACCATTCCTTCTGAAACTATTCCAAAATATGGAAAAGGAGGGACTCCTCCCTAATTCATTTTATGAAGCCAGTATCATCTTGATACTAAAACTGGGAAGAGACCCAATAAAAAAGAGAAAATGTCAGGCCAATATCCCTGATGAACATCAATGCAAAAATCCTCAATGAAATACTGGCAAACTGAATCCAGTAGTACATCAAAAAACATATTCACCACAATCAAGTCGGCTTCATCCCTGGGATGCAAAGCTAGTTCAACATACACAAATCAATAAACATAATCCACCACATAAACAGAACCAAAGACAAAAACCACATGATTATCTTAATGAATACGGAAAAGGCCTTTGATAAAATTCAACATCCGTTCATGTTAAAAACTCTCAATAAACTAGGTATTGATGGAACTTATCTCAAAATAATAAAAGCTATTTATAACAAACTCACAGCCAATATCATATTGAATGGGCAAAAGCTGGACACATTCCTCTTGAAAACCAGTACAAGATAAGGATGCCCTCTCTCACCACTCCTATTCAACATGGTATTGGAAGTTCTGGCCAGGGCAATCAGGCAAGAGAAAGAAATAAAGGGCATTCAAATTGGAAAAGAGGAAGTAGAGTTGTCTCTGTTTGCAGATGACACGATTTTATATTTAGAAAACCCCATCATCTCATGCCAAAAACTCCTTAAACTGATAAGCAATTTCAGCAAAGTCTCAGAGTACAAAATCAGTGTGCAAAAATCACAAGCATTCCTTTACACCAACAATAGACAAACAGAGCCAAATCATGAGTGAACTCCCATTCACAATCACTAGAAAGAGAATAAAATATCTAGGTATACAGCTAATAAGGAGTGTAAAGGACCTCTTCAAGGAGAACTACAAACCACTGCTCAAGGAAATAAGAGAGGATGCAAACGAATGGAAAAACATTCCATCTTCATGGACAGGAAGAACCAATATCATGAAAATGGCCATACTGCCCAAAGTAAATTATAGATTCAACGTTATTCCCATAAACTAACATTGACATTACAGAATTAGAAATTTTATATGGAATCAAAGAAGACCCCGTGTAGCCAAGACAATCCCAAGCAAAATGAGCAAAACTAGAAGCATCATGCTACCTGACTTCAAACTATATTACAAGCCTACAGTAACCAAAACGGCATGGTATTGGTACCATACAGACATATAGACATACAGACATACAGATATATGAAGCAGAACGGAGACCTCAGAAATAACACCACATATCTACAACCATCTGATCTTTGACAAACCTGCCACAAACAAGCAATGGGGAAAGGAGCTCCTATTCAGTAAATGGTGCTGGGAAAACTGGCTAGCCATATGCGGAAAACTAAAACTAGACCCCTTCCTTATGCCTTATACAAAAATCAACTCAGGGTGGACTAAAGACTTAACTGTAAAACCCAAAACCATAAAAACCCTAGAAGACATAGGCATGGGCAAGACTTCATGAAAAATGCTAAAAGCCATTGCAACAAAAGCCTAAATTGACAAATGGGACCTAATTAAACTAAAAAGCTTCTGCACAGCAAAACAAATGATCATCAGAATAAACAGACAGAATAACAGAATGGCAGAATAAACCATTGGCAGAATATCATCAGAATAAACAGAATGGCAGAAACCTACCCATCTGACAAAGGTCTAATATCCAGAATTTACAAGGAACTTAAATTTATAGGTAAAAACCAAACAGCACATCAAAAAGTGGGCAAGGGATATGGACAGACACCTCTCAAAAGAAAACATTTATGTGGCCAACAAACATATGAAGAAAGCTCAACATTATCATCAGAGATTATCGGAGAAATGCAAATCAAAATCACAATGAGATACCATTTCACACCAGTCAGAATGGCAATTAAAAAGTCAGGAAACAATAGATGCTGGGGAGGCTGTGGAGAAATAGGAACACTTTTACACTGTTGGTGGGAATGTAAATTAGTTCAACCACTGTGAAAGACAGTATTGCAATTCCTCAAGGATCTAGAACCAGAAATACATTTGACCCCTGCAATCCTATTACTGGGTATATACCCAAAGAAATAGAAATCATTCTACTATAAAGACACATGTGCATTTATGTTTACTGCAGCGCTATTTACAATAGCAAAGACTTGGAACCAACATAAATGTCCATCAATGATAGACTGGATAAGAAAATGTGGTATATATACACCATGGAATACTATGCAGCCATAAAAAGAAATGAAATCATGTCCTTTGCAGGGACATGGATGAAGCTGGAAGCCATCATTCTCAGCAAACTACCACAGGAACAGAAAACCAAAATACTGCATGTTCTCACTCATAAATGGAAGATGAATAATGAGAACACATGGACACAGAGAGGTGAACAACATACACCAGGGCCTGTTGGGGGTTGGGGGGTAAGGGAAGGGAACTTAGAGGATGGCTCAGTAGGTGCAGCAAACCACTATGGCACACATATACCTATGTAACAAACCTGCACGTTCTGCACATATACCCCAGTTTTTTTTTAGAAGAAAAAACACCCTTGGTTTTTAAATCCCATTCTCCCACTAAAGGAACCATGCTCCTGGGAGAAACAGCTGATTCCTGGACCATGGGAGGGAAAAAACAAAATGAACCTGAAAGTAGTAACAGGAAAGAAGTCCCCAAAAAACAAAAAAAACAAAAGGAGCAGGGTATTAAACAAACATAGGAGCCAACCTAAAAGAGCCACCATATGTAGTTGGAAGAGTATGGGTACAAAAGAAATAATGTAATATTTGAATATAACTTGAAGTATAAAACAAATATACATGAGTCTACACTGATAAAATGAGAAGAAACAAATCTGTCTTATAGAGAATTGCAGATATTAGATATTAAACCCTATGGAATATAAAGCTTAATTCCCACTCCTGTGCACCTGCTCCCAGGCTGGGCTAGACTTAATGAGTTGTTTCTAAAGAATAGAGAATGGAAAAGGAAAAATAATAAGTTTGGAGTGAAGAAACCTGGCAGATGACAAAGGTTTCCTGCAGCCAAATGACAAAGGTTAATATCTGATAAACCTTCAGCCAAATGATAAAGATTAATATCACCAGTGATGTCATATGGATGTCTTGTACCCCTGATGTAATGTGATGAAAAGGGTACTTCACTTCTGTTACACAGTCTTTCTAAAAACTACTACTTCTGGCCTAATTACAAGAAAAACAACAGACTCGGATTGGGAGATACACTACTAGCATGGTCTGTCAAGACAGTCAAAGTCATGAAAAACAAAGAAAGGTTGAAAAAACTGTCACAGAACAGAAGAGACTGGAAGATAAGACAAATATATACAATGTGGTACCCCAAACTGAATGGATCTTGGAACAGAAATATGAGCTACATGGAAAAGCTGGTGAAATCCCAACAGAGAGTCTCATGTCAGTTTCCCAGTTTTGACAAACCTATTTTAACTATGTGAGATGTTAACAATGGTAGAAAGTGGGAAAGGTGTGTACAGGAAATCTCTGTATTATCTTTGTATAATCTAAAATTATTCTAAAGTTAAAAAGTTATTTTAATAAAAGCTAATTACCAGTGGTCTGTGCTTGGTTGGTAGAGAAAAGAAAACAAAAACAATCATTGCACACTACTTCTGCAACATGCTTGACAAAAAAATGTTTAACCTTACTCTAATCATGAGGGGAAACCATCAAACCTATAAACCTGACATTCCACAAGAAAACTGGAGTAGACATTCAAAAAGCCAAACTCCAAGGGAAAAAGATAGTAGGGTGACAAGATAAAAATCCTAAGACCTAAATGCAATGTATAAATACACAGTGCATCCTGAAAAGATTTTATAAATGATATTTTTAGAAAGAGCATAACAAATGTAAGTATAGACTCTATAGTAGATAAGACTTAAATTACTATTATAATAATATTGTGACTTTGAAGGAGAATGTCTTTATTCTAAGGAGATCACATGGTTAAGGGGTGAAATTTAATGACAGCTGCTACTTATCATCAAATGAGCCAAGAAGAAAGATCCATATATACAGAGAAAAAGTAAGGCAAAATGTTAACATCCAAAGATGAATCTATGTGAAGGGTAATTAACTGTGTACATATTATGTATATTATACACATACACACACATACATATATACACAAATATATATTTTACAAATATTCTCACTTGGCTTGATGATTTTCAAAATCAAAAGCTGGGGAAAGGAAGGAAAAAGCAACCCAGAATTTAAGGAAGTATTACCTAAATTCCCATATAAAATTATTTTGAACCAAATAATAGTATGTTTGTATCCATTTCCTTGATAGAGTGAGAGAAGTAGAAAAACAATTTATAAAGCAGATATAAATATATATGGGAAAAGAAGAAAATTTGAAAACTGATATCCTATATATTCATCACAAGAAGCTGGAAAAAGTACAACAAAATAAACAAAAATAAGATAAAAGTCCAGTAATTTTTAAAAATAGAGTCCACAAATACCACAACGGCAAACACTTTATTTAAAAACTAATGTTACTGATGGAATTCTGTAAACACTGATGAAGAAAAAAGTAAATGCAACAATATCCAACCTAGGAGTACCACCAGATACCTCACCTATGGCTTTCCACACTGCACAAACACAGTAAGATGGCATTTGATAAAAACATGTTACTTGAAATGCATACAACTGCAAAATCAACACAGAGAAAACTTGGACAATTCTATAAGCATTATGTAATTGGAGTAAGTTTTTAAAAAGCACAACGGAAACTGAAGGTTCAGATGGTTTTTCTGGAGTGTGTCTTCAGACATTCTAAGAGGGGGTAAAATAGTACATTCCTTCAACGCATGTATAAAGCTAATGAAACACTTACATCCAACATTTTTTAGTTTTATTTTTTTGAGATGGAGTCTCCCTCTGTCACCCAGGCTGGAGTGCAGTGGCACGATCTCAGCTTACCGCAACGTCCACCTCCTGGGTTCAAACAATTCAGGCTGGGCGTGGTAGCTCATGCCTGTAATCCTAGCACTTTGGGCAGCTGAGGTGGAAGAATTGCTTGAGTCCAGGAGTTTGAGATCAGCCTGTGCCAAAATGCAAGACCCTGTCTCTACAAAAAAATTTTTTAAATGATTAGCTGGGGTGGCTGGGTGCAGGGGCTCACGCCTGTAATCCCAGCACTTTGGGAAGCCAAGGAGGGTGGATCACAAGGTCAGGAAGCCTGGCCAACATGGTGAAACCTCGTCTCTACGAAAAATACAAACATTAGCCGAGTGCAGTGGCGGGTGCCCGTAATCCCAGCTCCTTGGGAGGCTGAGGCAGAAGAATTTCGTGAACCCAGGAGGCAGAGGTTGCAGTGAGCCGAGATCGCCTCACTGTACTCTAGCCTGGGTAACAGAGCAAGACTCCATTTCAAAAAAAAAACAAACTAGCTGGGGTTGGGGCAGGGGGTGTGGCACACACCTGTAGTATATATTTTAGTTACATATTAGTGTACATCTATTCATGCAAAATTATTATATTTCACAGTAAAAGATTTATTATTATTTTAATTTTTGTGGGCACATAGTAGATATATATATTTATGGGATATATGAAATATTTTGATACAGGCATACAATGTGTGATAATCTCTTCAGGGTAAATGGAACATCCATCACCTCAAGTATTTATCCTGTGTGTTACAAAAATCCAATTATATTCTCTTATTTTAGAATGTATCATTAAATTATTATAGACTACAGTCACTTTGTGCTATCAAATACTAGATCTTATTTATCACAGTAAAATATTTTTTAAAAAACCAAAACAGTAACTATGGAAGACCGGCAAAACAAGTAAAATATTTGTAAATGCAAATATATGGTATCCAAAATAAAAACAAAAAGAACTAGAGACTATTAACATTTTAAGCTACTATTCCAAAAAGTTTCTGGACATTATCAGCACATTAATTGCATATTAAAAAGCCACTATGTATCCTAAGGAAAACTAACTAGAATGGTACATTTAAAGCACATACTATTAGAGATCTACGACTTCAAAAAACAAAAACATTTTTATATCTACCAGGCAAAAAGATCAAGTCACTTTGAGGGAAGGAAATATCCAGTGGGCATTAGATTTACACTTAGTTTTATTTAAACTCAGAAAGTAAAGGAGCAATAGGTATGAAGTTCTCAAGAAAAGTAAGATAAATTAAGAATTTGGTATCCAAAGTATCTTTTGACTACAAAAATAGCCAATAGTTTAAATATATAAGAACTCTCACAATATATTTCTCAGAATCCCATCTTGACAGCCTCTTTGGTCATTATCTACAGCTGGCAAATGGAGAACTGGGAACATACAGCGACCACAATGTCAGACACAAAAAAGGGACTAAAACATAAAAGTCAAGCTCCTAGAAAAGTTGGGAGAATGTCTAAAGAAGTTATTCATGTAAAAATGCTGATTTGGGGACAAACATCCATGAATGTTGTATGATCAATTTTTATAATATTCATTTAAAGCTAGTACATCAAATAATCAAAAGAAAAGAACAACTGGGCTCGATGGCTCACGCCTGTAATTCCAGCACTTTGGGAGGCTGAGGCGGGTGGATCAAGAGGCCAGGAGTTCAGGACCAGCCTGGCCAAGATGGTGAAACTCTGTCTCTACTAAAAATATAAAAATTAGCCAGGCATGGTGGCAGGTGCCTGTAATCCCAGCTGAAGCAGGAGAACTGCTTGAACCCAGGAGGCAGACGTTGCAGTGAGCTGAGATAGTGCCACTGCACTCCAGCCTGGGCAACAGAATGAGACGCTGTCTCAAAAAAAAAAAAAAAAAATTACCCCATCGCTACTTTTCTGTGGAGCATGTTTTTGAAAACAAACAAAAAAAATACCCAGTGTGGTCCTAAAACCTGATAAATAACTTTCCTGGTTTCTTATTTTACTACTGTTATTCTTTCAAGAGGTTGTTCTCCCTTTTTGCAATAAATCTAATAAGCTTAGCTTTATTAGATGAACAGAAATTTCTGGTAATCTTGGAAGTCAACAGCACATAGACACCCTAAAAATAGCTTATGAAAAATGTTGTTAAATATAGAAAAATAAATATTTTCAAACAACATAAACATATCACAAGTAAGTCCAACTCAAAATAATATAAACTATCAGAATAACTGAGATATATCAGTAAGGCTTATATTTTCAAGATAAAAATCAATTGCTTTCTAATATATCAATAATAACTAATTATAGGCTAAGCAAGGTGGCTCACACCTATATTTTCAGCACTTTGGGAAGCTAAGGCAGGAGAATTGCTTGAGCCAAGTAGTTAGAGACCAGCCACGCAACCTAGTGAGACTCCCACCTCTAATAAACAAACAAAATAAGGAATCACAAAACATAGAAGTATACAACTACATATTATAGAATTATATGTTATACAGAGTTCTTAATCTCTGACAAGAACATAGCACCATTTGAAATTTATAGCAATATGAGAGAAAATTTCTCTTACATTAAGTAAAACAACTCTGTTTTAATTGACCTGGAGTTTAATTTAACTGTAACTCAAAAGCTTATAAAAATTTAATAAAATATAAACATAGATTCAGTTTTAAGGATTTTAAAAAACTATCATTTTTCAAATTCCTTTTTAAAAATTATAGTTCAAGTTAGAGTATAAATCTTATATTGGTGGTTTCTTTATCCTAATTTAATAATGGCATATCAACCTTCACTGGTCTTTGGTCATTTTGACTGCAACTGGATGAATGATTGGTATTACAGTCAGTGCAGCATGTATATGTAAAATTTAGACAGGATGAAATGAAGAAAATTCTTTTCTCAGCTTCAGTGATAAGAAATGCAAACTATGAAGACTGACATTGTTCACACACATGATTTGGAGTTTTAAGATTTGTATAAAGCATGTTCTGGAGCTGCAGCTTTGAAAAAACAGGGAAATACTCCGGAGTAACTGGCCACCTTGCCACACATACATACATACCTGCCGGTTCTATGAGTGAAGAGGGCCTAGCACTAAGAGGGTCCAGGAACAATTAGCATACCTAAGCCTAGATCTGGATTTCTAAATCCCGTTCCCAGTAAAAGGAACTGGTGCTCCTTTACGCAAGTGGCTGACTCCAAGGCTATGGCAGAAAAAACATAAGATAATCCTAGATTAACGACCTGTAGTGTCAGAAAGTAACAAATGCTCACCAAAGGATGAGGGCAGGTTGAAAAGGCATAGGAGACAACTTGAAAGAGTTCCCAATGGCCAAAGCAGAAGAAAAATAACCAAGGATAGTACTGGATTATAACTCATGGAATAAAATAAATGTCTGTGAGTGTAATCCCAGCAAATTTATGGCTGACTAAAAGCTTACTACAAGAAATATACAAGATGAGCCTCGAACACTTTGTCACATCAGATGGAAAAGACTGACAATAAAATAACTGTCTAGTCACCTAAGAAGGATCCTAGGGGCTAGGTGCGGTGGCTCATGCCTGTAATCCTTTGGGAGGCCAAGGCGGGTCAAGAGTTTGAGATCAGCCTGGCTACCATGGCAAAACCCCATCTCTACTAAAAACACAAAAATTAGCTGGGCATGGTGGCGCATGCCTGTAATCCCAGCTACTTGGGAGGCTGAGGCAGGAGAATGGCTTGAACCTGGGGGGTGGAGGTTGCAGTGAGCCAAGATTGCACCATTGCACTCCAGCCCGGGCGACAAGAGGGAAACTCCAAGAGCTTACGCTGCGATCTTTATTCCCCACCAGGCTGTAGGCCTTTGCTCCACAAGTCTGGGTGTCTTGGAGGAGGACTTTACAAAACAACACAAAAGTGTCTCCTTTCTCCTATCACATGGGCTTTGCACCGGCCCCGATGGCGTCCCCTGCCTTACTTACCCTGGGAACTGTGTTTCTTCCCTCAAAATCATCCAGGGCTCTTTTCCTTGCTCCAGTAAGTCAACCAAAACTGGCTTAGAAATGGAATGTCCTCCTTATAAGAAAAGAAATGCCACATGGTATAAAAACAAAAATGAAAGCCACAGAAATCTTTGAGCTTTGGTTAAATTTACAATGAACTAAGGACCTCAAATAAAAGAGGGGGTGAGATGACTGAAGAAATGAAGTAGGTACAGTAAAACCTTATTTTAATGTAAACTCATACACACTTTCTCTCTTAGGAGAAAGTTTAACCTGTGACCTTATAAAATGTCTCTTTCCAAATATTACCACCCCAAAAAAGCTGTGAAGCTCTCTGGAGCCAGAGGCTGGGTCACAAATTCTTCCTCTTAAATCTACCAACCTTGTGACTTTGGCCATGTGACTTCAACTCATTATTCCAATTTGACAAATAAACTGGTCATAATGATACTACTATTGGCTAGGTGCAGTGGCTCATGCCTGTAATCCCAGCATTTTGGAGGTCGAGGTGGGAGAATCACTTGAGACCAGGAGTTTGAGACCAACCTGGGCAACACAGCAAGACCTCATCTCTACTTGTAAAAAAAATAGCCAGGTATGGTGGTGTATTCTGTAGTCCCAGCTACTCAGGAGGCTGAGGAAGGAGGATCACTTGAGTCCAGGAGGTCAAAGCTACAGTGAGCCATGACTGCACCACTGCACTCCAGCCTAGGCAACAGTACAAGAGCCAGTCTTGAAAAAATAAATAAATAAATAAGATAATCACAATAATACTATCACATAGTTCTTTGAGTATTAAGTTATTTTATATATATATCCCCCCTCTCCTCCGAAGAGTGGCTGGGGACATAATGAGCACAGTTGTACCAATTTAATTATTTTATTATTTCTGTATGAGAGAAAAAGAAAAGCATCCCGACTGATATATAAAATCTTCATTCAAACTCAATGAAAAGCTCATCAATTATAACTTTCAACAAGAAATCATACAAATTGGCTACAGGAAATGAAATGCAGACTCTTCAGTTTTCAATGAATATTATTCACCCAATCCAGCACTATATAAGTCACAGGGGTTCTTACACTCAGAATCATGAATCTGCGTCTGTTGTCCCTGCAGGTGGATCAGATGATGACAAAGCATATCTATAGGAATTTTAGAAATATACAACATAGGAAACCAGGATTCCTGGACAATGGTTATTCATGGACTAATACATAATTTTAAACAAGCCCCTTGGATATCAGGCAGTCATAAGGGGCAGGAGGACATGTGACTATCTCTAAAGGATGAAGAAAATGATGGTGCTTGGTGGCATAGCCATTGTCAATCTGGCAGAGCTGAAACCTTTCTCTAAGAACAGAAAGGAGAAATTCAACTATGTCTCGAAATACAGCCTTGAAATTCACTGTGTTGAAAGGTAACATACCACAGATCACATTTTAAATTACTTGAGACAAATAAACTTACCCAGTGAGACCAGGTTTCTATAGTTCTCCAACATCACATTCCTGTATAAGTCCCTCTGATGAGGGTCCAGGTATTCCCACTCCTGCCGAGAGAAGTCTATGGCCACATCCCTGAATGTCACTAATTCCTGAAACTGCAAACCCATGCATTACAAAATTTTGAAAACATTTTAAAGATGGAAAGACAAGAGATTAGAAGAGCACATTAGAGAGAAGGAGTGATATAGTATATGTGGCTAATGACTGGTAGCAGACTGAAGCAGCGTGTCTACATATTCCTAAAGAATCCTATTGCCACAGACAAATCTTTCTGCATGTTGGGGGTTACCACAATAATTCAGACATGCTGGGGAATGGATAAAATAAAATTCAATAAAGTTTTAAAAACACAACTACATAGTCTGCTAGTTGTGTGATACTTAAATTCCCAATAAACATGAGTTTCTACTTTTCCTTTAACAGTTAAAAAAATGGGATGTCCTTGCCAAATTTAATAATGTCCATATTTTATTAATTTGTTCTATTTATTCATTTATTTGAGACATGGTCTCACTCTGTTGCCCAAGCTGGAGTACAGTGACTCAAACACAGCTCACTGCAGCCTCGATTGCCAGGCCCAGCCTTTCAAGTAGTTGGAACTACAGGTGTATAACATCTGCCAAATTAATTTTTGTATTTTTTGTAGAGACAGGGTTTCATCATGTTGCTCAGGCTGGTCTCAAACTCCTGGGCTCAAGCAATCCGCCTGCCTCGGCCTCCCTAAGTGCTGGGACTACAAGCGTGAGCCACTGGCCAATCACCATTAAAAAAAAAAAACTTTTGCAAAAAATTTAGACATTTCCAGAAGCTTCAAGTTACATCATTGTGTCAGAGTACATCATAAGCATTTTTTTTCTTTTGACGAATATATTTTGTATTGACTGTGCAATGATCAGTTTTATCATGAATATTTCAGACTTAATTCATCTTTTACCTACATATATGTTTTTGGTTTTTTTGGGTTGTTTTCTGAGACCAAGTATCACTCTCGTTGCCCAGGCTGGAGTGCAATGGTGCAATCTCAGCTCACCACAACCTCCGCCTCCTGGGTTCAAGCGATTCTCCTGCCTCAGCCTCCCAAGTAGCTGAGATTACAGGCATGTGCCACCACACCCAGCTAATTTTGTATTTTCAGTAGAGACGAGGTTTCTCCATGTTGGTTAGGCTCGTCTCAAACTCCCAACCTCAGGTGATCCGCCCACCTCGGCCTCCCAAAGTGCTGGGATTATAGGCATGAGCCACCATGCCCAACCTACCTTCATATAAGTTTTTTAAATCGTGTGTGTGTGTGTGTGTGTGTGTGTGTGTGTGTGTGTGACAGGCTCACTCTGTTGCCCAGGCTGGAGTGCAGTGACACAATCACAGCTCACTGCAGCCTTGACCTCCCAAGCTCAAGGAATCCTCCTGCTATAGCCTCCTGAGTAACTGGGACTACAGGTGCAAGCCACCACATCCAGCTGATTTTGTACTTTTTTTGTAGAAATAGGGGTGTCGCTTTTTTGCAAGGGGTCTCAAACTCCTGGCCTCAAGTGATCCTCCTGCCTCAGCCTCCCAAAATGCTGGGATTACAGGCATGAGCCACCGTGGCTAGCCTACCTTCACATACTTTGTTGGACAACATTTCAAAGGTCTTCTCCAATTCTGGAAATCAACATATTGACTCCTCAGGATAATATTCTCATTTATCATCATCTTCCATCACTTAATACTTTTCTTGTTCCAGAATGTATACTGATATAGGATGACTCATAATCAAAAAGATGTCACTCAAGTTCAACAGAACACATTCAACCACAAAATAAAAACTTGTCTCTCATTAATTCTTTGGCAAGATCCATGTATATATCCAACAATTCTAAAATTCTCAAAGAATATGAGATCTCATCACATACTAAGACAGACCAATTGATAACCAAATCCCATCTTATTTGCCTAGAAAACTCAGGTCTATGGAGAATCTCAAAGCCTACCTATGGTATCCAAATAGGAGCAACATCTCTAATTCGCTAAACTAAGGACGTATAAAGGAAGCTCAAATAGTTCCCTGTTCAGACTTCACTCCTTTACTGCTCTATCATAGCCTTTGGTTGAAGAATAAGCATAGAAGTATTGAATACATTTGACAATAAATATAAAAGTAGACAGAAAATACTCCTAGGGAGAAAACTCAGTTATTCGCTATCACTATTCACCACATTAGAAGAAAGTAGGGAGCAGATAACTGAAGGACTTCTTAAATAGGAAGTTTTAGGTTAATGAAAAAATCTACGTAATCTATGATCATGATATTGCAAGGAAACAGAATTAATCAACTTACACAGGTCATGGTTTTAGAATTGTAAGACCTGATCAGTCCTACTCGGCAGAGTTCCGATACTGGAAAAATTCAAACTCCTGAGAATCCAGAGCTGAGAGAAGAAAAGAACATTAGTGTTCCCAATATGACTTAATTTAATAAAATATTTCTGCTCCTCTATTTCTCTTTCCAAATTAATCCCTCACAAGTGAACACATAACTTAGGGAAAAACAGACAATGGATCTAAGCACTCCCTCAAACCCCAAGAAATCCAGCTATACAAAGGTAGTTTTACAGTAAGTCACTTGCTCGCTAAAGCCAGATCCAGACATGATAGCAAGGTGTTTTCTGGACAAGACTCCAATTTGGGAAGGCTGATCTCGACTTGAAATTAAGCTGCTCAGTTTCCCCATGAGAAGATTCACTTGCCTTCATTCCCACCTTTCAAGGCTGAAAGAGGACTTATCATTCAAACTAGAAGCCCTTCTTTTTTTTTTTTTATTTGAGATGGAGTCTCGCTCTGTTACCTGGGTTGGAGAGCAGTGATGAGATCTTGGCTCACTGCAACCTCTGCTTCCTGGGTTCAAGCAATTCTCCTGCCTCAGCCTCCCAAGTAGTTGGGACTACAGGTGTGCACCATCATACCCAGCTAATTTTTTTGTGTGTTTTTAGTAGAGACAGGTTTTCACTATGTTGGCAGGGCTGGTCTTGAACTCCTGGCCTCAGGTGATTCTCCCACCTTGGCCTCCCAAACTATTCATATTACAGGTGTGTGCCACCACGCCTGGCCTCAAACTAGAACCTCTTCTATGGCATCAGAATCAGTTGAAATTGGTCAAAATACGAGACAGAATACAACACAGGAGAAACTGGTTAGGCCTGGTTCCGTGTTGAGTACAAACAGCCTTGCAAAATAAAAAATATACATGTAATAGAATACCAAGAAACTACCAGATGCTAAGTAGGGAAACAAATTTAATAAAAATAAAAAATTTCAGATATACTGTCAACAGAAAATTAAGATAAAAAAGAGAATATATAATATCATTGGATCATTAAAAAGACAGACAACCATTGAGAGACAGGCTATAGGACATCAATACATTGAGAAAGTCTGGTAATTTATTTGTTCCATTACATTACAACATGATCATATATTACCATTACTTTTCTTTTAGTTGCTATCTTGATATTCTTTTGAATATATTTCATAATCATTTTAACATTGTTCATACAATAACTTAAAAAATACATGTGTACACACACAAACACACTCACACACAAATGTGTGTATTAAAAGGTGGGTTTATTTTGCTACTTAGCCACAGTGTCGTACAGGATACTGCTAGACTCTTGCTCTCTCTCTCTCTTTTTTTTTAAAGGGGCAGGGGTCTTGCTGTGTCACCCAAGCTGAGTACATAGCTGATCATAACTCACTGCAAACTCAAGCTTCTGGGTTCAAGTAATCCTACTGCCTCAGGCTCCTGAGTAGCTGGGACTAAGATGTGCACCATCATGCCTGGCTCATTTTTAATTTTTTTTAGAGACAGGTTCCTATTATGTTACCTAGGTTGTTCTCAAACTCCTGGGCTCAAGAGATCCTCCCTCCTAGGCCTCCCAAAGTGTTGAGATTACAGGCATGAGCTTCCATGCCTGGCCCAGTCTCACTTTTTATCTAACATTACTTGAAGAAAAAATTAGACAGTAAAAGCTTGCAGAATACATTCACTAACTTCCATACAGATTCCATGGGCTTAGTTACAAGGATGACCAGAATCTAATCAATGCCACCTCCACATGAATTCTCAAGACACATCACCTGAATCTCTCTAGTGGTTTTCACTATACACTGACTTACCCTTTCCTGTTTACAATTTATGGCCCTTGCTTGATTATTAGCATTTTAAAGTAGTGACTAGTCATAGCCAGTGCGATCAGACAAGAGAAAAAAATAAAGTGCATCCAACTTGGAAAGAGGAAGTCAAGCTCGCTGTTCACCGATGATATAATCGTATACCTAGAAAACCCTAAAGACTCATCCAAAAAGCCCCTAGATCTGATAAATAAATTCAGTAAAGTTTCAAGATACAAAATTAATGTACACAAATCAGTAGCACTTCTATACACCATCATCAATCAAGCTGAGAATCAAATCAAGAACTCAAACCCTTTACAATAGCTGCAAAAATAAAATAAAATACTTAGGAATACACCTAATCAAGGAGATGAAAGATCTCTATAAGGAAAACTACAAAACACTGCTGAAAGAATGATAGATGACACAAACAGATGAAAGCACAACCCATGTTTATGGATGGATAGAATCAATATTGCAAAAATGACCATACTGCCAAAACTGATCTATAAATTCAAAGCAATTCCCATCAAAATACCATCATCATTCTTCACAGAACTAGAAAAACAATCCTAAAATGCATATGGAACAAAAAAGAGCCAGCATAGTCAAAGCAAGACTAAGCAAAAAGAACAAATCTAAAGGCATAACATTACTTGACTTCAAACTATACTACAAGGCTATAGCTACCAAAACAGCATGGTACTAGTATAAAAACAGGCATGTGGACCAATGGAACAAAATAGAGAATTTAGAAATAAAGAAAAATACTTATAGCCAACTGATCTTCAACAAAGTAAACCAAAACATAGTAGGGAAAGGACACACTATTCAACAAATGGTGCTGGGATAATTAGCAAGCCATGTGTAGAAGAATGAAAGTGGAGCCTCATCTCTCACCTTATACAAAAATCAATTCAAGATGGATCAAAGACTTAAATCTAAGACCTGAAACCATAAAAATTCTAGAAGATAACATTGGAAAAACTCTTCTAGACATTGGCTTAGGCAAAGAGTTTATGACCAAGAACCCAAAAGCAAACGCAACACAAGCAAAGATAAATAGATGGGACTTAATTAAACTAAAAAGCTTCTGCACAGCAAAAGAATCATCAGAGTAAACAGACAACCCCCAGAGAAGTAAAAAAATTCACAAACTATACATTGTATGTAAGCATACAATTCTCTTCATTAAACAATATTAGATAAGAATCTAACAGCAGCCTAAATCCTGTTCTTCAGTACAACATGGTGATTTCTATGCCTCTTCCTAACTTTTACTATCTCGTGTTTCAGCTGATATCTATTCTGAGTATCTATTGTGTGAACAATGTTTCCAATACTCTAGGTAAAATAGATTTAAATTTCATACAGTAGGTACTTGGAAGCACTTGGACATCAGAGATTATTTCTACATTCTGTGAAATGAAACTGAATCATTTTATTTAATTTTATTATATATAAATAATTTATAATTTATACATATAATTATATATATATATATATATATAAAATTTTTTTTTCGACGGAGTCTCACTCTATTGCCCGGAACTACTGTTTGATTCAGCAATACCACTAATGGGTATCTACTCAGAGGAAAGGAAGTCACTATAAAATTTTTTTTTAATGATAGAGACGGGGGTCTCACCATATTGGCCAGGCTGGTCTCGAACTCCTGGCATCAAGTGATCTGCCAGCCTCAGCCTTCCAAAGCGCTGAGATTTCAAGCGTGAGCCACCGCACCCAGCCAGAAGTCATTATATGAAAAAGTCCCAAAATGCTGGGATTACAGGCATAAGCGCCCACACCCAGCCAAATATAACAATGTTAATGAGATTCAGCCTAATGGCTCCCAACATCTACTAGAAATAAAGCAGATTGTTATTAGGTCATTCAGACACATTTCAGACGAAGGAAAGCATGCCCTAAAATCGGTAATCTTATGAAAGAAAAAAAGCCAAGTAGCATAAACACTGATTTTTGGATGTGAAAGAATGTTTTTCCTCCTCATCAGAGTCCTTTTGAGGAACAGCAGGACCAGGGAGGGAGAAGAGAATCATGAGTTATCAGGCTTTCCTTGAAGCACGGAAGAGACTGGATACACAATACCCTCAACACCTTCCCTGTTCACACACTTGAACACATGGAGGTAGCAGGGAGGCTGGAATCTGGGTATGAGTTCACAGCAGGTTCCTGGGGTCAGAGCTCTGGGAAAGACGAGGTTCTGAGACAAGTAGCTCGCTCTCAGAGCTCACTAGGAAATAACCTCCCAGGCGTTTCCAAACTCACAGCAAGTCAGTACCTTCTTGCTGGAAAACTTCATTTAGAATTAGTATCCAACTTCTCTCTTGTAGAGATTTTGTGTGTGTGTCAGCCGCAAGCGGCTGTGAGGAGAGAGAGGAGAGGAAGCAGCCGGGAACCTTCAGCCACGACTCAAAGTGCCACCGCATCAACGCACATGAAAAGGACAAGCACCTCATATCCCCGTTACTCAAGCACAGCCACTCACCTGTCACAGCCTCACACCCGCACCCACTGTCAAGGAGGCACATCCCAGCCTCTCACACGCACAGTTTCTCTCACACACTCTCAAACATTCCCCATCTGACAGATACAACATTCTCTCACGTGCGCACTCAATACCCTCTGCCGTTCATGCACTCACAGGCCTGAGATTAGGCCATCCACACAACAGGCTTCCACGGTTTAAGGGCTTCCTCCACCAACCTGGACGATGTACGTTGGGCTCCAATTTAACTTGATTGCCCAGAGCCCCGCCTGCGAGTACCTTGTGCCTATTTTATCCTGAAATGAGTTCAACTCACCTTGCAAAAGAACCACGCGAAAACGGAAGGGAAGCCATAGATTGGGTGTTCCCGTTGCCCTCTGGGAAATGTAGTTCAAGCCTAAAGATCCATGACCGCGGTGGCTTGTGGTAATAGTGGCTCGGAACCCCAAATCCCGATTAGACCGCAGGCACCGCCGGACGCTGGCTCCCGAAGGTTTCAGAGTTCCCTTTACTAGGAGTGCGCAGACACAGAGACTAGCGATGGAGAAGATAGTTGAGGCTAAGGCGTGTCCGACTTGGCTTCGGAGTCCTGAGGGTTTCAGTGCACCCAGCAGGCTGAAAAGGGCAATCCGAACTCGGGGCTGCCCGAAGCCTCGGGCTAAGCGTGTAGAACTGGTAGGGGAGGGTCAAGGTGTGGCCGCGAGGGCCAGCGCGGGGACTAGGTGTGAGCTCCCGAGGGCGGGGACTCTGCTTTATGTCCCCTGAGAAGGTCCAGCCTTGTTATAAGGTATGAGAAAAGTAGCTTTCTAAAACTGGACAAATAATAATTGTATGTTTTATATATTTATGAAGTACAATAGCTGTTTTGATCCTTGTTTACAATGTGGGATGATTAAATCAAGCTAATTATATCCATCACCTCACTTTTTTGTGGTAAAAAAAACATTTAAAATGTACTCTTTTACCAATTTTGAAATATAGAACACATTATTTATGTAGTTGCTGTTCTGTGCAATTACTAAAGTTATTTCCTCCTAACTGAAATTTTGTACCCTTTTAGTTAACATCTTCCTTTTTCCCATTTTTCAGTCTCTGGTAAACACCATTCTCTGTCTCTTAAGAGTCAGGCTTTTTTAGATCCCACAAATACCACTCATTTGGTATTTGCCTTTCTGTTTCTGGCTTCTCTTACTTAGCATAATGTACTCCTGGTTTATCTGCATTGTCACAAATGAATTTTCCCCTTTTTATTTTTATTATTTATTTATTTATTTATTTTTTAGACGGAGTTTCACTCTTGTCGCCCAGGCTGGATTGCAGTGGCAAAATCTCAGCTCACTGCAACTTCTGCCTCCCCGGTTCAAGCTATTGTCATGCCTCAGCCTCCCTAGTAGCTGGGATTACAGGCTAGGCCACCACGTCGGCTAATTTTGTATTTTTAGTAGAGAAGGGGCTTCACCATTGTTGGTCTGGCTGGTCTCGAACTTCTGACCTCAGGTGACCTGTCTGCCTCAGCCTCCCAAAGTGCAGGGATTACAGGCATGAGCCACCACATCCAGCCAATTTTCCTCTTTTTAAAGAGTGAATAGTATTCCTTTATGTATACATATACATATCACATTTTCTTTATCCATTCATCCAATGCTGGACACCTAGGTTGCTTCCATAGCTTAGCTATTATGAATAATGCTGCAGTGAATATGGTAGTGCAGTTATCTCTTCAGCATGCTGATTTCAGTTCCTTTAGCTGTACACCTACAGGCGGGATTGCTGGGACATATAGTTGATATTTTAGTGTCTGATGAAGCTCCATATTATTTTCCATAATGGCTCTATTAATTTACATTGGGAAATGTAATTACTTTTGATGCTGTTGGGAATGGACTGCTTTATTCAATAAATTGTGTTAGGTACATGAACTAACAGTGTATAGGAGTGAAGTTATATTTACTTAATTCTTTACATTAAGTTATAGTCAAAACAGACTGCCTAATTAAGTGTAAAAATTATCCAGAGGCTGGGTGCAGTGGCTCACACCTGTAATTCCAGCACTTTGGGAGGCGGAGGTAGGCGGATCACAAGGTCAGGAGTTCAAGACCAGCCTGGCCAATATGGTGAAACCCTGTCTCTCCTAAAAATGCAAAAATTAGCTGGGTGTGGTGGCAGGCACTTGTAATCCCAGTTATTCAGGAGACTGAGGCAGGAGAATCACTTGAACCAGGAAGGCGAAGGTTGCAGTGAGCCGAGATCGCACCAGTGCACTCCAGCCTGGCTGACAGAGCAAGACTGTCTCAAAAAAAAAAAAAAAAAAAAAAACAGGAGAAAACCTTTTTTTTGTTGTTTTGGTTTTTGGGGTTTTTTTTGTTCCAAATGGAGTCTGGGTGTGTCGCCCAGACTGGAGTGCAGTAGCATGATCTCGACTCACTGCAACCTTCATCTCCTGGGTTCAAGTGATTCTCCTGCCTCAGCCTCTGGAGTAGCTGGGATTACAGGCACACACTACCACGCCCAGCTAATTTTTGTTATTGTTGTTGTTTGAGATGGAGTCTCGGTCTGTCGCCCAGGCTGGAGTGCAGTGGCATAATCTCGGCTCACTGCAACCTCCGCCTCCTGGGTTCAAACAATTCTGCTGCCTCAGCCTCCTGAGTAGCTGGGACAACAGGCATGTGCCACCATGCCTGGCTAATTTTTTGTATTTTTGCTTCACTCTAGTAACCCTTTTACTATTTACATGTATCTTGTAACATCATGTTGTGTGCCTTAAATATACATAATAAAATTATTAAAAAAAAAAATTTTGGCCAGGTGTGGTGGCTCACGCCTATAATTCCAGTACTTTGGGAGGCTGAGGCAAGAGGATTGCTTGAACCCAAGAGTTCAAGACCAGCTTGGGCAACATAGTGAGACCTCATCTCTATTAAAAAAGAAAAGAGAATGGGCACAGTGGTTCACACGTGTAATTCCAGACTTTGGGAGTCTGAGGCGGGTGGATCATGAGTTCAGGAGTTCGAGATGAGCCTGGCCAACATAGTGAAACCCTGTCTCTACTTAAGATAAAAAAAATTAGCTGGAGGCCAGGCATGGTGGCTCACGCCTGTAATCCCAGAAGCCAAGGCAGGTGGATCACGAGGTCAAGAGTTCAAGACCAGCCTGGCCAACATGGTGAACCCCATCTCTACTAAAAATACAAAAAATAGCTGGGCGTGGTGGTGTGTACCTGTAATCCCAGCTACTCGGGAGGCTGAGGCAGGAGAATCACTTGAACCTGGGAGGCGGAGACTGCAGTGACCCAAGTAGACTCTATTGTCCAGCCTGGGCAATAGAGTGAGACTCCATCTCAAAAAAAAAAAAAAAAAATTAGCCTAGCATGGTGGCAGGCTCCTGTATTCCCAGCTATTCAGGAGGCTGAGGCCGGAGAATCACTTGAACCCAGGAGGCAGAGGTTGCAGTGAGCCGACAGGGTAAGACTCTGTATCAAAAAAAAAAAAAAACAAAAAAAAAAAAACAGAAAAAAAATTTATCAAAGGATGCACAACAAAATTAAAATGTTGACTCTCAAGTGAGCTACTGAATGACTGGGGTGCATGATAGGAAAGTACTGAACATTTTTATACCTACTTAATTGTATCCTATGTATGCATTTAAATTTAAATGTGCAATAATGCTGATAACTAAAATGTGGGGTATGCTTCAATTAGGACTTTACGTGTCCCATTTGCTCAACTTTCTCATGAGTCTAGATGCAAATGAATAAAAATACAAAATTTAAGGAGACATAGGACTTCTGATAGCCCTTTCTTCTTTCCACATTTTGTGTCTCTGGCTGTAATTTTCTGTATGTGTCCATACGGCTGATGAGCAAAATATTTTTCAGTTGGATACCTGTGACCCAGCATTGCAAGTTAAAGATATTTTTGAATCTTGGATCTCTTAGTTACAGTGAAGCCTGCCCATGCATAATAAAGCAGAGAGGAATGTAAAAGGTTGCTGCATCAACGATCAATTTCTGGTGAACAATAGGTATAGGTAATGTAAAATGAGAAAATTATTGCTTTTCATCATATCATGAAAGAACTCATACAGTCAATGATTTTTTAAAAAAACACCTAAGTTCACTCTCCTCTTTTCTGTAATGAAAAGACATTATCTAGTAGAAGTTAAAGAGTAAAATCTGAATGCAGCTTATCTGACCTGCCACAGGGCTTTGCCACTTATTAAACATAACTTTCTACACATTAACCTCTTCAGACCTCAGATCTTTAACTCTAAAATGGAAACATAGTAGGATTTACCTCTAGAACTGCAGCTGAACTGAACATTTTAGGGAAGGAACAAACACACACACAATATAAATAGTCAGATTATGAACCGAATGTAGCCCAGAATACAGAAATTTCTCAGTAATAGAGACTCTCAAGAGAAAAATCAGATGTAGCCTATCTCAGTGGCCTTTCATGTGGCAAATGAAAACTGAAAGTCCACAGTGAGAAAGGCATGGGCAGCCAGTGACACCATCCGTTCAATGTAGACTCTCAATATCTCTGACAGTCATTTCCTGTTGTACCCCAACCTGTTTATATATTGGGCTTATTGCACCTTTCAGTCAAAACATTTATCAATCTCAAGCCTCAGTAAGAAATAGTTATGGACAACCAGATATTCTGTGCTTCCAGTTAAAACTCAGGTAGACCACATTTTATGTCACAGAAGAAGGCACAGTTGATGTCCAGTTAACCCTGAGATCATCTCTGCCTGCAGCTTCCTATCATCACAGCCCACCTCAGGGGCTGCTGGTTCTGCTCTCTGCCAGGAAGCCACCTCTGGGGGAGAGAGCAGCCCCAGGGCACACAGCCAGGCCACATGTCGAAATGGGGGAGGGGGGGACAGCTGTCAAAAAGACGCACCCCCCACGCTGTCTAGGCAAGCCTGATGCATTGTGGGGGATCCTTAGGGATCTCGCGGTGCATCCTTGGGGACCCATTTAACATTTCTTCAGCTTGGTTCAGCCCTGCCCGACTCCTAGGACCATGAGACCATGAGGACAATCCCCCTGAGGAGGGGCCGAGCCGAAGGCCGACACACTGCCAAGAGGACTCCTGCTCCGCCAAGCCGGTAGGATCTGTCCCCAGGCAACGGTGGTGGTCACTGTGACGTGAGTCACGGCTCAACACTTGTGCCTGGTGACTCGCGCCTGGCGCATGCGCATTCTAGTGTCCAGCTGGCGCATTGGAATGTCAGGGCTGTGAGGCCGCAGCCACACAGGAAAATGGTGAGGGCAGAGCCGGTAGCGGCCTGGGAAGGAGGCTGCATAGGACAAGCAGCGCAGGACCCTTACATGTTCGAGTCCCGATGGAGGAGGAGGCCCTTCAGACCGTGAAGTGGGCACTCGGGACTGCTCTTCTGATCCGATTCCCGATTCAAGGACGTAGGCAGAAATCGGGTCCCATGAGGCTAATTCAGTCGGGTGAGGTGTGGAGGGGGTCACTGGGGCACAGAAATATAGCTGAGACCTCAGGAAAGAGTGTCAGGAGAACATTCCAGCCCCAGGAGCTGACTGCCTCCCTTCCACCTGGGCCTCCCAGGGCCCTGCCCTGGTTTTTCAAAGCCCAGAAGCTCCTGCTTCTCAGCACTGCTGTCCAGTAACAATGGAAACAAGGACAAAGGCAAGCCCAAGGTGGAACCGAGGTGGCCACACCTGGAACTGGCATCTCATGGGACAGATAAGGTTGAGAGAGTGTCTTAGAAGTCATCTGGGGCAAATCCAAGCCTCAGAAGGATATCCAGACATGCTCCTGAAGGGCAGAGGACCCCCAAAAAAAAGGAAAGATAAGCAAAGCACAACTGGGACCACAGGAGGGCCTGTACTGGGGTCCAAGCCTCATTCAGATTCCCGCCAGAGGAGCCAAGAGGTTTCTGCACAGTGCAAACCACTCCAAACCCCACACCGGGATCAATACCCACCACCTGGCCTGCACTTAGCAAACCAGCAGTCCCTTTGCTCAGTGAAATTCCTGACAGCCAAAAGGTTCAGTGCTGAGAAGCAGTCCCAGCCAGGAACAGAACAATGGGAGACCCTCCACAATGAGAAAGGATATGCAGAGGAAATGAAACACAGCCTTGATTAGAAGGCAAAGGCCAGCCATGGCTCTCTACCTCTCATCCTATGGGAATCATGCAGCCATCTGATGAAACAGGAGGATCAAGTCTCCTTCTTGGTAGGAGCTACGGGCACCCATGGTTCAAGAATCACCACAGTCATTAAGAAATGTGGGTGTTGAGAAGGAAACACTCATTACATGGATCTTCAGAAGGTCATCCTTGACTAACTGGGAAATTGTTGTAGAGGACGTTGAGCCAGACCAAGGAAACCCTAGGCCCATGAGAAACATGGAAGGCAGGAAAAGAGGAAGGCCAGAGAAGAGGCCAGAGTCCACATAGAATCAATTCATGCCCCTCGCATGTGGCTCCGGGAATGAGGGCCCAACCTGAGAGCTGGCTAGAAAGACCACAGTTTGCAGTCCAAATGTTGTCACATTTGTGTCCTCTTCCACTGGCACCAGGCCATGGTGTGGACAGGTTGCGCAGTGAAGAGAAATCAGAAAATGAGTTGGAAGCAGCTTCTTTGACATCTATCTGCACTTCTGCTGGTGAAGTTGTGGGACCCACCCTCTCCACCTCACCAGACTGTAACCTCACCCCTATCTCACCTTATTTCTGCACACATCATTTCTTTTTGACCCGGAATGGAATCCGAAGAAGATGGAGTGTCCGCCTCACATCCCGAAGCTCCTGCCCTGCCAGCAACCAAATCTGAAGTGGGCTAAAGGGGTCCTGAGGATAGGATGGCTAGGGTCCAGCCCCAGATGTGCCACAGGCCCCTGGGATGTGTCTCTTCTTGGGTGTATGGTGTCCTGATCTCTCTAGAAGAGTGGCCCCTCGGGATGGGGAGATGATTTGGACCCCTGTGGGTCAGAGCCAGCTCCCCCACTTCACCAAGGCTTTAGGAGCCACGAACAAGACCAAGGACACACGGCCCTGCAGCCCAAGCAGAGCAACAGAGTGAGGAACACCAGAAGGTAGGGGACTGGAGAGAAACCGTGTTCCAGTGCACAAGTCACATTTGTTTCACCAGAAACCACACACACAAAGAAACACATACACACACACACACACACACACACACACACACACACACACAAGACATCCAACACTTGCACAGAAACACACACAGCCAGGCAGCTCCTAAGGCTGCGGTTCTGCTCTCTGCCAGGAAACCCCTCTGAGGAGAGAGCAGCCCTGGGTCACACAGGCAGGCCGTATCTCAAAATCCCAGGGGGGACAACTTTCAAGGAGACTCACCCCCAAACCGTATAGGCAGGCCTGACACTTTGTGGGGGATCCTCAGGGATCCCGTGGTGCATCCTTGGGACCCTACTTGACGTTTCTCTTCAGCCTAGTTCAGCCCTGCTAGGCTCCTAGGATCATGGGATCATCATGTTGATCCACCAGAGAGGAGAGACAACAGCCCAACTCAATACACTTGCCACAAAGGGCTCCTAATATGCCAAGCCGCTGGGACCCATCCCCAGGCAATGGTGGTGGTCACTGGGAGGTAAGCCTGGCTCAGCGCTCACCCTGGTGCGAGTTTGGTGCATGCAAATGCTCATGGGCGTGCACCACAATGTCAGGGCTGTCAGGCTGCAGCCCTACAGGAAAATGCTGGAGGTGGAGCCGGCGGCAGCTAGAGGGAGGAGGAGGCGCTTCAGACCGTGAAGTGGGCACTCAGGACTGCTCTTCTACTCCAATTATGGATTGGATGGTGTGGGCAAAATCCGGTCCCCTGGGGCTGGGTATTCAGTCTGGTGAGGTGTGGAGGGGGTCGCTGGGGCACAGAAAGCTGAGACCCCAGGGGAGGATGTCAGCCAAAAATTCCCGGTTCATGAGCTCACTGCCTCCCCTTCGACCTGGGCCTCCCGGGGCCCTGTCTAGGTCTTAAAGCTCAGGGGATCCTGCTGCTCATCACTGCTGTCCTGAAAAGGCGGGAACCATTTTCCGTTTTGGCTTTGTGCAGGAAAGATAGCTTGCATTAGTCAGGCCGACTTACGCATGGCTCTGGGAAGTCAGGCTGGGACCCCTTAAAAAATGTCCACAGGTGTGGTGTGGTCATCTTGATCCTAGAAAAGAGCATGAGGAGGAGATTTCAACCCCTGCAGATCCAACGCTACTCCTCACGTTGTGGAGGCCTTCACAAATGCAAAGTGGAATCCAAGGGAAAACGACTCACAACCGGCCTCACCACCCAGGCAGGAACGCGTAAAGAGGCACACAAAAAGATAGGCCGACATGTAAGAAACGGCACTACAGTGCACAGGGCATGCCCGTCCCAACACGCACAAGGGCACACGCACACACACAGAGACGCAGAGAGAGACAGAAAAAGAAAGAGACAAAGAGGAGCGAAAGGGAGACACACACAGAGAGAGAAATACAGCACTGGCACAGAAACACACACCTCCAGGCAACCCCTGAGGCTGCAGGGTTCTGCTCTCACGAGAACAACCCTCGGGTGAGAGAGAAGCCTACAGGAACACACACGCAGAACCTGTCCTAGAGAACACAAGGGGTACAACTTTTGGGGAAACACCCAAACGCTGTCCGGGCAGGCCTGAGGCTGGGATGCTGCACTGCTTCCCCTGGACTCCCCCTGTGGTTTCTTCATCCAGGTCCACCCTGCGTAACTCCTGCTGTCATCCGGAGACCATCCTGTCGACCCCCTGGAGAGGTCAGGCCAGAGCCTCGGAGACTCCACATCGATGTGCAGCCACGGAGTGCTCCTGCTTTGCTAAGCCTCGAGGACCCATCCCTCAGGCAACCGTGGGGAACTCTGTGACGAAGAATCCGTTGGCACCTTGTGCATGTGCATTGACTAGGCTGACTCCTGCATGGCTACTGGAAGTCAGGCTGCATTCCCTTTAAGCAATGGCGGCTGGAGCAGGGATTGAGTAGGGGGCGCCGTGGGAGAGGGGGGCTGCAGGAGCCCCAAGGGCCAGACCCCCAGGAGTCCTGTCCTCAGGATATCCTTGAGCTGACTTCTACCAGTGGTGGAGGAGGAGATTCAGGGCGCCAGCTCGAGTCTCCGACTCCTCTTCAGCTCCAATTTTGGATCCCACCGGGTCAGCAGGGATGGGCTTACCATATGGTGAGGCGAGGAGGGCCTCGCTGAGGCACAGAAAGATCCCATGGGCCTCTAAGTATGCTGTCAGGTCAAAATTCACTGACCCATGAGCCAGCCCTCTGCCTCGGTCCTCCCTGGGAGGAGCAGTGGCCTACCCCACTTCCCAAAGCCCTGGGGCTCCTGCATCCTGACACCACTTTCCAGTTCACGTGCAAACAGGGACATGGCAGGTCCAAGGTGGAGCCAATGTGACCACACGTGGCACTGGCATCCCCCAGAGCAGGTAGAGTGAATGTGTGTCTCTGAGGCCATATGGGGCGATGCTGAGATGGACCATGATGTCGAGACATGTTCCCAGGACGGGGGGCATTGGTGACCTCCCCAAGAACGTCAAGGAAAAGCAACACACACCTGGGAACCAGGAGAGGGCCTGTGCCTGAGTCCAAACCACATTCAGGGATGCCTGCCTGAGGATCTGAGAGGTTTCTGCAAAGTTCATCCCACCCCCCACCTCTCCACCGGGTAGGTAGTCCCGATGCAGCCTCCCCTGCATGTCCAGCCCAAGCCCAGTCCCTTTAGGCCCCTGCCACTCCTGACAGACAAAAGGTTCATTTCTGGGAGGCAGTCGATCCAGGAGCAGAGGAAGCAGTTGTCCCTCAAGAATGAGACAGGAAATGCGACACCACCTTTCCTAGAAGCCAAGGCCTGGTGTGGTGGCCTACTGCTCATGCTAGGCCAACCACACAGCCATCAAGTGAAACATGGTGACCAACAGAGCTTCCCTGTGTGAGACAGGTATGGAGGCCCAGAGCTCCAGGATGTCACGCCTGCCCAATCAACCAGAAACAGGTTTGGGGAGGGAAACACTCATGACACAGATCTCCACGAAGTTTCTCCCTGATGGACTGGGAAGTGTTCTTTGTTGAAGACATGGAGCCAGACCAAGAAGCATCTAGGCCCCTCAGAAACAGGGCAGACGAAGCAAGAGGGAGGACAGAGCAGAGGCCGGAGCCCAGGCAGGATACAGCACAGTGCCACTGCCACAGGCATCCGGGGAGGAGTGCCAAACAAGTGACTTGTCCAAAAGGCCAGCATTCAAGTGACAGAGATCCTCGCCATGCCCCATTCCGGCTTCTCTTTAAGCCTGTGTTGGGCTGTGGCTTCATTTCTCAGAGAAGAGCCGCAAGGAGTCAGAACCATCTTCTTTGACGCCGGTCTGCTCCCCTCCTGCAGGACAATAAGCTCCTATGAGGCTTTTGGTCTTGGCTGGGATGTGGTCTTCTCGATCCTAGAAAAGAGGCCACTCAGGATGGGGATGAGATTTCAATTCCTCGGTGTCGGAGGCATCTCCTCATATCACCGAGGCCTTCACAAACCCAAAGTGGATCCTCTGGGAAAATGATTAACAACCCAGGCAGAGACGCAGAAAGAAGCTCACCAAACACAGGCCTACATGGAAAAATTCGCCCTTTGGCGCGCAGGGCACATTGGTCCCAACACACACACCCACACGGGCACACACAGAGACAGAGAGAGAGGAGAGAAACAGAGAGACAGAGAGAGGAGAGAAAGGGACACGCAAGACATACAGCAGTGGCACAGAAACAGACACCATCAGGAAACCCCTTAGGCTGCCGGGTTCTGCTCTCCGCGAGAACGAACCTCGAGTGAGACAGCAGCCCACGGGCACACAGGCAGAATTGTCCTTGAGATCACGACCTTTGGGGAGACTCACCCGCAGACGGTCCGGGCAGGCCTGAGGCTGGGATGCGGCGCGGCTTCCCCCGGATTCCACCTGTGGTTTCTTCATTCTGGGCCGCCCTCCGCGACTCCTAGAATTCGGAGACCGACCTGTCGACTCCCTGGAGAGGTCAGTCCGGAGCCTGGGAGCTTCCACACACACACGCTGCCACGGAGGGTTCTGCTTTGCCACGCCTCAGGGACCCGTCCCTCAGGCGACCGTGGGGGTCACTGTGACGAAAGCAGCGGCTCCCGCCTCGCGCCTCGCCCTCGCGCATGCGCATTGGCTAGGCTGACGCCTGCTCCAGGAACTCAGGCTGCGGCCCCTTTAAACAATGGAGGCAGCGGGGGCTCCCGCGACAGCCCCGGAGGCGGCTGGAGCGGGGTCGAGTAGGGGGTGCTGTGGGAGAGGGGGCTGCGGGCGCCCCAGGGCTGCATCCCCAGAAATCTTGTCCTCAGGACCTCCTTGAGCCGACTTCTACCAATGGAGGAGGAGGAGATTCAGGGCGACTGCTGAGGTCTCCGGACTCCTCTTCAGCTCCGATTTTGGATCCCACCAGGTCAGCAGGGATGGGCTTACCATCTGGTGAGGCGGGGGAGGGCCTCGCTGAGGCACAGAAAGATCCCATGGGCCTCTAAGTATGCTGTCAGGTCAAAATTCACTGACCCATGAGCCCTCTGCCTTCGTCCTCCCTGGGAGGAGCGGTAGCCTGTCACGCTTCCAAAAGCCCTGGGGCTCCTGCATCCTGACACCGCTTTCCAGTTCACGTGCAAACAGGGACACAGCGAGTCCGAGGTGGAGCCAGTGCGACCTCAGGTGGCACTAGTGTCCCCCAGATTATACGGAGTGAGTGTGTGTCTCTGAGGCCATATGGGGACATGGTGAGGCGGATAATGATGTCCAGGTATGCGCCCGGGGTGGGGGCACTGGTGACCTCCCCAAGACCTACAAGGAAGAGCAAAGCACACCTGAGAACCAGGAGAGGGCCTGTGCCTGAGTCCAAGCCACATTCAGGGATGACTGCCTGAGGATCTGAGATGTTTCTGCAAAGTTCACCTCCACCAGCTAGGTAGTCCTGATGCAACCTCCCCTGCATGCCCAGCCAAAGCCCAGTCCCTTTGGCCCCCTGACATTTGTGACAAAAGATTCAGTTCTGGGAGGCAGTGCATCCAGGAGCAGGGGAAGCAAATGTCCCCAGGGATGAGACAGAAAGTGCAGAGGAAATGCGACACCACCTTTCCTAGAAGCCAAGGCCTGCCACGATGGCCTACCACTCATGCTAGACAAACCACGCAGCCATCAGGTGAAACATGGAGACCAAAGGAGCTTCCCTGTGTGAGACAGGTATGGAGGCCCAGAGCTCCAGGATGTCACGCCTGCCCAATCAACCAGAAACAGGTTTGGGGGAGGGAAACACTCATGACACGGATCTCCACGAAGTTTCTCCCCTGATGGACTGGGAAGTGTTCTTTGTTGAAGACATGGAGTCAGACCAAGAAGCCTCTAGGCCCCTCAGAAACAGGGCAGACGAAGCAAGAGGGAGGACAGAGCAGAGGCCGAAGCCCAGGCAGGATACAGCACAGTGCCACCGCCACAGGCATCCAGGGGCATCCAGGGAGGAGTGCGAAACGGGTGACTTGTCCAGAAAGACCAGTGTTCGAGTGACAGTGATCTTTGCCATGTCCAGTTCCCCGGCTTCTTCTTAAGCCCGTGTCAGGCTGTGGCTTTTTCTCAGAGAAGAGCCACAAGAAGTCAGAACCTTCTTCTTTGACGTCGGTCTGCTCCCCCTCCTGCAGGACAATGAGCTCCTGTGAGGCTTTTGGCCTTGGCTGGGGTGTGGTCCTCTTGATCCTAGAAAAGAGGCCACTCAGGATGGGGATGAGATTTCAATTCCTCTAGGGTCGGATGCCTCTCCTCACATCACCGAGGCCTTCACAAACCCAAGGTGGATCCTCCAGGAAAATGATTAAGAATCGGCCACAAGACCCAGGCAGAGATGCAGAAAGAGGCTCACCAAACACGGGCCTACATGCAAGAAATTGCTCTTTGTCGCATAGGGCACATTTGTCCCAACACACACACGCACACGGGCACACACACAGGCACAGAGAAAGAGACAGAAGCAGAAAGATTAAGAGAGACTGTAAGGAGAGAAAGAGTGACATTCACGCAGGCAGACATACCTCAGTGACAGAGAAACACTTACCTTCTGTCAGCCGCTGAGGCTACCAGTTTCTGTTTTCCACGAGAATGATTCTCATGCAAGAGAGCAAACCAAGGGCCCACAGGTAGGCCTGACCTTGATATCACAGGTGTCATGACTTGTTGGGAGGCTCACTCACACAACTGCGCAGGCTTGGTTCTGGGATGCCGCGCTGCTTCCCTGGGACTCTGCCTGAGATTTTTTCATTCTGGTTGGCCCTCTGCTTTCTGATGTCTGGAGATCATCCACTATGCTCTGGCTTAGCTGGTGCCCAAGCTGCAAGATGAAGTCCTTAACCCTCTTCCTTTTTCTATCTTCAAGCCAAAGTGATTTCTTCCCATGACCATGAAAACTGTTAATGTGCTGTGTCACACCTAAAGCCTGGGTCTCACCAAAGGCCCACAGAAATTAATGCTTGGCTACCACTGATGTTTATTCGAGGTTCAATGGCTTTTTATTCAGCAGGTTATGTACCCTGCCAGAGTGGGTGTTTCCTTTTAGGCAATGTGTTTTATTTTGGCCCATAGTGTGTCTAGAAATGTCATCTGCTGCTTCATTTTACTGTGTTTGAGGTCTATTCAAGTTGCAAGACAAAGTCCTCTTTACTCTCCCTTCTCCTCTCACCAAGGAGAAGTCAGGAGTCTCTTCTGAAACTAAGTGCTGCCTGCCTAGGTTTGAGAGAGGAGTGATGTAAGAATCTCTTGGCTGCTCCAGCTGGTGTCTCACTGGGTAACACGCATCCCTTTCCCAATGGCTCTGAGCACAGCACAGCACCAGGACTTGCCCAGGAATTTTAATTCTTGTGGCCTAGAATGCCTTTCAAGTTTATTTAGGACCCCAGAGTGCTTTAGCACACAGTAGTGGGGCTAGCTGAACCTCAGATTTCAACCACCGGGTTGGATAATTTCTTTCTGGCTAGGGCTGTTCTAAATGCTCCCTCCATGGGCACTGGCTGAATTTTGCCCCATATTGCCTTCTGCTGTGACAGGCAGCATTGAGTTTCAATGCAGAGTCCCATCATTTTTGTACTGTCCCACCGTCAAGCACATAGATTCTCTGTCCTTGCCACATAGCCACTGCTGAGGGATGGGGAGGGGTGATGGCAGCAATTCAAGACTGCCTTTCCTACCCTCCTTGGTGCCTGATTAAGTGATTAATGATTTTGGGTTCTTTTGAAGGTGTTTTCTTGTGTGGATTATTGTTCAATCCACACAAGATTGTTGTCGACTGTTGGAGATTCTATTTTGCCATCTTGTACCATCTCCCTCTCTTCATTTCTAGTATGAACAAATAGTTGTATACATTTCTTTGTAAGTCCAGATTCAGTTATATCTGACAAATTTTCCCTGGAACTCTGTATTTCCACTCACATTTATATATTTATATCACATTCCCTGGAACTCTATTTGTATTTTCACTCACATTTCTATATTCATATTTATCTCCCTTGAGATTTCCTCTTTGATGCCTGGGGTTACGTAAAAGTGTGGTTTTTACCATCATTCTCAGCAAACTGACACAAGAACAGAAAATCAAACACCGCATGTTCTCACTCATAGGCGGGTGTTGAACAATGCGAACACATGGACACAGGGAGGGGGAGCATCACACACTGGGGTCTGTCGGGGGAAAAAGGGGAGGACAGCGGGGGAGTGGGGGAGTTGGGGGAGGGATAGCATGGGGAGAAATGCCAGATATAGGTGATGGGGAGGAAGGCAGCAAATCACACTGCCATGTGGGTACCTATGCAACAATCTTGCATGTTCTTCACATGTACCCCCAAATCTAAAATGCAATAAAATATATATATACATTAAAAAAAAGTGTGGTTTAAAAAAAAATCATTTTACAGTACATGCCAACATCTCATGTACCCATTGTACCCACAAAAATTAAAAAGAAAATAAATTGAAGAGTTAAGTTTTCTGTTATCTTTCTGTTATTGATTTCTAGTTTGATTCCACTGTGGTCAGAGAACACACTATCATTTCAATTCTTTTGAATTTCTTGAGGTTTGATAAATGTGTCTAGAATGTGTTCTACCTTGGTATATGCCCTGTGGGCACTTAGGATATCTATTCTGTGGTTGCTAGGTATTATAAAAATACCAATTAGAAATGCTGCTGGGAAAACTGGCTAGCCATCATGTTGGCCAGGCTGGTCTTGAACCCCTGGCCTCAGGTGATCTGCCTGCCTCAGCCTCCTGAAGTGCCAGGATTACAGGCATAAGCCACTGTGTGGAGCCTGGATGGATAATTTTAAATGATGAAAAGTTACTTTATCAATTTCTTCTAAGTGAAGTTCTTGCTGTTTTTTAGTGTTATATAAGAGTTCACATACTTATGTTACCACTACAAAAATCCCTTAAACACATAATTTTATCCCATTTCTCCTTTCTTATAATATAGTAGAGGCACTGATAAAGCCTAGTAAATAGTAGTTTTCTTCAAAGGATCAGATTTTGATAAAAACCTGTATTGTTTTTTATTCCATGATTTCAGCTTTCCATTAAGCCTTTCCATGCATTCATTTGGGGTATTTGTTTATTCTACCTTGCTGAGTAATCACTATTTAACTCAAAAAGTATTTGAGGCCCTACAACATTATAGGCACTGACCTAAGTGCTGGGGATGCAGTGGTGATGCGAAACAAAGTGATCTCAATCTTCTTGGTTTTATACACAGAGTAGTTTCTATCGGTAACTGTTTTAGTTATTTCACAGGATTTAAAATATAGGTCTCATTATCATTCTAAATAGTCTGTAATTTCACTTCTTTGCTCTTTAATCCAATAATGGTTTATATGTAGTACTAAATTTCCAAGAGGTAAGAATCCATAGGGCTATCTATTTGCTAGTTTCTGAGTTATAACTGTGGTGAAAAATAAAGATGACACCTGGCTTCAGAAATTTGTTACAGATAAATCATTTCTGAATGTCTTAAAAACTGCTGAACACTCAACAACCCCACTTTCACTAGTACAAAGGTGTTACAGATTTTTTGATGTAGCATGTGAAACTAATACTCATTCAAAACTCTTTTATCTTCATTGTGTTTTACTGTTTTTTTTTCCAGAATTAACATTCCGATGTTAAATAAGACATAGAGATGACATATTTGTCTATAATCATTAAACTCTTATAGTCTTCTCATAAAATGGCTTAATACGAATACTAATGACGGTCACTAAGTCATGTAAATCTCAAGTCATTCACCCTTACAATCTAATGAGTAAGATTAAACAAACATAGATTTAAGACTTTCCAAAAAAATATAGAGGTAGGATGTATTGAAATAAGACATGTCAAATAGATTTTATGACATAGTTCAAGGCTTTTCTAGATTAATTACATTATTTTTGTGGAAATACAACAAAATTTTGCTAGTGATGAAAGATTTCTGACATGAATTATATATAAATTCTTGTGAGTCTTTTTTGTTTTTGTTTAGAGACAGAGTCTCACTCTGTCACCTAGGCTGGAGTGCAATGACACGATTTTGGCTCACTGCAATCCCTGCCGCCTGGATTCAAGCAATTATTGTACCTCAGCCTCCCGAGTAGCTGGGACTACAGGCACTCACCACCACACCAGGCTCATTTTTATATTTTTAGTAGAAACAGGGTTTCACCGTGTTGGTCTCAAATTCCTGATATCAGGCGATCCACCTGCCTTCACCTCCCAAAGTGCTGGGGTTACAGGTGTGAGCCACTGTGCCTGGCTGAATTATATATAAATTCTTTATGCAACATTTCTGATGAGAATATTTTGAGTACGATTCAAAGAGAATTCATGCTATCATATAAAATTTTACCCTGATATTCCATAATTGATAACTGATCAGTAATTTCTTTCCTGTATCGATTGCATGACGAATTCTCTGTTGCTGCTGCTGCTGGAGATGTATTGTGTGCTCTGTCAAAATGCTTCCAATATTACTTACATTTGTGGGGTTCCGCAAGAGGAAAAAAAAAACAAAATCAATTAAATGGGTTATGAATAAAGCCTTTCCTACACTTTTAGATAATAATATTTCACAAGAGTGAAATGAAGTGAGAGCTCGAAGAAAATGCTTTCTCAAAATCTTTAAACTCATAGGATTTCTCAAAAGTGTAAATATTCTGGTGTTGAGCAAAGTTTGAATGATGACAAAAGGTGTTCCCATAGTCTGTCCATTCACAGAGATTTGCACCATTATGAATTTTTTGTTCAGCAAAATATGAATGGTGACTAAAGATGTGGCTACTTTTCTTGCATCCATAAGTTTCTCCATCAGTGTGAATTCTCCTATGTCGTGTAAGCTGTGAACCCCAGATAAAAGATTTCCCACATTCTTTACATACATAAGGTTCCTCACCAGTATGCATTCTCTGATGTCGAGTAAGTTGTGAACCCCAGAGAAAGGCTTTTCCACATTCTTCACATTCATATGGCCTCTTTCCAGTATGAATTTTCTGATGTCGATTAAGTTCCGAACCACGAAAAAAGGTCTTTCCACATTCCTTACATTCATAGTTTCTCTCACCAGTATGAATTTTCTGATGTCGATTAACTCTGAGCCATGAAGAAAGGTCTTTCCACATTCTTTACATTCATAGGATTTCCTCTCATTATGAATTTTCTCATGTTGAGCAAGATATGAAGCCCAAGTAAAAGTCTTCCCACATTGCTTACATTCATAAGGTTTCCTACCAGTATGAATTCGCTGATGTCGAGCAAGGTGTGAGCTCCAGATATAGGCTTTCCCACATTTCTCACATTCATAAGGTTTCCTACCAACATGAACATTCTGATGTTGAGCAAGATTTGAACCACGAATAAAGGCTTTTCCACATTCCTTACACTCATGAGACTCTCACCAGTATGAATTCTCTGATGCTGAGTTAGGTGTGACCCACGAGTAAAAGTTTTCCCACACTCCTTACATTCATAAGGTTTTTCACCAGTGTGAATTCTCTGATGTTTAATAAGATGTGATCGCTGACTAAAGGCCTTTCTACATTCATTACATTCATAGGGTTTTTCACCGGTATGAATTCTCTGATGTCGAGTAAGATCTGAGCCACAACTAAAGGCCTTCCCACATTCCTTACATTCATAAGATTTCTCACCAGTATGAATTCGCTTATGGACACTAAGTTGTGAATGAAATCTAAAGGCCTTTCCACATTCCTTACATTTAAAAGGTTTCTCTCCGGTATGAATTCTCTTATGACCAGTAAGACTCGAACGTAAACTAAAAGACTTCCCACATTCTTTACATTCATATGTTTTTTTAACAGTGTCAACTGTCTGATATTGAGTAACCTCTGAATCAGGAAGAAAGGTATTTCCACATTCTTTATCTTCACAGAATTTCTCACGTGTGTGAGTTAACTGATGCTGAGTATGATCTGAGCCAGAAATAAAGGCTTTCCCTAATTCTTTAAATTCATTCAGTTTGTCTCCTGTGTTAAGTCTCTGGTGTAGATTAAAGTCTGTGTGTTGGTTAAAAGTGGGCATTTTAACATAGGTGAGTATCCCCTGCTTGAAACATTCCTCTTGATTATCTTGTAGTGTTTGAAACTGAACATTGCCTTCCCAATCACGTCTAAAACATAAACATTCAAGGCTGTGGTTTTTACAAATTTTTGTTATTTCCAGTTGGGCTATTTCTCTCTCAAAAATGCCATTTTTTGGTAATAACTTCTTGGTCGGACACCTGGACTGCATGTCTGAAAAACAGGAAGGTAAAAGCATACTATTTTATGTACAAAAAGAAATAAAACTTCTAAAAGAGATATAGAAAATCTTGAAATAAATCATATCAGAAGCAAATGGCTTAAAAATTTCCCAAATATGAGCAATATGAAAAAAGGACAAGAAGTAAGTATAAATTTAAAAGAAATAATAAAAGTTGAGTCAAGTGATGAGAAATATATTTTATTTTGATCATATTCATCTGGGGAGCTCAATAAAAAATGATTATCCAGGTACCACCTCAGCAACAGAATAACAAGTCAGAAAATATCTATAAGTTTGCAAGTACTATGATGAATGTCTTATATAATTCAGAGCTTAAAAGTAGGAATGCTGGGAAATAGCAGAGCAACAGTTTAATATGAGGGATAAAATCTGATCCAGAGTTACCAAAGTACTAGGACCTCCATAACACGGTATGATGCATTTAGGTTAAAGGAGATAATGATGGATGATAGTTCAGACAGAAAAATAGTTTGAAGGCCAGGTACAGTGATTCACACCTGTAATCTCAGCACTTCAGAAGGCTGAGGCAGATGGATTGCTTGAGTCCAGAAGTTTGAGACCAGCCTAGGCAACACGGCAAAACCCCATCTCTAAAAAAAAGTTAGCCAAGAGTAGTGGTGCATGCCTGTAGTCCCAGCTACTTGGAAGGCTGAAGTGGCAGGATCACCTGAGCCTAGGAGGTCAAGGCTGCAGTGAGCCATGATCACACCACTGCACTCCATCATGGGTGACAGAGTAAGACCCTGTCTTAACAACAACAACAACAACAACAACAAAATAGTTTGAGAAATTTTTTCAAGGGAGAAGGAGTCTGGCACAAGCTAAGAATAATAGGACTCTTCTGTGACTCATTTTTTTATATGTATTTAGGATCAAGTACAATTGTCATATGATTGTGGTATCAGTTTTCCTTGGGAGACAGAGCAAGTACTCTATCAATGACTGAATGAATTGAAAGGCAGTTTAATTACAAAGTATGAACAGTAATGTACTGCAATGGAAAGACAACAAACTGCAGTTTCAGACTCCAGTTCTGTTTACTCAAAGCACTTTTTAGGTGACTGGAAAATTACTCAGCTTGACTGAATTTTCCACATTATAGAAAGTAATAAAACATCACTTTGCAGAGGTTTGTGGCAAGGAATAATATGCTATTTCTATTAAGTGCCTTACATAGGATAAATGTTGAATAATCAGTAGATGATGATTATTATTAGAGAAGAAAAGCTGGAGAATACAGGGAACTAGACAAGCCAGGGTTTGTCTTTTTTTTTTTTTTGAGACGGAGTCTTGCTGTAACCCAGGTTGGAGTGCAGTAGCGTGATCTTGGCTTACTGCGACCTTTGCCTCCCAGGTTGAAGTGATTCTTCTGCCTCAGCCTCCTGAGTAGCAGGGATTACAGGTGCCCACCACCACATCTGGCTAATTTTTGTATTTTTAGTAGAGACAGGGTTTCACCATGTTGGCCAGGCTGGTTTTGAATTCCTGACCTCAGGTGATCAACCCAACTCAGCCTCCTAAAATGATGGGATTACAGGCATGAGCCACTGTGCCTGGCCGGATCTGTTTTTTATGACAATGTGTTCTCCTAGTTGTACTTTATAAGCCCTAACCTTTCTTCTGCCACTTCCTTCTCACTGTGACCAGAAACTGTTTTCACCTATTACTGTAATATTCAACTAAGCAGCCTATTAGTTCCTCTCTTAATGTAGAGCCCTTTATGCAGAAATGTATGGCCATGTTCCAGTCACAGAAGAGAACAAAAAGTTTCTTAAGAGATTATATATTCTTTGTTAATTCTTCTAAACCTAAAATGAGAAAATCCATGAATGCTGATTAAAAGAATGAACTAATGAATATAGGCAATGTACAAGCAAGGAGAAGCTAGGAAAAATGAGAAAAATTCAAAAGGGATGGATAAAATAAAAACTGAGGTAAAAAATGTTTTGTTTTGATTTTACAGAATGAAGAATTTTATGAGTAAATTTAAAAAAGGAGAGAGATGGAAAGGAACTTGATCCAAATCATAGATAAAATAAGGGCCACTGGAGAAAAGAATGGCACTTACCTTTTAGTTACATGAGTGAAAAATGAGAGCACAAAAATAGAGTGGTATTTGAAGTGAAGAGAAAGTTCTTTTGGAACACATTATGTCTCTATCTAGGTCTTGGGCATTTATCAAACTTTTTTCGTATTTTTTTTTTTTTTTTTTTTTTTTTTTTTGAGACAGAGTCTCACTCTGTTGCCGAGGCTGGAGTGCAGTGGCATGATCTCGGCTCACTGCAACCTCTGCCTCCCAGGTTCAAGCAATTCTCCTGCCTCAGCCTCCTGAGTAGCTGGGACTATAGGTGTGTGTCACCACACCAGCTAATTTTTATATTTTCAGTATAGATAGGGTTTCACCATATTGGCCAGGTTGGTCTAGAACTCCTGACCTTAGGTGGTCTGCCCGCCTTGGCCTCCCAAAGTGCTGCAATTACAGGTGTGAGCCACTGTACCCAGCCAGTTTTTGGTCTTTGTGTTTTTTTTTTTTTTTTGAGATGGAGTCTTACTCTGTCAACTAGGCTGGAGTGCAGTGGCATAATCTCAGCTCACTGAAACCTCTGCCTCCCAGGTTCAAGCAATTCTCCTGCCTCAGCCTCCCAAGTAGCTGGGACTATAGGCGTGTGCTGCCATGCTCGGCTAATCTTTTGCTGTTTTTTTTTTAGTAGAAACGGGGTTCCACCACATTGCCCAGACTGGTCTTGAACTCCTGAGCTCAGGCAATCCGCCCGCCTCTGTCTCCCAAAGTCTAGGATTACAGGTGTGAGCCACTATGCCTGCCCCAGTTTTTGTTCTTAAAGGGATATTCTAGACCAGTGTTTCGGAGGTGTTGCTGCCTCATTATACAGCTGAGCTGTTATTCACAATGATGGCCTCCTTGTGCCTGTTCAGCCCTCACTCACCTGGGCAAGGTCCTCTTGTCTCATCCCTCAAAATCTTCCAGGGCTCTTTCCCTTTCTCCAATAAAGAGAACATATCTGGCTGATAAATGCAAAGACCTGCCCAGAAGATAAGAAACAGCAAAAAACCACATGGTAAAGATTCTAAAATTTGCAACTAGTCCCTTGGTTATTAAGGAGGAGAAACAATTACAGGCAGGGCAGAAATAAGTTATAAAGGATGGGAAAGATGGAGGTGCCCACTGATGATAACTATTGCCAGATTTACAAAGCACAAACCATTTCCCCAAAAACAAAGGTCAGAAGTTAACCTTTGGGTTTTAAAACACAATAAAAAACTTCACAATACAGAAAGCCCAAATTTCTAAGGACAAATGCTGAATCTTACCCAGTGAAACCATGTTGCTGTAGTTCTCCAACATCACATCTCTATATAAATCCCTCTGTTTCAGGTCCAGGCCCTCCCACTCCTCCTGAGAGAAATCTACAGCCACGTCCCTGAACATCATCAACTGTTGAAAAAACAAGTCCAAATATTAATGGTGAATTTTTTTAAAAAAATAACCCCTTTTAGATCACAGGGGAAATGCTGGAAAGGGGCACTGCAGGGAGTGGGGCATATACTGGGCAAAAACTGGAGTTGGCTGCCTGTGGTTTTGGGGGAAATGACATGGGAATAAAGGTGACTAAAGCTGAGTGCCTACATGTTCCTTTTTTTGTTGTTCTTTTCAAGATATACTTGCTCTGTCACCCAGGCTGAAGTACAGTGGTGTAATCTCAACTCAATGCAACCTCTGCCTCCCAGGTTCAAGTGATTCTTGTGCCCCAGCCACCCTAACAGCTGGGATTACAGGTGCACACCACTGTGCCCAGCTAATATTTTTTTGTTTTTAGTAGAGATGGGGTTTTGCAGCATTAGTCAGGCTAGTCTCGAACTCCTGACCTCAAGTGATCTGCCCGCCTTGGCCTCCCAAAGTTCTAATGAGCCACTTCGCCTGGCCTACACGCTCTTAAAAACTCCTGTTGCTCAGTCACCACATCTTCATGATCTTCAAATCACAAATACCAAAACATCAGAATGGTGGCCCAGAATAACAGATATTACATGAGGTTTTTGTGGATACCACGGAGAGGCTACACCAGCCTGGAAGAACTTAACCCAGATTTATTATGTGAGAAAAGCTGGGGGTTTTGTTGATTGTAAGCAGTCTTTACTGGGCACAAACAGACTTGTGCATACAGCGTCTTGGCCAAGGTAACTATTCTTTGCTTATGCTGCTACATTTAGTTGAGTTTTCTGTTAGTTTAAATTGAGAGAATTCTCAAGAGATACACTCTCTGACTGAATATTATTTTCTGTGGAAAATGTGTAGTATCTCCAGGTTCTTAGCTAAGCAGCTGACAATCAGCAAATTCAGTGTCATAAGTGATGATTGTGAAAGTCATCACGTGAGTTTTTTGTCGATAACACTGAGAGGCTATATCAGCCTGGAATAACTAATCCCGGATTATTCTTTTTTGTTTTGTTTTTTGTTTTTGTTTTTGTTTTTGAGACAGAGTTTTGTACTGTTGCCTGGGCTAGAGTGCTGCGGCACAATCTCAGCTCACTGCAACCTCCACCTCCCAGTTCAAGTGATCCTCCTGCCTCAGCTTCCGGAGTAGCTGGAACTACAGGCACCTGCCACCACACCTAGCTAAGTTTTTTGTATTTTTTTTTTTAGCAGAGACAGGGTTTCACTATGTTGGCCAGGCTGGTCTCAAACCCCTGACTTTGTGATCCACCCGCCTTGGTCTCCCAAAGTGCTGGGATTACAGGCATGAGCCACCGTGCCCAGCCTCGGATTGTTAATGATACTAATCTCTCATTAATTTCCTGGAAAACCCCAGATGTCTGTGAACTCAACCTCCCAGAATATCCACTAAGGAAAGCATCACAAAGTGCCACATACCTAAATGAATACCAATGAACTCCAACTCCCGTGTTGATTAAATATCCCATTCTACAGAGTAAATAAAAGTCTTTAGGTAGTATGTCCCCTTTAATTACTCCATCCCATCCTGTTAAGCCATGGGTTTGAAACAAAAGTCTTAACAGTTCCCATTAAGGAAATGTATTTATCTTCTTCAGTGCTCTGCCAGATTGGGACACAGGAGATAATGAAAGCCCTGGTGGATAGATTTGGTCATACTGGTTGGAAAAAAGATGGGTATCTAGGGAAAGCACTGGACTATTTCACAATCATCACTTATGATGCTCAACAGTGATTCAGGCAAGCAGTTTAAGGATAAGCAATAAAAAATATTCACATGATGTGATATAAATGGGTTATATTTTTGAAGAGAGGCAATTATAACTCACATGGGCCATGACTTAACATTCCAAGTCCACCAGTCCTCCTCTCAATTCTTCTCTTGGTGAAGCAGTGTGCTGAGAAAGCAGAGCTAGAAGGAAAGAATCATGAGGTCAGGTCTTTCTCAGAGCTTTCAAATGGACAAATAGGAATGCCATTTTCTTCCTTGGACATAGGTCAGAAGGAATCAATCTGAAGAAATCCTGGCCCCATCCAACACCAGAGAGATTCAACAAGAGTAGGGTGAAGTTTCAGTCTAATTACTTATGCCAAAATCATGACATGAATCAGGATACTACTAGATAAGTCAATTCTGCCTTGCCCTAAATTCACATATACATACATTAACCTTTATACTCAACCCACTTATGAATGTCAGTTACTTGTCTCATTTAAAAGATCAGGAAATGGGTCACTTGCTCAAATTCACTATCAGGAAATATCATAGGTTTGCTGAATGCAAAGCTTGTTCACTTTGAATACTGTATTCTACCCTCTGGATTTCAGGATTTCTTATTTTACTGAGTGAAGGATGAGCTGGGCCTTTCCCTTATAGGAGTAGCCATGATCTCTGCCTCCTATGTTTCCATTGACACTAAGCATCAGGAGGCTTTTTCATGAAAGGAACTCAAAGTTGAAAGGAAGGCTGTGTTGGGCAAGTAGTCAGTTTGTTGTGAAGCAAGTTTTTTTTTTTTTTTTTTTGAGACGGGACCATGTTGGCCAGGATGGTCTCCATCTCTTGACCTTGTGATCCACCTACCTCGGCCTCCCAAAGTGCTGGAATTACAGGCGTGAGTCACCGTGCCCGGCTGAAGCAAGTACTTTTATTAAAAAAATATATTGGCTCTTTTCCCTGCTGCCTCTGAGTCATGCAGAGGCAGAGGCTTGGTCGCGTCCAAGATTCAGCTTCACCAGTAACCCACCGCCAGGGCCGAGGAAGGCACTGCTGCTGGAGGTGTAATGGACGTTAATACTGCTTTACAAGAGGTGTTGAAGACCGCCCTCATCCATGATGGCCTAGCACGTGGAATTCATGAAGCTGCCAAAGCCTTCGACAAGCGCCAAGCCCATCTTTGTGTGATTGCATCCAACTGTGATGAGCCTATGTATGTCAAGTTGGTGGAGGCCTTTTGTGCTGAACACCAAATCAATCTCATTAAGGTTGATGACAACAAGAAACTAGGGGGAATGGGCTGGCCTCTGTAAAAACTGACAGAGAAGGGAAGCCCTGTAAAGTGGCTGGTTGCAGTTGTGTAGTAGTTAAGGATTATGGCAAGGAATTTCAGGCCAAGGATGTCATCGAAGAGTCCTTCAAATGCAAGAAATGAAGAAATAAATCTTTGGCACGCACACACACACACACACACACACACACACACACACATATATATAAAAGCCTCTCTGAATCTAGCTTTGTGCTTAGCACAGGGGAATTAGACCTACTGTCAAGGAATTCACAGTCAGAAAAGTAAAGAAGCAATTACAATATTGTAGGAAATAAAGGTGATCATGGTTATAAAAGGAACCAACTAGTTCTAAAGAGCCCAAACCAAAACTAGTTTGTAAGAAAATTTCCTATATGAGATGGTACTTCAGCTGACCCTTGAGGGGCTGTTTTGTGCGGGAAACACACGAGGGGAGAAGAAAAGACACACAAATAATACCTTTAAGGGTAAACAACCTTTATCCCACATAAATGGCAATGCAGATATAATAAGCAAATGATATAATAAGCACATTGCAATGGGAAGGGGAGAAGGGGAGACTATGGAGGATTCACCACCAGACCAGGAAGCAACAGCTTGGGCTCCAGAGTTGGCCACCCATCCGTGCACAGACGCGGAGAGGTCTCATGATGCTTCAGCACAGTCTGGGACCTTAGCTCTTTCTGTAACAAGTTGTTTGGCATTAGGCCCAGTCATGAGGGCCCTTCCCGACTAGGCTCAATGAACACAAAAAGGTCAACCTGTTTTTGCAATCGTCTATTGTTTTTCAATAACTAACGAATAAGAATAGATTGAAACAGAGATTTCTCCGAAACAGCGCTGCATGAATGCTTCAGGGGGCTCACACGACCTGTTCTGGGACTTGGTGACCATTGTTTGTGTCCATATTCAATTGAGTTCAAATTTAATATTTAACTTTTCCTCCACAGGGCCTCACTAGAGAAGACAGGGCAAGGGGAGGGGAATCTCCCAGCAGAGGAAACAACACGTGCCAATTTAGCAAAGATAATCTTTGTGTATTCAAGGAACACAGAGTGAGAGGAAAGACTAGCAGCAGATGGGGATGTATAAAGCAGGGATCCTATTAGGAAAAGCCCTAAAAAATAGGCTAGGGAGTTTGGGCCTTATTTCAGAAGTAATAAGAAAGTATTCTGCATTTTTAAAGTAAGGTTTAAAACTGTTTCTAATTAGAGATACAACAAAATTGGTGTGAGAGGGTAGAAGGAAGACTGATATACACAATCTGAGGGGGTCATGAAAACTCCATGCAAAGCAGTAGTATGAACTGGTCCTAGGAGACAGAGAGCTTCAGTGACATAGAAGACTTGAAGCACTTTTCCAAGAACAGTGAAGGGCTGGGGAATAAATTGTGGACTAAAACGTATTTTGTGTTTGAGAGCATAAAGAACTTGAGAGTGACTATTACACAGTTTTAAGAAAAAAAACTAGTTCATTTAAATAATTAACAAAAATTTTTAGAGACAGGGTCTTGAACTGTCACTCATCCTGGAGTACAGTGGTGCAATCACAGTTCACTGTTGCCTCAAACTGCTAGGCTCAAGCAATCCTTCCACCTCAGCCTGCTGAACAAGTGGGACTACAGGCATGCACCACTGTGCCTGGCTAATTTATTTTATTTTTGTAGAGACAGGGTCTTGCTATGTTGCCTAGGTTGGTCTCAAACTCCTGCCCTCCAGAAATACTCTCCCACCTTAGCCTCCCAAAGTGCTGGAATTACAGGTGTAGGCCACCATATCCAGCCAAGAACTAGCTCTAATCCTGATATTCCTCCTCCTGGAAAACAAGTAGACAGAAACAAGAAAATAAAAGTAATCCCAACCACTAGGAAACTGAGAAAATGAACAGACTCCAAATTATCTGGAGATGTGGCCCAGAGCAAATGGAAGAACAGAATGTGTGTGGAAGCCACAATGATGCTACAACGAAAAAAAAATGAGAAATATCCAGTCCCCTGGGGAGTAGACCATATCCTGAATGAAAGTTTCTGTGAGCAGGAATGATGTAAAAGGAGGTGGCAAAAGGAGGCCTGAAGATGTCAGAGGGATTCAAGGTGGCAAAACACATTGGCTGTATTCTTTTTGTTAAAACAGCTTTGTTGAGATGTAATTCACATACCATACAATTAAGCCATTTACAGTGAACAGTTCAATGGCTCTTAGTATATTCACAAATACATGCAACCACAAGTCAATGTTAGAATATTTTCATCACTTCAAAAGAAACTCTATCCCCTGGCCTCCCCACTACCACACTTGCCCCATGCTTAGCCTTAAATAATGACTAATCTACTTTCTGTCTCTACAGATTTCCCTGTTCTGGACTTTCATATGAATGGAATAACATATGTGGACCTGCTACTGGCTTCTTTCATTTAGCGTGAGGTTTCAAGGTTTATCCAAATTGTAGCATGTATCAGTACTTCATTCCTTGTTATGCCTGAATAATATTTCTGCTGATGAACAGACCACAGTTTGTCTACCCATTCTTCTGTTAATGGGCATTTGGGTTGTTTCCACCTTTTGACAATTATTTTTAAAATGCTGCTATGAACATTCACGTAAAAGTTTTTGTTTGAATATCTATTTTGTAGGTTCCAGAGTACAAGTTTTATTTCATACATAGAAGATCATGTCATCTGCAGATAGAGATGCTCTTTCTTCTATTCCAATCTTTTCTCCACTGTATTTTATTTCTTTTACTTGCCCAGTTGCCCAACATTAACAATGTTAACAGAAGTGGGCATCCTTGTCTGGTCCCTGATCTTAGAGGGAAAACATCCAATCTTTTTCCATTAAGTATGATGTTGGCTGTGAGTTTCTCCTAGATATCAGGTTGAGGAAATTCCTCTTTATTCCCAGTTTGTAGAGTATGTGTGTGTTTTAAAAAACCATAAAAGGAGGCCGGGCCTGGTGGCTCACGCCTGTAATCCAAGCACTTTGGAGGCCAAGGCGGGTGGATCACCTGAGGTCGGGAGTTCAAGACCAGCCTGACCAACATGGGGAAACCCCATCTTTAAAAAAAGACAAAAAACAAAAAACCATAAAAGGATATTGGCTTTTGTCAAATGCCTTACCTCTATCTATTGAGATGATTGTGTGATTTTTGTTTTTTATTCTATTGATATGATGCCTCACATTAACTGACTTTTGATGGTGAGCCAACCTTGCTCCTGGGATAAATCTCACGCAGTCAGGTTATATAATTTATTTTAGATGTTATGAAATACATTATTTATTTTAGATGTTACTGGATTTGGTTTGCTAGTACTTTGTTGAGGATTTTTACACCCATATTCTTCTTAGATATACTTTGTCTGGTTTCAGTATCTGGGTAACACTGGCTTCATAAAATGAGCTAGGGATTTGGTTATATTCCTTAATTATAACAAAAGACACTGGGTGAACTCAGAGCTGATAATAGGAGTCCTCCTGAACTAGTTGAGCTTCTTAATGGCAAAGAAGACCTGGCTACTCAAAGGGAGCCAAATTTTTTAAAAATTGTCTTCTACTGGGATAACAGAGGAAGGAACTCTTGAGCAAAAAGAACCTTAAAAACTACCCTTGTCCCATTCACCTTTTTCACAGGAAAGTACCAGATATAGCTATTCTAGGAAAATCTATTATATCCCCACCCCAAAATATAAATTAGATATAACATGTCTATGATAGTTAGATGAAAGTTTTAAAAGTGTGTCAAAATCCCCCCATGTACAAAAAAAACCCCCACTAAAAAAATCAGAGAAGATGAAAATTATTACCAAACATTTTAATCTGAATTTTTAAAAAGTAGGATGCAATTGCAGCTCTAATCCAAGACCATGAGCAAAAATATATGATCTCAGGAAAGAGGAGAAAGTAATAGATAGACCATAGACGGGAGTTAGTAGATTTCAAGACTGAAAGAGCAAATAGGCTAAATCACATCAGAAATGAAGGATAAACTAGATAGGTGCAGCGGCATGTGCCTGTAGTCCTAGCTGCTTGGGAGACTGAGTCGGGAGTACTGCTTGAGCCCAGGAGTTCAAGGTTGAGGCCAGCCTGGGCAACACAGTGAAACCCCATCTCTATAAATAAATAAATCAACTATAAGGAACATAAGATCTGACAAATACCACAGGAAGTATAGTATGGAACAAAGAATACAGAAATTAATGAACAGAACAAAATTTAACAAAGAAAAAGATGAAAATTATTCGAAGAAATGAAAGTGAAAACAGAGATCCAATATGCAAAAAGCAGAGCCCCTAAAGATGAAATCCAAATTAAGAGGATATATCTAAAACTATGGTTTTAGCTGTATATCTAAAACTACAGTTTTAATATTCAAGATTAATTTCCTGAAATAAAGTGTAAATAAACATGATGAAAAGAGAAACCATATTACAGGTGAAAATGACCCAAAATAATACTAAAACATTACCTAATAAAATTATTAGACTAAAACTCCTGGGGAAATCAAGATAAAAATATCAAGTCACCTATAAGAAAAAGGAAATTCAGTTGTCATCAGACGTCTCCACTGCTAAATTCAGTACCCCCAACAGTAGGGTAAATTTTTCAATATACTTGTGAAAAAAACAAATGAGGGAGTCAAAACATTTTTATATCCAGCCAAGCTGTTATTCGAGTATAAAGGATATAAGGAGTTTTATGCAATAAAATTCATTACATGTCAACAGTATTTCCTAAGTTCCCAATAAATATTATTGCAACTTGGGAAATACTGTTGACATGAGCTCTTTCAGAAGAAACTACTAGAAGACATACTCCAGCCACAAAAAACACAATAGTGAAAGTTTCAGCAAAAGAATAGGAGTGATGCTGAACATATTTAAATGCAAATCTAAATAAAATAGTATGAGCAGAATTATGGTAGCCAGCATCCTGGATGGCCCCAAAGGTACCCAGTATGTCGTATTCACAACACTGTGTAGCTGCCTCCTACACTGAACAGGGTTAACTTGTGTACCAATGAGATACTGCGGAAATGATAGCATATGAGATAGATCATAAAAGACACTGTGGCTTCCACCTTATGCACTCTTGCTGTCCTTTTGCTCTGGAGAAAGCCAGATGGCATGTCATAAGGACACTTAAGAAGCCCCATAGAGAGGTCTATATGGTGAGAACCCGAGGTCTATTGCCAATAACCACATGACAGCCATGTTGGAAGGGGATCCTCTAGTCCCAGTTATGCCTTCAAATGACAGTAGCCCTGGCCAAGAGTGCGACTGCAACTTCAAGAGACCCCGAGCCAGAACTTCTCGGCTAAGCCACTCCTGAACTCCTGATCCACAAAAAATGGTGTTATGATAATAAATATTTATTACTATGTTAAGGTAATATGTTTTACAGCAATAGATAACTAATATAGAAATGAAGGTTAGAGAAGAGACAATAGACTAGCTCACTGATTGCCCCATTTGTGATAACTGAGAGATAAAGGGTGTCATTTAAAGCTGAAAATCAAGGGGAAGAAATTTAGAAACGCTGAAGAGTACAGCCAGGGCAGGAAGATCACTAGAGGCTAGGAGTTTGAGACCAGCCTAAGCAAAAGAATGAGAACTTGCCAAAAAAAAAAAAAAAAAAAAAGAAATTGAATACCAATGTAAAGTCAGGGCAAAATGTCAACTAAATTCCAACATACAAGCAAAAAGTAGGAAATTTAAATTTAAATTTAAAATGATAGCACTTATTGGCAAAAATTCAAATTCCTACAAAAAAATTTACATTATTTATTACAAGATTACAAATGATCTTTACATTATTTACTACAAATAATTAAAGAAGACCTAAACAAATGAAAGAATTTATCACATGCATGGGATGAAAGGCTGATAATTTTCAAAGTGTCAGTTTCCCATCAAAATAGTGGTATAGGAAGCTTAAAAGTAAAAGGACAGCAAGTGATACACCATGCAAATCACAATCAAAATAATGCTCAGGTGGCTATAATATCAGGTAAGGCAGATTTCAGAGCAAATAAACAGCCTGGTAGAAAGGATGGTCTTTCAATAAACAGTACTAGGTCAACTGAATTTATATGAGGAAAACAAATCATAATTTCCTCTCATGACATACACAAAAATCAATTCCAGGTTTATATACCTACATGTGACAGATAAATATAGATGAAAATACAGAATATCTTTATACCTTTGGGATAGCAAAGATTTGAATAGGATACAGAGAGTACAAACCATAAGAGAAAAATGATAATGATCAGACTAATTCTAAAAAGCAATTTCTGTTCATCAGAAGAGAGTGAGTGGGCCCGGCGTGGTGACTCATGCATGTAATCCCAGCACTTTTGGAGGCCAGGGTGGGAGAATTGCCTGAGCTCAGGAGTTCAAGACCAACCTGGGCAACATGGTGAAACCCCATCTCTACTAAAAATACAAAAACTTGGCTAGGTGTGGCAGCGTGTGCCTATAGTCCCAGCTACTCAGGAGGCTGAGGCAGGAGAATTGTTTGAACCTGGGAGGTGGAGGTTGCAGTGAGCTGAGATCACTGCATTCCAGTCGGGCAACAGAGCCAGAGCAAGACTCCATCTCCAAAAAAAGAAAGCAAAACACAATATAGATGACTCTCACAAACATAACATTGAACAAAAGAAGCCAACACAAAACAGTACACATTATATAATTCTGCATATATATAAGTTCAAAAACAGACAAAATTGATGTATGGTGGTTACTTAGAGCTACTGACTAAACAGAACCAGGAACTTCTAGGGTACAGGTAATATTTTATTTTTTGGTCTGGGTGCTTATTGTGTGGGTGTTCCCCTCTGTAGTAATTCACTTAAGCTGTTTAGTTTTGATTATATTGTTTGATTTGTTTTGAGACAAACTCTCGCTCTGTCACCCAGGCTGGAGTGCAGTGGCACGATCTTGGCTCACTGACACCTCTGCCTCCTGGGTTCAGGCGATTCTCCTGCTTCAGCCTCCCAAGTAGCTGGGGGGATTACAGGTGCCCGCCACCATGCCCAAAGAATTTTTGTATTTTTAATAGATACGGGTTTTCATCATGTCAGCCAGGCTGGTCAAACTCCTAACCTCAGGTGATCCATCTGCCTCAGGCTCCCCAAGTGCTGGGATTACAGGCGTGAGCCATCACGCCCAACCTGTTTGTTTGATTTTATTATCATGTATACACTTGTCTGTATATATGCTAAACTTCAATAAAAAGTTTAATTAGGGAGAAATACACCATATTACAAGGCAAATGTCAACAAAAAAATGAGAGGCCATGATCTTGAGCATGCTAAAGTCTGCAACCCATAATAAATACATAACAATCATTAATATCTGTATGTCAACTAATAAAGCAACAACTTTCATAAAGCAGAAGTTACAGGTTATAAAGAAATAAAATTTCATTAATAGAGAATTTTAATACACCTCTCTCAATCCAAGATAAATCAAGTGCAAGACAAAAAGTGACTACAGACTGACCGTATATTAGATCATAAATAAAAATTCATTAAGTTCCAAAGTTTAAAAGTAACACAATATAGCAAAACTGTAAATTATATTATCGGTGAAGAGGGGACCTATGTACTTTACTGGAAGTCTTCAACATAATCAATAGATTATGTTGAGGTCTCCTTAAGTCACAAGGATCAAGATTCCTCCACAACACTGAGGCCAAGACACTACACCACTGAATAGTATCTTGGCAACACAAATCTATTACCTTATAGTTCAGTAGAAGTCCGAGTTGGGTCTTACTAGGCTAAAATCAAGGTGTTAGTAGAGCTGTGTTCCTTTCTGGAAGCTCCAGGGGTAAATTCATTTTCTTCTGTTTCCCAGCTTCTCGAGAACACCAACATTCTTTGGCTCAAGGCCCACTTCCTCTATCTAGCCAGCAAGGTGGCATCTCTCTTACCATTCTTGATGGTCACACCTCCCTCTGACTTTAAACTCAGCCAGGAAAGGTTCACTGACTTTAAGGACCCATGTCATTATATTGGGTCCAACAAGATAATCGCCCCCATTTCAAGGTTCTTAAACTTAATCCCCTTTGCAAAGTCCCTTTTGCCACATAAGGGTAACATAGTCACAGGTTCCAGGGATTAGGAAGCGAATATTGGTTGCAGGGCCATCATTCTGCCTACCTCAACCACCTTTATGGCTTCTATCTTAAGCTTCCCTCTTTTTGAGAGATACCTGATGAAGGAAATAATGTATACAGTGGTCCATTTCCAAGACAAAGTGCCTTGAATCAGCTTAGGTAAGCAAACTACAGAAGAAACAGGATAAACTAGGCCCCTGCTTGGATAGCTGATGCCTGATTGTCAGCCTCCCGCTTCCCCGCCTTTCCCGCGTTAGTTGCCTTCACCCAAGCCAAAGAAGTTTAGCGTAAGATGAAATTTTGCTAGCCTGCAAAATAGCTCGTTTTGTCTGTTCTTACCAGCCTGCTCAGCTACATAGGTCATAAGTCAAATACTTAACAAGCCCCTGAGCTAACTAGGATTGCAATGCATTGTGGGCTGCAATAAAATGCAGCAAGACAACCCCCAAAAAAACACCTGAAGCTCCTACACGACAATCAATAGGCGACGTCAGGGAAGACTGACCCCATAGTACTCAGCCTACGAAAAATCAGGGGGAAGAACCTGTGCACTCCCCCTGGTTTCTCATAGGCTGAGTTTTATTTATCTCATAGGGGATAAATTGCTTGTTGAAATCGTGCTGGGTGTGCCTGCCTATCAGACACACGATCTTGCAAGACCATCATTAAGTCTCATTTTTGCTGTTCTCCGGGTTTCTGAGTCCATTCTCTGGGTTTGACAGGTTGTTTCTCACACTCAAGAAATCACCTTTCATTACCCCAATGCTATCTCTCCAAAACTGACTTGAATCCAACCAGAATAAGTGTCATTCCAACCTTGCATTTACATTTATCTACTGTAAGAAGCCCCAGAATTTCTAGTCAACTGTTTTCAGACACTGTACTCCATCAAGTCCCATTTGTGCCCTTTTCTCATTCTTCCCCAACTCTCAACACTCTTCCTGTATGCCCTCATAATGGAATTCATAATTCATTAACAACTAACTCCTCTTTTATCTTCAACCACTTCCTTGAACGCGCCCTTCACATTCGGAGTCTAACAGAAACCAGAGTCTATCCAGAGGACTCTGCAGCCCTCTCAACATTTCCCCGGCTACAGCCTCTTACCAATGGGCCTGAAAATGGAACAAATGGTTGGCCTCCTTGCCTGTTTATTACCTTCAGACCTTTCTTCCTCCCCTTCTTCACAAACTCTAGTTTTGAATTTCCTGCCATGAGATTATATATAAACTCACCACATCTCACTTTTGTTGATCTCTACCAAACACAGACTATTTTCCCTCTATATCTGAAATCTTGAGCTCATGGTTTGCTCTCTGCAGCACTATTACCCTTAAAAAAAAAAATTCTTGCATTTTTAACCACACCCACACAGATGAGCCTGGTTTACTTACTCTTGCCTGGACTTCCCCCCCCCCCCCCCACCCCCCGCTCTCACGGCTCATTTCCAACAGCATGTTGATTGGCTGTTATTCCCCAGCCCTCTACCCCCACCTGCTGCTACATTTCTCTGTCCTAATTTACAGAGAAACTCTTTAAATATGTTGTCTACACTGTCTCCCTTTCTTCTCCCCCTCCTTCTAGATTGCCCCCACTCCAATCGAGCTACCGGCCAGCACAGAAACTGCTCCCCCACACATTCATGAATGACTATGCCTGTCACTCAACGCAACGCTCAATTCTTTGTTTTTGGACCTATAGCGGGGGCTATCACCACCTTTACGCAGGTGGTCACGCACAACGTGAGACGCAGTCATAAGTACATACAGTCACATTTAAATAGTCCACTATGGTCACACACAGCGCCCGTCACCGTCGCGTGCGCGTACACGCGTACACACACACACACCCCCAGAAGCTCCCACTGCGGTCACCCCCACGCCCCGCTCCTGCATCACTTTCACTCACACCCCGACGGCTCCCATTGCGATCGCTCGCCCCCACGCTCCCTCGCAGGCAAAGCCACCGACTCCAAAGACGTTAGCTCCTCACTCCCCCTCAGCCCCGGCCTCAGGCCCTCCGGAGTCATTCGGCTTCTGTGTCTTAGAGTCACTCACCCGGTCCTGCCGTCCCTTGATGGTGAAAGGTTCCCCTATTTCCCTATCATCCCGAAAAGGACAGAGCACTGACAGGAAGTTGCCAGGGGAACGGTGCACTCTGGGAAATGTAGTCCGGAGCTTGGGCCGCCTTTAACAGTCCGAGATATCCCGGTCTCCCTTAACCGGCCCTGAACTTGAGCCCCATCACCTCGCTAGGCAAAGACCATCGCCCACATACCGCTCACATTTGTGGTAGAGAGCTTCCGAGCATTTCAGGCTGCGTTTAGCACGCTTCAGCGGAGGCCTGTAGGCTGCCCTACCTCTGCAAACCTGCGCCCAGCCTTGGGAATAGGACAGTAAGCCCAGGCCATCTTAGGCTGGAAGTAGCGTTAGCCCCGACGGCCTCTGGGAAATGTAGTCCAGAGCGTGGAACGCTGCAGAAATGCTCAGGCGGTATGGTGCGATTGTTTTCAGCAGGAGTTCACGGCGTTCGCCTCTGACCCATGTTGCGTGGCGGGAAAGTCCTACAAGACTGTGCCAAGAGAATGGCGAGTCTGTCCCGTCTCTGCCCGAGCCTCGGTACGGCCGGGTGGATACCTCTTATCCCACAAGTACCAGCCTGGGGTAGAACGAAGGGGAAACGGTCCAAGGGACACAATTACATGCCCATCCATACAGGGGTCCCCTTCCGAGGAATCCATGAGAACTCTTCCTAATACCTTGTTCCCATCCTCCAATCGTCCTTAAAGTGTTTGTTTTCAATTAATGTTTATAGTCACATTAGTATTGTTTTGTAAATTCTATTCATGCCATTCTTTTGGCTGAAGTACACACTTGCTAGCTTTTTTCATTTGCTTCTCTTTAGATATACATTATTTAGATCTACATCTAAACTTTCTGACAGAGGAGTAATTTTTTTCAGTACTTTCAAATTTATCAGGTAATTAAAATAGTTTTTTCTTTTTTTTAATTGTGGAACAAAATACTTGAAGTGCATAAAATGTGTAAGTTCAGTAAAACGCCACACAAATGTTGGTATCTCAAGAACAAATGCCCATTCTATGGGATAATTTCTTTTTGTTTTTGTTTATCTTTTTTTCTTTTTTGATACATGGTCTGGCTCTGCCACCCAGGCTGGAGTGCAGTGGCACAATCTAGGCTCGCTGCAACCTCCGCCTTCCCGGCTGAAGTGATCCTCCCACCTCAGCCTCCAGAATAGCTGGGACTACAGATGTATGGCATCACACCCAGCTAATTTTTGTAGAGATAGGGTCTCACCATCTTGCCCAGGCTGGTCTCAAACTCCTGGGCTCAAATAGTCCTCCCACCTAGGCCTCACAAAATGCTGGGATCACAGGCATGAGTCACTGTACCCAGCCTGTGTGATCATTTCTGATACCCAGCCCCAGCTCACCTTCAGGTTAATATCTTGACTCTTTAATAGTTTCAATCTCTCTTTGAAATATATATAAATACAATCAAATTGTACAAATTTTCTGTCTTGATTAGTTGTTAAACTCCTAACTGGATTAACTGAAAATCCCATACTAAAAGGAAAGGTATGCCCATCCAGTCATCAATGTTATTTTCCTGTTACTACTATCGGGGGGACCCCAAAACCAACCCCTATGCCCCCAAGCTTTGATGATTCACTGGGAGGCTCACAGTGAAATGATACAAAGCAAAATCAGTGAAGAGTAAAGCACAGGCGGCAAAGTCCAGGGGAAACCAGGTGCACACTGCCAAGTGTTCTTTCCCAGTAGATTTATATGGGATTTATTACTTCCCCCAGCAATGAGTTATGACAATACATGTGAGGTGTCACCAACCAGGGAAGTTTATTACAGACTTAGCGCCCTATGTTTTTATTGGGGGGTGGTCACATAGGCAGTCTCTGCCTACCACATACCAGAATTTCAGATTCCCAGAAGGAAAGCAAGTGTTTAGCATAAACCATACTGTTTATATAAAAAGTTTAGGCATAGTGAGCCACTTCTCAGGATGTTGGGAACCAATTTGAAATCTAAGTTCTAGGTGTAAGCCAAAGACTAACCTCGTATTAGGCGTTTCTAAGGATAAGTAGTCTCAGGCCTACTATGTTAACTCAGTTCTGCTCACTACTGTCCTAAAGATGTATGGTTTTCAACAACAACATTAAATTACAAGGCACATGAAAAGGCAAGAAAAATCAAGACACGCTCAAGACATAAAAGCAAAAAGCAACAACAAACAAACAGCCTAGACTCAGATAGGATCTACCCAGGAGCTTGAGGCTGCAGCGAACTGTGATTGCACCACTGCACTCTAGCCTGGGCAACAAAGCAAGACCCTATCTCAAAAGAAAAGAAAAGAAAAAGATATGATGAAGATGTGGAACTATTTAAAAAGGAATTTAAAATATCTATCATTAATGTTTTAAAACTTTACCATAACGTTTTTTGTATTTTTAGTAGAAATGGGGTTTCACCTTGTTAACCAGGCTGGTCTCAAAACAAAAAAACAAAGTCAAAAGCTTTTTTTTTTTTGTATTATATCTGGTTTTTTAAGTTTTCTGCAAGAATACTGGTTTGCTGCAAGCCACTCCATTGTATCCCTAAAGTAACTTCTGTAGTTTCATTTTGACTATATTATTAACTTTGTTTCATTGGATGTGAAAGTGAGTACCTTTTTAAATATTTAAAACTTATTATTATTTCCATGAACTATTTGTTTCCTTTGTCTGTCTTACTATAATACTAATTTTTTTAAGTTCTGTACTTTTTGTTTGTTTTGGTTTTTGGTTTTTTTTTTTAGAGACGGGCTCTCGCTACGTTGCCCAGCTGGAGTGCAGTGACTATTCACAGGCGTGATCCCACTACTGATCAGCACGGGAGTTTTGATCTGCTCCATTTCTAACCTGGGCTGGTCCACCCCTCCTTAGGCAACCTGGTATGTATAATTGAAATCCCAAAAGAAAAGCAGAGAGAGCATGGAGAAGAATCATATTTGAAGAGATAATGGCAAGGAATTTCCCCAAACTGATTAAACAAAGCAAACATAGGTTCAAGAATTTCACCAAAACTCTGAGGAAAAAAAAATAACCTAGAATTCTATCGTCAGCAAAAATCTCCTTCAAAAAAGAAAGGAAAAAAGACATTTCAGACAGACCATGAGAATCCATTGCCATCAGCGCACCAGTAAAAGAAATACTAAATGGAATTTTTCAAGAAGAACAAGATCTCAGATGAAATAAAAAGAAATGTAGGCCAGGCATAGAGGCTCATACCAGTAATCCCAGCACTTTGGGCGGCCAAGGTGGAGGTTCGTTTGCATCCAGGAGTTCAAGACCAGCCTGGGCAATATAGCAAGACCTCATCTCAACAAAAAATCAAAAATTAGTCAGGTGTGGTGGTGCACATCTGTGGTCCCAGCTACTCAGGAGGTTGAGGTGGGAGGATCACTTGAGCCTGGGAGGTCACAGCTGCAGTGAACCATGATCATGCCACTGCACTCAATCTAGGTAACAGAGTCCCCTGTTTCCAAAAAAGGAAAAGAAAGAAATTTAGTAGGGAAGGAATAGCAATAGAAAGAGTAAATATGTGAATTAATATAAATGAATATTGACTGCACAAAGTAATATATTGCCCTCTGGGGTTTTGAATGTATGCAGAATTAAATAACAAAAATAAAGCAAAAATGAGGATGGAGGTAAATGGAGTTAAAGTGTCCCACTAAACTGAAAACTCTTAGGTGAGTGAGAAATAAACCTATCCTTTAAGTTAGAATCTTTTGGGGGCTACTTGTGTATTCCTTCCCTAGGGCTGTCATAACAAATTACCACAAACTGGGTGGCTTAAAACAACCAAATTATGTAAGAATGTTATTTTCTTACAGATCTAGAGGCCAGAAGTCCAAAATCCAGACATCGGCAGGGCTGCATTTTTCCTGAAGGCCCTAGGGGAGAATCCTTGCTTGCCTCTTTCAGCTTCCGATGGCTCCAGGTGTCCTTGGCTTATGGCTGCATAACTCCAATCTCTGTCTCTGTCTTCAGAACTGTGGGAAATAATTTTCTATTGTTTACAAATTACCTAGTCTCAGATATTTTGTTATAGCAGTACTAAGGGACTAACTTCAGTTCCTGAAACAGCACCAGAGTAATAAATGTGAAAGATGTCTTTGTTGTTCATAACAAACCCCTTTCAACCACAACTGAGTTAATGAGGCGATGTTAGAAAAGTCCCTACATAACCACGGGACAGGGCAACCAAACTGTGATTAGAAGGTTGGAAAGTTCTGCCCTACTTGGTGACTTCTAGGGAAAGGAAAAGGGCTGAAGGTCGAACTAATCACCGATCACTGCTGATTTAATTAATCATGCCTACATAATGAAGCCTCTATAAAAACACAAAGAACTGGGTTCAGACAGCTTATATCCCAGACCTCCCTACAGGCATTTTCTCTTTTCTGTTCTTTAGGAGACATCGGTGGGGTAAACATACAGAAATGTGATTGCTTCATTCAACCAAGAGCCTTAGCCACAATTAAAAGATGTTCAGATGGAGCTGTACAGGAATGTGATGCTGGACAACTACAGCAACAGAGCACATTAGGTATGGATTGCTTACCTGTAGTCCAAATTTTGTTGTTTTTTGGTTTTTGGCGTTTGTTTGTTTGGTTGTTTTTTTTTTTTTGGTTTTAAGGAGCAGAGAGTTGAATAGGCAAGAAGGAAGGGAGAAGACAGAAGGAAGAAGCTCCCCCATACAAAGACAGAGGGAGGGGGCCTCCAAAGTTGAAAGAGGAGGTCTCCTTGTTTTGGGGTTTTTTTTTGAGTTGGATTCTCACTATGTCACCCAAGCTGGAGCGCAGTGGTGTGATCTCAGCTCACTGCAACCTCCACCTCTTGGGTTTAAGTGATTCTCCTGCCTCAGCCTCCCAAGTAGCTGGGATTACAGGCACGTACCACCACGCTGGTTAATTTTGTATTTTAGTAGACATGGGGTTTTGCCATGTTGGCCAGGCTGTTCTTGATCCACCCACCTCGTTCTCCTAAAGTGCTGGGATTATAGGCTTTTTTTGTGGGGGAGGGGTAAAGAGTATGCAGTTCAGGCTGGTTTCAAACTCCGGGGCTCAAGTGATCCCCTGGCCTCAGCCTTCCAAAGTGCTGGGATCAGAGGCATGAACCGCCATGACTGGCCTTTTCCGCCATTGTTAAAAGCTTCAGGGTTATATTTTACATCAGCATTTCCTGTTGTCATATACTTCCTGCCATCATATTTCAGCAACCTCTACCACTTCCGAAAGTTTCTAGCTTAAACAATTATTGATTTCCTGCTAGCTCCCCTTTCTGTCAGCTTTTTAATTTTATATTTGTATTCAAATGAATCATCATGTTGATTAAAAAATTTTAAACAAGATTATAGTGAAAAAGAAGTTTCCCTTCACTATTTATCTTCCCCATATGCATCTATTATGACGGGTTTCTTTTTAAAACTACTTTGAGTACTCATAACTGATTTCGTATTCTAGTTCAGAAGAAATGTCTGAATGTTAAACGTTTACATAAAAATGCTATGTTATTATATCAGTTATGAAGCTTCCCCCTTTAAAACTGATGCTCCAGGAAGATACAACCTTATTATCACAATGTAAAGAGAAAACGAGACATGGAGGTTCAGATTCCTCCACAGTCACGGTATCAGCTACCCATGCAGTGATCCACATTTAGGTGATTACAACACACTCATACACAGATTCATACACGATGTTGCCTCCCACCTGCACACACTCAATATGACCTCTCCATCTCCAAAGCTGCACACATCCTGACCTCACCTCTCTCTCATACACACACCAATCTTACCCGCACGCGGTGTCTTTCACTCAACTACCCAGACACTCCTCATCCCAGCAGCACAAGCAGTCCCACCGCGGTCTCACATACACTCCTTTGCCCAGTCTCATATACATGGCTGGGATCGCGGATTTGTCCCCTTCAGACTCCTACTCCTGGTTCGGTCCCAGACGCTCAGGTCCCACCTTGGGGCGCGCTCTCCCGGGTCCTCCATACGCTCCGCAGCTGCCCACCTCAAGAGCGTCTGCGTGCTTCCAGCGTTAAGCGGAATTCCGAGTAGCCTCCGGGGAACAGTTAGTTTGGTCACTGCGGCCAGACTCCCGCCTCAGGACCCAGAGGACGCAGCCCACTTTGGCGGGACCCAACCAGGCCCCGGCGAGACTTGGACTACGTTTCCCAGGAGACCCTGCGGCCAAGCTCGTCTCCCGGGGAACGGGCGGAAACCTGGGAGCCACCCGCTGAGGCTGGGCAAGGTGAAAGAAAACTTGCATCAGATAACTTAAACAGGCGAGAAGGACTTGGTTGAAGACTATTGCAATAGTCAGCTTCCAATACAACAGCAGCTGGAGATTTATAGCCAACGAGCTGAGTGAAGGAGTTAAAGAATGGTAAATTACTAAGAGGAAGTTCAGTATCAAGAGTGGGGGGGGATTCTTGCTGAACTGGCTTAGCTGGAGTCTTGCCGAAGTGGGGTTCACAGGCCATGGAGGAGGCCTGGCCAAACAAAAAGGGCTCAGAGGAGCCTGACTAAAGCTTGATCTAGGGAGTCCTTGTCAGGAGAGACTCCCGGAAACCTCTGATGGGCGGCTTAGCTCAAAGAGATACTTCTGTTGGTGCCAGAGTCCGCGCCACGGGAATCAGGATGGCTGGGCTGTAGCTTTCGGAAACCTGTCGCTCCTACACTTCCCAGAAGCCTCTAGGCCCATGGCTGTCTCCCGCGATAACTAAATTGTCTCTTGCGGAGTGGGCGGGGTCTTCCCGCGGGTGTGCGCGAACGGCCTGGGGGCTTTGTGAGAGAACTGGGGGTCGGCTTGTTTGGATTCCAGAGGAGCGGAGCTGACCCTACCCGAGCAGGCGTAAGTGAGGTGACTCGGATTCTGGCGCGATAAGAACCCCTGACCTGTGTAGGCTGCGTGGGGGAGCAGACTAAAGAGCGATTGTGAAGAGTGTGTACGGTTATGACTGTGGATGTCTCTGTGGTGGGCGTGTGTTGTGCGACCGGGTGTGCAACTGTGAGAGCAGGGAGGAGGACTTTTTATGTTTGTGCAGGTGTGATTGGAGTTTAATTGTGACTGGGTTGGGCACGGTGCTTGCGAGTGTGAGGTTCCTGGACCGCGGTTGTGACTGTGTGTTCTCTTGGAGGGGGTGGGGGGTGTGTTTATTACCATTTGCCGAACTGTGTGCAGTATGCCTTAACTGTGAGGTTTGTGGCTGCTTCCGTGTGTGTGTGTGTGTGTGTGTGTGACCGTGTGCAGCCTGTTGTGTTTAGGTTTGGGGTGCCTGTGACGTTTATGTCCCCATGGTGTGAGTGAATGAGTTTGTGTGACTATGTGTCCGTATAGCCAATGTGGGTATGGGGAGTCTTTGTCTCTGCGACTTCAGCCACTGGAGACCTCTGTGAGCTCAGAAACAGATTCTACCCAGAACGGCATTCACCCTGCCATTGTCTGGGATACTCGGATTGAGCAGGACACCCTAGACTTCTCTGACCTTCCTCTGTAGGTGGTGGGCAGTAGGGGCTGAGCCAAGATAACTTCCGACATAGTCAAACTGGCTCCCTCTCAGAAAAACCTGATGTTTCCTGCCTCCTTTCTCCTTTCTCAGCTCTGCCCTGCTTGGATAGAGGCCTCCGGAGAGGAGAAAAGAATGGCTGTTGAACATCCACAGGCACCTGCAAGGTAGCTTGTCCTTTCCTCTTGTTTCCTGAAGTCCCATTTTCTTGGTTAGGACATAGTTGCTTTCCTTTTCTTGAAAATTCTTGCCTGTCACATGACCTGATCCCTGGAATTTCCCTGTTGAGAAAACGTGATGTCTTCAAACTCCACCTCCCACACCTGATTTTATCTTACTAATTTGTCAGTTTTAATTTTTCTTTACTTTTTTTTTTGAAACAGAGTCTGGCTCTGTTGCCCAGGCTGGAATGCAGTGGTGCGATCTCGGCTCACTACAGCCTCACCTCCCTGACTCAAGTAATTGTTGCATCTGAGCCTCCCAAGTAGCTGGAATAATAGATGTGTGCCACCAAGCCTGGCTAATTTTTGTATTTTTAGTAGAGATGGGGCTTTACCATGTTGCCCAGCCTGGTCTCACACCCCTGGGCTCAATCCATCCAGCTGCCTCCACCTCCCAAAGTGCTAGGATTACAGGTGTGAGCCACCACACTGGCTTTAATTTTTCCTTATGCTATTTTTTTTTTAAAAAATATGATTTCTTTCAGATTGTATAAGTAAAACATGATTGTTTTAACTAATTTAAAAAGTACAGAAATCCCGAATGAAGAAAATTTATATGTTAGCTATGCACATAAAACATAATTGAATTCATGTAGCATTTGTCATTTTATATCCTACATTTTCATTTAAAATTAAGTATTTTCCCACATAGTATATTTGGAAAATATTTTTAGAGATGCATAACGTTTACCTGAATGCCTACGTCTTTTTTCTTCTTCAAATTTGATACAGAAATGGGACCCACTTGTGCAGTTTAACAAGTAAAACACCCATTTGTGCAGCTTAACAAGTAATTATAAAGACCTACGTAAGGGGTACCCAGATCAATAAATAGAATACAGCCATCACTGAAGAAGCCTCTGCCGTACTTCTCCACAGTCACAAACAACATTGTGCTCTTGTGATGATAATCACTGTGGCCATTTCTTTGCCTTTCATTAGCGCTTTAGTACGTATGGATGAATCCCAGAGCCACGTAAGTGTAGATTTTGTTTGTTTTCTAACTTTGTTTGAATAGACATTCTTTTGTTTCTTTTTTTCCACAAAAGACTACATAAAAATGACATAGTTCTTCTTTTTATTTTTCTTTTTGAAATGGAGTCTTGCTCTGTTACCTAGGCTGGAGTGCAGTGATGCAATCTCAGCTCCCTGCAACCTCCACCTCCTGGATTCAAATGATTCTCCTGCCTCAGCCTTTCAAGTAGCTGGGATTACAGGTGCGTGCCACCAGGCCCAGCTAATTTGTGTAGTTTTAGTAGAGACGGGGTTTCACCATGTTGGCCAGGTTGGTCTTGAACTCCTGACCTCTAGGTGATCCATCTGCCTCGGCCTCCCACAGGGTAGTGAAAAATGAAACGTGGTAACGGAGAAGAGTAAAAGATACCATACAAAGAAGGCTTGATTATACCAGATGTCATTAATGTAAAAATATTAGAAAATATCTATATTTATATCTAAATCTATATCTAATTTTCGTATCCCTGACTTCCAAAAATGTATTTGATGAGGCCAAGAATAAAAGAAAATGATCTCTCTCTCTACACACACACTCTCTCACACACACACACACACACCACACACACACCACACATTTTATTTGTTCCATTTAAGACTAAGTTGCAGATATTTTGCCCCTTTATTTCCTAACAGTGAGTATTCTCTTACATAACCACAGTACAGTTATTAAAATTTTAACATTTATATGATACTCTTATCTTACCCATATTTAAAATTTTGACTCATCCCAGTGATGTTCCTTTTAACAAACCACCCTGTCCTCTCTCCTCATCTATCCAGGATCCACTTTAAAATCACACATTAAATTTATTAATTATGTCTCTGTAGTCTGCTTTAATCTAGAAGAGTTGCTCTCCCTTTGTCTTTCATGATCTTGGCATTGTTGAAGAGGAGAAGCCAGTTATTTTGTAAAAAGTCCCTTAATTTGGGTTTGTCTTATGGTTCTTCATGCTTGCATTCAGGTTATGAATTTTGTGACAGGAATACCATAAAGGTAATATTGTATCCTTCTTGGTGCATCATCTCAGGAGATACATGATGCCGACTTTTTCCATTTCTGAAGATGTTAACTGTAATAATTTGTTAAGGGGATATCTACCATGTTTCTCCACTGTAATATCGGCAGTTGTCTATTTTGTAATTAACAGATAATTTGTGGAGATATACTTTGTAACCATGTAAATAACTGGTCGCTAAACTTTTCCCCACTAGTTTAAAATCCATTCATTGATAATTATTCTTGGATCTGTTATTAGTATGAGATAACAGTAATAATGGGAGGGTTTTTTTGGTTTGTGGCTCATTGACAGTAATTGCTGTAAAGGGCTAGTACTAAGATGAGCAAGTGAGACAGTGAGAAGCACTCACTGCCAGGTGTAACTACAGTTGCATGATCCTGAGACGGAATGCCTCAAATTTTGCACCCTGGGTTTTTCATTCTTAAGACAATCATCATCAGGGTTATAAGTGCAGGGTTGGCAATCTGCGAGCGAACACCTAAAGTTTTGTGCCATAAGTGCCCGACTTACCTTAGTCGTGTCCTGTTCCTGCTGTGGTGCTGCACCTGTGGAAGTTGCTGGAAATCTGCCCTCTAGTATTTGCCAGGAATCCATCCTTTGTGGCAGACTGGGTTGTCTTACCAGAAGCATTTGTTACAAAACTTTCAGACAAGGCTATCGGGTGCTGCTGGCCACCTTGTACTTTCAGAGCTGGGAGCTAGAGAAGCTGCTTGAAGAAGCCTGGTAAAGTTATCCATGCTGCAGGAGCTGGGTGCTGGGGAAATTGAATGTGCTGCTGGAGGTACACCTGGATACTAGAGCCGCCTGCCAGGCAAGCACACCAGAAGGGGATTACAGGTGCTGCACCACGAAGCCCAGCTAATTTTTTGTATTTTTTAGTAGAGGCAGAGTTTCACCATGTTGGCCAGGCTGCTCTCGAAATCCAGATTTAAGTGATCCATCCATCTCGGCCTTTCGAAGTGCTGGGATTACAGGCGTGAGCCACCACACCTGGTTCATGTTGAATAGTTTAGATGTATCTTGATTATTTACACTACTATTTCATAACTTTTGTGACTATATCACAGTATATTTTGTCCAACATATTTTTTATGTGGATAATTGGCAGTTTCCAGCATTTTACTCTTAATAAAACTGTTACGAACATTCTAGTGGATGTTTTACCTAGGAGTGGAATTGCTGGGTAACAGGGAATATGCATGTTAGCCTAGATAATGCCAAACTCTTTCAAAGTGGTTGTATGAAAAAGTGGTCTACTTGTAACAGTGTATGTTTGCCACTGCCTTTGCCACATTTTTGCCACATCTTTACCAACATGTGGAATAGTCACACTTTTTACCTACCTAGTACACTTAGTAATATCTCATTATGGTGTTAATTTGCATGACCATGACTACTAATGAAACAGAACATCTTTTTATTTGCATTATCTTTTGTCTCCTTTTCTTTTTTTTTTTTTCAAGATTTGTTCATTTAGGCAAAATTCACGAGATACACTTAACCATTTTAAAGTGGTATTTAGTATAAATTCAGTGGTATTTGCTGTATTCATAGTATTGTGCAACTGTGGTTTTTCTCTAGCTTTAAACCTTTATCATCTGCCTGTAGAAACACTGTGTACCCATTTGAAACACAAACTTTTAACTTGGATGAATTTAAATTGATGTGTAATTTTCTTTGATTGCTTGTGCTTTTAGTGTCAAATCTAAGAATTAACTGCCAAATCTGAGGTCATGAAGATTTAGAAATCCTGGTCAATCTGCACTGCAGTTCCATACAGATTTTGAGTACCCACTGCAGTTCCATATGGATTTGAGGAGTGGCTTTTCATTTCAAAGGCCACTGAGGTGTTAATAGAGATTGCATTGAATCCGCAGATTATTTTAGCGAGTATTGCCATCTTCATGTTAAGTCTTCCAATCCGTGAACATGAGGTTTTAATATGCTTCATCTCCAACTGATGTACTGCAATTCAATTCTGGTACTGCTACCCAGAGTTGGTGTTAGACTCCATAGGTTTTAGCATATAGTCCCCAGTAAATCTGCCCTCACTTTAGGCCAACTAGCTACAATTCCAGGAGGTTCTCTTGACTCCCTCCCCCTTCCCTCTTGATTTAGTAATTTACTACATCTCACAGAATTCAGGAAAGCACTATACTTAAAATTACATTTTTATTATGAAAGATAAGGATACAAATTAGGAACAGCCTAGTAAAGAGACACATAGAACGAGGTCTGGAAGGGATGTGTACACAGTTTCTGTGTTCTTTTCCCTGTGAAAGCAGGGGTGTGTCACCAGGGAAGCTCCACTGAACTTTGGGATGGAATTTCATTATGTAGGCATGATTGATTAATCATTGGCCACATGATTGAACCCAGTGTCCAGCCCCACTTTCTTCCTCAGAGATTGGGCTAGCTAAAAGTATTTTTGATGACTGCCCCAATTCTAAAGCTACTCAGGGGTCCACCATGAGTTACCTCATTAGCATAAACTCAGGTGTGATCCATAACAAAGACATATCTAGCTCTGTGCTAGGAATCCTAGAACAAAGATCTGACAAATTATTACACAGGGTGTAAACAAGACCAGGAGGGAAAATGGCAATGTCTCCCTATTTATTTAGTGGTTTCTTTTCTCTTGGGCCATTTAGCTTTTTATTAATGATTTGGGAAAGATCTTATATTTTACATATTAGTTCTTTGACAGTTAAATATTTTGTAAATATCATCGCCCATTCTGTGGCTTGTGTCTTTTTAACAGATTTTATTCATAACTGAGCTGTGAATCATGCTTATATTGTTATGCAACTTTTCCATGTAATTAAAATGACCTTTTTGTCCATATATTTATCCCTAATTTATATTCAAAATCTACTGGAAAATAAATCTTTTTCCAGTATGTTCTGTCAGTTCCTTGGGTTTAGAGACATCTCTTCTATGATCCTTTTTGTTCTCTGCTGATTGCTTGTACCACTTAATAATTCTTCCACATTATTCTATTCTTATATCATGTGGAATAGCTTCTCACATCCCTATGAGAATACACATGGTGACTTTTGAGGTTTTGTTGGTTCCCCAGTGTAGTCTTTCTTCTGAGTTCCTTTGGTTGCTTTGTTTACTGTCTTTTATCTTACAGGCTTTTCTCAAATATCTAATATTTGCCTATTTTTTGTTTCTGTTGTTTTTGTATACATTTAAGGTGTTTTGTATATATTTATGGTTTTGATAAACATTATGAAATGGTTACTGTAGTCAAGCAAATTAACATGTTCATCATCTCACATAGTTACACCTTTAGTGTGTGTGTGGCAAGAGCAGCAAAAATCTACTCTTATTAAAAAACTCAACTACAATACAATGACATTAACTATAGCCCTCATGTTGTACATTGGATCTCTAGACTTATTCTTTCTACGTGTCTGAAACTTTGTATCCTTTGACCTGCATCTCCCCATTTTCTCACTGACAGTCCCTGGTAACTACCATTTTGTATGCTATTTCTATACTTTTTTTGTTAACATTCTATATATAAGTGAGATCATTCAGTATTTCTCTTCCCATGTCTCCCCTTATTTCACATAGCATAATGTCCTCCAGTTTCATGTCTATTGTGGCAAATGGCAGGATCTCTTTCATTTTCAATGGTGGATAGTATTCATTTATATATGTCAATTTCTTCATCTGTTCATCCATCAGTGGACACATAGGTTATTTTCACGTCTTGTGAATAGAATAATACTGCTTTGAACATGGGGAAGCACATATCTTCATGAGGTGGTGATCTATTTGTAATTCAGAGTGGACCCCAACAAGCTGTATGTTAAATTTTATGTGTTGGTTGTTAGATTTTTATAGGTAGTTAATTCCCTCTACTTCTTAAGTTCTTCTGGGGTTCTGCAGCATAAACTTTTTTACACAAAAATATGTAATATGTGTGGCTTTTCCTTAATTTTAGTTAAGACTGTATCTTTTTTGGTTCGTCATCATTTATCTGACACTTTCAACTTAAAATGTTGACCGGGCGTGGTGGCTCATTCCTTAGTTATCCTTGCACTTTGGGAGGCTGAGGCAGGTGGATCACATGAGGTCTGGAGTTCAAGGCCAGCCTGGCCAACATGGTAAAACCTCATCTCTACTAAAATACAAAAATCAGCCAAGTGTGGTGGGTGCCTGTAATCCCAGCTACTTGGGAGGCTGAGGCAGGAGAATCACTTGAACCCAGGAGGCGGAGGTTGCAGTAAGCTGAGATTGCACCATTGCACTCCAGCCTGGGTGACAAGAGTGAAACTCTGTCTCAAAAAAAAAAAAAAAAAACTTAAAATGTTTTGTTGCTGTAGTGTTCTCACTGATTTCCTTTTATGTGGTGGGATTGTTCCTTTTTACAAAGTCCTTTCCATTCCTTTTAGTGAGGTTTAGTGAGGGCACAGGGATAAATGCACGTGATTCACTTGCCCTTTTTCAGAGAAATTATGTCCTACATCTAGAGAAATCTTGTTTTTAGATGCTTATTTGTAAGGATAATACATTTTGAAAATAATTTATTATATTAGCTATTCAGTAAATGCATTTAGTGTTTTTTCTTTTCTTTTCTTTTTTTTTGCATGTACCAGTTCAAGTTGATTAAATTAACAGATGTTATCCTTTTCTTCAAGAATCTTGGCTCTATTATAGCAGAGATTAAACAAGCATTCAAACAAATATAAAAATTTTAACTGTACAGAATGGATATGTAAATTACCCATTATCAAAACAAAACACAAAGAGGAAAAAAGTGCTCTGAGAAATGATGGTGGAGTGTGCATAATTAAGACTGAACATGCAGGAATATTTTAAAGATATATCATTTAGCAGAGACTTAAACCATTGCTGGAAACTTGCAAGGCCAAGAGTAGGGGCAGTGGATATAGGGGGCATTTCAGGCAGATGAAATCGTGATGGGGGTGGGTGGGTACAGTTTTGTGCATTCAAAGAACTGTGAAGGCCACTGTAGCTACAGTGTATTGTTGGGGTAGGGGTGCCAAGAGGAATATAAGGTTTAAGAGACAGGCAGATCACTGAGGAACTTTTAAGAGCAAGTTCATTTTGAGAAAAACAGTTCCAGGCTTAATATCACTCTGGGTGCTAAGGGTCCAAAACTGGAAATGCAGGCAGCTAGAAGAAATGCTGCTTTAGTGTCCAAGCAAAAGATAATTCTGATTTGGATTAGCCAGTTGGAGATTGGAAGAACAATTTCAAGACATATTTAGACTTGCTTTAAACAGCATTGTTATGTGAGTTGTAGAAAGAGATTGATGCTGGTATGTTTTCACCTTTTGGGGTTTGAGGCATTCACTCAGGGCCTTAGATAGTATCTTTAAATCCATTCCCTTTCCTAGTCTCTACTTTTACGGCAAATAAATCTCCCAAAATAATAAGCACTGGACAGGAACTTTATGCAAGTATATAAGTAGATTAGGTGTGATCAAAGATGAGATTCAGGATATTTATGTATCTTCATCTTTATCTATCTTCATCTTTCTTGCAATCTTGTACTATCAGATTGACACCTGTCTTGTCTTCCCTTTCCTCTTATGTTAAAACTAGATTCTGTTCTTCTGCTGTAGCCCTTACTGAGTTCCTTCTTCTCCCAATGCCATCATAGAATTTGGAGGCACACTTATTTTTAATTAAATGGCATAAACAAACCACATTGTAACCACAGATGAATCTTCCCTTTCCATAGCTCATTCCATACTCATTTAGCATATTAGTCTTTCATTTGGAAACTCTTTGCGGATTATCTTTCTTTTTGTCTCCATCAGTTTATATGCAAATTATGTTTATTACTGAATCATCCCAGATTTTCCATCCCAGGAAAAATGTAGTACTCCAACGAACCCTGAGAAATGAATATGAGAATTACCCTCATTTATCAATGTTCATAACACTAGATTCATCTATTAAGAAATTGAGACAGGGCCAGGACATCTATATAATTACCAAGCTTTCAAAGTTTACAGGGAACTTTTATCTAAACTATGATTTAGAAATAATTAATCTGTTTCCTGAATACCTCCTTCACTTTCTAGTCTGACTTTTACTCATTTTCTCTGCTTTCCTAATCTGTTTTTCAAATTGCCCAGTCATATGTGAGAACTGTATAAGCCATTCAATTTTTATGAAAATTAAATTGTTAAGTCTTTCATATCTATTATAAACAAATCTCTCCCAGAACACAAAAAAGTGAATGTTTGCTTTTATGTTTTCTTTCAGACTGTGAATCAAGGTTGAGACCAAGAAATTATTTCTGAAAAAGGATATTTATGGAATAGAATCATCCTGATGGGAGACAATGGAAACACTGACAAAACACAGCATTGAGTGTTCAAGTTTCAGAGGTGATTGGGAATGTAAAAGCCAGTTTGAGAGAAAACAGGGATCTCAGGAAGGACATTTCAGTGAAATGATATTTACTCCTGAAGACATGCCCACGTTCAGTATCCAGCATCAGAGAATTCATACTGATGAGAAACTCCTTGAATGTAAGGAATGTGGGAAGGATTTTAGTTTTGTATCAGTCCTTATTCGACATCAGCGGATTCATACTGGTGAGAAACCTTATGAATGCAAAGAATGTGGCAAGGCCTTTGGTAGTGGTGCAAACCTTGCTTACCATCAAAGAATTCATACTGGTGAGAAGCCTTTTGAATGTAAAGAATGTGGAAAGGCCTTTGGTAGTGGCTCAAACCTTACTCACCATCAGAGAATTCATACTGGAGAGAAACCCTATGAATGTAAGGAATGTGGGAAAGCCTTCAGTTTTGGATCAGGCCTTATTCGTCATCAGATCATTCACAGTGGTGAAAAGCCTTATGAGTGTAAGGAATGTAGGAAGTCCTTTAGTTTTGAATCAGCCCTTACTCGGCATTACAGAATTCACACAGGTGAGAAACCTTATGAATGTATAGATTGCGGGAAAGCTTTTGGCAGTGGTTCAAACCTTACTCAACATCGGCGGATTCATACTGGTGAGAAACCTTATGAATGCAAAGGATGTGGAATGGCCTTTAGCAGTGGTTCAGCCCTTACTCGGCACCAGAGAATTCATACCGGTGAGAAACCATATATATGTAATGAATGTGGGAAGGCCTTTAGTTTTGGATCAGCCCTTACTCGACATCAAAGAATTCATACTGGCGAGAAACCTTATGTATGTAAGGAATGTGGGAAAGCTTTTAATAGTGGCTCAGATCTCACTCAACATCAGCGAATTCACACTGGTGAGAAACCCTATGAGTGTAAGGAGTGTGAGAAAGCCTTTAGAAGTGGTTCAAAACTTATTCAGCATCAAAGAATGCATACTGGTGAGAAACCTTATGAATGTAAGGAATGTGGGAAGACCTTTAGTAGTGGTTCAGACCTTACTCAACATCACAGAATTCATACTGGTGAGAAACCCTATGAATGTAAGGAATGTGGGAAGGCCTTTGGTAGTGGCTCAAAACTTATCCAACACCAGCTAATCCATACTGGTGAAAGACCCTATGAGTGTAAAGAATGTGGAAAGTCCTTTAGTAGTAGCTCAGCTCTTAATCGGCACCAGAGAATACACACTGGTGAGAAACCCTATGAATGTAGGGAGTGTGGGAAGGCTTTTTGTAGTGGCTCAAGCCTTACTCAGCATCAGAGAATTCATACAGGTGAGAAACCTTATGAATGTAAGAACTGTGGGAAGGCTTATGGGAGGGGTTCAGAGTTTCAGCAACATAAGAAAAGTCATAATGGTATGAAACTCTGTGAATTGGAAACTATAAATTGAAATTATGTGATAAAAGTACTCTAAACATATGACATAAGAAAATTCATAGTGGTGAAAAGCTCTACAAATAGAACTAAGGTACAATTGCCTTACTTATGCTTCACAGGTTAGTCAGTCTAAGAAAATTTATACAGAAAAAAAACCCCTGAATAAAATAAATATTTGAATATCCTTATCTATATTCATTCCTTCATTACTTTCGGAAAATTCATACTTATGAATGTTAAAAATAAAAAAAAAACATTTATTGTATTTTGCCTCTATTTTAAACATTGGAAAACTCATTTCTGGGTTAACCCTGCTATACTTTTTAAATGGTCTTTTTTTTATTATATAGAATTACTGATTCATCTCAAAATTATTTATTGCAAGTCTAAATATATCATTTTTTCTTCTCTGATTATCATCTTTACACCATTTATTCAATAACCTTGTCCATTTTCATATTTTTTTATTGACTATTTGATGGTAAGTTACATTTTTATTCACATTAAGCTTGGATATCAGCTCAGTGTTTATTTTTTAAATTTACATATTTGTATCTATGTCTCCCCCTGTTTATGGTAAATAACTGTTACTTTTAAGTGTCCTTTAATATCTGATGAACGTGTACCTTTTATTTTAGAAGATTGTTTTACTTTCCTTTTATAACATTATACTCTCCATTTTGCGAAACAGCTTTCCCCTCATCATAATGTAGATAAGAAGAAAAAAAAGCATATGGTTACCTGTAATCTTTCCAATCATAGATAATCACTGTCAAACTTTTGGAGCAAATCCTTTAATACTATCTCTCTCATTGTTTTGGAAACAAGGTATGATTATGCTATACTATAACCAGCCCTTAATATTTTTTGTCTGTAAATATGTTACTATTTTATTCACTTTATAGTATTCACCTGTCTTTTTCAAACCCGAATTTTGTCAAATATTAAAAATTTTCCCACTACAAACACTTACCTTGATGGCCCCTTTCAGTGTGTCTGCATTATTTATTTATTGTTCACTTCAAATATAATGTGTCAATATAAAAGATTTTTACATCAGAGATAAAGCTGGCCTTTCCTTTGAGCAGCATTCCTGGCCTCAGTTCCTTTCCAACGTTAACCAATTTATTCTTCCAGATCCTTTTATGTGCATCTATGACATACCTATGGTAATGTGGGTAGAATCAGAATACCTCAGAGCCTTACTGTATGAATTCTATAATTGTGCCTATCACATAATAAGTGCTTAGTGAGTGTTACCTATCACCATTATCTTCTCAAGCTTCATTTTTATTATTTATAGGAAAACTTTTAGCCATGACCCATATCTTTTTTTTTTTTTTTTTTTAAAGACGGGGTTTCACCATGTTGGTCAGGCTGGTCTTGAACTCCCGACCTCAGGTGATCCACCCGCCTTGGCCTCCAAAGTGCTTGGATTACAGGCGTGAGCCACCACACCCGGCCCATGACCCATATCTTAACTCAACAACAAAGATCTCAAAATGGAGAGAGACATTCATTTAAATGAGTGTAGGGAAAGTTTGACTGACACTCATTTCTTGTTGAATAAGAATATTTGCTGCTAGGCACAGTGGCTCACACCTATAATTTCAGCACTTTGGGAGGCCAAGGTGAGTGGATCACTGAGGCCAGGAGCCTAGCCAACATGGTGAAACCTCATCTCTATTAAAAATACAAAAATCAGCCAGGCATGGTGGTATGTGCCTGTAGTCCCAGCTACTTGGGAGGCTCAGGCACAGGGTTTGCCTGAACCTGGGAGGCAGAGGTTACGATGAACCAAGATCATACCACTGAAGTCTAACCTGGGTGACAGAGCAAGACTCTGTCTCAAAAAAGAAAAAAAGAATAATTTGTCCTGCAGAAAAATATAAGACTATTAAGTGTGAGAGACAAATACACTATAAAATTTGTACCAGGGTAGAAATAAAAAGCTATGGCAGTTTTCTCCATTGAAATCCAAATACTAATTCAGTATTCTGCATGATTCTTTGCTTAAAAATAAAATCCAGGCAGGCAAAGTAGCTCCTGCCTGTAATCCCCCCCACTTTGGGAGGCTGAGGCAGGAGCATTGCTGGAAGCCCGGAGTCTGAGACCAGCCTGGGTGACACAGTAAATCCCTGTCTCTACAGAAAATGTTTTAAAAAGGATGAGCCAGGCATGGTGACCTCCAGTTACTCAGGAGGCTGAGGTGGGAGGATCAGTTGAGCCAGGAATTCAAGGCTACAGTGCGCTATTATTGTGCCACTCCACTGCAGCCTGGCCAACAGAATGAGACCCTGTCTCTAAAAATAAATGAGTAAATTAGTTAAAACAAATTATTTTTTAAAATAAATGGTGCTGAGTAGACTATATAACCCATAAGGATCTGTTATATACAGAAGAAATTTTACAGCTCTAAATTCATTCGTTAGAATATTAAAGAAATTGTAAATAAGGAATCCAAGCATATAACCCAATAAAAGAATAACTACAACAAAAACCCTAAGGATAATGGGAGGGAAACATAATTTTAGAAGAAAAAAGCTAGATCAATAGTCACAATCTGCTGTTTTGAAAAAAAAAAATAGTAGCAGTTCTCATAAATAAACATATAGGAACATGAATGCAAAAAAGACATTCCTCTAGAGACTTTATGGATTACAGGTTGAGTGTCCTTAATTTGAAAATTCAAACTCTGAAATGCTCCAAAATCCAATACTTTTTGAACCCAATGAGATGCTCAAAGGAAATTTCAGACTTTTGAATTAAGTATGCTCACCTGGTAAGTATAATGCAAATATTCCCAAAACACTTCTGGTCCCAAGCACTTTGGATAAAGGATACTCAAATTTATATTTATTACTATTGCATGTAATCTTTTAATAATTATTTTGGGCTGGGCACAGTGGCTCACGCCTGTAATCCCACCACTTTGGCAGGCCGAGGTGGGCGGATCACAAGGTCAAAAGATGGAGACCATCCTGGCCAACATGGTGAAACCCCATCTCTACTAAAACTAAAAAAAAAAATTTAGCTGGGCATGGTGGCACATGCCTGTAGTCCCAGCTACTCGGGAGGCTGAGGCAGGAGAATTACTTGAACCCAGGAGGCAGAGGTTGCAGTGAGTGAAGGTCACAACACTGCACTCGAGCCTGGCACCCCGGTGACAGAGCAAGACTCTGTCTCAAAAAAAAACTATTTTGAATATTAAAATGAACGTTTTAAAAAAGGCTTTTAATCACCAGAACTGACTGCAAGTGGCATAGAAATGGGTATTATATAAGGGATATAAAGCAAAAACTGTATTTATATTGGCTGGGGAAAACCCCTGTGGCAAAAGTCTCTCTTAAAGATACGGGTTGATGATTTGGAGTTTTTAAATTAAATCCTGTTTATCAATCTTTTTCTATACAGTTAGAACTTTGAGTCTCAAATGCATGAAGATATTCTCTTTCTTCCCCTAGAAGCTTTATTTCACCTCTCACATCTCAACTTTTTGTGTACAGTATGAGGTTTAGCAGGTCAAGTTTAATTGCTGATACTCCTACAGATATCCAAGTTAATCCAGCATTATTTATTGAAAAGTAAATTCTTTCCCCCAGATTATATTCCATTTCTACACGCCTCTTGTCACCTTTCCTGATATCATCCTGAACCTAACCATGGCTATATGTTACTTAGATGTTTATAACTTCCTAATTTGTCTCTCTGTTTTTGTAGCCTTCAGGGCATTCACAACAGCATAGCCACAGTGATTCAGATGATATCACTTCTATGTTCAGTTTCTGGAAAATTTGAGCAAAAAATAAAGTAGCATCGGATTATAACCCAAAGTATAAAATAAACGTCCATGCATTCATACTAATATATTACTATATTATCAGATAAATAACTAAATAAATGGAGAAGAGACAAATCTCCAGTGCAGAATTCCAAATAATTTATGTAGATATTCTGCCTTCAGGGAAGTGGAGCATAAACCCCCCACTCCTTAAGTACGTGCTGTGAATAGTGACTTCCAAAGAGTACTGTATGGGAAAAGGGGAAAAGAGTAACTTTACACTGGAGAAACTTGACAAACACTCCCTCACTCAGGTGATCAAGACCAACAAAAATAGTAATCAGGTTAATAGTATGAATCCTTGATATCTATGAGGAAAATGTCACTTTACCTCTGTAAATCCTCATGTAATCATGAGAAAAACATGGACGTGGTGATGACCACCTGTAGTCTCAACGACTCAGGAGACTGAGGCCGGAGATTCACTTGAACCCAGGAGGTGGAGGTTGCAGTGAGCCGAGACTGTGCCCTTGCACTCCAGCCTGAGTAAGAAGAGCAAAACTCCATCTCAAAAAATAAAAAAAGAGGAAGAAACTGTCACAGCTAACAGTAACCTAAGGAGAAATGATGACTAACTGGAATGTGCTCTCCTGCTTAGAATGCTGGAACAGAAAAAGGAAGAAAAGCTTAAAACCTAAGAACAGCTAGAATAAAGTGTAAGCTTTAGCTAATAGTAATATACTTGTTCATTAATTGTAACAAATGTATCATACAATGTAAGATGGTTTTAGTAGTAGAGGAAACTAGGTGTAGGGTATATGGGAATTTTCTGGATTACTTTTCTAACTATTCTGTAAATCTAAAACTGTTCTAAAATAAATTGTATATTTTAAAATAGAATGAAGTTGAGTATTCAAATTATTTCTGAGTAGTCATTCCTGTGTATCCACAGAGCCGGGTTTATCATGATTTGAGTAATGGTATTACATGCAGTCATTTACTTAGATCCATGTTTTAAGACAGGAACACACATAGAGCCCAGACCACTGTTTCCTGATATGTTAGGCTAAAACTCAGATTTGAGACTCAGAATCATTTTGGTCCTCTTCAACATTTTCCTCCATCTAATTGCACAACTCTACTTGTTGGGTCTCCTGAACTCTAGAGCCAATAACAGTGATCCTAAAGTAATTCTCATGATTTTGTCTAAGGAACAATTTAAATTCTCGGATGACTCTAAATCTGCAGAAATATTAATAGAGAAAAAGTAATAGGGTTATGTGTATAGGAAAAACTGTAAATTTTACTACATGTAAAAAAGATTTCTGCTTATTAAAAAATCAAAAGAGGCCAAAAGATTAGGAAAAGTTACTGAAACAACACATGACGAACACTAACCTTAATATGTAATATATAAAGAAATACATTTCTTAAATATATAAAGAAATTTGTAATCAGTAAAGATGATCAACAACGTGGAGAAACAGAAGCGTTTATAGTAGCATAAACATGCCTTTTAAACATTTGAACAAATGATCAGTTTCTCTTATAACACAGAAATGGAAATGAAATTATAATGAAAATTGTTCTCCTGTCTTGTTTGAACAAGTTTGATAAAACATTTATTAGTATCCATATTCCTAGAAAGATGTTTCCTGTTCTATCTCCCAACACATACAGTGTTACTACCACAATACAGTGTGAAAGCATCAAGGCAAAAATCCTTAATCTCTTTGCCCTGAAGACATCTGTCTCTGCAATACCCAGTACTCACAGGTCATTCCTCAACCCAGGGCTCTAACTGCAATAAAATTTATATACCCATTTTCTGTTCCCACCTACCAGACCAAATTCTTGTGTTCTACTCTACTCTGTACTCTGAAATCCATAGTAATTTGTGAGCATAATGCCCTCACCTTTTAAGGAAGCATTCTTAATTTGTCTTTTATTGTTTAGCTTCTAAGTTTTAGAATATATTAGACAAAATAGTGCTAGCAGGCTATTATGAGTTGAACTGTGTCCCCTAAAAGGAGATGCTGAAGTCCTAAGCCCTGGTACCAGTAAATGTGACCTTACTTGGAAATACAGTCTTGAGAGATGTAATCAAGTTAAGATGAGGTCACCAGGTAACCCCAATCTAATCTGACTGGTGTCCAAATAAGAGACATACACAGAGATACACAGGGAGAATGCAATGTGAAAATAGAAGCAGAGATCAGAATGAGGTATGTAAAAGCCAAGGAATGCCAAGGACTGCCAGCTGTTAACAGGTTAGAAGAAAGGCATACAATGGTTAGGAGAAAGGCATAGAACAGATCCTCACCAGAGTCCTTCATAAGGAACCAAAACTGTCAGCACCCTTGATTTTAGATTCCCAGGCTCCAAACTGTAAGAGAATAAATTTCTCTTGTTTTAAGCCACCAAGTTTTTGGTACTTGGTACTTTGTTATGGTATCCTTTAAAAACTAATACATAGGATAAACTTTGATAATGTATACCCTAACTTGTTCTCATTACCTGTTTTAAAAAATTTTATTATAAAGGTTAACAAAAGGGTCTTTAGTTTCTATCATTCAACCAGTATGAATTCCTTCATGGCGAATGAGGTCGGAGCGACTACCAAAAGCTTTTCCACATTCCTTACAGTCATAGGGTTTCTCACCAGTGTGAATTCTCTGATGTCTAGTAAGGTTTGAGCCTTTATTAAAGGCCTTCCCACATTTATTACATTCATATGGTTTTTCATCTGTATGGATTCTCTGATGTTGAATAAGTTCTGAGCTCTGAATAAAGGCCTTTCTACATTCTTCACATTCATAGAGCTTCTTACCAGCATGAATTCTGTGATGGTTAATAAGTGTTGAGGCACTATTAAAGGCCTTCCCACACTGCTTACATTCATAAGGTTTCTCACCAGTATGCATTCTCCAATGCTGAATAAGCCTTGAGTGTTGAGTAAAGGCTTTCCCACATTCTTTACATTCATAAGGCTTCTCACCAGTATGAATTCTTAGATGTAGAAAAAGGTGTGAACTTTTAGTAAAGGCTTTTCCACATACTTTACATTCATAGGGTTTCTCACCAGTGTGAATTCTCTGATGATCCTTAAGGTTTGAGCAATAATTAAAAGCTTTTCCACATTCCTTACATTCATAGGGTTTCTCACCAGTGTGAATCCTCTGATGTTGAGAAAAATACGAACTACAACTAAAAGCCTTGCCACATTCCTTACATTCATAGGGTTTTTTACTGGTGTGAATCCTCTCATGTCGGGTAACGAGTGAGCCATAACTAAAGGACTTCCCAAACTCCTTATATTCATAGGGTTTTTCACCCGAATGAATTCTCTGATGTTGAATAAATTGTGAGTTCTGATTAAAGGTCTTTCCACATATCTTACATTCCCATTGTTTCTCTTCACTCATAGTTTTTTGAGGTGGAGTAAGAAATGTGGGCTGAATGAAAGTAGTCATGTCTTCATGGGTAAGTATTACTTGACTGAAATGTCTCTGCTTTAGAGATAGTATCTTGGTCTCACACATTGATTCCACATCTGAAAGAAAATAAAAAGGCAAATAAATTTTCCTATTCTGGGCAAGTTAAAACTTCTAAAAAAGAAATGGGAGGATTAAACTGAAAAGAATATCTGGGAAATTAACACACTTCGTTTTCAAAGGTGGCTAGGCCATCTGTAAAATTGACAAGAAAAGCACAGACATTAGGAGAGGTAATAGAAGAAGCTAAGGATGTGGATTCAGGAAGTAGATGGCCTCTATGAGCCTTAAATGTTGTCTGAACCAGAGTCACCTTAACCCTTGGTGAATACACACTGTTCTGCATCATCCTCCATATTATAGAGATTCTAATTTCTTTTTTAATTTTTCTTTGCCTGCAGGTGCTGCCTGAGACCCAGCTTTGTGTCTCCTCCTCATACAGCTTGTGGAGCTCCGACTGCAAGGCCATCAGCATGGCCACGCTGGGGTTCAGCTGGAGGGTAATGGAGGAGACAGGCCAGCAGGATGCTGCCTCTGCTCCAGGGCAGAGAGATTATAATTATATATACATGCGTATAAATATATACTCACATACACAGAGCATAATACTGTTATGTTTTGCAATTTGTAGAATTGTCAGACCTACATAAAAGGGCTATTAAGAATAATAAATGTGTTGATAGGTTTAAATGGTGGGGGAGGGTGGAGTTCAGTGACTGCGCAAGGGTATACTGGCAAATCGCTAGCCTCCAACAAATCTAGTATGCTGAACACAACTGGTGGGGAGAGTAGACAGATAATTCTCTTCTGTGCATACAGGATGATATGGGTTAGGGACTCACTGAAAATAATTTGCACTGCAATTCTGTGATGTTGACCTCGGGAGAAAGAAATGAATCACCTAAGTCATGGCAGTGACTGAGAAGAAAGGTGGCTCAAGTTTGAGACAGAAGAGAGTTAAGACAGGATGAAATGAACTCTATGAGAAGGAAGGAACTCCATGTCAACATATGAACAGTAAGCTCCAGTTCTGTGCTTTACAGCAATTAACCTCTGAGCCCTCTTTTCCTTGTTTGTTAAAATGGGAATGACACTTAACTCATGATTGCTAAAAAGATAAGGAATGAGCTAGGCTATTATTCAACACTCAAGGCTTATTCAGCATCAGACAAGGCATACTGGTGAGAAACCTTAAGTATGTAAATAATCTAATATAAAGTAAGCACTCAGTATTGGTAGCTATTATTATGAAAGAATGTCATAGCAAAAACAGAGATAATGGGCAAATGAAATGGCTTGAAGATGTCAAAATAAAGCCAGCCAGACTATCTTAAGTCCTCCCTCCACACAATCATTGGACAAACTTAGTCTGGGTGCATCCCTAGAAATCTCTTGACGTTGTCTTCATTTAATTATTGTATTGAATCCCCTCTTTCCTAGACCACTGTAGGCTTCTCCTAATGGTCTCTGCAATATGTTCCAGCACCCTCTAATCCATTCAGCACGTGGTGTGGTATTTGGTCTCTAAACTGAAAATCTAAACTCCTTGGTAATTACCAAGAAGACTCCAATAATGAGGCTCTTGCCTACCTCTCCAACCTTGTGCTATACTCCACTTCCACTTGCTCAAGAAGCCCTAGTCCTTCAAGCACATCAAGTTCTCCCTGCCTTTGAGGGCCTTTCCACATGGATATCCCCTTTACCTGGCATACCCCCATCCTATCACCATTGTTGGCCCTGCTAATTGCTGCTAATCATTTGAGCCTCTGCTCAAACAGCGTATCTCTAGAAGGCCATAATTGATCTTCAGTCTAAATTATGGTCTTCCTGTTATTAGGCCTCAGATCTTTCTATTTCTTATTAATGGCACTTATTATTTATAATATTATATAATCTGCACAGATCCAATGAAATCAAGAAATGTTGGATACTTTCACTAATACATACTCACCTCCTGGCAAACTACCTAAAGAATTACTGAGGCAATAAATGAATTTAGATTTATTGTTCTCAAGAATACATTTTTAGCATGGGGTTTCAAGATGGATGACTAGAGGCACCCAGCATTTACCTCCTCCACGAAGAAGGACCAAAACAGCGAGTAGATAATCACACACCAAACTGAGCATCTATGACAGAACACTGGAATTCAGCAGGGAAGTAACAGGGAACCTCTGAGGCGCAAAGAGGGAAGCAAAACAGCTGGCCTTATCAGGATCAGCTTGGATCCAAGAGTGTAGGGGAAAGGTAAGGGAGACCATATTCCCACTGTGGACTCCTGTAATCCTAGCCATAAAACAGCCCCTCAGCCCTCATGGGCCCTAAGACTAGTAAAGGGAGCTACCCAGTATCTACACATCACTGTTCTAGATAGGGAGTTCATGCTGGGTCCCTCCCACAAACCCAAGCAACTGCAGCACAGTGCCATTTTGGGATCCCGGACCCTAACAGACTACATCCTCCCCTGGGACCCAACAGTTCCTCCATCTCTACATCCATTGAGCTCTCCTGGCTTCCCCCCATGTCCACGTAGAGGGCTAAAGCACTGCAATGGTGGCTGGAACCATCGGTGTGGCTAGGTCCCCCAGTACTCCAGTCCAGCACTCAGAGTCCAACACCCTGGGGAATGAGCAGTACAGCAGTCAGACGCTGCTCTTGGGGCAGAGGGAGCTGAAGTGTATGCTCCCCAGAGCCTGAGAGCCACCTGCCTGGGGCCACTGCCACTGACAGGAATACCACTGCTCCCAGGCAGCTGGGTCCCTATGCATCTGCAAGTGCCTTCAGGGGCCCTTAAGACTAGTGCTGGTCAGCATCAAAGGGCCTGACATCAAGCCTACCTGGCCCACCAAAGCTGCTGCCTTAGCACATCATCTGAGGGTCTGGGAATGGACCCACCTTGCCGGCTGTTGCTGGTGCCCACATGCACCATGCCCACAATGAGGAAAGACAGAGCCAGTCTGTGACCAGGGCCTGAGCATGCCATCTGGGGGCATGGGAATTAATCCACCCTACCCACCACAGCTTGAATCCATGTGCACCACTGGCAGGGTGAGAAGACTGGGTTGCCATGCCTGATGCTGCCCCTGCCACTGCTGTATGCAATGTCCAGGAGTGTGGGGGATGAATTCACTCCTCACACTGCCACCAATGCCTGCACATATCTTCTGAGGGTCTAAGTATGGGCTCATTTAACCTGCCAGTGCCCATGATCTATTGTTTGGGAGCCCAGAGATTGACTCGGCCCATCCACCATCACTAGCATCCATGCTCCCCTGCCAGCAACCTGAAGACAGGCTGTCCCAGCCTGCTGCCACCACCAATGCAAGCACCAAAATGTACACACCACCTAGAGGAACAAGGACTAGCCCATCCAGACTGCCGTTACCACTGCTGGTAACTGCATATGTTGCTTCAAAGCCCAAAGAGTTGGTCAACTACTGCTTCTGTCATAATCAATGCCATACATGCTAACAAGGAGCCCAAGGACCTGCCCACCTTCCTGGCCCACTGCTACTACTGCCAGCACCTGAGCAAGCAACCTGGAGGCCCAGAGATCAACCTGCATGGAGCAGCTACCACCAGTGCCTTAATACACCACCTGAGGCCCCATGAACCAGTATGCTCAGGCCATCACCAACACCACTGGCGCCTATGGACCAGCCCAGCTGGTGTACCTATCCCAGAAAAGCCTCATCACAGCTTCTACTAACAACCAAACCCTAAGCCACTGAGGAACTCATAGATAATGCTGACATTCATTACAGCCAAAGAAATCATATGGAGATTATACCACTGCACCCACCTAGAACAAAGCCAAAGCAACCTACCCAACCACCACTATAAATACATCTACAGGAAAAATGTTTTCCTTACGAAATCAAATCCATAAAATTGGAAAAAATGACCATAACAAAAAATACACAGATATCAATGTTAGGATAAAAGAAACATGAAAAAGCATAGACATGACATCTCCAAAGTAACACAATAATGCTCCAGCAACAGATTCCAACAAACAAGAAATCTGTCAAGTTCCTGAAAAAGAATTCAAAATAATGATATTAAAGAAACTCAGTGGGACACAATAGAACATGGATAAATACCAAAAGAATCAGAAAAAAACAATTCATGATTTGAATGAGAAATTCAGCAGATAGATGTCATGAAAAAGAACCAAACAGAAGTCCTAAAACTGAAGAATTTCAATGAATGAAATAAAAAACAATTGACAGCTTCAACAACAGACTAGATCAAGCAGAGGAAAGAATTTCTGAACTTGAAGATAGGTGTTTTGAAAGAACCCAGGAAGTCAAAAGTAAAAATTAATAAGGAATTTTTAAAACTGAAGAAAGCTTAGGTGACATATGGGACATCGTAAAGTAACAAAGTATGCAAATTTTGGGTGTTCTAGGAGGAGAAGAGATGGGCAAAGGCATAAAAACCTATTTAACAAAATAATAACTGAAAACTTTCCAAGTCTTGTAAGCAATATAGACATCCTGATGCAGGAGGCTCAATGATGCCCAAATAGATTCAATCCAAAAAGGTCTTCCAAGGCCCATGACACTCAAACTGTCAAAAGTCAAAGACAAAGAGAGAATTCTTAAAAACGCAAGAGAAAGGCGTCAAGTCATATGTAAGGGAACCCTCATCAGACTAGTAGCAGATACCTTGGCAGAAACCTTCCATGCCAGAAAAGAATGGAACGATACATTCAAAATGCTGAAAGAAAAAACACTGTTAGTCAAGAATAGTATACCTAGCAAAGCCATCATTCAAAAATGAAGGAGAAACAGTTTTTCCCAGAGAAGCAAAAACAGAAAATTTATCACAACTAAGGCAGCCCTATCAAAAATGGTAAAGGCTGTCCTACATCTGGAAGTGAACGAATATCTACCATCATTAAACAAATGAAAATAAGAAGCTCACTGGTAGAGCAGATATACAAAATGGAAACAGAAAGGACTCAAGTATAACCATTACATAAAGCCACCAAACCAAATGATCAGAGAAAAGAAAAAGGTTATATAAAACAACCATAAAAAATTAACAGAATAGGAATAAATCCTCACCTATTAATAACCTTGAATGTAAACAGTCAAATTCCCCACTTAAAAGATACAGTCTGGTTGAATGGATAAAATAAATATGACCCACCTGCATACTGGCTGTGAGAAACTTTATAAAATCACAGACTGAAAGTGAAGGGATGAAAAAAAATACTGCACACAAACAGAAACCAAAAGCAAGTAAGAGTAACTATACTTAAATAAAACAGACGTTAAGTAAAAAAACTGCAAAGAGACAAAGAAGGTCATTATATAATGATAAAGGGATCAATTCAGCAAGAAGAAATAAAGTTCTTAATATATAGGTACCCAACGCTGCAGCACCCAGATATATAAGCAAATATTATTAGATCTAAAAAACGAGATAGGGCTGGTCACAGTGGCTCATGCCTGTAATCCCAATACTTTGGGAGGCTGAGGCAGGCAGATCATTTGAGCTCAGGAGTTCAAGACCAGCCTTGCCAATATGGTGAAACCCCATCTGTAATAAAAATACAAAAATTAGCCAGATGTGGTGGCACACTTGTAATCCCAGCAACTCAGGAGGCTGAGGCAGGAGAATTGCTTGAACCGGAGAGGCAGAGGTTGTAGTGAGCCAGTGTTGCACCACTGCACTCCAGCCTGGGCAACAGAATAAGACTCTGTGTCAAAAAAAAAAAAAAAAAAGATAGACTCCCATAAAAAAATAGTAGGGGACCTCAACATCCCACTCTCAGTATTAGACAGTTCATCTAGACAGAAAATCAACAGCATTGGATTTAAACTGGACATTAGACCAAATGGACCTACCAGACACTAACTGAACATTTTATCCAATAGCTGCAGAATACACATTGTTCCCATCAGCAAATGGAACATCCTCCAGGAAGAGATCATATGTTAGGCCATAAGACAAGTCACAACTAATTTTTAAAAATCAAAATCATACCAAGTATCTTCTCAGACTACATTAGAATAAAACTAGAAATCAATAACAAAAACTTTGTAAACCACACAAATACATGGAAATTAAACAACATGCTTGCTCATGAATGCCCACTAGGTCAATTAAGAAATTAAAGATCATCAAAGACTATCATGAGCAACCATATGCTAACAAATCAGATAATCTAGAGGAAACAGAAAAATTCCTGGATACATAAACCTACCAAAATTGAACCAGGGAGAAACAGAGCAGTAGAACCTGAGCAGACCAATAACGAATAATGAGATTGAAGCAGTAATAAAATGTCTCCCAACAAAGAAAAGCCCAAGACTAAATGGCTTTACTGTTGAATCCTACCAAAATTACAAAGAACTAACCTCAATTTTTCTCAAACTATTCCAAAAAGTAGAAGAGGAGTGAATTCTTCCTAATCCATTCTACAAGGCCAGCATTACCCTAATACCAAAACCAGAGAGGGACACAACAACAAAAAAAACTACAGGTCAATACCCCTCATGAAAATAGACACAAAACCCCTCAATGAAACACTAGCAAATGAAACCCTATAATACAACCAAAAGATAATGTATCACAATTAAGTCAGATTTTTCCTTAAAGTGCAAGGATGGTTCAACATAAGCAAATCAATAAACAGGATGCATCATATCAACACGATGAGGGACAAAAACTATATGATCAGCTCAATAGATGCAGAGAAAGCATCTGATAAAGTTCAACATCTCTTCATTATAAAAACCTTTCAAAAATTAGGAATTACAAAACATACCTTAACATTAATAAAGGCCATATATGACAAATCTACAGCTAACACCTTAGTGAATGGGAAAAAGCTGAAAGCCTTTCCTCTAAGAACTGGAAGAAGACAAAGAAGCACAAATTCACCACTATTATTCAATAGAGTGCTAGAAGTTGTATCCAGAGCAACCAGGCAAGAGAAAGAAATATAAGGCATCTGGATTGGATAACAGAAAGTCAAACTCTCCCTTTACAGATGACATGATCTTACATATATATAAAAACCTAAAGATGCAACCAAAAATTCTTGGAACTGATCAATGAAATCAGTAAAGTTGCAAGATACAAAATCAATATACAAATATAAGTAGTAGGCTGGGCACAGTGGCTCACGCCTATAATCCCAGCAGTTTGGGAGGCCAAGATGGGTGGATCACTTCAGGTCATGAGTTTGAGAGCAGCCTGGCCAATATGCTGAAACCTTGTCTTGACTAAAAATACAAAAATTGGCTGGGTGTGGTGGCACGCTCCTGTGGTTCCACATACTCAGGAGGCTGAGACAAGAGAACTGCTTGAACCCAAGAGGCAGAGACTGCAGTGAGCCAAGATTGTGCCATTGCACTCCAGTCTGGGCGACAGAGTGAAACTCTGTCTCAAAAAAAAAAAAGTATTTCTGTATGTCCACAATGAATTTGCTGAAAATTAAATCAAGAAAACAATCCCATTTATTAATATAATAGTTATAAGAACAACCTTGAAGCAAATTTAACTATGAAGTGAAAGACCTCTACAACAAAACTGCAAAACACAGTCTAAAGAAATTGAAGACAACATAAACAAATAAAAAGATATTTGCATGCTCATGCAGTGGAAGAACTATTGTTAAAATGAACATACTTTCCAAAGCAATCTACAGATTCAATGTGATCTACAGATTCAATACCAACCCTACTGAAATACCAGTCAGTTTTTACTTAAACAGGAAAAAAACCCAAAATTTGTAGGGAACCACAAAAGATCCCAAATAGCCAATGCAATCTGTAGCAAAAGAACAAAAGTGGAAGAATCAAACTTTGAAATATACCACAAAGCTGTAGTAACCAAAACAGCATGGTACTGTCATAAAAACAGACTTATAGACCAATGGAACAGAAGAGAGAACCCACAAATAAATCCATGTATTTATAGTCAACTGATGGTTGACAAAGGTGCCAAGAACAGACATTAGGAAAAGGACACCCTGTTCAATAAATGGTGCTGGAAAAACTGGATATCCATATACAGAAGAATGAAACTAGACTGTATCTCTCACCATATAAAAAAATAAACTCAAAATGAATTAAAGACTTAACTATAAGACCCAAAACTATAAAACAGCTAGAGGAAAATATAGGGGAAACACTTCAGAAGAATAGGCAAATATATTTTAGTCAAGACCTCAAAGACATTTTCAATAAGGGGCATGTGCCCATAATCCCAGCCACTCAGAAGGTTGAGGCAAGAGAATTGCTTGAACCCAGGAGGCAGAGGTTGCAGTGAGCCAAGATTGTGCCACTGCACTGCAGCCTGAGCAACAGAGGGAGACTCTGTCTCAAAGAAAGAAAAAAAAAAGGATAACAAGTGTTAGCAAATGATGTGGGGAAACTGGAACCATCATACACTGCTGGTGGGCACGTAAAATGGTGTAGCCATTTTGGAAAACAGTCTAGCAGTTCCTCAAATGGCCAAACACAGAGTTACAATATGACCCAGCAATTCTACTCCTAGGTAGAAACCTGAAAGTACAGAAAGCTTATGTCCACACAAAAACTTATACACATAAGTTCATTCAACATTATTCAAAATAGCTCAAAAGAAGAAACTCAAATGTCCATCAACTGATCAACTGATAAATAGAATGTGGTATATCCATAAAATGGAATCATATTTGGCAATAAAAAGGAATGAAATACTGATACATGCAACAACATGGATGAACCTTGAAAAGCATTATGCTATGAAACAGGAAGTTGCAAAAGACCACATATTGTATAATTCCATTTATATGAAATGTCCGGAATAGGCAAATCCATAGAGAGAGAAAATCAACTCATGGTTGTCTGGGGCTGGAGAGGGGTAGGAGCAACAGCTAGAGAGTACAGGGGTTTTTCTGAGGTGATAAAAATGTTCTGAAATTGATTATGGTGATGGTTATACCACTATATGATTATATTAAAAGTCACTGAATTGTACATTTTATATATATGGTATGTGAATTATACCTTAATAAAGCTGAAACCCCCCCAAAAAAATTAAAGAAGTGCTACTCTGGTTCATAGAGAGCAGGGGTTGGGCAGCTTTTTTGTAAAGACTAAGATAGTAAATATTTTCAATGTTGTGGACTATTCAACTGTGTGACTAGTGAAAAGATAGTCACAGAAAACTTCCAATAGTTTGAATGTGCTAGCCTTAAAAAGTAAATAAGTACGTCCCCCACAAAAAAACCCACAACCTAACAAGAACTGCTAGCTCAAAATCAGAAATTTTTAAAAAGATTGGCTTAATAATTCTGGTTTACAAATAGCTATATTATCTTCCTCCTGATTTTATCAGTGCAAAATGTAAATTTTAAGATTATAAAAACTAGGCCAGGTGCTGTGGCTCATGCCTGTAATCCCAGCAATTTGGAAGGCCAAGGCAGGTGGATTACTTGAGCTCAGGAGTACAAGACCAGCCTGGGCAACATGGCAAAAACCCCGTTTCTACAAAAATTGCAAAAATTAGCCAGTCATGGTGCTGTGCACCTGTAGTCCCAGCTATTAGGGAGGCTGGGGTAAAGGACTGCGTGAGCCTAGGAGAGGGTGAGAGGATTGCTTGAGCCTGGGAGAGGGGGTTTGGAAGGAGGCTGCAGTGAGCCAAGATGCACCACTGCACTCCGGCCAACAGAGTCAGACTCTGTCTCAAAAAAAAAAAAATTATAAAAACAATACAATTATGTGTTAAACCAAATCAAATTATAGTTCTTTCAAACTTTTTGATATCAAAGTAACTGTGTTGGGCCTGGCGCGGTGGTTCACGCCTGTAATCCCAGCATGTTGGAAGGCTGAGGCAGGCAGATCACTAGAGTTCAGGAGTTAGACCACCCTGGGCAACATGGTGAAACCCCATCTCTACAAAAAATACAAAAATTAGCCGGGCACGGTGGTGCATGCCTGTAGTTGCAGCTACTCACAAGCCTGGGACAGAAGACTCTCTTGAACCTGGAGTCGGAGGTTGCAGTGAGCCGAGATCATGCCACTGCACTCCAGCCTGAGTAACAGAGCGAGAGCGAGACTCCATCTCAAAAAAAAAAAACAAAACACCTAAGTAAGTGTGTTACTCTGCAGTGAGTCAGCTTAAATATAATAGACAAGATTCTTAGTTAACTTAATTAACTTAGTTGTCTTAGTTAACTTTAAGACAATGGACATTAAGAAAAATTAATAGATAATCCTTGGAAATTTAGATGATTTCTAACATAAGGTATTAAAACATTGATTCCCAACAATAGTTTTAACATATATGCCATTATAATATGTATGTCTTATTTCTTATGTTAGAGGATGGCTATACCTTTGGGTAATGTAAATAAACACGTGATTTTTTGTTTTTGGAGGGGCATTTTTGTCCTTTTTATAAGTGCTTATAAGGGACGTGGGTGGCTATTGGGGGAATTATATCACATGAACTCAGGAGATTTACTAGTCTGTTAAAATGTTTATATATCACAGTTCTCAATTTCCTACCTCCCACATTATTCTGTGATTAAAAATTATAATCTGAGTAGTTGAGACTATCTGGGAATAATCATAACAGAAATGCAATAGATATGCTTTTGTTACCAAGGAAATCATAGGCCAGGCACAGTGGCTCACGCCTGTAATCCCAGCACTTTGGGAGGCCAAACTTTGTAGATCACCTGAGGTCAGGAATTCGAGATCAGCCTGGCCAACATAGTGAAACCCTGTCTCTACTAAAAATACAAAAATTAGCCAGATGTGATGGTGCATGCCTGTAGTCCCAGCTACTTAGGAGGCTGAGGCTGGAGAATCGCTTGAACCCAGGAGGCAGAGGGTGCAGTGAGCTGAGACTGCACCACTGCACTCCAGCCTGGGCAACAAATGTGAAACTCCATCTTGAAAATAATAATAATAATAGTTTTGTCTTAAAAAAAACTAGTTGTTTCAAAATGTAAAACTGATATATATAAAAGACATCTCAGTTTCGATGGGTTTATTTTCAATTCACTATTTGAACAGTATATATTCTTATGTAAAAACACTCCTAAGTGACTATTATTAAGCAAAAATGTCAAAATAGGAAGTACAAACTGCAACACAAATGAAAGCAATGCGTAACATAAATGGGGATGCACATTAGGTAGGTAACAGGAAAGTTATAACAATATTTGTGTAATCAAGATATAAACTATGAATATTGCTATAGTCAAGATATATACGGTGATTATCAGAGACCTGCCCTGAACTATCAGAACAAGACATCAAGAAATACTTTTACATTTTGATGTATCACAAAATGACAAACCTACTATTAAAAATTTGAAGGTATGTATCAGAATGAAAGTAAGAGTTGGAAATGTATTGTCTTTAATGAAACAGTCTGGGGCAGTCAGGGTAGGAATGTATAATGAAAAAGCAGGCTGCTGTCTTTCTCTTTTTTGAGATGGAGTCTCGCTCTGTTGCCCAGGCTGGAGTGCAGTTGCATGATCTCGGCTCACTACAACTTCCACCTCCTGGGTTCAAGCGATTCTCCTGCCTCCGCCTCCCAAGTAGCTGGGACTATGGGTACCTGCCACTATGCCCGATTAATTTTTGTATTTTTAGTTGAGATGGGGTTTTACCATGTTGGGCAGGCTAGTCTTGAACTCCTGACCTCAAGTGATCCGCCCTCCTCGACCTCCCAAAGTGCTGGGATTACAGGTGTGAGCCACCACGCCTGGCCTGGGCTGCTGTTTTTCAATATAAGCTTTATAACACTATGATTTTAAACACACAAATACTGCTATATTCAGGATATATATGGTGATTATCAGAAACCAGCCCTTAACTATCAGAACAAGACATCAGGAAATACTTTTACAATTTGAGGTATCACAAAATGACAAAACATACTATTCAAAATTTAAGTAGGTAACAGGACATACAAATTTCATTTGTATTGTAGTTTGTACTATTTTGATATCTTTTGATAACACTGATTCCAAAATATATTACTTTAATGAAAATTAATTATTTTAAAATGAAAAAGGAATAAACAGAGACCACCTTTCAAGCAGAAAGGTACAAGGTTAAGGTAAGATTAAGAAGGGGGCGAATTAGCAAGCTGGTAGGGAGGAAAAGTGGTAGGAGAGACAGAAATAAAATACATAAAGGCAGCTAAGATCAATTGATAGCTGGGAAAAAGTGAAGATTCATAAACTCCTGCCTAGGTTCCTAGAGCTTCGTTAAATCTAGAATTATTTCTCAAGGGAGGCATGGATCTTCTATTTCCAACGCTAACTCCATAGGTAACAACATCTACTTCTAGGGCTCCAACCATTAACTTCTACTTGGATCAATTTCTACTCCGCATTTTTGACTGTTTTACAACTTTCTTCTGAGCTTCCTATTTGATCTTCTCATTGATGAATCTACTCTGTACAAACTATTTACAGCAATGTCCCAGCTCCTACATTAGATGACAAGTTTCTTAATAAGCCTACATATTTTATAAACTGTACAGCACCTAGCAGACTACTGTACAAAATTAAGAGTCAAACATTTTTACAAGACTTGTTATTTAAAAATCTTAATTCTCCATAAACTAATAGTAATATTCTAATGAAAAATATAACTTGGTTTTGATTAAGTTTGAAATAACTCTATATAAGCTAATTCTAATTTTTTTTTTTTAAGACCAAGTTTCACTCTTGTCCCCCAGGCTGGAGTGTGGGTAACACCCCCTATGGGCAGCAAGGAAGAACTGTCCAGACCCCAGGCACAATTAGTACCTGAAGAATATCTTAGTTTATAGTGTTATTACTCAGCTATTTCCTTTATATAATCCTTTATATATAACCATATATTAGTTTATAGAATTAGTGCCTGAAGTACAACTTATTGCTTACATATATCTAGCTTATATAATCATACTTAATACTTAATATCTAGCATACTTAGTTCTATATAATCTTTCTGTATAATCATATAGGTATTGTAGTCAGAGCTATACTGACACATTTAGTGCTGATTTATAGAATCCTTCCATATAACCAATATAGTAGTTTGTAGTAGGAGGAATGCCTACAGCAGTCACAGAACAGAGGCAGTACATGGGAAAACAGCCAGACCAGGACAAGAACCAAAGACCCAGGCGGTGGTGTCCCTGCCTGAAAGGGTGTAAGCTGTATGGCAGGCTTGGAGCAAGACCCTCTCCTCCTGATAAAGGAGCCGTAGTACTTTGCATTCAATTCCTGTGGAAAGTAGGCCTCAGGCCTGAGATCCTGGAAATAACTGAGGGAGAAGAACCGCTCTGGCGTGACTAGTCAAGGCGGCTGTACACCCTGTCAGTCTTTTCTCACTTCTGTGCTAGCTCAAATCATCCTCCCATAAATATCTTAAGAGAAGAGCATAAGTCTGTCAGCTCCCCACTGCATTGGCTTATAGCATCCTTCTATTAGAAATCCTTTGACGTCGCCAGCCCCCAGATAAGTGTTGCACACGACACCTGTTGCACACAGCCCACCTCCTAGTCTTGGTGACCTAATGGGGGTGGACCCCTTTTCTATACACGACCCTCTACTACCACGCATGGCACAGCCCCCTACTGCGCACGGCCCACCTCTCTGCCCAGGTGACAAAATGGGGTGGTCCCCTCGCTTGTAACTCACGTCATTATGTATGCCCTATTACTAAGCCTATAGATGATGACCTCACTCACAACCCTACCCCCTGCTTTTACCTAATAAATACAGATGCTTCTGGGCATTTGGGGCTCTCGCTGATCTCCATTCACAGGTTGCATGGCCCCCCGAGTCCAGCTGCTCTTCACCAGTTCTTCAGTGTCCTGTCTCTTTACTTCTCGGATCCTGCACCTCAGCAGAGCATAAGGGACACCCCACGACCCTGTGGGGCCCAACAGCCCTACACTGGAGTTCAATGGCACAATCTCGGCTCACTGCAACCTCGCCTCCCAGGTTCAAGCGATTCTCCTGCATCAGCCTCCCGAGCAGCTGGAATTACAGGCGCCCGCCACCAAGCCCAGCTAATTTTTGTATTTTTAGTAGAGACGGGGTTTCACCATGTTGTTGCCCAGGCTGGTCTCAAACTCCTGACCTCAGATATCCACCCTCCTTGGCCTCCCAAAGTGCTGGGATTACAGGTGTGAACCACTGTGGCCAGCCTAATCCTAAAATTTATAATGAAAATGCAAAGGACTAAGAAACAGCAGGAGAACTTGCTCTACTAGATAAGATTTATTACATGCTACAGTATTAATATAGTGTGGTATTGGCACAAGGATAGACAAATAAGCCAAAGGAACAGAATTCAGAATTCAGAGATACACTCACAGACACAGGATTTATGACAAAGGTAGTCCTACAGAGAATGGGAAAAGGACAGTCATCTCAATAAATACTAAGAAGTCAACTGGATATTCACATGGAAAAAAAATGAAATTTGACCCCTATCTCACAACACATACAAATACCAACTTCAGGGGAACTAGATCTAAATGGAAAAAGTAAAACAATAAAACTACTAGAATATAACATAGGAAATATCTTCATGACCTTCGGGGTAGGCAATCATTCCTACCCAGGACTCAAAAAAGCAACACTATAAAGAAAAAGATAACTGTGACCACATTAAAATTAATAATTTCTGTTTATCAAAAGACACCATGAAAAGAATAAAAGGCAATTTACAAAGTGGTGGGGGAGATATTTACATCATGTATAACCAAACACAGGGCTAATATACAGAATATAAAAAGAATTCTTTCAAAGCAATTAAAAAAAAAAAAGACGACCAACTAAGTTTAGTCAAGAAACTTAAACAGGCATGTCACAGAACACACACATCAGAGTAACTAAAATTTAACTAAAATTAACAGGCCTGGCAATAATAAGAACTGGTAAGAATGTAAGAATGCAGAGCAATGGCAACTTTCATACTGCTAATAGAACTGCAAATTGGTACAACTACTTTGGAAAATTGGTATATTTACTAAAGCTGAACACCCCACATATCCCATTGCTCAGTAATTCCACTCCTATGTATATACCCAAAAGAAATGTGTACACACATTTACCAAAAGTTACATACAGGAACCTTCACAGTAGCATTATATGTAATAGCTAAAAACTGCCAACAAACCAGTTGTCAACAGTAGAAAGGACACTTAATTTATAGTAATTAATAATATACAAAGCATAATTTAAAATATATTCATAGAATGAAGCAGGGTGCGGTGGCTCACGCCTGTAATCCCAGCACACTGGGAGGCCAAGGTGGGTGGATCACCTGAGGTCAGGAGTTTGAGACCAGCCTGGACAACATGGTGAAACTCTGTCTCTACTAAAAATACAAAAAATTAGCTGGGCGTGGTGGCGCAGGCCTTAGTCTCAGCTACCTGGGAGGCTGAGGCTGGAGAATTGCTTGAATCTGAGAGATGGAGGTTGTAGTGAGCCGAGATCACACCATTGCACTCCAGCCTGGGCAATAGAGCAAGTCTCCATCTCAAAAAAAAAAAAAAATTATACATATATATGTATATATATATATATTCATAGAATGAAATACAACATAGCCAATAAGAATGAACTAACACCAGATATATGCAACATCATAGATATGTCTCATAAACATAATGTTGAACAAAAAAAGCCAGACAAAAGACTAAATACTGTGTGATTGCATCTATATAAAGTTCAACAATAGGCAAAACAAATCCATGGTGCTAAATGTCAGGATGGTATTTATTTTGGGAGGGGAAAAGAGGCTGGTGATTGGGAAGGAGCAGAGAAGGAGTTCTGAAATGTTCTATTTCTTGTCCTGAGTAGTGGTTTCACCACTCTCAATTTCACCATGCTATGCAATCATAATCATGCAGTTTTCTGTGCGTATGTTATACTTCAATTTTTTTTTAAAGTAAAAAGTAATCAAATGTTTGATAAATGAAAGAATGAACTATTAAATCCAGACGAACTGGTCAAAGATATTAAATAATTGAAAGTAGATAAAATGAAAACAAGTACAGGGAAGGAAAAAGAAAAGACACACACATACATACACACACACACACACACACACACAAACACACACACACTTACACTCATCTATTTCTTAGGGTGGAAATGTCTACTTTTATACCAGTCTAAATGTAGGATATCATAGAAGGAATGAAAACTAATATGTGAGTAAAATAAATGTAGCATAATTACAGTCAGGAAGGTACCCGCTATATCGGACTAGGGAGAAAGTACGAGGGAAAAAAGGTAGGATAGCTTATACGGAAGAGGCCTCAGGCCTTTAAAGAGAGCTTCTGGATAAAATCGCAGATGTATATTTCCTCATAGCCCTGCGCCTGAGCCATCATCTCTTACTTACCTGAACATAGGCCTCTAGTCTGCTCTCTGTCAACCATCCAGGGCTCTCTTCCTTGTTCCAATAAGGAGATCACAGCTGGCTTAGAACGGGAAAGTCCTGCTCGCAAGAAAAAACATGAGACATGGTTATGCTTTGGGCTCCCCAGAAATCAGATCCAGTCTCTTGGTGATCAAAGAAGAGATGCTATTACAAGAAGGACCAGAGAAAGATGGAGAAGATGAAGCTTCAGCCACAGTCTATTAGAGCTGCCCACTTCCAACTCTTCCATTCCATTCCAACTCAAACCATTCCTTGGGGAACAGGGAGCAGAAATTCAGCTGGTTACATGGAGCAAATAATTCACAACGGAGAAAGGAGAGATTTTCCAAGGGCAGACTCTGAATTTTGGGGGATAGTTATCCTTACCCACTGAAATCAGGTTGCTGAAATTCTCCAACATCACTTCCTTGTATAAATTCATCTGACCAGAGTTCAGGCATTCCCATTCCTCTTGAGAGAAGTCTATGGACACATCCCTGAACATCACTGACCCCTGAAACAACAAATATGCTTTCACAATGAAAGGAAAAAAGAAAAAGATGGTGGTAGAGGTGACAGAAGCCTCTGCAAGAAAGCACACAGTAAGCAAATTAAAGGAGGTGGATCCTATCATATCACAGGATATCTATATCCTGTGTACAAAGGGATATACAAATACACTGGACTTTTCCAGTGATATGAAATAGCAAGCATTCAGCTCTCTTAGTGAGTTTCTTCCCCCTCCCCCTTTCCCTTTATAAGTCCCAAGAGAGGGGAAAGTGGGAGGGACTTTCAAACACGTCTTATAATACATGGAGTAAAAATTTACAACATCAGGGGAAAACAAAAATAAACATTTCTAAAAGCTTCCAGGAAGAAAACAAAGATCACCTAAGTTTTCAGGAATCACAATGGCAATAGACTTCTCAATAGCATCATTTGAAATAAGAAAGAAAGCAATTCCTTTAATATTATAAAGGAAACCGAATTCTGACCTAAAATTCTGTATCCAGTCAAATTACTAAACCACTATGAAGATTAAATCAAGACAATTTTAGGTCTGCAGGGAATAATAAAAGTATTTCCAATGTGGCTTTTCTTAGGAAGCTACTGGGCTACATTTTCCGTCAAAACTAGAGAGTATATTTTCTCATAACACACACACACACAAAAAAAAAAAAAAAAAACCCACAAAAAACTAGAGAGTAAATTAGGAAAAAGAAAAGGTATTATATTAAGAAAGTGGAAAACTAACATGAAAATGGTGATCCAAGTGCCAGTATAATTATAAAAGGCAAATCCTAGAACATCATCTGACACCAGAGTGAGAGAACAGCGTCTAGGAACACAAGACGTGAGGACTACAGGAAAGACGTCTCCAAATAAAAGTAAGGAGCTAGTATGTTTGATCATGTAGAAAATACTGATAGGCAACTGACAGCAATGTTAGAGAATTTGAAAAAAAAAAATAGTGACACATACATAAAACCAGGCAAAAGAAGAAACAAGGCAATTTGCTCTGAGAAAAATACAAATTGTACTAGAAAAAATCCAGGATCTGGTGTTTTACTTGGCTCACATTAACAATATCTGCAAAGTCCTAATCACAGGGATAGCAATAATGTAAAGAAAAATTGTCATATAATTCTATTGCATGGACAAAAAATGAGGACTGTGGTATGGGAAATCTCAATCCATATTTGCCTGCCTAGAAATCACTAGAAAATATGTATCCAAAAATAGCAATATAGAAATATTAATTAGAAACATAGGAAAAATGCCAAGAGAAACAGCGAAAAGCGTTTAAAGTAGTCACTTAAGGGGAGTAGGATTGGATAGTGGGACAATGCCCTACCATTTTTCAGGTCTTCTAACATTTCTTGAATTTTTGGTTTTTTTTTTTAGATGGAGTTTCACTCTTGTTGCCCAGGCTGAAGTGCAGTGGCACACTCTCGGCTCACCGCAACCTCCACCTCCCAGGTTCAAGCGATTCACCTGCCTCAGCCTCCCAAGTGGCTGTGATTAGAGGCGCTGGTCACCACCCCCAGTTAATTTTTGTATTTTTAGTAGAGACAGGGTTTCACCATGCTGGTCAGGTTGGTCTCGAACTCCTGATCTCAACTGATATGCCCATCTCTTCCCAAAGTCCTGGGATTATAGGCACGACCAGCTGGGACTGAGGTTCCTAACCAGTGGGGTCTGTGTTATCTCTAGGTAGTGTCTGAATTCAACTGAATTTTAGCCCTGTGTTTGGTTATACATGATGTAAATATCTCCCACCACTTTGTAAATTGCCTTTTATTCTTTTCATGGTGTCTTTTGATAACAGAAATTACAATTCGTGTCCCAAGAATTGGTTGTTTAAAAAAGGACACACATTCCTAATTGATAGGAGAAATGAGGGCACCTATCCTTCACCTTAGGACAAGCAGGGAGGCCCCTTTAGACTCCAGGGTACAAAGTGGAATGATGACATACTTTGGAATAATTTTTGCTGTGTTCTCTGGAGCTTAGGGGGCACAAAGACTGGTACCTATTCCCCTCTTTGGATTATATGTGGATCCCATAAAGGGACAAAGTGACTTCAAAAAAGGAATGGATCAAGAATGCAGAAATGTGTGACAGATATCATAAGTAGCCATTTCAAGGAGACATGCTGCACATATCCCAGGAAATGCAATTAGAGGTTTCCAACAAGAGCTTCTCTGAGAAACCCTTAATGGTGCTCATAAAGGAGTGCTGAACATCCATCAAGGCAAAGGAGACCAACACCAAAACAAGTCAAGAAAGACTTTTCTTTTCCTTACCTCCTCTTCCCCACCCCTATTCTAATCTCATAGGATCCAGAGACTATTAGGCAGGAGAAATAGAAGCTCAGAGCGAGGAAATCAAGAAGCTTAATATGTCCCTCTTTCATTCTGCAAGCTTGAAGCAAGCCTGAGCTCACAGAAGAAACTTTAAATGAAACTCACATATTATTACACTGAACTAGAGGTTATAATTAGTAAAATGAGACTGAGATTGTGACTGAAGACTATCAAAGGATATCAAAGAGTGATCAAAAAATTGTAGTCTGTACAAGTTTTTATCCAGGGCAACAAAAAAGTTAACCCACAGAGAGGGTTGAGAGTAGAAATTATAAGGGAAAAAAATTTTCTTTTGCTTGCTTCATGTGGAATCCTGCTTATTTCAAAATGCTGATTATAAGCAGATTTGGTTTCTCAGGTACACAGTCATATCATCTATAAAGTGATAATCTTATCCCCCTCTTTTGTAATTTTTAACCTAATTTTTTTCTTATGTAAGTGTTTTGGTTAATATCTCTAAAACAATGTTAAATGACATCAGTAATGTGGTATCCTTGTTTTACTTCTGATTTTCAAATATTTTCATGTTTCAAATATTTCCCTATTAAACATTAGGTTAACTTCTGAAAACAAAATTTAATTTATTCCTTTTAAATTTTATTGTCTACGACAGTATTCCACACGTCTCTAGTTATTCCCATTAATATAGGGCAACAATCTTCCCTATAGAAATGATGAGTGTAACTAGAGACTGAAGGGAGAGTGGAACCAGATTTTCTATTTGGGCTTTGGTACAGGAGAGGGAAGACTCAGTCCTCTTTAAAAGAAATTCAGATAGAAAGGCCTCACACAAAAGAGGTTTGTTAGATTTATTCTTATCCTGATTTTCTTTGCATCTGTACCAAACACATACAATTTAAAAATTGAGAGTAGGCCCATTCAGAGTTCCAAATTTACACCTTAAGAAAACACTGTCCATCTTCTGAGTCCTCTATCCTAATATGTATCCTCTAATTTTCAGAAAAAACGATCATCTAGTGAATGGATAACCTTAGAATTTAGTGAGTTCCCCAAGATTAGAAGTGTTGAAACACAAATGAATAAAGGTATTTTTATTATCACTTGGAGGAAGAATCCAAAAATTCTAGTTGCCTGCCATGCCCACTGCCCCTCCTGAGATGAAGCAAGGTTCTTTTTTATCATAAAGGGATAAGACACAGAAGAAAACAAGAAATTCTAACCTATGTTTAGTTAGAACCTGAGAAGGAAAGGGAGAGAGAATGATAGTGGGAGCTTTTTAAAGGGATAATGAGCGAAGATTTTCCTGAACTAATAATATTCATCCATAAATTTTAAAAATCTACAAATCCCAAGCAGATAAATAAAACACATACATATATCTTATACTAAAATTACAGAAAGCCAACAACAGAACAGTCAGAGGATGACAAGACAGATTACCATCAAAGGAGAAGAGCTAAATCAAGACTGCATGATACTGGCACAGGAATATACAAAATCAATGGAAGAGAATAAAGAGTTCATAAATATACCCATGCACATATAGACACTAGGTATATGTGACGACCAATGAAAATACAATAGATCTTCCAATATATAGTACTGAAAAAAATGGGTACTAATAGGAGGGAAATAATCTGACCCCCACCTCATAACATACACAAAAACCAGTTGCAAGTATATTAAATATCTAAATATGAAAGTGAAACTTATGGCTTTAAGCATAAATATAAGAGAGTATCTGCATGACCTTGGGACAGGGAAGGATTTATTAAATAAGATACAAAAAGCACTAACCATAAAGGAAAAATATTGATAAACTTGGTTTTAAAAAATTAGAACTTATCATAAAATCATCTTACAGGAAGTGATGAAACAGTCCAAATAGTAGGAAAACATAATCAATAAAGGACTGAGACCCAGATTACATAAATAACTCGTATAAATCAGTAAGAGCTATTCCAAGAGAAATATGAGTAAAGGTTTGAACGGACATGTCACTAAAGATGAAACGCTAAAAACTGATAAACATATGGCATATGTTCAATTTTATTACTAATCATGGAAACCCAAATTCAAACCTCGGGGGGGTGGGGGTTGTAAGGACAGATATATATTCAAATAAGGATTTAAAAGTCTGGTATGTCTAATTTGAAAAAAAGTATACACCATAGTTTTTTCAAACATAGAAAAATGTATTTCCCAAGACCATTTGATGACATGGGAGAATATCTATGACACTTTTTTAGTAAAAATGTAGAACATAAAATGGTAAGTAAATTAAGTAAAATTTGGTTTTTGAAAATACATTAAAATATTAACACTAATTATTTGAATGGCCAAATTTTATTTTTTCTTGGTAATGCTGTGTTTTTAAGATCTCTAAATTAATCATCCTTTTATTTTTAAATCATAATAAATATTTGAGAAGAAAATTCAGCAAGCATAAGTGGCACAACCATCCTTTTCTGTGATGGGAAAATTATAGGGACTTATAATTAAATGTCATTTCTTTATTAAGCAAGAATTTTCAGAAGAAAAGAGGAGACCACAACACACCTTGGATACTGCTTGTAGAAGTCCATCATGCATTCTTTCCTCCTTTTCTGGGTGACTCACCTGGAGAAAGGTAAAATTCGGAAAGTAAAAAGTAACTGTGAGACAACAGGTTTTTCTTGGTACCCAAATTAGTCAAAGAAGATGTCCTCCCCCAGCTCCATTACCCACGACACAGGAGGCATGGAGATCAGAGGAGAATGGGGCAACCTGTCCCATTCCAGTGGCTCAGGGGAAAGGCTCTGTTCACTGCTGTCCAGGGTTGGAATCTGACCAGATCTCAAAAAAGGTTTCCTAGAGACAGAGTTCTGAAGTCACAATCGCACAGTTGACGGGACCCTATATTCATACACAGAATGCCACATACATTTAGGGACAGACACACTTAAATCAAGGCGACATCCACGTCTCACCAGCACACACGGAGCCACACACAGCAACACAGTTACAATTACATACACACCATGGGAAACACACAATAACAACTGCACAGTTGGAGGCACCCCACACTGTCGCAGTCACAATCACACACCACCACGGGAACACACAGCCACAACCCCCTGCAGTGACCGGTATCTCATATCCGCACATAAGCCGCAGTGTTATTAGATCCCAGACAATTCCACAACCTCCCTTCTTCAGGCCGCTCGGTCCGCACAGGACCAAGGCGCCAGCTCCCCATTGGCCTTGGGTATCCTCACCTAAGTTCTTGCAGACCTGAGCCAGTTTCTCCCCGGGGACCAAAATATCTCACCTCCCAGATCTAAGGGTCCCGCCAAACGTGACGAAACGTTCAAATTCCTGCGAGAAAAGTGAACGGTCACCAGGTCCTCTGGGAAATGTAGTCCAGCGCGGGACCCACGCCGATTCCTGTCCGCTCCTCGCCTGGGCCCACCCGAAACGGCTGCTCCTGCAACTCGCAGCATCCAGCGGAGCTTCAGAGTTGCAGGTCGCCGTAGCGCTGCGCAATGGAGCTGAGTCTCCCGGAGAACCTGGCCCACGCCTCACCTTCACACAGGAAACGCACGTACATTCTGGACGGAAGTTGAGTGGGGCCGCGGGGCCTGCTGGGAGGTGTTGTCCTCGGAAACATCGCGGGCGCGAAGGGATGGTTCGGAGTTTTAGGCATCTGTTCCGGACCTATCTGCGGGTCGCCTTCAACCAGCATCTCAGAAACTGCGCGCTGGTTGGGAATTCGAGCGTTTCCGGCAGATGACGCTGCCGAGTCCCCGCAGCGCGGGCGAGCGACGGACTTGAACGGTCTGGACTGCACCAGCCGTGGGCAGCTGACGGGACACGCGCCTCTTAGGCCCAGAGTGTCCCGAGTAGCCGCAGTGGGGAGTGCGCAGAGTACGCTACTGGTGAGTGGTTCAGATGTTGAGACAAAAAACTGAGATGAGAGTTAGTGTGGGGTTGTGGTTGTGTGTGTGAGTGTGACGGCACGAATAATTGTGATGGGTGATTGTGATGTTTGGTTGCGCGTGATTATGATGAAATGTGTGATGTGTGTGATTGTGATTAAGGCTGTGGTGAGTGTGAGCGTGGCGAAGTGTGCGTGATTGTAATGTCTAGTAGTTCTTGTCTTGAGTTGCTTCTCTGTAGCATTTAACATAGTTGGTAACGGCTTGAAAACACTTACTTGTTTTCTACGGGTCCTCCCTCCCTGTTGGCCACTTCTCTGTAGTCTCCTTTGCTGCCTTTTTTTTACCTTAACAGTCCTTGGCCCTTTGTAGTTTTCCAGTTTTCCTTGGTGAACTTTTCAGGTTCATAATTATCTTGTGACTTGCTGCTTTTATGTATATTAGTTAGCTATTGCCATGATAATAAGGATGTCTAAAAACCACCCTTGAACTCAGTGCCATACAACAGCAAGTCCTTATTCTCATGTTCACAGGCTTGCACATTCACTATGTGCAGCTGATCTAGGCGGGGCTTGGCTGAGTGTATAGGCCGCACGACGAATTAAGATCTGCTCCACACACAGGTGTTCTTTCTGGGTCTCAGGCCAAAGAACGTTTGATGCCAGGACATGTTCTGCTCATGATGGGTCACCAGAGCACAAGAGAGATTGCCTTAACCAGAACAAGTCACATGATTAAGCTTATTAAATTATACATACAGTTGGAGGGCAAAGTTACATTGCAAAGAGTATGAATGTATAACCTATTAAAGAGGTGAGGAATTGCACTAAAATTCCAGTCTACCACCTTAAGAAACATGCCTCTTTATCCTGGTGAATGCCTTTTAGTCCCGGTTCTCTTTTGTCTAATAATATTGCTTTTCAGGTTTTATTGCATTTGTCAAAAATTTTATTTTCTAACCCCTTTGTGTCTTTATGTTTCAGATCTGTTTTTTATAAAGAGCATATTGCTGGGCTTACATCCGTTAATTTTGTTTGATTGTTATTTTAATAGGTGAGTATAATTCAGTGGCATTTATCATGATTTGCTGATAAAAATGTTTTATTTCCTATTTATTATGCCTTAAACATTTTTTGATTGATATATAATAGTTGCACGTATATCTTTTTATTGTACAAATTCACTTTATCCCTTTTTCTCCCCTAGTTTGGTTTCTACTAATATCCTTTTATTTTTAATATGCAGACTTAACAAAACTCAACCTTAAATAAGACCTTAAAATACTCGAACTCCAAACTATCCACCAATTTCTGTGTTATTCTTGTCTGATACATTACTTTCTTCTAGTTTTAAATCCCCAAATTAGTAGTAATAGCTCATTTATTCTATATACAGTTCATATCTGGGAGGAATTGGTATCCCACCATGGATACCAGAATCCACAGATGCTCAAGTCCCCTGCATCCTTTTGTATACATTAAATCAACTCTAGATTATTTGTAATACCTAATACAATGTAAATGCTATGTGGCATTGTTACACTGTATTGTTTAGGGAATAATAAGAAAAAAATCTATACATGTTCAGTACAGACACAACTATAGTAGGCCTAACTATATTTTTTATCTGAGGTTGATTGAATCTGAGGATGCAGAACCTGTGGATAAGGAGGGCCAACTGTATACATAGATATATTTAATTGTGGTAAAATATACAACATAGAATTTACCATCTAAACCATATTTAAGTGTACAGTTCAGTGTCATGAAGTACAGTCACATTGTTCTGGTACCATCACCACCATCCATCCAGAGAACTCTTCTTGCAAAACAGAAACCCAGTACCTGTCAAACAATAACTCTCTACTCCCCTTCCCCCCCAGCCTCTGGCATCTACCATTCTACTTTCTGTCTCTGAATTTGATTATTCTAGGTACCTCATGTAAGCAGAATCATATGTTGTTTGTCCTTTTGTGAACCTTTTTTAACTTAGTGTAATGTCCTCAAGATTCATCCATGTTAGCATGTATTGGAATTTCCTGTCTTTTTAAGACCATATAATAAGCATGTCGTATATGGATAAACATTATCAATTTATTCATCATTGGACACTTGGGCTGCTTCTACCTTTTGGCAATTGCAAGTGACACTGTTACAAACATGAGTATACAACTGTCTGAGTCCCCCACTTTCACACACGTACATACACATGCAGTAATGTCTGTTTTTAATTTTTGATTGTCATAGTGTTTTTGATAATGGCTGACCCATTTTATCAGTATATGTTTTGAGCACCTACTATCAATATCAAAAACAGACAAAAATAAGTCCTTGTTTTCGTGGAATTTATATTGTGGGGTTGGATGGACTGTATATATAAGTAAATTATAGTCATGTGCCATATATGTACGGACTATATACATATATGACAGTGGTCCTGTAACACAGTCGTCCCCAACCTTTTTGGCACCAGGGACTGGTTTTGTGGAGAACAATTTTTCCATGGACCAGGGGATGGCAGGCTTATGGTTTCAGGATGAAACTGTTGTACCTCAAATCATCAGGCATTAGATTCTCATAAGGAGCGAGCAACTATATCCCTTACATGCACAGTTCAAAAGAGTGTTCACACTCATATAAGTCTCTAATGCTACCCCTGATGTGACAGGAGGTGGAGCTCAGATGGTAATGCTTGCTCACCTGCTGCTCACCTCCTGCTGTGTGGCCTGGTTCCTAACATGCCACAGGCTGGTACCAGTACGTAGGGGGTTGAGGACCCCTGCTGTAAGATTATATTGGAGCTGAAAAATTCCTGTCACCTAGTGACTTTCTAGCCAATATAACATTATAGCACAATACCATTACTCATGTGTTTGCAGTGATGCTGGTGTAAACAAACCTTCTCTGCTGCCAGTTATATAAAAGTATAACAGATAAAATTATGTACAGTACATAATATTTGTAATGATAATAAATATGTTACTGGTTTATGCACCAACTGTACTATACTTTTTATCATTACTTTGGAGCATATGCCTATTTATTAAAAAAAAACAAACTGTAAAACAGCCTCAGGTCCTTCAGGAGGTATACCAGAGGAAGGCATTGTTGTCACGGGATGTGACAGCTCTGTGTGTGTTATTGTCTCTGATGATCTTCCAGTGGGGCCAGATGTGGAGGCGAAAGACAGTGATACCATCCTGGACACTGTGTAGGCCTAGGCTAATGTGTGTTTGTGTCTTAGTTTTTAACAAGAAAGTTTAAAAAGTTAAAAAAAAATTTTTAAGGAGATAGCTTATAAAATAAGGATATGAAGAAAGAAAATATTTTTGTACAGCTGTACAGTGCATTTTAAGCTATGTGCTATTACAAGAGTCAAAAAGTTTTAAAAAAGTGAAAAGCTTATAAAGTAAAAAAGTTACAGTAAGCTAAGGCTAATGGAACAGTTTGAAGAAATAAAAATAATTTTTATAAATTGAGTGTAGCCTAAGTGTACAGTGTTTATAAAGTCTACACTAGTGTACAGTAATGTCCTAGGCCTTTGCATTCACACGCCACACACTCACTTAGAGCAACTTCCAGTCCTGCAAGCTTCATTCATGGTAAGTGCCCTTTACCCTTGTACCATTTTTTATCTTTTATACTGTATTTTTACCATATCTCTCCTGTGTTTAGATATGTTTAGATATACAAATACTTACCTTTGTATTGCAGTTGTCTATAGTATTCAGTACAGTAACATGCCATACAGGTTTGTAACCTAGGAGCAATAGGCTATACCATATAGCATGGGTAGGTAGTAGGCTGTACCATCCACATTTGTGTAAGTACACTCTTATATTCGCACAATGACGAAATTGCCTGATGGCACATTTCTCAGAGCATATCTCTGTTGTTAAATGATTCATGACTGTATGTATTAATGGTTTGTTAGAAAGTGATCACTGTCATGAAACAAATAGCATGTGAGGGGTGTTAGGAGGATATCTAAAGCATAGCACTTCTCAAAACTTACTATAATTGAACATTTTCTGTTTTATTATATCTGTTCTATCATACAGGGCAAAAATTAGTCTATTTTGTTACATATTTTTTTTTTACCCTTTACCTAGTAAAGACTCATAGCAGCTGCTAAATTCATATATCTTAATAGTCATTTCATATATTCATCCAATATCATTGTGACATGAGTATAATTGTCATTTCAAATGAAGAGTCTTAGAATTCTAAATTGCAATTCTCCCTTAACTCAATTGCCAAAATAATACAAAAATGGAATGGGATAGGTGGACTTTGCATGAAACTCTCTTTTATGCCAAATTTGGGGTTGCTACAAATCTGGGTGTTTTTTGACTCAAGTTTATATCTGTACCTCATCAAGCATACATCTTTAGACTCATAGAAGATATTTGAAGAACAGATAGGTAAACATCACCTTGTTTACATATCTGGTCAGTGTGTCCAGAGCGTATGAATCACAAATAAGGGAGATTAGTGTTTGAGGCTGTATTAGTTACCTATTAGTGTCTAACAAATTACTTCAAAAACTAGTGGCTTACAGAACAATAAACATTATCTCACAGTTTTTGTGGGAAGTGTCTTCACTGGGTATTTTGGCTTGGGTATCTCATGAAGTTGCATTCAAGATGTCAGCAGGGCTGTAGTCATCAGAAGGCTGGACTGGGGCTGGAGGATTCACTTCCAAGATAGCTGGCTTGCAAGTTAGTGTTAGCTGCCAACGGGAGACCTCTCCCTAGGGCTGGTTGAGTGTCATTATGGTAAAGCAGCTGGCTTCCCTCAAAGTACCTGTTCCAAATGTGCAAGACAGAGCCCTAATGTCTTTTATAACCTAACCTTGGAAGTCACATGCCATAATTTCTGCAATATCCTATTGGTTATGCAGGTCTAAGCTACTCAGTGTGGGAGGAATCTATAAAGACATGAATACCAGAAGACAGTGATCACTGGGGGCCATTTGGAAGCTGGTTATAACAGGGAGCCATTAAGAGGCACTGGGTAAATTAGATTTATATCCTAATCCATAGGTCCTGGCTCCACAAGGATAAAACACATCTGAATTGCAAATAGAAGTCTGAGGAACAGCTGTCTATCATGGAAGGAGACCTCCTGACCTAAGACCCGCCTTAGAGGCTAGAGAGTCCTGGAAGAGAGTGGACCTGGAGTTGCTGGAGCCTATCTTGACCCTTCTGCCCTGAGCAGGCAAGATCTGAATGACATCTCAACCTTCAGTGATCAGCAATAGCTGTGTAACAATGGAGCGTTTGACTGACATGATGGAAAGGAAAGGTGAGGTGGCTCAGAGGTGAACAGAGCTCAGGAAAGAAAGGCTGTACATTTGGGGACAGTGAAAAAGGAAATTCATTACTCCTACTGAGAAAGGTCACATGTTGTGTTAATTGACTATGGAGGGGGAGACATTTGCTTTTTATCCTATTCATTTGATTATTTGATTTTTTAAAATAAATTTTGAAATGCAATTTTTAATTCTTTTAAAGGGTATATTTAAATGTATTTTTAAATACTGTACTATAACATAAACAAAAGCTTCCTATTCCATCCCTCATCCCCTGTTCCCATTCCTGAAAGACAACCACATTCAACATTTTTGTCTCAATATTCTGGTATTCACTTCCTTTTTTCTAAATAACATTCTTACACTGCTAATGCCTGATTTCTCAGTTTAAGATATTTCCTGTTGATTTTTGATAATAGAGTTAAGGATTTAGCTCTGTTTCACTACCTAACCCCTTCTTTTTCACCACCAACCCAACATATTCTTCTCCTTGCCCTTCTTTCTAATATGGTATTTTTTGGAGGTTGAAGGTTGACCAGATGTCAGGATCTGTAAGTATTTTCCCAATCTAGTCAATGTACTCAGCAAGAAGTCCTAGATTTTTGAGGAATACAAGCCAGAACTCCTGCTTTTTGGGAGACAAAGGAAGGAAGTGGGCATATTGGGCACCTCATCTTGCAACATGAGAAGTTTTATTTAATTCTTTTCTCTCTGCATTTCTTCACCCCCCACCTTAATCTGGATCTGGTATGCCTGAAATCCAGAGCTTGTCTCATTCAGTATATCTAGAGAAAAAAATCTTTAATTTTTTTCTGTTGCCAATGTGAGGGAAATGTCACTATGCCGTGCTGGGTGAAAGAAGACATCAGGTGGTCTTAACATCTTTTTATGACATTTTACATTTGGTTTTCTGTTTTTCAGTCCTAATTCCAAACTTTTGTCAGTAGAAGTAATTAGTAGCTCCATTTCTGAACCTTTCTAGGGTCCTGCCATGGCTTCCCCACCCTCCTCCCACGCTCATTTAAGCTTCAGCTTTCTCTAATTTAAGTTAGATACCACTCATTTGTCTGGTCTCTAGCTTCCCAAATTTTGTTGACAGCTCTTATCTGTGAAAGTCTTCTGTGTTCTTTGTCCTTATAAGTTTTAGCCTCCTTTTTTCGTTTATTAACATTATGATTAGTTTGGAGGAGAGTGAAAATATTAAAAAATTAATAAATAAAATATTAATAAATACAGGTATTCAGTCTTTCATTTTTAACCAAAAGGCCCTGAATTCTTACGGGTAAAAACTAATCAAGTTTTTAAAAATGTCATTAGAATCATGACTGTATTTCGATTTATCCTATGAAGTTCCACATTACCTATAGCCAGTCTCTGATGAAGGTTTTTTTTCTAAATTCTTTTTTTTATTGGGAGGAGGGTGCAGTCTCACTCTGTCACCCAGGCTGGAGTGCAGTGGCACAATCTCAGCTCCCCTGCAACCTCTGCCTCCCAGGTTCAAGTGATTCTTGGGTTCAAGTGACTCTCCTGCCTCAGCCTCCCGAGTAGCTGGGACCACAGGCACGCACCACCATGCCAAGGTAATTTTTGTATTTTTAGTAGAGACAGGGTTTCACCATATTGGCCAGGCTGGTCTCAAACTTCTAACCTCGTGATCTGCCTGTCTTGGCCTCTCAAAGTGCTGAAATTACAGGCATAATCCTCTACCATGGTTATAGAGTTGCACATAACAGCCTCAAAATTCTTTTAAACTAGAGGCTGGGCACTGTGGCTCATGCCTGTAATCCTAGCACTTTGGGAGGCCAAGGCAGGTGGATCACCTGAGGTCAGGGGTTTGAGACCAGCCTGGCCAACATGATGAAACCTCATCTCTATTAAAAATACAAAAAATTAGCCAAGCGTGGTGGCAGGTGCCTGTTATCCCAACTACTCAGAAGGCTGAGGCAGGAGAATGGCTTGAAACCAGGAGGCGGAGGTTGCAGTGAGCAGAGGTCAGGCCGCTGCACTCCAGACTGGATAACAGAGAGAGACTCCATCTGAAAAAAATAAATCATTTTAAAGGTCTTCCTAATATTTAAATTTTTGGAGTATCTATTATTACGTACTTTTTTTTTTGTTTTTTGAGATGGAGTCTTACACTATTGCCTGGGCTGGAGTGCAGTTGCGTGATCTCTGGCTCACAGCAACCTCCGCTTCCCAGATTCAAGCAATTATCCTGCCTCAGCCTCCCAAGTAGCTGGGATTACAGGCGTCTGCCACCATGCCCAGCTAATTTTTTGTAAAGATGGGGTTTCACTATGTTGGCCAGGATGGTCTCAAACTCCTGACCTCGTGATCTGCCTGCCTTGGCCTCCCAAAGTGCTGGGATTACAGGCGTGAGCCACCACACCCGGCCTATTATTATGTGCTTAAGGTAAACCTCCTATTCAAAATAAAACAGCAAGATTCTAGAGAGAGAAAATATTGCCAATAGATTCATTGCACACCGTATACTTAGCCCTGTAGAAATCCCCGTCAGCCCCCATATGATTAAATTAGCCATCCATGTCCATATCAATGTCTCTGTAGCTAGGTGGCCATTAACATTTCTCATTGCTTCAAGGATCATTCATCTGTAGAGGGTCTTATAGCCACCTGGAACTGAAGATTTCCGTATTTCTTTGCCTTAAACTTTGAAGCAAATCAGTTTTGTTTCTCTTCCCTCAGCTTGGTGTTCTCAGGAGTCTGCCCTTTCCAAGGAAGAAGAGGATACAACCAGGTCTCTTGTACGTCTTAAGCATTTATTTTGTTTCCTTTATTATTTTGCAGTGTAGTTATAGTAGGTTATTGTAACCTACCAATATGTTGGAAACAATAAATTGATGAAAATCAAAGTGAGAAAAAAATACAGATAGAAAGTCAGAACCAGGGGAAATTTGAGATATGGCCATGCAGAAGCAGGTACATACAGGATTATTAAAGTTGAGTTCAAATTTAAATATGATCTGGAGAGTCAAAGCAAAGTGGGACACTTAAGTTTATTCCATAAGTTGTACAATTTATGAGGGAAAAAACTTATTTTTTTAGGTAAAGAAAAGGCTTTTCATTGGCACCTTGGTCAAAAAGAAACTCTAAAATATAGTTGGACTTCTGTATCTGTAGGTTCTGCATCCGCAGATTCATCCAACTGCAAATCAAAAATACTCAAAAAAAAATGGATGGTTGCATCTGTACTGAACATGTACAGGCTTTTTGCTTGTCATTTTCTAAACAATATACTGTAACAACTATTTACATAGAATTCACATTAGCTTTTATAAGTAATGATTTAAAGTATATGGGAGGGTGTACATTGGTTATGTGCAAATACTACACCATTTTATATAAGGGACTTGAGCATCTGTGGATTTTGGTATCCATAGAGGGTCCTGGAACCAATTCTCTATGGTTTTCTAGGGACTACTGTAATTCCTTAATTCTTACAGTTTTTAGCTCAGCTTTTAAAAGTCGGTCTTGGCCAAAGTTCAAAAATTAAAATTATCTGGAAGAATAACTGGAACACATATCTTTCAAATGATTCTACATATATATTTTCTTCAATTGCGTTCTAAATTCAAGTTGAGCTAAATTATACTAACATTCTATGGCAAAGTCTTCTAGTTCTGATATCCATAGCTTTTCACATCTTTTTTATGGTCTCAGAAGATACAGTCTTCATCCTCATTTTACAAATTTACACATTCTCCTCTGCTTTTGATTCTTTTTATTTCCACCTCTGAAGTCACTTACACGCCTATATTTTGAATGTTTTCCATTTAACTGCCCCTTTTCTGCAGTTTATATCTTTCCCATCATGAAACATATGCACATACTTCTTTTGACCATATGAGCATATGCCTCATTTAGTTACTTCTGCTGTGGCGCGGTGGCCCTAGACAAACCTCTCTGGCCCTAGACAGGCTTGTGTTTAAATCTTGGCTCCGTGACTTATGAAGTGCATGACTGTGGACAAGTTTCCTAATCTTTTCGTGACTCAGTTGCATCATCTGTACGTCTGTAAATGGGGGATAATAATGGTATTTATCTCATAGGAAGGTTGGGGAGGGTTAAATGCATGTAACAAGTGACCCATAAATGATAGGTATTGTTATTTTTTTCTCAAATATTTTTGATCTGCCATTGGTTGAAGCCATGGATATTGAACCCACAGATATGGAGGACCAAAGTTATAGTTTTATTAAGTGCTTACCATGTGCCACGTGTATTGTGCTTTACATAGCTTATTTTATGTAATTATTATCAGAAGTCTATGAAGTACATGTTATTTAATTTTTTTAGATAAGGGAAATGAAACACAGAGGTTAAGAAGCTTACATAACATCATGCATCAGTGTGTCATAAACCCAGGATTCAAATCCATACAGTCTGACTCTAGGGCCCACACTCTATGATACTGTCCAGATGGAGGCTCATTATGAGTGAAGAAATACAAAAGCCAGTTACCCATTCATATTGTTTGTCTATTTTATAATGTTAGTTTTTTCTCTATTTGAAATCAGAATATTTTAGGAATACCTGCTTCAATATTAGGACTTAGGATTTGTGCAGCTATCTTCTCCCGATCTGTCACTTTTATCATTTATTTTTTGTTGCATAGACACTTAAGTTTGGATAGTTACGTTTAGTGTATGATAAATATGTATATATAATAGAATTCAGTCAAAATATACAATTAATATTTAATAGTCTTTTTTTCATGAGTTGCCAATGTTGATCTTTTCTAAGCTATCTTTCCTAACATTAGACCATAGAGATAATCTCTGTTCAGAGCTTTGTTTTCCATATTAAATATTTAATCCAACTGGATTATAATATAGTAATTGGTTTGAGATAGGGATTTACTGATAATTCTATTAGTAGAATTATCTTTGCACTTAGAAGAGCAGTTGTTCCAACACGTTTAAGTAGATCTTTCTTTTGTGATGCCACCTTTACTGTATACATATGATTGTTTCTAAGCTTTTAGTCTTTTTCTTTAATCTGTTTGTCTATGTTCGTATCAGTACTATATTTTGTGTGTATGCTTTACATTGTTTTAATTACTGTTACTTTATAATAATCCTTATATATGGGCAATGATTTCACCACTTATTTAAGTGTACACATTAGTCTTAGTTTTTCAAAAATTTCTCAGCTACTTTGGGACCTCTGGTCTTCCATTTGAATCTTAGAATTAGTTTATCTAGTTCTAGGAAGAAATCCTATTGGGGATTTTCACTGGAATTGTGCAGACTAATTAGAGAATAATTGAAAAAATATTTATATATATATATACAACACACACACACACATTTTTTGTATGTATGTAAATATATACATATTTTTTGTATACATTTGTATACATATACATTTGTCTCTTTTTTATTCCTGATTTTAATATTTTGAGTCTTCTCTCTTTTCTTTCTCAGTCATATTGTCCATTTTGTCAATTTTTAGTTTTATTGATTCTCTCTAATGTATTTCTATTCTTAATTTCTTTGATTTCCATTCTAATGTTTGTTTCTTTCCTTTTGATTACTTTGGATTTAGTTTGATCATCTTCTTAGTACCTTTTTGTTTTAATTGAGACAGGGTCTCACTCTGTCAACCAGGCTGAAGTGCAGTGGCATGATCATGCTTGATTTCCCAGGCTCAGGTGATCCTGCCATCTCAGCCCCATTCCCCAACCTCCCAGTAGCCAAGACTGTAGGAACATACCACCATGCCCAACTAAGTTTTTGTATTTTTTGTAGAGACAGGGTTTCACCATATTGCCCAGGCTGGTCTTGAACTCTGGGCTCAAGCAATCTGCCTGCCTTGGCCTCCCAGAGTACCAGATTATGGGCTTACGCAGCTCTCTTCCAGTTTTTTTTTTTTTTTAGACGTAGTTTCGCTCTTACTGCCCAGGCTGGAGTACCTGTAATCCCAGCTACTTGGGAGGCTGAGGCATGAGAATCGCTTGAACCCAGGAGGTGCAGGGTACAGTGAGCTGAGATGGTGCCACTGTACTCCAGCCTGGGCAGATTATAAGCAAGGAAATAGAAGACTCAAACACCATACACCAACCAGACCTAACAGATACCTATATAACACACTGTTCAACAGAATGTACATTCTTCTCAAGTGTATATAGAGCACTCTCCAAGATAGAAAATATGTTAGTCTATAATAGAAGCCTCAATAGGCCTACTACACAGGAGGCTGAGGCAAGAGGGTCACTTGAACCCTGGAGGTTAAGGCTATAGTGAACTATTATGATCATGCTTGTGAACAGCTATTCCTAAGGTAGGAGGATCTTTTGAGCCCAAGAGTTTGAGGCTGCAATGAGCCATGATTGCACCAGCCTGGGTGACAGAGTGAGACTCTATCTCTTAAAAATAAAAATAAAACTAATGAATAAATACAAAGAATTGCTACCTTCTCTTAATTGCTCACCAACAAAATCTCCATTGTTTCTGAGTGCTCCCTTAAACTTGAACTTTGCCATAACTCTGTTGCAGATAAATTTATTTCCTTGTCTCTTCACATTTGTCAAGCCTAAAACAAGAAAAGTAATACAATTATTCAAATTTAGGATTTGAAAATAACATGTAATTAAAAAATAGAGTAAGTTTTTAAAAGTTGAGAAGAAAATAAAAATAAAAATAAAAAGTTGAGAGGAGTTCCACTTCTAGGATAGCAATGTAAAGTATTCCATTGACCTAATCCCCAATAAAACAAGCATAACTGGTGAGAAGCATTTAAACCTACAGATTGTGGCTCAAATGCCATGGACTGTTACAGTTTTTTTTTTTTTTAACAAGTTTTAGTTGTTTATTATTATTATTAAATGGTTCTTTATTTGCTATATGCCTTTAGGACAATTTCCAGAAATTTTAATCTTTAAAAATTTTTACCAGTGTTTATATTAAACTTATCAAGGTACTCTTACCTTTTAAAAGGATAATAATAATAGCTACTTTATAGCCTTATTAGGAGATTTTAAAAGCTAATGTAACAAAATATTATAGCATTGCCTAGCATGTAACAAGTAGTCAGTAGATGACAGTGATGATAATATTAGTGATAGTGATGATCTCAACATCATAGAGATCATTTCTCAGAAATATTAGCTGAAATGCAGCCTTTGGGCTGGGTGTGATGGCTCACACCTGAAATCTGAGCACTTTGGGAGGCTGAGGTGGGCGGATCACCTGAGGCCAGGAGTTTTAAGACTACACTGGCCAACATGGTGAAACCCTGTCTCTACTAAAAATACAAAAATTAGCCAGGTGTGGTGGCGGGCGCCTGTAATCCCAGCTACTTGGGAGGCTGCAGCAAGAGAATTGCTTGAACTCTGGAGGCGGAGGTTGCAGTGAGCCAAGATCGCACCACTGTACTCAAGCTTGGGCAATAGAGCGAGACTCTGTCTGGGGAAAAACAAGAAAGAAAGAAATTCAGCCTTTGGTGATTTCCATTTGTATTTCCCATTTTATCTTGTCCCATTTGTACTATTTCTTGGATAAATTCCCCTAAGTGTGGGATATGCGGATGCTTTTTTTCTCCCCCTAGAGAACCTTTGCAGTTAAAAGGTTTTTCTTTATTTCCTTATTTGGATATATAATTTTTTTAATGGGAAGAGCTAGATACTATTGATCAAATCACATTCTTTTTTAGAAATTTGGCATTTGTTTGTTGGTTTCTGTTATATCATTCTCATAGATTTAATTCCCATCCTTTAATTGTAAATAAAACTAAAACTAAAACCTGAGTCCCTTTCTTTGATGGTTAACTATTGACTCTGTCCTTAGCTGTATTACCAACCACGTATATTTTCTACAGCTGCTCACATCCTTCAGCCATGGATTCAGCTCCCAATTTTAGGTTGATGGCTAAAAAGTTTTCGTCTTTTCTTATATCTAACTCCATAGTGAATATTCCCATCTAAAAGTCCGATAGCAAGCTTGTCCAACCTGCAAACAGTAGGCCACATGTAGCCTAGGACAGCTTTGAATGTAGCCCAACGCAAATTTGTAAGCTTTCTGAAAACATTATGAGATTTTTTTGTGTGATTTTTTTTTTTTTTTTTTTTTTAGCTCATCAGCTGCTGTTAGTGTTAGTGCATTTTATGTGTGGCCCAAGGAAGCCAAAAGATTGCATACCCTGTCCTACAGGAATTTCATGCTTTGTATGTTCAAATTTTCATGCCTCTCCTCCCTCCTCGTGCCTTATTTCTCTTACTTCTCTACTCTCTGCCATGTTCCCTTTCTCCCTAGATCACATAAACATCTGGACAGGTTCTGAGCCAGTTACCCATGAGTCATGTTCAATTCTTCCATCTCTGTCACAGGCCAGTAAAAATCAGTGACCACTGTTTCTAGCTTCCTGCATAAGAGGTGATGAATGAATAAGTTTGCTGACTCAATAACTAACATACCCTTCAAGGATATTTCTGCTATACTTTATTTTCTCTACAATATAATGTTACATTAAATAAATATGAAGACCTGATAAGATTTTTAATAACCTCTGACCCCTAAGTACCAGCTAAACAAGTTCTTACATGTTTTGATCACAGTGCCTAATTTTGACTTCAAATGAATTAGCGTTATGTGTTTTACAGGAAACAGTGACATTTAAGGATGTGGCTGTTGACTTTACCCAGGAGGAGTGGCAGCAAATGAAACCTGCTCAAAGGAACTTGTATCGGGATGTGATGCTTGAGAACTACAGCAATCTAGTCACAGTGGGTAAGGTAGCTTGGTAGCCTTGCAATTTAACAGAGAATTCTTTTCCATTTCTGAAATATGTGAAGACTGTAACTTGCCAGATGAGTCTAGCCTTTCCTTTTCCACATGACTGTATGTGCCCACTCTTCAGTGTTAAAGGCTAATTACTTTGTGTCATTGTGTAAGTTCATTCATCCTCATCTTTCATAAACTTTCATGCTTGGACTTAGCCCAAGATCTGGATGGTTGTCTCCAGCATTAACATCCAAGTCCTTTGCTCTTTCTTGTAATAGGCTGTCAAGTCACCAAACCGGATGTGATATTCAAGTTGGAGCAAGAAGAGGAGCCCTGGGTGATGGAGGAAGAAATGTTTGGGAGGCACTGTCCAGGTGAATAAGTGAAAAGCAGCTCTGAATGAGAAAACCACATGGGAGTTGCTCAGTGAAGGGCTGATATCATTTCACAATTTCCAAGATTTTCTTAAAGGCCCTAGTCTTCTAGAGTGACAAATGGTATGGAGTACTTTAGATTACTGTGACATTTCTATATATAATTCTTCCTATATTGCAGATATTTTCCTCTTTTAAATTGTAGAGAGCCAGTAGCCCTATCTGATTTCATAATACCAACCTTCCCTAATCATTCACAACATTACTTTCAGGATTATTGTTCCTTTCTATGATCCCTGGGCTCTTTCTTTCCATTATGTTCATGGTTTCATTTTCTTATGCATTCAGCATTTCATGGTTGTGTAGTAATTTTAAAACATGTTCGTTTAACACTTAGGGTTTTTTTTTATTAATTTCTTTCCTTTCCATTTTAAAAGCCTCAGACTTGTGTTTGGTTAACAGTAGTTTCACTTCCCGTTGTACTTCACAATCCTCACAATCCCATGGCTTAGAAATGTAAAAGTTTCTGGCTTAGAAATCCCATAATATCTCCTTTCTTCTTATTTCTGCCTTCCATTCCTTTAATTTTTTGAAAATACAGGAGGTCCATATTTGGTTAAAAAGAATATAACCAGTGGAACCAGTATTATACCTATAAAACCAATATTATACCTTTTGTGCAAAAGTAAATCTTCCTCTTATCCTTGATACAGTCTCTTCCTTTCCTCAGTTGCATATGCTTCTTTTTTGGAGTTATCCTGGCTATTTTTGATTATTTTACTATATGAATTTTAGACGTGGCCATCTATTTCCAGAGAAAAGCCTGTTGGAATTTTTATTGCGATTGTGCTAAATATATAAATTAACTTTCAGAAATTTATCATCCTTTTAATGCCAAGGTTTTCTAAGAACACACTCTATCCTTGTTCATATTTTCATATCTACTTTTGTGTCCTTTAGAAATGGAGCTTTCCAAGTTTTCCCATTGTAGCTTTTGTACATTTCACTGTAATAATGGTTAAGAAAGCTGTAAAACCATCCTTATTTACAGATAATGAGATCGTAGCCCTGGAAACGCAAGAGAACCAATTGAGAAAGTACAACAAATAGTAAGAGAACTCAGTGAGGTGGTAGGATGTCAAATTAACAAATAAAAGTCAATAGCTTTCATATATATATCAATGACCAAGTAGAAGATACTAAGGAAAGAAAACTACATTTATTAGTAGTAAGAATAAAGATGAAATACTATTCTGTGCATAGATATATAACAGTATACCAAACAAAATCCTGTCCTTATGAGCTTATAATTTAGTAGAAACTAGAGTCCCTGAGGTTTTGCATATAAGAAAATATCTTTTTAATATTGGTTAACAGTTGATAGTTGGCCGCGTGTAAAATGCTTGAGCCGTACTTTCTTTTCCAAAGGGTTTTGTAGACAGGTACCTGAGGGATTTGGACAATTCTCTGTTGTTTCCTAGATTTGAATGTTGCTTGAAGAAGTCTGAAGCCTGATTATTTCCTCTCATAGGTGACTTATTTTCCTGGATACCTATAGGTTTCTTTTTCTTTAAAGCTTAAGTGGTTTTATGAGGCTATGTCTTGGTATTGGTCAGTCAGTATCAGTTTTTCCTTTCAACTTGTGGATTCATGTTTTTTGCTCCTTGAAACGTCGTCATATAGATTTCATGCTGGTTTCTTTTATGGTTATCATTGTCATCTTTGGATGAAGGTATTTCCTGCTGTACCCACTGTTTACAGAAGGATAGTGTTGAAGACTGTCCAGAAAAATGCTCTGAGCTGATAATTATTTATACAACGTTTTGTGTTGAGTGTTGGTTTACCCTTTCATTCTCCCAAGTTAAAGAGAGCTTATTATTTGCATACTTCCTCTAGAACTCAGTGTCTCTTCATCTTCTTATCCTATAACAAACTGCTTATGCAAGAATAATGGCTGTTTGTATCTCCTTGTTCAGCCCTGCCTGTATACCATTTATCAGGACCAGATGAAGTCCATTATGTTCCTGCCACAATCTCAAGATATCTGGCAAAAAATGACTCATTCATTCTGCCCAAAAGGGGGTGCCTCTGTTTTAGAGAACTCTTTTCCCTGTACTTTCCGTTTGAGATAAGAAACAGAAACTGCTATCTATCTCTGGGTTTCTTCCCTGCCTGATCCAGTCTATCCTCTGTTCATACCTCCTATTCTGGGGATGGAGTTTAGCTATCTTTAAGTTTCACTAAAGATGTATTTTCTTTTCTTTTCTTTTTTTTTTAGACAGAGTCTTACTCTGTCACCCAGGCTGCAGTGCAGCGGCACGATCTTGGCTCACTGCAACCTCTGCCTCCCGGGTTCAAGCAATTCTCCTGCCTCAGCCTCCCGAGTAGCTGGGATCACAGGCATGCACTACCATGCCTGGCTAATTTTTGTATTTTTTAGTAGAGATGGAGTTTTACCATCTCAAACTCCTGACCTCATGATCCGCCTGCCAAAGCCTCCCAAAGTGCTGGGATTACAGGCATGAGCCACCGTGCCCAGCCAGAAGATGTATTTTCTTTTTCTATTTCTTCTCCATGTTTGCAGAGTGGAGAGGAGACAGATGTTTAATTCTATCAATTGAAATAGGAAATCCTCTATTCTGTATTTGATCCATTTCATTCTTCTTGGAAATGTCTTTCTTCTTTGGGCTTCTCTAAAGGATTCAGATTCTTCCTTGGTTCTGGTTTATTGTTTATTTCCTCTTATGAAATATCTTTTACATGACTCCTTTCTCATCTCTCACTGAACATCACCCAAAGCAGTTCTGAATTACAGTAGACTTCTTTTTCCTCTGAGTATCTTCATGCTATATCTGTGTCCATGCTATTAAATAGGTATTTAACTCTAGAAATGACAGCATTGGAATATGTATCTTTAATACCTCCAGAATTTTGAAACTTTTCATGTCTCTGCTGTTAATTATGAATGTTGTTACCTAAATTCTAGCAGTTATTTAAATTTAATCTCATAGTAAATGGTCCTCAACATTTCCAGCCTACATTGGTCTTACCCGTCTCTCGACTAACGTTCTATTACATGTCTACCAGCATGGTTGGAGTCTGAAAACATATACTGTCTTACATATATTTTCATATTTTGATGTCTAACACTTGTTTATTAGTCCACCTGGAGAAGAAAAACTTTTATTCTTCTTATTAATGATTCACGAATTGATGTAAAGCTATATTTGGGAAGACTTTTCTTATTTTTGGTTGTTTTAAAATTTTACCTATAGATTTTCAAAATAAATGTGGACGAACTCAGGCTAGAGTTAGAAAAACAAGGCATAGTCACTATCTAGTGAGCTAGTGTTGAATGTTAAATTGCATGTGAAGCATCTATATAAAATGAGTAAACCAGATAAAAAACACCAAAAAAGTTTTAAGAGAAGGGCTGTATTCGGGCGCAGTGTCTCATGCCTGTAATCCCAGCACTTTGGGAGGCTAAGGTGGATGGATCACAAGGTCAGGAATTTAAGACCAGCCTGGTCAACATAGTGAAACCCCATCTCTACTAAAAATACAAAAAAAAAAAAAATTAGCTAGGCATGGTGGTGTGTGCCTGTAGTCCCAGCTGCTTGGGAGGCTGAGGCAAGAGAATTACTTGAACCCGGAAAGTGGAGGTTACAGTGAGCTGAGATCACGCCACTGCACTCCATCTTGGGCAGAAGCCATTTTCCTGTAAGATCTGTAGATTATTTAGACTTATTAAAAACTAAAAAACATAACAAAATGTTTAGAAGTAAAATTACCATGTCTGTTTGTGGGGTAAAATTAGAAACATGGCCTAATTAGAGGAGAGATGAATGTAAGGGATTAATGAAATCAAGGATGAGTTTTCCATTGTGGAGTCAGAAAGTTCTGAATTTTGCCAGCATTCATGTCCTTTTTTTTTTTTTTTTTTTTTTTGCTGTCTTTTATTTTCAAACGTTTGTTGTCAATTTAGTTTAAATTTTCTCCTCTTTAATCACTGAAGCTATAGTTTTGCCCTGTTCATGGAGGCAGCATGGTTACAGTGGTCAATTACAAGCAGGGGCTTATAGCAGAATATGAAGGTTAAAAAACATCTAGTTACAACTGACACAAGAACAGAAAATCAAACACCACATGTTCTCACTCATAGGCGGGTGTTGAACAATGAGAACACATGGACACAGGGAGGAGAGCATCACACACTGGGGTCTGTCGGGGGAAAAAGGGGAGGGACAGCAGGGGGGTGGGGAGTTGGGGAGAGATAGCATGGGGAGATATGCCAGATATAGGTGATGGGGAGGAAGGCAGCAAATCACACTGCCATGTGTGTACCTATGCAACAATCTTGCATGTTCTTCACATGTACCCCAAAACCTAAAATGCAATTTAAAAAAATGGAAAAAAAAACAGAAAAAAAAAAAACATCTAGTTATCTGAATTTTAAGTTATCCACAGTTGATAGTACTCCAGAGGCATGGAAAACCATATAGAACTAATGATGTTGGAATGTTATCATTTTGGGTGATAGTATGAAAGAAAAAAGTCAAACACAATGGGGTTTGATATAAAGACAGTTTCAGTGTATAGAAATGAACATAGGATAAGACGATAGTACCTCATGTTAGAACACTGTGGTGAATCAAAGGTGGCTTGCCTCCTGATTAGCTTCATACTTTTTATTATTCAATAAAATCAGACCCCCCTATTTCTAATATGTCTTGTTCTTTAAGCACATATAAAAATGAAATGTAATTAGATGGAAAGTTGGAGCTCTCTCCATATTTATTACCAATTTTGGATTGTGTTTAGTTTGGATACACTAATCTTCAAGTGTGTTAATATAGAAATAAAGGAATATGAACTTTATGAAAATTAATTTGCTTGTGGTATGCAGACTGGACAAAAGATAGACATGTCAGGATCATATGACAGTTAACTAATCAAAAGTTATGAGAACTTGGGTTATCATTTGTTTCTCTTAACTTAATGTAGCTGTTATTATTTCTCTCTTACACCATTTCTTTTCTTTTTAATATGCATTTTTAGTTTTTGCAAAGTATGCCTATGTATTACTTGTTTTAGAGAGCCAGTAGAAATATTGGATTATAGCAATGCTCTGTTCTGACCTCACATTTCACCTCTTTTAGTCAATTATTTTTGATTTTTTTTAACTATTTCTTTTGTTGTCAACCTACATATTTTGAAACAAATGTTTATACTGCTCTGTGAATATTTTTGTAGTCATTTTCAAACATAAGAAGAGAGAGATAATATAAGGAATCCTCATGTGCTTATCACTCAGCTTCAACAGTACCGTCATTTTGTTAGATGTGTTTACTCTATTTCTCTCTTACCCCCACTCCAGTTTTGTTGTTTTGGTTTTCTGCTGAACTACTTTACATTTTGTTTTAAATACTACCATATGTATTGCCAAGAGATTTTTTTAAAATCCTGCAATATTTCTAACCTAACAACATTAGTAATAATTTCTTACTATCATCTGCTTCTTAGCCGATGGTTGGTTTATTTGAATCAGGATTCAAATAAAGTCTGCACATTCTTAGTTCACAGGCTATACTAAAACAGGCTGTGGGTATAGTTTGCCAACCCCTGCTCTAGATGTACATTACTCTGGATTTGGCATTTAACCTCCTCGTGGTGGTGTTTGACATGCTTCTTCATCCCATTTTTTCTATAATCTGGCTTTACTCGATGCAGGTTCAGATCTCTGGCAGGTATACTTCATAGGTGATGCTGTGTACGTCCTATTGCATCTATGTCAGTTTGTCCCACTTACAGACATAATTGAGATTGATCAGTAGATTCATGTGTTGTCAGTCCAAATCCTCAGATTTCAGTGATCTCTATCAACCTTTCACTTAAGGATTTTAGCACATATTGACCATCATAGCCTCGATCCATTATTTTATTAGAGCATCTTTCGCTTTTATTAGCTGAAATTCTCCCATAAAGAAAAACTCTCATTAACTATTTGATTTCACTGAAATACAGTTTCTCAGCCCAGGAAAAACAAGTACTCTTTCTCTTTAAAGCTTTTAGAATAATGATTGGTGCCCTTGAGGTTTCCAAAATTTGTCGAGTTAAATCATTATAAATACATATAATTTGAGCATCAGAATATAGTATATGCATATAAATAATGTTTTTCATATATTATTATTATATTGGAGACAGAGCCTTGCTCTGTCACCCAGGCTGGAGAGTGGTGGTGTCATCTAGGCTCACTGCAACCTCCACCTCCTGGGTTCAAGCAAATCTTGTGCCTCAGCCTCCCAAGTAGCTGGGATTACAAGTATGTACCACCACCTGTAATTTTTGTGTTTTTTAGTAGAGATTGGGTTTTGCCATGCTGGCCTCAAGTGATCAGCCCACTTTGGCATCACAAAGTGCTGGGATTACAGGCTTGAGCCACCGCGCCAGGCCCATATATTAATATTCAAATTGTCTCATCTTTAGTAAGAGGGATCTTCGGCTAATCCTGTAAATTTCCCACTCTAGACATGGAAATAGCCATTTCTTTAAAAACTTTTCTCTGTTTTAGCAGCTAATTATATTGGAGACTGCAATCTGGGTATTATGGTTGCTCTTCATTACTGAGTTATTGCTTCCATAGCTTTTAAGTGGACAGAGCTAGGAAAAAAATGCTTCTTTTAAAAGGAAAAAAATATATGAATTTATGTTGATATATCCAATTAAAATAAAAAAGCACAGGGTCCTTTTAACTTTTATGCTGAAAATCTTGGCTCCTTCTTACATTAATTATTTCTATAATTCATATATATTTCTCACCCTTGGTACTATTGACACTTTGAGCCAGAGAATTCTTTGCTCTGGGGGGACTGCCTTGTGTGTTGTGGTACATGTTGCAGAATCCCCTGCTTCTATTCACTAGGTAGCAGCAGCACCACGCCTTTTTCTCCCTGTCATCTTCCCAGTTGTGAAAACCAAAAATGTCTGTAGACCTTCCAGACATTGCCAAGTGACCCTTAGGGAGTAAAACTGAGTGCTCTATCGTCTTTCTTTATATATTAGTTTCAAATTAACAGTAATACTAATATTACTACTAATAAAAAGACAACTAAATGTAGTTTAAAATTTCTTTCGGGTTTTCTTCCTTAGAATATATTCTAATAGGGATATATAGTCAAACTACTATGTTTAAGGTCACTCGAAGTAATTTTCTATGTGATTATGGTCCTCATTTCATAAGTAGGTTTACTTGTTTCAGTTTTTTTCTACTTTTAGGGATTACTTTGGCATTTTATCTTTTTGGATATAATTTTTATTTTTTCATATGTAAAATATATACATGATTTTAATGTCAAAACTCTTAAGTTACAGTCAGAAAAGTCATGGTTACATTCAGTACATGTAAGTGGAAAAAAAAATCAGTGTACAGAACTGCGTTTAGAATATGTTATCTTTTATGTGCAAATGGGTGGGAAGAGAGACAGAGAAGTGTGTGTGTATGTGTTAATAAAATATATATTAAAAATACAGTTGGCCCTCGGACAACATGGGTTTAAACTGCATGGGTCCACTTATATGCTGATTTTCTTATGCCTCCGCCACCCCAAGACAGCAAGACCAACCTCCCCCTCAGCCTACTCAACGTGAAGATGATGAGGATGAAGATTTTTAGGACGATCCACTTCCCCTTAATGAATAATAAATGTATTTTCCTTATGATTTTCGTAATAACGTTTTATATTCTCTAGGTTATTTTATTGTAAAAATGCAATATATAATACATATACAAAATATGTGTTAATCAACTATCTTATCAATAAGGCTCTGGTCAAGAGTAGGCTATTACTAGTTAAGTTTTGGGAGACTGAAAAGTTTGAGACAGATTTGCGATTATATGGAGGATTGGCACCCCATGCCCATATTGTTCAAGAGCCAACTGTATATATGATATATGTGTGTATATGTATTATATATAAGGAAACATATGATGTGTATATGTTTGTGTGTTTGTATGTTTTTTTAAATGATGAAAGAATAATCCAAGAACTAATAAAAATAGTTATCTAGAGAGCAAAGCAGGAATCAGTGTTTCAGGGGACAGCGTAGACCCTGGACTTCCCTAAATATGCTGCTGTTTGGTAATTTGTCAATCTTTATCAACTTGATATAAATAGAAGATGAAGTTTAGTAGTGACACCACATTGACTTCTTGTTTCCTTTTTTTTGGAATATAGATACATCACAATTCTTAGCTAATTCAATGTCACCACTTACTTTATGATCATTGACATAATGTTTACTACTGAGCCAAGAAATGACTCTTCAGTACATATACATATGTAACTTTCTGTCACTCCTAGAGTTACTACTTGCCTTATTTTTCTGCTTCCTATGTATTTTTAATTTAAATGACACCCTCAAAATTGTTTATATAAATAAGGAATCCATCATTCTTATTAGTTTACCTCATTTTGATGCATGAAGGGATAAAGGGAAATTCTAAGAATCTTCTAAAATTCTAAATTTTAAAAAGGATAGAATAAATTTTTTATGTTTTTTTAACTAGTGGACTATACTGTAGAATGGTTGGATCAGAACCTAGAAGGTTTTTGTTGTTTTTTTGTTTATTTGGAGACTTGAATCTTGCTCTGTTGCCGAGACTGGAGTGCAGTGGCACGATCTCGGCTTGCTGCAACCTCTGCCTCCCAGGTTTAAGCAATTTTCCTGCCTCAGCCTCCTATGTAGCTGGGATTACAGGTGCGTACCACCACGCTCAGCTAATTTTTGTATTTTTAGTAGAGACGGGGTTTCACCATGTTGGCCAGGCTGGTCTTGAATTCCTGACCTCAGGTGATCCACCTACCTCGGCCTCCCAAAGTGCTGAGATTAGAGGCATGAGCCACCACGCCCAGCCTAAACCTAGAAGTTTTGTGGGGGGGGCCCCAAATGCCAGTATCTATTGTGCCTTTTAATCTTTTTATCTCCTATGTGGAGGTACATGCCAGCATTCACGAAGCTAAATAACAGAAAGAGATTGGAGATCTCACTCATATTATAGTGTATAGCGAATCAAAATCACATGGCAACTCTACATGCAGTTATGTCTAGGAAATGTAGTTTTAACTGCCTCAGCCTTTACAGATTGGAAAAGCATAGTGGGAGATTAGAATACATGTTACTTAATCAGATCCATGATATCTGCCTTGGCGTGTAACTACTCTTTATTCGGACTTTAATCCTCTTCTTTTTAGTTCTACTGTTATCCTACCCACTCCCCCTTTTTTTGTGTGATCAGGACTTGCTGTGTTTCCCAGACTAGTCTTAAACTCCTGAGCTTTAGCAAACCTTCCAAGTAGCTAGGAATACAGGTGCAGACCACCACATCTTGTTTCTTAAATTAATAAACTTCATCTTTTAGGTTGATTTTAGGTTCACAACAAAACTGAGCTTTGTATACAGCTCATGAAAAAGTATAAAGTGGGCTGGGCATGGTGGCTCACGTCTGTTATCCAAGCACTTTGGAGCCCAAGGCGGGCGGATCACCTGAGGTCGGGAGTTGAAGACCAGCCTGACCAACATGGTGAAACCCCGTCTTTAAAAAAAAAGAAAAAGAAAAAGTATAAAGTGGCTGGGTACGGTGGCTCACGCCTGTAATCCCAGCACTTTGGGAGGCCAAGGCAGGCGGATCACGAGGTCAGGGAGATTGAGACCATCCTGACCAACATGGTGAAACCTCCATCTCTACTAAAATACAAAAACAAACAAACAAAAAAATTAGCTGGGTGTGGTGGTGCGTGCCTATAATCCCAGCTACTCAGGAGGCTGAGGCAGGGGAATTGCTTGAACCTGGGAGGGGGAGGTTGCAGTGAGCTGAGAACGTGCCATTGCACTCCAGCCTAGGCAACAGAGCAAGACTCTGTCTTAAAAAAATAAAGGAAGAGTACAAAGTGTATGGATACCCACTGCCCCAGCACACACACAGTTTTCCCCACTGTCAACATCTAGCACCACAGTGGTATATTTGTTGCAATCAATGAACCTCCATTATTATTATTATTATTATTATTATACACATTATTATTACCCAAAGTCCGTAATTTACATTAGGGCCACTCCTGGTGTTGTAAATTCTATGGGTTTTGATATACATATAATGACTCAGACCCATTATAGTATCAAACAGAATACTTTCACTGCGCTAAAACTCCTCTTCTTCCTCCTATTTATTCCTTCTCTCCCATAATCTCTGGCAACCACTGATGTCTTTACTAGTCATAATTTTGCCTTTTCTAGTTTGTTTGGAATCATATAGTAGGTGGCCTTTTCCAATGGGCTTCTTTCACTTAGCAGCATGCATTTAAGGTTCCTCCATGTCTCTTTATGACTTAATAGCACATCTGTTTTTAGCATTGATGAATATTTCAGTGTCTAGATATACCACAGTTTATCCATTGACCTAGTAAAGGGCATCTTCCAAGTGTTGGCAATTAGGAATAAAGCTGCTGTAAATATCCATGTGCAGGTTTTTGTATGGACACATGTTTTCAACTCATTGTGTCAATACCAAGCATGATTGCTGAATGATATGGTAATAGTATGTCTAATTTTGTAAGAAACTGCCAAACTGTCTTCCAAAGTGGCTGTACCATTTTGCAGTCCCACCAACAATGAGTGAGAGTTCCTATTGCTCTGCAAACTTGTCAGCCTTTGACTTACTAGTTCCAGCAGGGTTTTTTTTTTTTCCCTCAGATTTTCTACATAGATGATCACATCTTCTATGAACAAAGACAGTTCTTGTTTCATTTTATTCTTTCTAATCTGTATAGCTTTTATTTCCTTGTTATTGCATTAAGGCGGACTTCTAGTACAATGTTGAAAAGCAGTAATGCAAGGGAACATCCTTGCCTTGTGCTTGTTTATCTCTACCATTTGAGTGCCCGGATTCTCCAAATCTTGAGCCTTTCCAGTGATATTTGGCCAAATCACTTTGTCACTTCTTGTCATTTGCGTCTTCGTGATACTTTAACTTTATAGTTCTGCTAGTTTATGGTTCCCTATATCCTTCTCATCCTGCAGTATTTGGTTGAAATCTTTTGTTCACCCTTTTTAGACTCATTGTCTCTTTTTTCTTATGGATTTAACCCTTTATTCTTTCACTGTCATTTTTAATGGAATTTTAGGAAGGAGGAAACTAAGTGCATGCATTCAAGCCTGTGTGTTTAATCACAAGTGTTCATTTTATTCTTTAGCCGTTTGACTTCCTATCAGTCATTTTTGTGTTCACTCTTTCATTTTAATTGTTCTGTTCTTTTTGCTGATTTCTGCACTGTACATGGACACTCTAAAACTTAGTCAAAGCTATTTGGACCTACAGATGTCAGTTTGTGTCTCCATATGTTTTATGTAGTAGTTAACTTCTCAAACCTTAGGAACTAGGAACTTTACTCTTAGCTTTCTTTTGTATTGGATGACTAGGCCAACATCAAAGATTAAACCCCACATTAGCCAATTTCTGATATGTTATTAATAGTATAGTGGTAGGATAATTCACAAGTAATAAGTTTTGGTCCTCCATTTTAGAAGTTTGGGAAGTTGATGAACAGATCAAGAAGCAACAGGAAACACTTGTGAGGAAAGTCACATCCATCTCCAAGAAAATTCTGAGTAAGGAAAAAGTCATTGAATGTAAAAAAGTTGCAAAAATATTTCCTCTGAGTTCAGACATCGTTACTTCAAGACAAAGCTTCTATGAATGTGCTTCACTTGATAAGGGTTTGGAACATAATTTAGACTTACTCAGATACGAGAAAGGCTGTGTAAGAGACAAACAGTACGGATGTAATGAGTTTGGGAAACCATTTTATCATTGTGCATCCTATGTTGTAACCTCCTTTAAGTGTAATCAGTGTGGACAAGACTTTAGTCATCAATTTGATCTCATTAGACATGAGCGAATTCATGCTGGAGAGAAACCTTACAAATGTAAAGAATGCGGAAAAGCCTTCAGTAGGAAGGAAAATCTTATTACACATCAGAAAATTCATACTGGGGAAAAACCATATAAGTGTAATGAATGTGGAAAAGCTTTCATTCAGATGTCAAACCTTATTAGACACCAGAGAATTCATACTGGGGAGAAACCATATGCATGTAAGGATTGTTGGAAAGCCTTCAGTCAGAAATCAAATCTCATTGAACATGAGCGAATTCACACCGGAGAGAAACCCTACGAATGTAAGGAATGTGGGAAATGCTTCAGCCAGAAGCAAAATCTTATTGAGCATGAGAAAATTCATACTGGGGAGAAACCTTATGCATGTAATGAATGTGGTAGAGCTTTTTCTCGAATGTCATCTGTTACGCTACATATGAGAAGTCACACAGGGGGAGAAACCTTATAAATGTAATAAATGTGGAAAAGCTTTCTCTCAATGCTCAGTATTTATTATACATATGAGAAGTCACACGGGTGAGAAACCCTATGTATGTAGTGAATGTGGGAAAGCCTTCTCTCAAAGTTCATCCCTTACCGTACATATGCGAAATCATACAGCTGAGAAACCCTATGAATGTAAGGAATGTGGAAAAGCCTTCAGCAGGAAAGAAAATCTCATTACACATCAGAAAATTCATACTGGAGAGAAACCTTATGAATGCAGTGAATGTGGGAAAGCTTTTATTCAGATGTCAAACCTCATTCGACACCAGAGAATTCATACGGGTGAGAAACCCTATGCATGTACAGTATGTGGAAAAGCCTTTAGTCAGAAATCAAACCTCACTGAACATGAGAAAATTCATACTGGAGAGAAACCTTATCATTGTAATCAGTGTGGGAAAGCTTTTAGTCAGAGACAAAATCTTCTTGAGCATGAAAAAATTCATACTGGAGAGAAACCATTCAAATGTAATGAATGTGGTAAAGCCTTCTCTCGAATCTCATCCCTCACTCTTCATGTGAGAAGTCATACGGGGGGAGAAACCCTATGAATGCAATAAGTGTGGGAAAGCCTTTTCTCAGTGCTCATTACTTATTATACATATGAGAAGTCATACTGGTGAGAAACCCTTTGAATGTAATGAATGTGGGAAAGCATTCTCTCAAAGAGCATCCCTTTCTATACATAAGAGAGGTCATACACGTGAGAAACGCCGAGTGTATTAAATGAAGGAAGGCCTCTTAAATCCAACCCATGTTTTACTTAAAATGTCTTAGCATTAAGCTCAAAAAAAAAAAAAAAAAACAATCTTTATGGAAAAATTGTAATACTTTGTTAAAAGATGCAAGTCTGGAATAAATGGAGAGAAATACCGTATGCATAGATGGAAAAACCCAATATTATAAAAACCTCAAATTCTAAAAATCTGTAGACTGAATGCAGTTCCAAACAAAACCTACTCAGAATTTTCTAGGATCTTTCCAAAATGATTATAAAATTCATGAGAAATAGAACTGTGTGGATTGCTGAGACAATTTTGAAGAAGAACAGAGGAAACACCCTCACTGTATGATATAAAGTTACAGTCATTTAAAAATGTGTGCTATTAGTACATTAATAGGTAAGTAAGCAGTTTTTAAAGAATAGACTACCCAGAAGCAGACTCATGAATATATGTGAACTTGGTGTATGTTAGACTTGACATCATGAATTACTAGGGAAGTGGTGACCTTGTCAATAAAATTGTTGGGAATATTTGACTCTTCATATTGGAAAAAATAAAATTACATATAACCTTATGACATTAAAAAATCAATATTCTTTTTTGTTTTTTTAGACAGTCTCACTCTGTAGCCCAGGCTGGAGTACAGTGTCATGATCTCAGCTAACTGCAGCCTCTGCCTCCTGGGTTTGAGCGACTCTTACGCCTCAGCCTCCCCAGCAGCTGGGACTATAGACACGCACCACACACTGGGCTAATTTTTTTTGTTGTTGTTGTATTTTTAGTAGAGACAGAGTTTCACCATGTTGGCCAGGCTGGTATCAAACTCCTGACCTCAAGTGATCTGCCCTTTTGACCTCCCAAAGTGCTGGGTTTACAGGCTTGAGCCACTGTGCCCAGCCAAAAATCAATACTCTAAAGGACTTAAATACTGGAATTTGAAAAGCCAAACTGTGAAACCATCGGGAGAAAGTAGATGATACTGCCTATGACATTGAGGTGGCTTTTTTTTTTTAAAGACAAAAGGACTCTGCAATTCCACTTCTAGATATACATCCTATAGAAACTCAAATAATGCATAAGAAATATATATAAAATATATGTATGTTTGTATAGCCAGTGCAGTGGCACATGCCTATAGTCCCAGCTACTTGGGAGGCTGATATAGGAAGATAACTTGAGCCCAGGAGTTTACGGCCAGCTGGGGAAACAGTAAGACCCCATCTCTTTAAAAAAAAAGAAATATATAAATACATATCTGCAATGAAAACAACCTAAATATTAATCAGCGGGGTAAAAGATGAATAAAATATGGTATGTTCAAATGGTAGAACAGCATACAGCACTTAAAAACAGTGAACCAGATCCATATTGTGTAACATTGATAATTAAAACGATGTTGAGTGAAAAAAATCAAAATACAAGTGAAACATTGTATAATAATATTCATGTAAATTGGAATGAAATCATTTATAAAGAATGTTTCTATTATTGAAAAGTGTGTTTAAAACTATTTAAAATAGAAGGATATTGACAGCGTTGTCTCTGGAGATTGAATTTGGGGCTGTTGATTAAAAGGAGCCTTTAACTTAGCTTGTAATTTTTATGCCTTAAAAAAGACTGGTAGCTTATAAAGTAAATATTAAAAGCTAATGATACACAATGATTATACGAATGTTTGGTTGTAATAGTGTTTTCCTAGTTGTTTCCTAGAACAGGCCAGGGGAAGACTGTGCTCATAGAAAGAAATGTTAATAAATGGATTCATATGCCTTATCAGATGCTCAACTATTTTGTGAAAAATATCTCTAGAAAATTAGTAATTAGAATACTCCTGTTTGTTATATAATATGAAATTAGCACATTTTATTAATTCTATGATGCTATTTTTTTATATTTTAACATTTCTGAAATTAGACTCCTTTCAACTGATGATATTTTAGATTCAAGTAAATTATTAAAAATTTGAAAATCAGGCTGGGCGTGGTGGCTCACGCCTGTAATCCAAGCACTTTGGAGGCCAAGGCAGGTGGATCACCTGATGTCGGGAGTTCAAGACCAGCCTGACCAACATGGTGAAACCCCGTCTTAAAAAAAAAAATTGAAAATCAGATGGCAGTATAACAAATGAAATGTGTTTTTATTTACTAGCTTAGGGCATCATGGTCTACTATTCATGGTGCCTATCCTCTTAATATAGCTACTATTATTAGACAGCAAATTTGTTAGATTCATAGCTAACTAATTACCAATATATTTAGAATCATTGTGGAGAGATTAAGATTTTTCCTGAGAAAGTGACTTTGCAATATTTGTTTTCTTGCCCTGTAATTTTCCATACAACCAGCGTAGGCATGAATATCATTGTTAATTATTACAATATTTTGAAATGAGAAATCATTTATTTCCTGAGGTGGCTGTAAGCAATTGTGTAAAAGTGTGTTGGTCTTAACCTAGAGACCTTTTTATTTTTACAGCTCTTGACTTACACAGCCTATTCAGTTTTGATTGGAAATGGTGATGATCTTAGACCCTGAACACATGTAATAGAGTTCCTCTTAAAGAGTCGCATTCTCTTAACAATACATGAACCAACTCTTACAGAGGTCATGTTTTTATTATGCCATCTCTACAATATTATTTGATATATAATACAGAAGGCTGCTAATGCCTTTTTATTTTATTTTATTTTTTTAAAGACGGGGTTTCACCATGTTGGTCAGGCTGGTCTTGAACTCCCGACCTCAGGTGATCCGCCCGCCTTGGCCTCCAAAGTGCTTGGATTACAGGTGTGAGCCACCATGCCTGGCCTACTAATGCCTTTTTAAAAAGGAGATGGGGCCGGGCGTGGTGGCTGAAGCCTGTAATCCCAGCACTTTGGGAGGCCGAGGTGGGTGGATCACCTGTGGTCAGGAATTCAAGACCAACCTGGCCAACATGGTGAAACCCCATCTCTATTAAAAATACAAAAATTTAGCTGGGTGTGGTGGCAGAGGCCTGTAATCCCAGCTACTCAGGAGGCTGAGGCAGGGAATTGCTTGAACCTGGGATCACGCCACTGTACTCCAACCTGGGTGACAGAGTAAGGCCCTGTATCAAAGATAATAATTATAAATAAAAAGGAGATAGGCTGGGTGCAGTTGCTCATGCCCGAGCGCTTTGGGAAGCCGAGGCAGGTGGATTACTTGAGGTCAGGAGTTCGAGACCAGCCTGGCCTATAATATGGTGAAACCCTACCTCTACTAAAAATACAGAAATAGCCAGGTGTGGTGGCACGTGCCTGTAATCCCAGCTACTCAGGAAGCTGAGGCTCGAGAATTGCTTAAACCTGGAGGGCGGAGGTTGCAGTGAACCGAGATCGCGCCACTGCACTCCAGCCTGGAAAACCCAGCAAGACTCTGTCTCAAAAAAATAAAAGTAATAAAAAGATAAAAATAGGGGATGTTTGTCAAAAGGGATCTTTAGCTTTTATGATTGAACATTAACTACATTTCTTTGAAGTTGATTTCACAAAAGTAAATCTCAAACTAAAGTTGTGAAGTACAACCATGACTACCAATTTTGATTGTTATTAGGTATTTTTGAAGACTGATAGTGACTTGTCATCAACAGCAGGGACTGACTTTAATGAAAACAATTACAATTTACCAAAACTGAAATATCTAAATGAGTATTACCATTTCATACTCCCTCCTTAAATAGGTTTTATAGTAAATCCAGTTTTCCCAACATACCCAATATTTATATATATGTAATTTTTTTTTTTTTTTTTTTGAGACCAAGTCTCACTCTGTCACCCAGGCTGGAGTGCAGTAATAGGATCTTGGCTCACTGCAACCTCCGCCTCCCAGGTTCAAGCGATTCTTCTGCCTCAGTCTCCCAAGCAGCTGAGCACAGGCACATTCCACCATGCCCAGCTAATTTTTTTTTTTTTTTTTTTTTTTAATGGAGATGGGGTTTTACCATGTTGGCCAGGCTGGTCTCGAACTCCTGACCTCAGGTGATACACCCCCGCCCCCCTCGGCTTCCCAAAGTGCTAGGATTACAGGCCTGAGCCACCGCACCCAGCATGTAAACCTTTTTTAAAAAATAGTTTTCACATTTCATGTAGCCACACAAGTGTGTATGTATAAATACTTGCGAGACATTGTTTCTTTGTCTAAATTGTTGTTTTTCTCTGTGATTTTCTTTTTAATGTTTTTTTTTTATTTGCCCTGTACTTTATATGCCTTAAGTCCTTTGCCCCTTTCTTTACATAGCTTTGGAGTCAACAGAGAGATATTAAATTCCACTTAAGGTCCATAAGGACAACCTAAGATTTCTCTTTGGCCTCTCACCCCAGTAAGACTGGCTGAGCCTATCGGTTGACGTAAAGTACTTCCAAGTAAACTTGAATCTGAGGTCTAAAAGGGTATTTTCCTGATCTTATGTCAGCAAGCAGATGATCTGGTCTCTGTAAATTCTCACTATGTTGCTCAGGCCGGTCTTGAACTTCTGGGCTCTAATGATCTTCCTTTCTCTGGCTCCAAAGTGCTGGGATTACAGATTTAAACCACCATGCCCAGGCTTTTTTGTTGTTTTTTATATATATATTTTTAAACTTGTTTTCTTATCATGATGTGGCTTGGTAAATTTCTGTAATAATATCATGTGTGTCCCTTATGTGTTTGCTTTACCAGTGAGTTTTATAGTTTCACTTATTTTCATGACGGTGTTATAGTGTTATCCTTTTGCTTCGAGGTTTAGGATCCCCTTGAGCTTTTCTTTCTTATTTTTATTTTTATTTTTATCTTTTCTCAGACAGTTTCACTCTACTGCCCAGGCTGGAGTATAGTGGCTCCATCTCAGATCACTGCAACCTCTGCCTCCCAGGTTCAAGTGATTCTCAAGCCTCAACCTCCTGAGTAGCTGGGATTACAGGTTTGCACCATCACACTCAGCTAATTTTTGTATTTTTAGTAGAGAGGGCTTTTACCATGTTGGACAGGCTGGTCTTGAACTCCTGACATCAAGTGATCCATTTGCCTTGGCCTCCCATATTGCTGGGATTAGAAGCATGAGCCACTGCACCCAGCCTTCAGCTTTTCTTGTAAGGCCAGTCTAGTGGTTAAAAACTTCCTTAGCATTTTCTTGTCTAGAAAGGACTATTTCTCCATTTATGAAGGATAATTTTGCTGGATGTAGCATTCTTGGCTAGTTTTTTTTTTTCTCTTAGCACTTTAAATATATCATCCCATTTTTTTTTTTTCTTTTGGCCTATAAAGTTTCTGCTTAGAAATCCTCTATTAGTCTTAATAGGGTTTCTTTTATAGGTGACTTAGATGCTTTTTTTCTTTTTTAGGATTCACTCTTTCTCTTTGACTTGAAACAATGTGGATGTAATTGTGCCATGGAGAAAAACTTTTTGCATTTTATCTCTTTGTATATTGCAAGCCTTCTGTGTCTGGATGTCTGAATCTCTTGTTAGACTTTGGAAGTTTTCATCCATAATTTCATTAAATAGGTTTCATTACTAAATAATGATACCACAGTCACCTGTTAATGAATAGCTGTGTTGTTTCCAGTTTGGGGGCTGTTACAAATAAGGTTACCATGAACATCTGTGTAAAAATTCTTTGTATAGATACATGTTTTCATTTCTCTGGGATAAATACCAAGGACTGGATTGGTTAGGTAGTATAGGGTATATGAAATTCATGAAAATTCTTAATTTTAGACCTGTCAATTCAGTCTCAGTTGTTTCATTTTTCTTAGCTTGATAAGTGATGGAAATATATGTATGAACACAGATGAATGTCACCTGCACTAGGCTTTGGGCAGAGTGCCAGCACAAAAGCCAAGGCAAAGCCTCTATAGCTGCTTCTGGGGCATAACTAATGACTGTGTCCTAAAGAGATTTTAGTGTTAACATTTAATAAGCTTCTGTTTCTCCTCTAACTGAATTTAACAACTGACAGCAACATGAACAGCCATTTTATAAATACTCCCAATATAGTCTCTATAAATTAGCTTGGCAAAGGGCTATGCTGTGACTGGTGCCCTACTTCAGAGTTGGTTTTTAACATTGGTAATACCCTGTCATGCATTGAAAAGGCCCAAGTCACATAAACATTTGTTAGATTAGCTTCTAAACCTTTGTGAAATATGATTTTCTTGTCACATAGTGGACAATAACTTTCAAAGATCTCCTAGTGTCCAGAACCCAAGCTTTATTTCTGATGTCTGGATATCCCTTCAAGAAATAAGTACTGAAGGTAGAGAATAACCCATAAGTGTTCTTTGAAATCTGAGGCATCTGAGCCTATCTGATCTTTAAGTCAGAATAATGAAGTGGGCTGGGCATGGTGGCTCATGCCTATCATCCCAGCACTTTGGGAAGCCAGGGTGGGAAGACTGCTTGAGCCCAGGAGTTCAATACCAGCCTGGGCAACATAGTGAGATCCTGTGTCTACAAAAAAAATTTTTTTAATTTGGTGTACATTATGGCACACACTTGTAGTCCCAGCTATTTGGGAGGCTTAGGTGGGAGGATCACTTGAGCCCAGGAGGTTGGGGCTGCAATGAGTCATGATCACCACTCCAGCCTGGGCAACAGAGCAAGACTCCATCTCAAAAAAATAAAATAAATAAATAAGCAAAATAATGAAGGTAAGGAGGACAGAGGAGGTGGTGGAGCTTGTAGCAGATGACAACCATGTCCCCTGACGTGACTGATACCTCCAGTGTTAGAGGTGGAAGAGCATCACCTCTCAATAAAAAATTATCTTCTGCACTCTCCTGGTTGAGACACTGGTCTTTAGTCTTTGGGGACATGCAAGTTCTATAGGAGGGCCTTGTATCTATACAAAGACTTGTACATCTGGGCTTGAAATTTTCATTAAGGATGTAAATGTTATCCTACTTTCTTGGGAATCTTTGATTATTGCTATGGTTTGAATATTTGTCCTCTCTAAAACTCATGTTGAAATTTAGTTGCCATTATAATAACAGTATTAAGAGGTGGAACTTTTACAAGGTGATTAGGCCATGAGAGCTCCACACTCATGGGTGGGATTAATGCTGTTATAAAAGGACAAGTTGGGCATCCTCTTATCTTTGCCTGTCTGCCTTCCATGTGAGAACAACCATGTTTCATAAATCTGGCCAGTAAGATATAAGCAAAAATATTTGGGGGTAATAGGTATTTGAAAGCATTTTATTCCTTAATAAAAGGGACATAATCAGCTGGCACAGTCTTTTCCCTTAATTTTTGTCAACAGCAGAGACCAGCATTGAGTCCATGATATAGCAGCATTCCCTTTTGGAACGAGCCAGCCACCTGATAGAAGGCCAGTTATATTGGGCCTGTTCTGTCATGGATGAGACAGAGATTCATTCTTACAAGTATGGACAGATATTCTGGATATAGAGTTTATTTTTCCTGCACATAATGCTTCTGCCAGCATCACAACTATGGATTTACAGAATGCTTTCTCCACCGTTACAGCATCCCCCTAGTTTTGTGTCTGATCAAGAAATTTTTTTTTTTTTGAGACAGAGTCTTGCTCTATCACCCAGGCTGGAGTGCAATGGCACAATCTCGGCTCACTGCAACCTCTGTCTCCTGGGTTCAATCGATTCTCCTGCCTCAGCCTCCCAAGTAGCTGGGACTACAGGTGCACATGGCCACACCCAGCTAATTTTTGTATTTTTAGTAGAGATGGGGTTTCACCACATTGGCCACGCTGGTCTCGAACTCCTGAGCTCAGGTGATTCGCCTGCCTCAGCCTCCCAAAGTGGTGGGATTATAGGCATGAGCCATAGTGCCCAGCCTGATCACATGATATAAGGTTAATATTTAAAAAATCAGGCCAGGTGTTGTGGCTCATATCTGTAATCCCAGTACTTTGGGAAGCCGAGGCAGCCGGATCACCTGAGGTCAGGAGTTTGAGACCAGCATGGCCAACATGGTGAAACCCGTCTCTACTAAAAAATACAAAAATTAGTTGGGAGTGGTGGTCCATGCCTGTAATCCCAGCTACTCCGGTGGCTGAGGCACAAGAATTGCTTAAACTGGGGAGGCGGAGGTTGTGGTGTGCCAAGATTGCGCCACTGCATTCCAGCCTGGGCAACAGAGACTCTGTCTCAAAAAGAAGAAAAAAAGTGGGATTTTGCTTTGTTTCCCAGCTGGTCTCCAACTCCTGGCCTCAAACGATCCTCTTGCCTTGGCCTCCCAAAGTGTTGGGATTACAGGCATGAGCCACCTTGCCCGGCCCATCTTCTCATTTGGATAGCTGTACCTTGCTAGGTAGAAATGGAGTTGTTTCATTATTGTAAAGGAGCCAAGTTGTATGTAAAAAAGTGTGTAGAAATTTAGTAGCCAAAGGGTTAGACTGTCAGTTATCAATTTATTGCCTCTCAGCTCCAAATTAACCTTTTCAGTACTAGCTCTGTGAAAGTGGACAACTTGAAGCATTTCTCCTTTACAGTGAGTGTGATATTAAGCTTTGTCAGTAGAAGGCATGGACATTGAAGAGAGACATTGAAGGAGGAAGGGGGTCTTCCTGGCTCTGGTTGCAGCATTTTGCTTTTCCTTGCTGTTGCTTCATGGTCCATCAGTGGAAGATGTGTATGTGAGAATACTCAGTGATGCTCAGTGCCAGCTGTGCTCCAGAGCATGCATACCTGGAGATCTTGCATACCTGGCCTGGGCCTGGCGGACTACCTTGCTGAGGCCCTTCTCATGAGAGACCATGTGCTCCAGACCTCATGCTCACAGTAGCACCCAAACTCCACTGCATCCTGGCCATCAGCCATAGCTTGCTTGTGCAGTGGGGGAGCTATTTCCTGTAGCCATCCTGATGTGGATGCCATGCCTCTCAGGCTTAAGGCCTACAGTGCTACTCCAACTGTCTGTGAGTATCTGGAAACATAGCAAACTTCCCCAGCATCCCAGTGAGCTACAGCCACATCTTCAATGAGTTTTGAAACTCACCCTTGGGAAAGACTTCCTTCAAAGTATGTTTCTCTCTTGGGTGCTCTCCCTCAGCTTTGAAGGGCCTTTTAGAGTTCTCTTCATGCCCCTATACTTTCTCTCCTATCATTGCTTAATAATTCTTTATATCATAATTCTGTTTAAATTCCTTTGGCTGGGCACAGTGACTCATGCCTGTAATCCCAACACTTTGGGAGGCTAAGGTGGGTGGATCACCTGAGGTCAGGAGTTCCAGACCAGCCTGACCAACATGGCGAAACCCCGTCTCTACTAAAATTATAAAAGTTAGCCAGGCCTGGTGTCAGGTGCCTATAGTCCCAGCTACTCGGGAGACTGAGGCATGAGAATCACTTGAACCCAAGAGGCAGAGATTGCAGTGAGACAAGATCTCACCCCTGTACTCCAGGCTGAGCAACAGAGCAAGTCTCTGTTTCAAAAATAAAACATTCCTTTGTAGTTTCTGTTTCCTGACTGTACCCAAACTGATACAAACTGACTCTAGAAACTGGCTGCTGGTACGAAAAGCTTCTCATCCATTTTTGGCAAAAGGCCACCATCATTCACCAAGACCTTCACACGTAAGCTCTCCAGGATACCCAACTCCTTAAAGTCTCATAAGGCAGGACAGTTTGCCATCAACCAAAAGCATAATGAGTTGTTTCACCACAGTGGTCCTGTCTCCATGGCAGATCATAGTGTACACAATAAAGAATCCCATCTTTCTCTCCAAGATAGGTGACTTTGCCCCATTAGTACTTGGGATAGAACACTGGGCATGACTGAGAATCTCAACAACTTGAGAATGCATATCTGTTAACAGTGGTGTTATATTTTCTTCAGGGCTAAATTGAAAACCCAGGAACAAAATAAAAAATTGGTTGTATTTGAAATCATCCCATAAAATATCTAAGATTTTCTACAAAGCACATAACATGGATCAATTATCCAACACTGAAGAATAATATGTATATATGTGTGTCAACTGTATACCATAATATCCACGTATAGTGGAAAGTCCACATATAAAAGTTAATTTCATGATTCATATTTATATGAAAGAAAAATATATACTAATTTGTGTGAAAGAGTAACACATTATATGAAAATGTATACCTTATATTAAATATGCATATGATTGTTAGAAAAGAGTAGATTCATATGTTCTGAAGTTATCATCCCTCAGGTTACTTGCCAATTAAAAAGGGAAAAAAAACTTTACAATGGAGACACGTGGCCATTACCACCTTAGTCAAGTTTTCAAATTTAACATCACTAATAGTGAAATGACCTAATTTCATGTGTCTGTTTATGTGATCTGTGTGGTTATCCTGGAGTCATCTATGTAGTATCCTTGCTAAACATGTTTAACCTAAATTTTATCACAAGGAAATAACTTGACAAACCCAGAATGTGAAACATTTGGTAGGACAAGTAGACTAGATTCTTTTTTGTTTGTTGTTTTTTGTTTTTGTTTTTTAAGATGGAGTGCAGTGGTGTGATCTTGGCTCATTGCAACCTGTGCCTCCTGGGTTCAAGCGATTCTCCTGCCTCAACCTCTCCAGTAGCTGGGCTTACAGGTGTGCACCACCACACCCAGCTAAATTTTTGTATTTTTGTAGAGACGGGGTTTCCCCATGTTGGCCAGGCTGGTCTTGAACTCCTGAGCCCAGGTGATCCACCCGCCTCAACCTCCCAAAGTGCTGGGATTACAGGTGAGCCACTGTGCCCGGCCCACTAGATTCTTAAAAGAAGAAAAAATCAACATCTGTAGAAAACAAAAATGTGGAGGGACTGTTCTAGATTAAAAGAGACATAACATCAAATTTAATGCAATGACCTGGATTGTGTCCTGCTTAAAGAAAAATGTATACAAGACATTTTGGAGAAACTTAAATATGGATAAATTGTGGAATTATTGTTAATTTCCTTGAGTGTGATCATGGTGTTGTGATTAGAGATGCATGAGATATCTGTGTGAGACACTGTATTGTGTCGTGTGTGTGTGATATTGTGTTTAGTGATGTATGTGTGAAACACAGTTTAGTGGTATATGGTAGGAAAATGCCCCTAGAAGGTACATGTAGCAGAGTGCAGTGGCTCACGCCTGTAATCCCAGCACTTTGGGAGGCCAAGGCAAAATTAGCTGGGTGTAGTGGCATGCACTTGTAGTCCCAGCTACTCTGCACACTGATTGGGGTCAGGTGGGAGGATTGCTTGAGCTCAGGAGGCGGAGGTTGCAGTGAGCTGAGATTGCGCCATTGCACTCCAGCCTGTACGACCCAACCAGACCCTGTATCAAAAAAACAAACCAGATACATATTTAGTACTGAAGTATAATGATAGTTGAATTTATTTTCAAATGGTAGGGAGAGAATCAAAAGTGGCAAGTTGTTGACAATTGGTGAATCTAGGCAACAGGCACATATAAGAGTTCTTTGTAGTATTCTTTCAATGCTTCTGGAGATTTGAAACTTTCCAGAATAAATAAGTTAAGTAAATGTGCCTACAAAGTGGGAAGGCACTGAGCTGATTGAGGACATACTCAAAGAGCCCACTGGAACAGAACTTAAGAACGAGTTCTCTGATTCGTTACCATAAGAGAGGAATTTTCAGGAGAAGGAATGCAAAAGTTCTATATCCTAGTTGAAAGAGAGTGCAAGAAAATATTTCAAGTAAGGAAGGACAGACTTATCAAGAATATGGTTTTTTGATGAATGACAGTCATTCCAACCTCTTCCTGCTCTGAGGGAAGATTTCTTCATCTAGATACTGAGGTCAGAACTGTGAAATGAGTCCTGTGGGCTAAAATCCAGGTGTCATAAAACCATGTTCCTTCTCTAGGTTCTAGGGGAGAATCTATTTCTTTGTCTTTTCCTACTTCTAGAAGCAGTAGAAGCTGCCTGCATTCTTTTGCTTATGACTCCTTCCTCTATCTTCAAAGCACATCTCCCTTTTGTGCTCTCTGACTCTGACCCTCCTGCCTCCTCTTTTAAGGACCCTTGTTGGGCCTACTCAGTAATCCAGAATAATCTTACCATCTCAAGATTCTTTTTTTTTTTTTTCCTTTTTTAAGATGGAGTCTCACTCTATCACCCAGGCTGAAATGCAGTGGCGTGATCTTGGCTTACTGCAACCTCTGCCTCCTGGGTTCAAGCGATTTTCTTGCCTCAGCCTCCTGAGTAGCTGGGACTGCAGGCATGCACCACCATGCCCAGCTCATTTTTGTATTTTTATTAGAGACTGGGTTTCACCATGTTGGCCAGGGTAGTCTCAAACTTCTAAACTCAAGCGATCTGCCTGCCTAGGCCTCCCAAAGTGCTGGGATTACAGGCATGACCTACGATGCCTGGCCTCCATCTCAAGATTCTTAGGTGAAGCATATCTGCTGCAGAGTCTCTTTTGCCATGTAAGATATATTCATAGGTTCTGGGGATTAGGATTTGGACGTCTTGGGGCATTATTCTACCACTTCGTCTTATTGGCATCATTTATGAATTTCTTTTTTCTCTCAGTCCTTTGACATAACTGTATAAATTTTATACATTATTGAAATCAGCCTTTTACTCGGAACTTTTACATCTGTAATCACAAATGAAACTGATTAATACTTTTCTTTGGCCTGTCTTTATTGAAATTTTTTTCTTTTCTTTCCTTTTTTTTTTTTTGGAGACAGTCTTGTTCTGTCGCCCAGGCTGGAGAGCAGTGGTGCAATCTCAGCTCACTGCAACCTCTGCCTCCGGGTTCAAGTGATTCTCCAGCCTCAGTCTCCCAGTAATTGGAAATATAGGTGAGCACCACCATACCCGGCTAATTTTTGTATTTTTGTAGAGAAGGGGTTTTGCCATGTTGCCCAGGCTGGTCTCAAACTCCTGGCCTCAAGTGATCTTCCCACCTCAGCTTCCCAAAGTGCTGAGATTACAGGCGTGACCCAACATGCCTGGCTATGTCTTTAATAAATTTTATGTCAGTTAGACAAAAATTCATTGGAGAGCATATATAAATTGGATATAAATAAATTGAATAATCATTATTAGTTCAAAAATTAGCTAAAATTCAGCTATAACCATCTGCGTATGGTACCTTTTTAATTGAACATACTTTAAAATATCTTAAATAAAATAGAGCATTTCATATGGTTCTTCTGTTCAGATTTCCTACCTCTTAGTAATAATCAGTGATTTAAATTTCATTAGAAAATCTACAGTTTCCTCTACCATGGTTATAGAGTTGTACATAACAGCCTCAAAATTCTTTTAAACTCCGGGCTGGGCACGGTCTCATGCCTATAATCCCAGCACTTTGGGAAGCTGAGGCAGGCAGATCACCTGAGGTCAGGAGTTGGAGACCAGTCTGGCTAACATGATGAACCCTTGTCTCTACTAAAAATATAAAAAATTAGCCAGGTGTGGTGGTGGGCACCTGTAATCCTAGCTACCTGGGAGGCTGAGGCAGGAGAATCCCTTGAACCTGGGAGGCAGAGGCTGTGGTAAGCTGAGACCGCATGACTGCACTCCAGCCTGGGCAACAAGAACAAAACTCCGTCTCAAAAAAAAAAAAAAAAAAAACTTCTTTTAAACTCCATATCCATGAGTTTTTTTTCCCCCTCATTTCTGATGTTTTTGCTTTATTTTGCTCTTATCAGTCTTGGGTTTCATATCTCTTTTAGTACTAAATTGTGGATTTTTAAATTTTGGTCTAGTATTTTGTTTTCTAGTTTATAAACTAGAAATACTTAAGAATTTTTTTTATTTGATAAAATGTAAAAAGTAATGTTTCACAAGAAAAAAACGATAATGGCCAAAAATATAAGGGACTACTTTTTAACCTAAAAGTCACAATTACACATTCTAGAAATAAACTACTGTTAACAATGTGTTACTAACTTTACAGATATTATTGCCCAAGTGTCTACGTTTCTGTTATTTATAACTTTTTTTTTTTTTTTTTTTTTTGAGACCATGTCTTACTCTATCGTCAGGCTGGAGTGCAGTGGCTTGATCTCGGCTCACTGCAACCTCCGTCTCCCGAGTTCAAGCGATTCTCCTGCCTCACTCAGCCTCCCAAGTAGCTGGGACTACAGGCACGTGCCACCACGCCCAGCCAATTTTTGTATTTTTAATAGAGACAGGGTTTGACCATGTTGGCCAGGATGGTCTGGATCTGACCTCGTGATCCTCCCGTCTCCGCCTCCCAAAGTGCTAGGATTACAGGCGTGCCCAGCCTATTTGTAACATTTTAAAATACAGTATTACATGGTTTATTTTAGTAGCACTTTTCTACGTCCTCAAGTATTTCTCAGACATACTTCTGTCATTAAATATCCTTCTGCAATTTAATCCTAAAATAATGACGTTGCATCCCACTACATTGCTATTCCATTATTTCCACTGCAGACCCAAGGTTATCCCTTATCCTCCTCCAGTCCCTTCTTCCGCATCATGAGCCGGTGACTGCTCCGCTAAGCCACATCCCCAAACCGCTAGGCCAGGTCATTTCCCAGACACTTTCCAGGAAAGCCTGTGGCCCGGCCCGAAGAGAAATTAGTGACTTAAATGCTAAGATGCCAGAAGACCTGGACTGGGAAGTGAATTCCCAGCCCAAACTTAGCCACCCGGCTGTATCGGGATTGTGGCACAGGTGAGTGAAGTCTCAGGTCCGGGCCGACTCCTATTTCGTGGTTAGGCCAGGAGTGGCCCTCTCCTAATCCCGCCCCAGAGTGCGACTCCCTGGGGAGGGAACCCCAGGTGGTCAGCTCCCTGGCTTTTCACTGCACTTCTGAGAGGCCTTTGGGCACACACAAACCCCACTCCCTGACCTTCCGTTTGGGGCGAGGGCGGCTGCAGCCGGGTTAACTTCGCGGACTCGGGAAGCCTTGGCGGCGGGCCGGGCCGCCCCCTACCGGGTTTGCGGTTACATTTTTCTGAATCCTCCACGGACCCACACACAGCCTTTATCTAGCCCTTGGCGGACACCTTTTGCTGCCTGGGCCTGTTTGTTCGGTCCTGGGAGGGTGCTTGGGCGCGGCTGGGCACTAGAGCCTCGTCTTCACTGAAGGTGGGGGACCGTGGTGTAGTCTCGGCCGCGGGCGGGCCCCCACCTCTGGACTACATTTCCCAGGGAGCCCCGCGGCCGAAGAAGGCTGGTCCGCGTGAGTTGGCGGGAATTGGAACGCAAAGGGGAGAACGTCCCTGGCGGCGGAGCTCACTGGATTGGGACGGACTCGTTTGGGCACTAGTGCTAGGACGTCGAAGGGGCGGTGAGGTGTACCGACGCGGGGCTGGGGTCGTCTGGAGTTTAAAAGACAGGTGGCTCTCGGAGATGTGCGGGCGGGCTATATGCCCGCGCTTCACCGCGAAGGCAAGTCAGGGCTGTGCGTTGGGGAAAGGAGAGAGTGTCGGGGCCGTGCAGTCGGGATGGCAAGGGAGTGTCGGGGCCGTTGGTCCCCGCTCGGGAGAGGACAGTGTCGGGTAGCGAGCCGGCAGGGAGTGTGTGTGGTGTGAGCCTGGCGCAGAAGCGGGCTGGGAATGTTAGGAGGTTTAGGGTATCGCGGCCTTGCGTCCTCTTGACTGGACTAAAAGTCCGTGCGGTTCTCCCCGGACGTGGATTGTGCGCCCGGCGTCAGGAGCTCGGCGACCTGTGCCCGCGGTGTCCGCGGGGCTGTAGTGGGAGCCCTGTCTGCGCGGGATTCTGTGTGGCTGTGCATGTGAGTGTGAGTATGTGCGCGCGCGAGCCCCATGAGGCCAGGTCGTCGACCCCACCTTTGGGAGGCCTGGGAGGGGGCGGGCTCCCTCGCTGTACATTCTGGGGTACGCTGGGCAGGGTCTGCCGGTGGATAAGTCCTGGCCTTCCACCCAAAACCCCAACTGCGGCTGGTCGGTAGGTAGTGAATCTCTGAATGGCCTTCCGGCCACCGGGCCTATCTCTGGTGTGGGTTGAGGGTGGAGATAGTTATAGGGTTTGGGCCTGGGGGAGTCCCTGCTATATCCTCTTCTCTGCTCTTCACCCTGTAGCCACCAGGCATCTAGGCCCATAAAGGTGCCCCCCGGCCTAAAGGATAGGAGTTTGAGACCCTGTCGGTGGATCCACTTAAGCTGTGTCTTGGCGCCACAGACTTGTGCTCAGTGTAAGACGCTAGGCCTGAAAGTTTCCCAAGTTAGGTCTTTATTTATGGAGGAAGGAGGCAACGGTCTGGGGAGCTCTCCCAGGACTCCTGTCTGGGCTCCTAAGGTCACCTGCGTTTCTTTGTGAGGATAACAGAGGGCCTTGGGGTTGCAGGTTCTTTAGACTCCCTCTCAGTGCCTGGGGTGGGGCAGGAGTTTGGCCTCCCAAGGGGTTCAGAGAAGGATTGTTGTCTCACAGCTTGTTAACCTTTTTCCACCTCTTTTTTAAGAACCCAGAAGAGGAGAGAACTGCTGTGCATCTGAAGTGATGGCGGAGGTAAGTTGCATTTGACATTTTCTTCTTGGGAAGGACTTACTGGTTTTCAGGACAGTGTCCTATTTCAGAAATTTATCCAGAAGATTTACATTCATGATTTGGAGAAAGGGGAAGGGGGAGGAAACTGCATTTATGGAGCATTTTCCTAAAGCAGCCCAGGGCTGTCTGTTTTGCAAATGTCTCATCTGATCTAGAATTTCCGCTTCTTTGGATTTTGTTCATGCTCATAAGAGTGTTGACAAAAACCATGCCTCAGTGATTTGGCAGGGAAACTGAAGAACAGAATTAGCTTTTTCAGTCTCACTTATTTTGTTGTCCCCTCCATGGTCACATGCAATAGCCGTTTTGCTTATAAATTTCTTTTTTTTTTTTTTTTTGAGACAGAATCTCGTTCTGTCACCTAGGCTGGAGTGCAGTGGCGCAATCTCGGCTCACTGCAACCTAAGCCTCCCATGTACAAGTGAGTCTCCTGTCTCAGCCTCCCAAGTAGCTGAGATTACAGGCACCTACCACTAGGCCTGGCTAATTTTTGTATTTTTATTAGAGATGGAGTTTCGCCATGCTGGTCTTGAACTCCTGAGCTCAAGCAGTTCACCTGCCTCGGCCTCCCAAAGTGCTGGGATTACCTCATCCAGCCCACTTATCAATTTCTTTTCTTTTTCTTTTTTTTTTTTTTTTTTTTTTTGAGTTGGAGTCTCGCTCTGTCACCCAGGCAGGTGTGCAGTGGTGCAATCCTTGTTCAGTACAACCTCCGCCTCTCAGGTTCAAGCGATTCTCCTGCCTCAGCCTCCTGAGTAGCTGAAATTACAGGCTCAGGCCACCACGCCTGGCTAATTTTTGTATTTTTAGCAGAAATGGGGTTTCACCATGTTGGTCAGGCTGGTCTCATACTCCTGATCTCGTGATCCACCCACCTCAGCCTCCCAAAGTGCAGAGATTACACACGTGAGCCACTGCGCCCAGTCTCAATTTCTTATAGCCTGCAGTGTCTGCCTGTCCAGTTTATCTCCATAAATTTTTTCCTCAGGATAGAAATAACCTGAATGCCCTCTTATGATTAAGTGATATACAATTTTTGCAAAAGTTTCAAAACTTGAGGGAGTCATTAAGAAAGTTTAAGTCACCTATCCATGGTCCCTCCATCCAGATAGTCACTATTAATGTTTTCAGATTATTTTGTCTGCTCATATGTGTGATCATGTGATTTGTTTTTCAGGGTGGGTTCATACGACTAATAGAAGTAGCTAACTTATTGAGCATGCACTTTGAACCACTTAAAGTTGGACGTTCTTTACAGATGTGATCTGTTTACTCCACATAACAGCCCTATCAGACAGGTATGACTATATTTCATTAATTCTCTGATGTACTTTTTTCCACATTTTAACCTCTCTGAAATCAAAAGGGGCTTTACAAAAATTCTTGGCAAGTCATAGTTTTATTGATGGCATTTATTTTCTTTCCTAGTGCATAAAGTTACAGTGGCTTTATAATCAGTGACACCTCAGACTTGATGAAATGGAGTATTATTCTAGGTTGACAGCTGAGGAAATCAAGTTATTCGCCTCAAAGTTACACAGTTAAAAATGACAGAGCTGGGATTTCTAACTCACCTACTGAGTTCCTTTGCCCGCTTGTCAAAGAATACTATCTTTATTGGTTTATTTTAAACAAGTTCATATGTTCAGCATATTTTCTCTTTATCATTTATAAGTTGTTTTAGAAATGTTTTTTCACAGCTAATCTATTTTGTGTGCTTTTAGATTCATTTAGTTTTCAGAAATGTATTCAGATAAATCAACTCCTTCCTTAAATTTTCTTCCCTTTGTGCTATCCCAGATGGTCTTCCTTACCACAAAAATAGAATAGTTACTTTTATATTTTCCTAAAATACTTTTTGTCTTTTGTCCAAACAATCTAGTATTTAAGGTATTTGGTGTGATATCTGACTAGAGACTGTTAGCTATAAAATTCCAAATTTGGAGTGTTTATTTAGATTTTTTTATGCTACTTTGGAGTAACATATTTTAAAGAGTGGCATGGTATTTGTAGGATGTGAAATTTAAGGGTGTTTTTTTTCCCCTAGATATGTCTGAATGTGGCACTTACTTCATTAATTCTGGCCAGTCCTCAAGAATTAATTGCTTTCACTCTAAGACTAAAGAAACATATTTTCTATTCTGAATTAATCTGTTTCTTTCTCTTTGACTTTTCTTTAGAATTATGTAAGAATTTATTGAGTTTCTCTTCCCATTCCTACAGAGGCCAAAACCTTTCTAAGATCGTCAGAAGATCGCCACACCTTCCCCATCCATTCTCTGCACATCCGTGGGGACGGAGCTTCAGTTCCCTTTGCCCTTTAACTCTTCACTGTCTATTTCTCCCCTGTATATTCTCCTCTCTTGAAAATGTTCATTGTCTTTTGTCCCTGCTAATGGGATTCTGTGTACTGCAATAAAAGGGTAGAGTGTTAGCCCATTTCTGCCATTTGCTAGCTCTGTGACCATGGGCTTCCTTATAATTTCTCTGCATAATGTGGTCTTACCAGTTTGGCGAATGTGATGATAATGGAAATTCACCTGCACTTACACTGGCAACCTAGGGTCCCCTAGTCCTACCTTCTGGTCTCCCCAACATCAAGTGAAGTTCCCAATTTCATTGCTGCTTTTTCTTCCTGTCTATGAGCTTATGCCCTAGGGCCTCACTCTACTGTCTTTTGCCTTGTAAGAGTAGATACTATGTTGACCTGATTGGGCTCCCTCGCTCCACTTTTACTCTTTGCCAATAAGATAGTCCAGTAATGGACTAATCTTTTCTTCAGTGAATCCCTGTTACTTTCAGGGTAAATCTCCAACTCTTTGACATTCATTGCATTTAACAGAGCACGAAACCTAGTATTGGAGTAAAGTGGTGAGTAAAGATGATGTGTTTAGTCCTGGCAGGTATAACCTGTCATTCAAAACATTTCCATCCTTATCCCTGTGGAGTTCTCCAACATCACTTCTCTCTACTCCTCTCCCAGAACCCCTCATCAGTTATCCCAGGTAACTTTCTGCTCCTCAGAAACACAGGATGCAATTGGTCTCCCTTCTTACCTCCAACTTCTGCTCACTCTACTTGGAATGCTACTGAGTCTGTTTTCTGCTTGTTGGAATGCCATTCCCTTTCTGAGTCCCAGTTAATCTTCTACATGTTACATGAAAACTTTCCCCTACCCCCTCAACCTACATAAGTCACTATTTCCTCATTTCCTATAGCAAGATTCTTCTTTTAATTGGAGACAACATATCCTGCTTTAAAACCCCTCAGTTAATTCTTTTCACCTGTCAGAACAAGTATAAATGTCTCAGGATCTCATCATTCTTTTCAGCCTCATCTCTCTGCTCCCTCTCTGACTCTACCCTAGTCGCGTTAAACTACTAGCAGTTCTCAGAATGCAGAGTCTATCTCATGCCTCCATTGCACAAGAAACACAAGAAGGGCATTTATCCCTCACCAGCTCTTTCTCTGGGTTCTACTGAATCTAGGACAAGAACCATTCTCTATGAAGCCTGCGTCAGTCTTATGGTTGGGCTTGATCCCAATTACTTTATCTCTTAATCTTTTACAGTCCTTAACTGTCTTCTTTTTTTCTTTTTTTTCTTTTTTTGAGATAGAGTTTCCCTTTTGTTACTCAGGCTGGAGTGCAATGGTGCAATCTCGGCTCACTGTAACCTCTGCCTGCAGGGTTCCAGCTATTTTCCTGCCTCAGCCTCCCGAGTAGCTGGGATTACAGGCATACACTACCACACCTGGCTAATTTTGTGTTTTTTAGTAGAGACGGGGTTTCTCCATGTGGGTCAGGCTGGTCTTGAACTCCTCTGGTGATTTGCCTGGCTTGACCTCCCAAAGTGCTGGGATTACTGGGGTGAGCCACCGTGCCTGGCCTGTAACTTTTTAAAACTACTTTTATTAAATGTTGAATAGTAGAACATGTGTAACATATTAACGGGGACTGAACACCCATGTTAAGAGGTAGAATGTTAATGTTAAAATTCCCATGTGTGCTTTGATCATCCCAATCCAACTCCCCCTTCTGTAGCTGTCAGAGGTATCTGTTATTCTGAATTTTGTGTTTTGCATTTCCTTTTTTTTCTTTATAGTCTTAACCGTATGTGTTTATTTTCCTGTTTTAATTTGATGTAAAGAAATCATATTGTTTGGATTCTTCTGCAACTCTATTACTTGTCTTCCAACGAGTGTTCAAGAGATTTATTCACATTGCAAACTTATCCTACTGTATAGCTATCCATTGTATGAACATATTTTTTCATGTGTATCATGTACATTACTCCTGTGAACATTCTTGAACTTTTCTTTTTGCATACTGTGCAAGAATTTCTGTAAGTATGTAACTAGAAATGGACTTGCTAGGTCATAGGTTATATGCATTTTCAACCTTACTGCGTATTCCCCAGTTGTTTTCTAAAGTGTTTATTATACTCATTTACAATTCCTGTTACTTCATATCTTCACCAACACTTAGTATTATTAAACATTTAAATTTTTACCCACTTGGGTATGAATGAGTATATATTATTCTGATTCCAAACTTGCATATTTTGGTACTAAATGAGGTCAAGCCCCCCCACCCCCACTTTTATGCTTATTGGCATTCATGCTTTCTCTTCTCTGAAGTATAATTTTATGTCATTTCTAATTTTTCTATTGATTTTTATATTTCCAGGGTTTTTGTTCCTTTTAATGCTTTGTATGCAAGTCTTAAATATTGTGGATTTTCGTCCTTGTCAGTTATATGTACAGTGCGTGCTTTCTAACTTTAACCTTTAAATGATGGTAGAAATTCTCAATTTTAATGCCATCAAATTTAACACTATTTAATTTATTTACATCTTGTGTATTAAATCTCTCTTCTCCTAAGAGTGAAGATATTCTCCCTGTTTTCTATAAATGATTTATTTTGCCTTTTATGTTTAAGTCTTTAATTCACTTGGAATTAATTGTAGGGGGGGTATGGTATTTCTATTTGGATAACTAATATCTGAAACATCATTTATTGAAAAGGCCATTGTAAAGGATTAGGCAAACTGCAAGATCTGAAAGAACAGTCCCTACACTCAGACACCAGCTACAGCTTAAGGGATTCCTGTGACCACTCTCACTTCAGACCAGCTAGCTACAAATTCAGGTGTTTCCACCACCATCCTTAGGTGTAATATTCAATAGAGACTCACAGAACTCACTGAAAGCTGTTATATTCACAGTCACATTTATAACAGGGAAAGGATACATTTGGTTGTATTACCCTCCCAGTACTGATGTTTGGCGGTACACCCAGAGTATTGTCAACCAGAGAAGCTCACTCAAGCTTCAGTGCCCACAGTTTTTACTGAAGCTTCATTACATAGGCATCATTGATTGAATCATTTTCCATATGCATGAACTCAGTTTTGCTTTAAAGATAATAATATAGCTGCTTGCAGAAGACAGTAATTACACAAAGATTATCAGTCCTCTGTCACAGCCCTTGTAGTAGAACACATCTCCCCCACGATTTTTAATTGTTTTATATATAAACAAGTATTGTACCTAAGGTGGGCGCATTCCTCCTCTTGCTTCCAGGAACAGTCTGCTCCGTCTATGGAGTAGCCATTCTTTCATTCCGTTACTTTCTTAATAAACTTGCTTTCACTTTACTCTTTGGATTTTCCCTGAATTCTTTTTTATATGAGATCTAAGAACCCTCTCTTGGGGTCTAGATTTAAACCCCCTATCGAATAACAATAGCATATTAATGTAATTTCAGCAATGTTTTATTGTGGAATTGACTCTTTGGTTTTAAGCCTGGTCTCCTGAGATGAAAGAAATCCAGGGACAGGTGCAGTGGCTCACGCCTGTAATCCTTAGCACTTTGGGAAGCTGAGGTGAGTGGATCACTTGAGGTCAAGAGTTCGAAACCAGCCTGGACAACATGGAGAATCCCCATCTCTACTAAAAATACAAAAATTAGCCAGATGTGGTGGCAGCCACCTGTAATTCCATCTGCTCAGGAGGCTGAGGCAGGAGAATTGCTTGAACCTAGGAGGCAGAAGTTGCAGTGAGCTAAGATCGAGCCACTGCATTCCAGCCTGGGTGATAGAGACTCCATCCCCCCACCGGCCAAAAAAAAAAAAAAGAGGCCAGGCACGGTGGCTCATGCCTGTAATCCCAACACTTTGGGAGGCCAAGACAGGTGGATCATGAGGTCAGGAGTTCGAGACAAGCCTGGCCAATATGGTGAAACCCTATCTCTACTAAAAACTAAAAAAATTAGCTGGGTGTGCTGGCACATGCCTGTAGTCCCAGCTACTCAGGAGGCTGAGGCAGAAGAATCGCTGGAACATGGGAGGCGGAGGTTGCAGTGAGCCAAGATCGTGCCACTGCACTCCAGCCTGGGCAACAGAGCAAGACTTCATCTCAAAAAAAAGAAAGAAAGAAATGCAAAGTGGAAATGTCCTCTTGTCTCCCAATATTTGAGAAGGAAACTCCTCTGAGTATGGGTAGAAACTGAGAATAACAGTTATCCATAGTTTTGATTGCTTTTAAAGGCAACTTAACACATTTCAGAAGTCAACATAGATGACAAATACAATGTAAGTGTAAAAACATAAAACTGGAATGTACACATAGGCTAACTAAATGAGGAACAGAAGGACCAGAGGAAGAAGAGATAAAGACTAGCGATTGTATACAGTGTTTATTTTGGCTGTCTCTAAAATCTCATTAAAATGACAGTAAAGGAAAGAACATACAAAATCAAAAAAACAGAGAGGATAGGAAATATCAACACATTTTTGGAAGATGAAATGCATAAGGAAATCTGTCAATTGATAGTACAATGAGCTTAAACAAAAGGTCCTGCTAAAGAGATCTTCATAGAGAAATGAGATATTTTTTACCACAAAATACCAGAAAGGCTCCCAGCAATTCCATGGCAACAATGCTGATGACAGCAGGAACAACCAGGCTGGTGCCTAAAATCTCAAGGGAGAAAAATCCTTCTCTGATTGAAGGAACTGTATTCCAAGAACATAAGGGGAATTATCTTGCTTTTTTCTCTACTTACTGATAGGTGCTGGAGGTTCACATGAAATGTGTGGCAGAATAAAAAGGAAGGAGGCCAGGTGTGGTGGCTTACACCTGTTATCCCAGCACTTTGGGAGGCTGAGGTGGGCAGATCACTTGAGGCCCGGAGTTCAAGACCAGCCTGGGCAACATGGCAAAACCCCATCTCTTCTAAAAACAGAAAAATTAGCCTGATGTGGTGGCACATGCCTGTAATCCCAGCTACTTGGGATGTTGAGGCATTAGAATCTCTTGAACCCAGGAGATGGAGGTTGCAGTGAGGTGAGATTGCATCACTGCCCTCTAGCCTGGGTGACACAGTGACACTCCATCAAAAAAAAGGAAAGACGAAAGAGAAAAGAGAGGAAGGAGAGAGAAGGAAGAAAGGAAGTAAAGGAAGGGAAGAGGGCATAGCAAAGCAAGGGCCTCACCTTTCTATACAGGAGACAGGAGACTCTCTAAGTTGGAGTGTGTTGGGGGAGATCAGAGAGGATAAAGCTCAAGAAATCATTCCCACAAAGTGAGAAACTCCAGAAGTTACCTCCAAGCTGTGCATTCACGAATCTGACTCTAAATAGCATACTGAGACTGAGAATTAAAATACAGAGTAGAACACTGCCCAGGTAGACTGGGCACTGGGGTGGCATAGACATGGAACAGCTCTGTGAAAGCTTTGAAAATTGAACTGATACTGAAATTACAGAGCACAGAAGATGAGTAGGAGGAGATTGTGGCCTGAGTCTTATTGGGTTGATTGCCAGCTAAACCAAAAAGTTATTTAAACCAAGACCGAGAGAAACATAATAGTCAAAATGCCCAGAATACAATAAAAAATTACTAGACATCAAACGAGGAAGATAATGTCATCTCATGGGGAGGAAATAATAAAAAGACATCAATCCTGAGATGACACAGGTGTTGGAATTAACAGACAAAGACTTAGCTTTATAACCAAGCTCTAAGAAAAAACACACTTGAAACAAAAAATAATCTCCACGGAAAAATGAAAGATGTTAAAAATATCCAAATAGAAATTTTAGGTCAGGTGCAGTGGCTCATGCCTGTAATCCTAGCACTTTGGGAGACTGAGGCGGCAGATTGCCTGAGCTCAGGAGTTTAAGACCAACTTGGGCAACACAGAGAAACCCCATCTCAACTAAAATACAGAAAATTAGCCATGTGTGGCAGTGTGCACCTGTAGTCCCAACTACTCAGGAGGCTGAGGCAGGAGAATTGCTTGAACCCAGAAGGTGGAGATTGCAGTGAGCCCAAATGACACCACTGCACTCCAGCCTGGGTGACAGAGCAAGACTCGGTCTCCAAATTTTTTTTAGAACTGAAAAACACAGTAACTGAAAAAAATTCACCAGACATGCTCAATAGCAGAATGGATGTGATGGAAGAAAGACAGATGAACTTGAAGGTTGATTAATGGAAATATCTGTAAAACAGAAAGAAAAAGGATTGAAAACAAGAACTTCAAGTTTCAGCACTGACGTAGAGCTTGGAAGTTATCCTTCCAAACAGAAAGTCTGGACAAACTGAAAATCAACTTTCCTTGGATTCATTAGAAAACTGAGGTTGCAGAGCAAACCATCACCCTGAAATGTGAAGAGACAGGCAAATTCAGAGCAAGACAGTCAAGATGTGTTGTGTAGGAACATTTAAATAGTACTTTTGGTAAACTGGTGGAGGCTGTGTCAGGGGAAAGACCTTACCAGGGCCTTGTCGCAGACCTTGTTTCTGGGGGGAAGGGCATTTCTCTCCTTCCACCTCCCTCGAGCCTGTCTTACTTATGGTGGAGGTGGAGGAATCCATATAAGAGTAAACACTCAGGCTGGGTGCAGTGGCTTACGCCTGTAATCCCAGCACTTTTGGAGGCCATTGGGGCTGGGTCACAAGGTCAGGAGCTCGAGACCATCCTGGCCAACATGCTAAAATCCTGTCTCTACTAAAAAAAATTAGTTGGACGTGGTGGCTTGTGCCTGTAACCCCAGCTACTCGGGAAGCTGAGGCAGCAGAATCACTTGAACCAGGGAGTTGGAGGTTGCAGTGAACCGAGATGGTGCCATTGCAACCTCCAACTCCCTGGTTCAAGTGAGTACACTCCAGCCAGGCAACAGAGCGAGACTCTGTCTCAAAAAAAAAAAAGAAAGAAAGAAAAGAATGATACATGAGCCAGGCATGGTAGCTCACACCTGTAATCCCAGCATTTTGGGAGGCTGAGGTGGGAGGATCCCTTGAGTCTAGGAGCTCAAGACCAGCCTGGGCAACAGAGGAAGACACTGTCTCTACAAAAAAAAAAAAAAATTAGCCATGGTGGCACACGCCTATAGTCCTAGCTACTCAAGAGGCTGAGGTGGGAGGATCACCTATACCCAGGGAGGTCAAGGCTGCAGTAAGCTGTGATTGCACCCCTGCACTAAGCCTGGGAAACAGAGTGAGACTGTATGTCAGAAAAAAAAAAAAAAGATACATGGCCAGGCACAGTGGCTCACACTGGTTATCCCAGCACTGTGGGAGGCTGAGGCAGGCAGATCACTTGAAACCAAGAGTTCAAGACCAGCCTGGCCAACATGGCGAAACCTCGTCTCTACTGAAAATACAAAAATTAGCTGGGCGTGGTGGCACACACCTGTAATCCCAGCTATTGGGAAGCTGAGTCAAGAGAATCGCTTGAACCCCAGGAGGCAGAAGTTGCAGTGAGCTGAGATCATGCCACTGTATTCCAGCCTGGGTGACAGAACAAGACTGTCTCAAAAAAAAAAAAAAAGATACATGAAAGACTGTTTGAAAGGAGAATGAAAATACAATAGAATAAACTAAACAGATATTGTCTCTATTTAATAAAAATTAATAATGACCTGTTTCTATTCCATGGTATAGTAGGATATTTTTACTCTGTGTCTTTTTCCAATAATACTTCTTTCAGCTACTTGCAGTTTTTAAGACATCATTATTTTCTTGTGTATTGGTAAAGAAAATACAGTCAAACATGTCAGGTGTGGTGGCTCACACCTGTAATCCCAGAACTCTGGGAGGCTGAGGCAGGCGGATCACCTGTGATGAGGAGTTCGAGACCAGCCTGGCCAACATTGCAAAACCCCGTCTCTACTAAAAATACAAAAATTTTGTGTTTTTACAAAATACAGTGGCAGGCATCTATAGTCCCAGCTACTCGGGAGTCTGAGGCATTAGAATCGCTTGAACCTGGAAGGCAGAGGTTGCAGTGAGCTGATATCGCACGACTGCACTCCAGCTTGGGTGACAGAGTGAGATCCTGTCTCAAAAAAAAAAAAAAAAAATACAAACATTCACTTTGGCCTACACCTCTGCTCTCATCAATCCTACATGACACTGATTCTTGGTGGCAGCTCAATGTGATGCCATGGAGTTCAATTTCCCCTAACAGAAGTCTTGAGAGTGGACTATATACAGTTTTATTTACAAGCAACAGCATGTTTTCAGATTTGTAGGTGATCTCTAGGGCCCTGGAATGTAGAGATGTCTTTGTTTCCTTGGGGACTCTGACCACCAGCCAATCTAACAATGTGATTAATGAGGGCTTTGGTGTGGGCCATATCAGTTTCTATCCCTGGAGGAATTGAGGACTCAAGGTATGTGCCTGAACCTCCTGGCGGAGTTGAAAATTAATGACCAGCCACCTAGGCGGGATGTGATTAAGACCCAATAACAACTGGGGACTAAAAGCTCAGGGAAGCTTTCCTGGTTGGCAACACCGAATATTGTCACACATTGCAGTCAGAAAGAGGTAATGCCATGCATGACTCTGCAGGGAGGGGAGGGCTGGAAGCTCCTCCACGTTTGGAGTCCTCCTGTACTTTCTGCCTGGCGAGTCTCTTTAGTTGATTCTAACCCGTATCCCTTCTCTGTAATAAAACTAACCATAAGGCCAGGTGCGGTGGCTCACGCTTGAAATCCCAGCACTTTGGGAGGCCGTGGTGGGTGGATCACTTGAGATCAGGAGTTCGAGACTGGCTTGGCCAACATGGTGAAACCCCGTCTCTACTAAAAATACAAAAATTAGCCAGCATGATGGTGGCCCCCTATAATCCCAGCTACTCAGGAGGCTGAGGCAGGAAAATTGCTTGAACCCAGGAAGCAGAGATTACAGTGAGCCAAGATCACACCACTGCACTCCAGCCTGGGCGACAAAGCAAGACCTCGTCTCAAAAAAAACAAAACAAACAAAAACTAGCCATAAATGTATCACTTTCCTGAAAGTTCTTTGGTTCTAGTTAATTTTTTTTTTTAAGACAGAGTCTTGCTCTGTGGCCCAGGCTGGAGTACAGTTGCAGAATCACAGCTCACTGCAGCCTCTACCTTCTGGGCTCAAGTAATCCTCCCACCTCAGCCTCCTAAGTCATTGGGCATCAAGTAAAATGGGACTGAACAAAACTACTTATATATAAGAAGGTCTATATACCCTAAATCAAGAAGAAGCATTACACTAAATGTTTAAATAATATGCAATTTCCATTCAATTGGGAAAATCAGGAAAATGTCCGCTATCCACCCTAATACTCAACTTTATTTTGAAGATTCCAGTGACTGCAATAAGAAATGCAAATAAAATAAACATTGAGGGACCGGGCGCGGTGGCTCACGCCTATAATCCCAGCACTTTGGGAGGCCGAGGCGGGTGGATCACAAGGTCAAGATATCGAGACTGTCCTGGTCAACAAGGTGAAACCCCGTCTCTACTAAAAATACAAAAAAAATTATCTGGGCATGGTGGTGCGCGCCTGTAGTCCCAGCTACTCGGGAGGCTGAGGCAGGAGAATTGCTTGAACCCAGGAGGCGGAGGTTGCAGTGAGCCGAGATTGTGCCATTGCACTCCAGCCTGGGTAACAAGAGCGAAACTCGGTCTCAAAAAAATATAAATAAATAAATAAATATTGAGGAAGGTTATTTCTATGTGCATGTCCATGACTGCATGGCAGAAAACATAAAAGACTAAAAATAAAAATTTTTAAAAAGGAGTATCTTGTAAGTCTGAAAATTAAGAGTATCTAAATTTTAAGATGCCAGTAAAACAATAAACACCATAACACAATTTTAACACAAGCCACATTAAAAGAACGTAAATTTGAGATTTATAAATGTTTAATACCTAAAGTGATCAATACCTGAAATATTTTAAGAATCCTGAAAATCAATAAATGAGATAATGCAAAAGAAATAGAGCAAATGCGTCATTAAAAAGCACAGTAAAGAAAACACGATTGGCCAATAAACAAATGAAAAGATGTTTGACTCAGTTGTAATCAGGATTTATTTATTTTTTTTTTTTTGAGACAGGGTCTCACTCCGACACTCAGGCTGGAGGGCAGTGGTGTGATCATGGTTTACTGCAGCCTCAGCTTCCCAGACTCAAGTAATCTGTCCACCTCAGCCTTCCAAGTAGCTGAAACCACAGGCACATGCCACTACATGTGAATAATTTTTGTAGAAAAGGGGTTTTGCCATGTTGCCCAGCCTGTTCTTATACTCAGGGGCTCAAGCAGTCCTTCTGCCTTGGCCTCCCAAAGTGCGGGGATTACAAGTATAAGCCACTGTGCCTAGCCCAGTGTAATAAACATTGAGACTGATAGCAGAGGTAGGGAAATATGAATGCTCATATTCAATGACTGAAGGGATTCGAAACAAATTGGTGGAGCCACAATTTGGCAATAAACAGTGAAGCTGAACATGTATACAGCCTACAATGAACAATTTGATATCTAGGTAACACCTTAGATTCTTGACTCTTTAAGGAAATCAGGAAATATACAAAATGATATTCAATATAGCATCTTTATTACCTCAGAAATTCATTTATGTCCTTAATCATCATTTAATATAATATTTAAACGTGTTTAATACAAACATATTGAGGATCGGGCTGGAATATTTTCCATTCTATAGAAAAGCGCTAACCCTCCATTCAGGCAGGTAACTACTTTCGGAGCATGATCTGAACTGCAAAAAATTGCCCTGACTTACTCCCACCCAACACATCCACTCACCATAATGTCTAAAATTACATCCATGAAGACATTCATTGTGGTTATGGTAGCATCTATGAAAACAGTTCCTAATCCAGATATTGGGACTGAGAATTCCATAATAAACTTGAGATACACTCAGTTAAATAAAAATGTCTTTACTACATCTTTGACAAACTAATAATGTATATTTTGAATTCCTCAAAAGTAGTTTTTTTTTTTTGGAGACAGTTTCACTCTTGTTGCCTAGGCTGGAGTGCAATGGTGCAATCTCGGCTCACTGCAACCTCTGCCTCCCGGGTTCAAGCAATTCTCCTGCCTCAGCCTCCCAAGTAGCTGCGATTACAGGCATGCACCACCACACCCAGCTGATTTTGTATTTTTAATAGAGACAGGGTTTCACCATGTTGGTCGGGCTGGTTTTGAACTCCTGACCTCAGGTGATCCGCTCGCCTAGGCCTCCCAAAGTGCTGGGATTATAGGCATGAGACAACGGCACCTGGGCAAAAGTAGTTGTTTTATGCCTTGCTTCATTTGCCTATTTTCCCAAGAAATCTTTTTTTCTAATACCATCAAGAATTAGTATTCCTTGAAGCAAACTTCTGGAGAATATTGAATTTAGGGCTCAAACACAGGCCTTCTGGAGGTATTTGGTGCTTGGAAAAGGAAACACTGACCTATTAGCAAAGATAGATTTTGTAATAAATTCTAAATATACTTCATTTAGAATTGTGAAGAACAGAATCGTCATAATGAAGGTGGTCTAGATTTTACTTTCAGAAGCTATCTTCATCTAATTTTTATAAGGATTATTTTAGCTGTGTAGAATTAATTGGTAAAATCTTCAGGATTATCTATTAAAGTTTTTATAAGTATCAGATTTTTTACTTAAACAGGGAGTACACACACATACACACTTTTTGTTAATCTTTTTTATTTTTTGAGACAGAGTTTTGCTCTTTGCTCTTGTTACTCAGGCTGGAGGGCAATGGTGCGATCTTAGCTCACCACAACCTCTGCCTCCTGGGTTGAAGCAATTCTCCTGCCTCAGCCTTCCCAGTAGCTGGGATTACAGGCATGCGCTACCATGCCCAGCTAATTTTTGTATTTTTAGTAGAGACAGGGTTTCTCCATGTTGGTCAGGCTGGTCGTGAACTCCTAACCTCAGGTGATCTACCTGCCTCGGCCTCCCAATGTGCTGGGATTACAGGTATGAGCCACCGTACCCAGTCACTTGGCTGTTCTTTACTTGGATTGGTTTCATTTTGTTTCCTTTTTCTTTATGGAAATGCAAATTCATTCCCTCAACACATACATCTGTGTGACACAGGCCTGGTGTTGCTGCTATGGGTAAGTGAAGAAGATAAGGACTGTGCCCAGAAATAAGATTTCCTTAGCACATTACAGGGTATTAACTTATCACTGAATAGAACTTTGACGATATCTGACAAGGTTAGAAGTATAGGCATCTCATTGTCATTCATTTCTACATAGTCTATAATTTTGGTTTTGATTTTAAACATTTTATTATTGAAATGTCAAACACATACAAAAGTAGAAATATTAGAATAAATCTCTGTGAACAAACCACTCCACTTAAATAATATCAACATATTGCCAATTTTGTTTCCAGCTTTTTGCCAATTATTTTTCTTTTGCTGTAATATTTTAATGCAAATGTGTCTATCTTCATTTCATAGTATGTATCTCCAACACATAGGATCTTTTATTTTTTATAATCATATTGACATCATCCCTAGCCAAATTAATATATGTAAATATCATTTAATATTTAGTCCATGTTGCCGAGTGCAGTGGCTCATGCATCTAATACCAGCACTTTGGGAGACTACAGCGGGCAGATCACGAGGTCAGGAGTTCAAGACCAGCCTGGCCAATATGGTGAAACCTCGTCTCTACTAAAATAAAAAATTAGCTGAGTGTGGTGGCGCGCACCTGTAGTCCAGCTATTCGGGAGGCTGAGGCAGGTGAATCGCTTTAACCCGGGAGATAGAGGTGGCAGTGAACTGACATCATGCCACTGCACTCCAGCCTGGGTGACAAGAGTAAGACTTTGTCTTAAAAAAAAAAAAAAAAATTACTTAATGTCCGCACTTCCCCCACTGTCTCCAAAATGGCCTTTTATGTTTTGTTCAAACCAGATCCAAGTAATGCCAACATACAGAATTTAGTTGATATCTCTTTAAGTCTCTTTTAATCTGTTAATGGTTGCCCTTCCCCTTGTATTTTTCATGCCACCTGTTAGTTGAAGAAATCAGGTAATTTGCTCTGTAGAATTTCACACATTCTGGATTTGTTTGGCTTCTTCCTTGTGGTGCCCTTTATAGCCAGCCCTCCACATGTGCAGATTCAACCAACCTCAAATAGAAGATACTTAAAAAAAAACCTAATAAAAATAAAAATACAATAAAAAATAATACAAATTGCAAAATACAGTATAACAACTATTTACATAGCATTTACATTGTGTTACATATAAGTGATCTAAAGATAATTTAAAGTATACAGGAGCATGTGTATAGATAATATGCAAATACATCCTATGCCATTTTATACAAGGGACTTGAGCATCCTCAGATTTTACCATTAGTGGAGGATCCTGTAACCAATTCCCCATGGATACCAAGGGATGACCACACACTGTTCATCTATTCCACTTCTTTCAGTTCATTCTTCCAGCAATAAGGCTTCATAGATCGTGGTGTGGACTCCTATTGCATTATGTCAGGAAGTGCATGTTGTCTGATAGACCCATTTTTATTAAAGTTAAAATAGATCAAAGCGTTCAGAGGTGGTCAGCTTGATAAATCCACCAGAAAAATCTCACTATAAAATGTTTCACCTATTAGTTGTAGTACCCATTGAAGATCATGTTTTCTGGACCCACATTATCCAATTAAGTTCTAGAAAATAGTGATTTTTCTAATCCTGTAATTCCTTCTGGATTTATTAGGCTTCTTTAAAAAAGAAAAACCCATTCAATTTTTTTTTTTTTTTTTTTTTTTTGAGACAGAGTCTCAGGCTGGAGTGCAGTGGCATGATCTAAACTCACTGCAACCTCTGCCTCTTGTGCTCAAGTGCTCCTCCCACCTCAACTGAAACTAAAGGCATGTACCACTGCACCTGGCTAATTTTTGTATTTTTAGTAGAGACAGGGTTTCACCATGTTAACCAGGTTGGTCTTGAACTCCTAGCCTCAAATGACCTACCTCATCCTCCCAAAGTGCTGGGATTACTGGTGTGAGCCCCTGTGCCAGGCCAAACCCATTCGAATTTGATGAACTTCTGATTACCCTGAAATTTGGTTCACATGGGAAAAGGAAACTAAATGACAATTTTTCCTCTGATTTATTGATTTCAAGAATAATGAGTTAGGCTGGGTGCTGTGGCTTATCCCTGTAACCCCAGCACCTTTGGAGGCCAAAGAGGGAGGATCACTTCAGCCCAGGAGTTTAAGACCAGCCTGGGCAATATAGCAAGACTGTTTCTACAAAAAAAAAAAAAAAAAAAAAAAAAAATTTTTTTTTTAAATTAGGCATGGTGGTGCACCTGTAATCCCAGCTACTCAGGAGGCTGAGATGGGAGAATCACTTGAGCCCAAGAGGAACAGGGTACACTGAACTATGATTGTGCCACTGCACCTGTCTCACCAAAAAAAAAAAAAAAAAAAAAAAAAAGATAAATTGGTGCCTAGCATCTTTCATAGGTAACCAAATTATGCAGCCACAATCAAATAAGCTATCAAGTTATTGGTGGGATCACATCAAAAACTCAACTTGAGACAACTCCTACTGGTTGAAGATACGGCAATGTGAGCATCAAAAAGTATACTGAGTGTTACAGAAGGATGTTTTCTTTCTTCCTCACACACATACATACACACAACAATATTAAATTCCTAGGTCGTTCATTTCTTTTAAGCCATCTTTTTGATAGTTTCTAATTAATTTTGAACTGTGGTTAGACAATAGGGATTGTAAGCCTTTTGCTTTTTGTTATTATGGGAAAATCATTTCCTATTTCCCTCTAATCCTTTAACAGCTGTACTACTAATGACCTCACATTCATGATATTCACAGGGTTTGTTTTTGGCATGACATTTCTAATGCAGCTCAAGTGCTGAAGAACTTCCTACATTCACTACACTCTAGATTTTACCTAGAATAAATTATGTTTAATAATTTCTGAGAGGTGACAGGAGGCATTTCTACATTTATTATGTCTATAGATCTTTTTATGTGAATTCACTAATACTAATGACAATAATAACAATTATAGATAATATTTACAGAATACATACTATATGACTGTGATTCCTCCAAGTGTTAACTACTTACTCCTTACAACAATCCTATTCCACAGTGTGGCAGGCTGACTCTAAACTGGCCCCCCCAGTGGTCCTATCTCCAGGACCTATTCACACTCTTGTATAATCCCTTTCTCTTGAGTGTCAGCTAGTCTAGTAACTTACTTCTACCAGTAGAAGGTGAGGGAATGCTACTTCCATGATTAGATTACAAAAGATTGTAACTTTCATCTTGCTAGCAGACTCTACTGTCTTTTGGCTTGCATGCCTTCATGAAGCAAGCAGCCATGTTGATGAAGCTATTGTGGCCAGGAGCTGCAGTCAGCATTCAGCTAACAGCCAGCTAGAAACAGAGAATCTCAATGTAACAGGCCTCAAGGAAATACATTTGGGTAACGACTATGTTAGCCTGGAAGTAGATCCTTCCCCCAATTGAGCCTTCAGATGAGACCCCAGCCTTGGCTAAAACTCCGTAGCCTTGCAAGAGGCCCTGAAGCAGAGGACCCAACTAAGTCATGCCTGGACTCCTGATCCAAATTGTGAGATATAAATGTATGTTATGTTAAGCTACTAAGTTTGTGGTAATTTATTACACAGCAATAAATAACTAATACATATAAGTACTATTATTACCATTTTGCAAGTCAGCAAAATGAGGCACAGAAGTTTAGTATCTTGTCCAATAAATCACACTGGTAATAAAGTGGTGAAAGGGAGATAAAGACAGATAAGGCTAAAGATTTTCCTACATTCATTACATTATTCTCTCATAGGAATTTGCTGAAGATAAACCATGTTTAAATGGTGTTGGGAGGCTTTTAAATCAACATATTCTTTCTCTAATAAAACATTTATCATGCTTGGAATTGAGCATGAAACACATTTTCTCAAAAATGAATTTTCTGATGTTCTGTAACATCATATACATTTGAAGGCTTTCTTGTATTAAATTCCATTATGAATCTTCTGATGTTGAGTAAGGTGTGAATGCTGTCTAAAGGCCTTCTTACACTCCTTACACTTGTAGGGTTTCTCACCAGTATGAATTCTCTGGTGTTGAGTAAGAAATGAATAAAGTCTAAAAGCCTTACCACATTCCTTACATTCATAAGGTTTCTCACCAGTGTGAATACTCTGATGTTGGGTAAGTTGCGAGAGCAGTCTAAAAGGTTTTCTACATTCCTTACATTCATAAGGTTTCTCACCAGTATGAATACTTTGATGCTGAGTAAGTTGTGAGAGCAGTCTAAAGGCCTTTCCACACTCTTCACATTCATAGGGTCTCTCACCAATATGAATGCTCTGGTGTGAAATAAGTTGTGAGTAACTACTAAAGGTCTTCCAACATTCCATACATTCATAGGGTTTCTCACGAGTATGTATCCTCTGATGGCGAACAAGTTGTTGTCTTAATCTAAAAGTCTTCCCACATTCCTTACATTCGTAGGGTTTCTCACCAGTATGAATACTCTGATGAACAGTAAGTTGTTGGCATATTCTAAAAGCCTTTCCACATTCCTTACATTCATAGGGTTTCTCACCAAAATGAATTTTCTGATGTACTCTAAGGTCTGGACCACATACGAAGGCTTTCCCACATTCCTTACATTCATAGAGCTTTTCAGCAGTATGAAGTCTCTGATGGCGTGTAAGGTGTGTACACTGTCTAAAGGTCTTCCCACAGTCCTTACATTCATAGGGTTTCTCACCAGTGTGAATTCTTTGATGTCGAGCCAGTTGCTGATGTACTCTGAAGGCCTTTCCGCATTCCTTACATTCATAGGGTTTCTCACCCGTATGAAGTCTCTGATGTTGAGTAAGTTCTTGGAGCACTGTAAAGGCCTTCCCACATTCCTTACATTCATAGGGTTTTTCACCAGTGTGAAGTTTGTGATGTCGAATAAGATGTGCACGCTGTCTAAAGGCCTGACCACATTCCTTACACTTGTAAGGTTTCTCACCAGTATGAATTCTCAGGTGTTGACTAAGTGTTGAGCGACGAATAAAGTCTTCTTACACTCCTTACACTCATACACCTTTTCTCCGTTATGAACAATCTGATACTCAGTAAGAAAATTGTGCCTTTTGTAAGTGGTCATTTTCTCAGAGGTAATTTTCACTTGCCCAAAATATCCCTCTTGTGGTTCCTTTTTCCCCCTCAATCTTGCTTTTGCATTTCCAATCATTCCTAAAAATAGAACCTTGAAGGCTATAGCTTTTAATTCTTTCCATTATGTCCCACTGAAATGAATATATTTCATAAACATCCTTTTCTGGAGATAAAGTATTGGTCCTGTATCTGGAATCCAAATCTGAAAGAAAACAAGAAGGCAAATACATACTGTTTTCCTGTTTCAGGAAACAAACAAACAAACAAAACTTTAGAGAAAAGACACCGAAAATAATGCCTGTTACAGGTCGAATGGATTAGACAGATCTCAAACATAGATATTTCTGCCACAGTGTTACATATGTCTGCCTAAAAAACCTTATCTTCTACAAATTACATACTAAAAATTACTGTGTTTATGGAAAAAATAGGCCTGGAGCAGACCACTTAACTCTATGCATCTTTTTTTCTTTTTGAGACGGAGTCTTGCTTTGTTACCCAGGCTGGAGTGCAGTGGCACAATCTCGGCTCACTGCAACCTCCACCTCCTGGGATCAAGCAATTCTCCTGCCTCAGCCTCCATAGTAGCTGGGATTACAGGCACACACCACCAAGCCCAGCTAAATTTTTTTGTATTTTTAGTAGAGACAGGGTTTCACCATATTTGCCAGGCTGGTCTCGAACTCCAGACCTCAGGTGATCCACCCGCCTCAGCCTTCCAAAGTGCTGGGATTACAGGTGTGAGCCACCATGCCTGGCCAATTGTATGCATCTTTAATCAGTAGAACACTAACAAATGAAATAGTTGACATCTAAAGGGATAAACTAAAAGGCAGCTCAGCATGGTTAAAATCTACTTCATGTGTATTAAAATGCACAAAAATAAAGAGGCAATGCTAGACTTCAGGTCCTGAGGCATCGCACATGAAAATAAAAGCCCTGAGCCAGTGAGGATGCCATTAAGGTGGGAATAAGGTAAGTGCAGGCTATCTTTAGATAAGGGGCCATGCAAGGTTGATGGTACATTTCTCTGGGCAGGGAGCCCTGTGTGCAGACATTTATTATTAATTTTCTTAAGACAGGTGAAAGGGCTCCCAACAGTAAAGCACCATGTGGAAGATCTTTGTCTTTCCTACTGAACATTATAAATATACCTCTATTAAGCTGGCTCCACTGGACTAGGAAAATTACTAATGAGCCAATCATCTTCTACATTATATACAATTCTTGTGTTACTATTCTGCTAATGTGTATCACGGGACAGATTGCACTCTCATCGTTTTGAAAAAGGGCCAGGGAAACACAGCAAATAAAGAGTCCAGGAGTGCAGGTAGGGCTGGTGATTAGGAAAACAAGTCAAATCAGTGAAGCCCTGATTTAAGTGTGGGTAAGAATCACCTAGAGATTTGTTTAAACTATACAGAGGTGTTTTTAACTGATTAAAACAGTCTACAGGACAAATTCCTGGGCAAATAATTGTTTTGTTCTTGTTTATATTCTCCAAGAAATTATTGGGATGCTTATCAATATTTGAGTCTCTCTATCTACTTAGACGTTTTCAATGCTATCTCTTTACCATTAGAATAAAATATAAATACCTGAGCATGAATAATAAAGCTGCTGCTTGTCAACAAATCTTTTCTCTCATTTATTCTCTCTGTTTATAGCATACTGGCCTCTTTCAACTCACAAAATGCCCCACAACTATTCCAAATAAATAGGACTTTTCACAGGTTGCTCCTTCTTTGAGGAATCCTCTGACATTGCATGGTTGGCTGGTTTTCATTCTCAAGCCTCAAATCAAAATCACTTCACAAAGGCTAGTCCTGCTGGCCATATTTAAGTCTATGTACTTTATGCTTCTCTTAGTCCATTTTCTGTTGCTTATAATGAAATATCTGAAAATGGGTAATTTATAAAGAAAAGGAATGTATTATTATTATTTCTATTCTACTCTGACAGATTAAGGAGTTTATTTCTTAACAATTATGGAGGCTGAGAACTCCAGAGTTGAGGGACTGTATCTGGTGAGGGTCTTCTTGCTGGTGAGGACCCTGCAGAGTCCCAGGGCAGCACGCAGACCATCATATGGTGATAGGGGCTGAGCGTGCTAGCTCGGGTCTCTCTTTCAATTCTTGCAAAACCATGTGTCCCACTCCCATAACTCATTAATCCATTAAGCCATGAAAGCCCTCATGACCCCATCACCCCTTATAGGTCCCACTCATTGGGGATTAAGTTTCAACATGAGTTTTAGAGGAGACAAACATTCAACCATAGCAACACTCTATCTTAGCGCACTCTTTTTTTTTTTTTTTTTGAGATGGAGTTTCACTCTTATTGCCCAGGCTGGAGTGCAATGGTACAATCTCAACTCACTGCAACCTCCACCTCCCAGGTTGAAGCAATTCTCCTGCCTCAGCCTTCCCAGTAGCTGGGATTACAGGCGCCTGCCACCACACTCAGCTAATCTTTTTGTATTTTTAGTAGAGACAGGGTTTCACCATATTGCCAGGCTGGTCTCGAACTCCTGACCTCAGATGATCTACCTGCCTTGGCCTCCCAAAGTGCTGGAATTACAGCTTGAGCCACTGTGCCCGGCCAAGCACACTCTGTTTCATGTTTATAACACTATCTCCAATGTTTTGATATGTTTATTAATTTTCTCATATTATTCTGTTAGTCTGTTAAGTCTTATCCCTGAGTTTCCCTAGGGGCAGAAACAATCTCTATGATCACCACTAATTAAAAAATCCCAAATACATAACAGATATTACCAGTTTAATTCTCGTAATTATGTAGCCATTAATGAATATGTATATCTGTCTCTAATCCTTTAAATCAGAGGTCCCCAACCCCCTAGCCAAGACCAGTCCATGGTCTGTTAGGAACCAGGCTGCACAGCAGAAGGTCAGCAGTGAGCGAGCATGACCACTTGAGCTCCGCCTCCTGTCAGATCAGCAGTGACATTAGATTCTCACAGGAGCGCGAACCTGCAAACCTTACTGCAAACTCTGTATGCAAGGGCTCTAGGCTGCACACTCCTTATGTGAATCTGAGGCCTAATTATCTGAGGTGGAACAGTTTCATCCCGAAACCACCCCCCATTTTCCCCTGCCCTGGTCCATGGAAATATTTCCACAAAACTGGTCCCTGATGTCAAAAAGGTAGGGACTGCTGCTTTATACCATATTATAACTATTCTACTAGAATTTATACTATTACTTATCAATTCCACACTTAGTCAAACTTTTGTTGGTCAGGCGAGGTGGTTCATGCCTGTAATCCCAGCACTTTGGGAGGCAGAGGCAGGCAGATCACCTGAGGTTGGGAGTTTGAGACCAGCCTGATGAACATGGAGAAATCCTGTGTCTGCTAAAAATACAAAATTAGCGGGGGTGTGGTGGCCGCATGCCTGTAATCCTAGCTACTCAGGAGACAGAGGCAGGAGAATCGCTTGAACCTGGGAGGCGGAGGTTGTGGTGAGCCAAGATTGCACCATTGTACTCCAGCTTGGGCAACAAGTAAGTGTGTGTGTGGCAGGGTATGTTTCTAGGACCTCTGTTCTGTTTTGTTTGGTGATTTTTGCCAATAACATACTGTCTTGATCATTGTTGTTTTTTTTTTTTTTTTGGAGATGGAGTCTCGCTCTGTGACCCAGGCTGGAGTGCAGTGGAGCAATCTTGGCTCACTGCAACCTCCACCTCCCAGATTCAAGCAATTCTCTTTCCTCAGCCTCCTGAGTAACTGGGACTACAGGCGAGTGCCACGACAACACCTGGTTAATTTTAAATCCTGAAATAATCTTGAAGTCATGTCATCTAAGTCCCATAAGACATTCTTATGTTTTCAAGTTGTTTGAGACATGCTAAGTCATTTGTTATTTCATATAAATCTTAGAATCTGCTTGTTAATTTCTTTTTTCTTGGAGTCTCGCTCTGTCGCCAGGCTGGAGTGCAGTGGCGCGATCTCAGCTCACTGCAACCTCCGCCTCCCCAGGTTCAAGCGATTCTCCTGTCTCAGCCTCCTGAGTAGCTGGGACTACAGGCATGCACCACCATGCTCAGCTAATTTTTGTAATTTTTAGTAGAGACGGGGTTTCACCATATTGGCCAGGATGGTCTTAATCTCTTGACCTCGTGGTCCACCCACCTGGGCCTCCCAAAATGTTGGGATTACAGCTGTCAGCCACCGCACCCAGCCTACTTGTTAATTTCTACCAAAAGAAAAAGCCTGCTGGGATTATGAGTGGAATTATATTGAACTGATAAAATTGAAATTTTTATAATACTGAGTCTTCCCATCCCAAAAGTGATTATTTCTATTTATTCAGGCCTTCTTTAATTTCTCTTAGCAGTGGTCTATGGTTTTCAGTGTAGATGTTTTGTATATGTTTTATCAAACTTATTTCTTAGTATTTTGTTTTTTGACACTCCTATAAGTTGTTATTTAATTTTCCTTTTTTTTTTTTTTGCTTCCAGTATATAAAAACGCAGTTGATACTGCTATTCATTCATTTATTTATTTTTGACTGAGTCTCACTCTGTCACCCAGGCTGGAGTACAGTGACGTGATCTCAGCTCCTTACAACCTCCACTTCCCAGGTTCAAGCAATTCTCGTGCCTCAGCCTCCCCACTACCTGGGACTACAGGCTGGCACCACCATGCCTGGCTAATTTTTGTATTTTTGGTAGACACAGGGTTTCACCATGCTGGCCAGGCTGGTCTTGAACTCCTGACCTCAAGTGATCCACCTACCTTGGCCTCCCAAAGTGCTGGGATTCCAGGTGTGAGCCACCATGCCCGGCCCTGATTGATTGATTGAGATGGAGTCTTGCTCTATCGCCCCAGCTGGAGTGGACTAGTGTGATCTCGGCTCACTGCAGCCTCCGCTTCCCGGGTTCAACCATTTCTCCCACCTCAGCCTCTTGAGTAGCTGGGATTACAGGTGTGTCCACAACATCCAGCTAATTTTTGTATTTTTAGTAGAGACGGGGTTTCACCATGTTGGCCAGGCTGGTCTCAAACTCCTAACTTCAAGTGATCCACCTGCATTGGCCTCCCAAAGTTCTGAGATTATATGTGTGAGCCACCGTACCTGGCCTGATTTTCTTAATATTAACCTTATATCTTGTGATTTTATTGTGAGTTTTCAGTTATTACTTTGAATAGTTGTCTTGATTCCTTAGGACTTTCTATGTACACAATCATGTCACCTCCAAATACAGACTTACATCTTCCTTTTGATCTTTATGTCTCTTTTTCTTACTTATAATGAAATTTTATAGTTTATGATGTATTTTTTTAATAGATGCCCCTTACCAGGTTGAGGAAGATCCCTTCAATTTCTAGTTTGCTGAGAGCTTTTTATCATGAATGGATGTTGGATTTTGTCATATGGCATTTTTACATCTATGAAAATGACTACTATGGCTTGAATGTTTGTGGCCTCCAAAACTCATGTTGAAAATTAATTCCTAATGGCAATATTGAGAGGTGGGGTTTTTAAGAGGTGACTGGGCTATGAGGGCTCTGCTCTCATGAATAGATGAACCTATTCATGGATTGGTGAGTTAATAGATTAATGGGTTATTACAGGATTGGGACTGATGAGTTTATAAGAAGAAGAAAGGCCTGAACTAGCACATTAGCATGTTCGGCCCCTTGCCATGTGATGCCCTGCAAAGCCTTGGAATTCAGCAGAGTCCCCACCAGCAAGAAGGCCCTCACTAGACACCGCCCCTTGACACTGGACTTCTCAGCCTCCAAAACCGTAAGAAATAAATTCCTTTTCCTTATAAATTACTGAATTTCAAGGTATTCTGTTATAAGCAACAGAAAATGAACTAAGACAAAGATCATATAGTCATTCATTTTTTCTGTTAATATAATGAATTAACAGGTAGAAAGAAACCGTACTTAATCATCATTTTTGTTGTCACTAGATTTGATTTGTTAATATTTTGTTACAATTTTGTATCTATGTACGAAAAAGATATGGGTTTATGCTTTTTTTGTAATTTCTTTCTCAGGTTATGGTATGAGCTATGTTGGATTCATAAAATGCATTCCTTTTCTGAAGCAGTTTGTACAATATTGCTGCTATTTCTTCCTTAGATATTTAATGGAATTCACCAGTGAAACCATTTGGGCCTGGCATTTTCTTTGTGGAAGATTTCTGATAATGAATTCAATTACTTTAATAGCAGAAGGGTATTCAATTTCTTTTTTATCTTGTGTCAGTTCTGTTAAGTTTTATTTTTCTAGAAATTTTAAAATTTCATTTATCAGATTTACTGGCATAAAGTAATTCATGGCATTCTCTTATAATTCTTTTTTTTTTTGGAGTAGGGGCAGCGTCTCACTGTCACCCAGGCTGGAGTGCAGTGGTGTGATCTTGGCTCACTGCAACCTCCGTCTCCCGGTTTCAAGCAACTCTTATGTCTCAGCTTCCCTAGTAGCTGGGATTACAGGTGCCCACCACAACACCCAGGTAATTTTTGCATTTTTTAGTAGAGACAGTGTTTTACCATGTTGGCCAGACTAGTTTGGAACCCCTGACCTCAAGTGACCTGCCTGCCTCGTCCTCATTATAGGTGTGAGCCACAGGGCCCAGACTCTTATTATTCTTTTAATGGCTATAGGATCTAAAGTGAAAACCCCTCTTTCATTCCTGATGTTAATAATTCATGTTCTTTAAAAAGAGAGAATGTAAATTACTAGGTGTTTACCACCTTTGTTGATCTTTTCAAGAAATCAATTTTTGGCTTCATTAATTTTCTCTATTTCTTTTCTATTTTGCTGATTTCTGCTCTTATATTTAATTTTTGTTTCTTCTACCAGGAATAGTTCTTCTCTTTAAAGTGGGATAGAAACATGAAAGATGAGAAACAAGTGTTGAAATCAAGGTCAATAGAAAGTTCCTTTGCTAGTCCAGGCTTAAAAGATAATTTGCTTCAGGTCCCAAGCCCTTCCTCCATAGGCCATGGGCTTTTTGAAGAAAGATCCCAACATCTCAAGCTGTGCCTCCACCTTAATCAGTTTAGCTATCACCTGCAGTAATGATTTGTCAATGCCTTCTCAGCCCTCACTCACCAGGGCAGTATCTTCTTATCCCTTCCCTCACAACCATCCCAGGTTCCTTCCCTTCTTCATCCAATAAGGTAATCACATCTGGTTTAGAAATGGAAGGCCCTGCTTAAAAGAAAAATATGACATGAAATTATACACCCAAAAGTCTTTAGATTCAGATTTAATTACATTTATAATTATAGATCAATATGGCACTTTATAAGGCCTAGAGCAAAGAATTACAAGGGAGTTGAAGAACGCTCATATTAAGGTAACTTGAGAATCACAAGGAATAGCCTGTGTGAGGTTAACTTAATAATATCAAGGCCATTATATTAGCCATCTGGTCAAGAACAGGCCTTAAAATAATTTAACCTCACACAGGCTCTGTTGAAAGGAATTATTGTGTAGAGGTAAGGGAACACAGACTGGATCCAGACTGCCTGGCTTCATATCCTGCCTTTGTTTCTGTTACCTAGCAGATTTTTAACCTTTTGTGTCTACATTTTCTCAAATAAAATGAGGATAATAATATATCTTCTCGTAGAGTTGTTGTGAGGATTAATAATGAACAATGCTTCAAATAATGTGTAAGCACAAATATATGGTGGTGTTTATTAACACATACACATATGTATTAGCTATTAGCTATTTACTGTTATTTTGCTGAGTGCATAATAAAAGGTTTTTTGGAGACAGTCTCAGATCTTTTCTAGGATATTCATTCAGTGTTAAATGCAAGGCCTTTAGATTTTAATTTTCAATTACAAAGTAGGTAGAACTAAATATATCTGTTACAGGAAACAGAATGTGTTTCAGGCTTTTTTTGTTTGTTTGTTTGTTTGTTTGAAACAGTCTTGCTCTGTCACCCAGGCTGAAGTGCAGTGGTGAGATCTCAGCTCACTGCAACCTCCGCCTCTCGGCTTCAAGCAATTCTCCTGCCTCAGCCTCTCAAGTAGCTGGGATTTACAGGCACAGGCCACCATGCCTGGCTAATTTTTGTATTTTTAGTAGAGATGGGGTTTCACCATGATGACCAGGCTGGTCTTGAACTCCTGACCTCAAGTGCTCCACCTGTTTCAGCCTTCCAAAGTGTTGGGATTATAGGCGTGAGCCACCGTGCCTGGCCTTGAGGTATTTTTTGAGATGGAGTCTCGATCTGTCCCCTAGGCTGGAGTGCAGTGGCATGATCTCAGCTCACTGCAACCTCCGCCTCCCGGATTCACGTGATTTTCCTGCCTCAGCCTCCTGAGTAGCTGAGATTACAGGGATGTGCTGCCACGCACGGTTACAAGTTTTAAATGACCTTTCTGGATCCATCTCACACAATCTATGTTCTACAGACTCCTTTGATTTTTAGAGAAACTCAGAACCCCTATGTCTCGGTATTCTGCTTGCAGATGGACTAGAAAGTGGTGTAAAGCATTTATGTCAATTCTGAGTTCCAATATAATGTGAAGTCTTGTTTCTTGAACAATGCTTTTGCCATATTCAAATCCATCCCCTTGGATACTAAGGAAATCAGGAATTACAGAGTCTGAAGGAAGTCTGAAGGGCATAGCAGCCTGGACATGATGAAATGGAGAGGCCTATTTCTAACCTAACAAAGCTTAAATCATTCCGTTGGGAACAGAGAATAGAAGGTTTAGATAGTTTTTCTAAATGTAGTCCTGAAATTGACAGGAGAGAAAGTTAATATAATTTGGGATAAATAACCTTACCTAGTGAGATGAAGTTGCTGTAGTTCTCCCACATTACATCCCTATATAAGTCCCTCTGAGCAGGGTCCAGGAATTCCCATTCTTCCTGTGAGAAGTCTATGGCCACATCCCTGAATGTCACTGAACCCTGAAAAAACAAACTCAGGTATTACTTGTGAAAATAAATTACATATTTTTAATATGGAAAGAGGGGGAGACTGAGGATTGCATTGCAGAGAGGGCTCACATGGGATGCAAAGCATTGGGCTGAAAACTTGTGACGTGGGTAGGGGCCAGTAAGAAAATTACTATTTCTGAAGCACTGACCCTACATGTTCTTAAATAGTCCTGTGGCTACAGATCTGATTGCATTTTCATCAAAACATATCTAGAAATGAATACATAACCAAAAAATCCCAATTAAATGAAATAGTACACACAAGCCTTTTGAATACTATATGCCTCCACCATAAATTCTCTAGAAATATGAGGTCTTGAGGCCTGGTGCAGCGGCTCATGCCTATAATCCCAGCACTTTGGGAGGCCCATGTGAGAGGATCACTTGAGCCCAGTAGTTCAAGACCAGCTTAATCAACATTAGCAAGACCCTGTCTCTACAAAAAAGAAATTTAAAAATAATAAAAGAACAAAGAAATATGAGGTCTTGGTCTCTCTTTTCCCTTTAATGATCATTGAAAAAAAAAAAACTGATCCACATGTGCTACAAAATCTCTAAGAAGATGAACTCAGGTTTTATTACAAACACTTTCCCTTTTACAACCAATTCTTTAGTAAATTTTCAAAAATTTGTTCAATGGCAGTCTACATTTTTATTTATTTATTTATTGAGATGGAGTCTCGCTGTCGCCCAGGCTGGAGTGCAGTGGCACAATCTTGGCTCACTGCAACCTCTGCCTCCCAAGTTCAAGCGATTCTCCTGCCTCAGCCTCCCAAATAGCTGGGACTACAGGCACATGCCACCATGCCCGGCACCAACCTGGTCAACGTGGTGAAACTGTCTCTACTAAAAATACAAAAATCAGCTGGGTGTGGTGGTGGGAGCCTGTAATCTCAGCTACTCAGGGGGCTGAAACAGTAGAAGCGCTTGAACCCAGGAGATGGAGGTTGTAGTGAGCTGAGATCACACCATTGCACTCTAGCCTGGGAGACAGAGTGAGACGCAAGTCTCAAAAAAAAACAAAGTCAATAATTCCAGGCTGAGAAACCCTGCTCTAGACCAGCACATCCTGTAAAAATACACAATGGACTTCGTTCCTGGCATTCTTCTCCACAGGAGAAAATCTCCATTGATTGAAGTATCTATATTGGCAAAGGAGGGATCCCTGCCCTAAAAAGTACAAGATAATCAAATAGCCCATACCAGACAGATGAGATTGACAGCAATTTGTTAGATGCATATATTCAGAGCCTGAGAGAGGACATCATACATTACGCAGGGCCACCAAGGGGTTGCACTCAAGAACAGCATGAACAAGCAGGCATGTGGGAAGCAGGCTTTACAGTAGTAACAAGGTGAGGTGTTCCCTGGTTCCTGCAGTGGTATTTGATTGGCTTGTCTGAATAATTACATGGGCTGGCAGGGAGGTGAAATCCATTAGGTTGAGGACCACAAGGGGTGTAACTGGTCCAGCTCATAGAGGAACTAGCTGGGTAGGAAGCCTTTCCCACTGGGCATGGGGCATATCGGGTAAAAGTAGGGGAACTCATGGTTAGGCCTTTAGGGCCCTGATAAAGGTGTCAAGGCACACATGAAAGTTAGGCCTTACCTTATAAGGCCCAATTACATCCCTCCCCCAATTCACCTAACCCTAATAGCCTTACATAGCATAGGGTCTCAACACACATAGAAATTAAGGTCAGCCAACACTAAATCCTATCTTATATACTTGAAAAACTCAGATCTGTGGAGATGTTTAGAGTTTTCCTTATAAGCAGTCAGATAAGACCACATTCTCTCTTTCATCAAACCACAGTTCTTAAGGAAAGCTCAAAATAGGGACCTCCCACTTAATATCAGTAATCCATTCCTGAAAATCAGACATTCGAACAATTAACCAAGTACCTATTTTCCCACCATTTTATTTTCTATTTTCTTTCTTTTCTTCCTTTCTTTTTGACAGGGTCTCACTGTTGCCCAGGCTGTTGCCCAGGCTGGAATGCAGTGATGTGATCATAGCTCACTGAAACGGTGAATCGCTGGCCTCCAGCAATGGCCTCTCAAAGGAGGGATTACAGGCATGAGCCACTACACACAGCCTCCCATTATGTTAAATCAGAGCATTATAATGCGTTATATGTCAATTCCATCTATCCAACTAGCTTTGCACATTTTCCTCCAGTATAGAATTATGGGACACTGTGGGTCAGTGCACGCACATCTTTGGTTTTAGTATTTTAATATCTCTTTTACTAAATTCATTTTTCTCACTTGCTTTGTTTCTTTCTCCACAATTTTCTTCAACGTTTTTCCAACCTTTTAGGAACTCATTTTACACTAGACAAAAACAAGGGCTATATGTGAAGCACAGTATGGAAAGTGTTTCCAACAAGAACATAACAGCAGGAACGGCTGACATTCAGGATGGTGCTGCTACCTCCTAAATCACTTGCAGCACCAGGTATACATATGCACCTGAATGATAGTTACACACATTTCAAAACATCTGCAGATGTTTCCATTGGCCTAACAACTGTATTTGGGATAGAACAAGACTCTTCCAGGCCGGGCGGGGTGGCTTACACTTGTAAACCCAGCCCTTTGGGAGGCCAAGGCAGGCAGATCACGAGGTCAGAAGCTGTCAGGAGACCAGCCTGTCCAATATGGTGAAACCCAATTTCTATTTAAAAATACAAAAATTAGCCGGGCAGGGTGGCACACACCTGTAGTCCCAGCTATTCCAGAGGCTGAGGCAGGAGAATCGCTTGAACCCGGGAAGCAGAGGTTGCAGTGAGCCGAGATCATGCCACTGCACTCTAGCCCAGGTGTCTCAAAACAGCAACAACAACAACAAAAAAGAGACTCTTCCTGGATGTTATTTTTGTTTGAGGGGGGGAAAAAAAAGTATTGTATTGGATCAGGTGCAATGGATCACACCTGTAATGCTAATACTTTGGGAGGCTGAAGTGGGAGGATCACTTGAGCCCAGGAGTTTGAGTTCAGCTTAGGCAACACAGTGAGACCCCCATCTCTACAAAAAATTTAAAAAATTAGCCAGAAGTGGTGGCACGTGCCTGTAGTCCCCACTACTCAGGAGGCTGAGGTGGGAGGATCACCTGAGCTAACAGGTTAGTTGTGATCGTGCCACTGCATTCCAGCCTGGGTGACCGAGTGAGACCTTGTCTCTATAAAGAAAAAACAAGGCTGGGCATTGTAGTGGCTCACATCTGTAATCTCAGCACCTTGGGAGGCCGAGGTGTTTGAGACCAGCCTGGCCAACATGGTGAAATCCCGTCTCTACAAAAAAAAAAAAATACAAATATTAGCTGGGCATGGTGGTGGGCACTTGTAATCCCAGCTGCTCGGGAGGCTGAGGCACAAGAATCACTTGAACCCGGGAGGTGGAGGTTGCAGTGAGCTGAGATCACACCACTGCACTCCAGCCTGGGCAACATAACAAGAATCTGTCTCAAAAAAAAAAAAAATTGTGTTGAACTATATGATTCCACTTGAACCACATTTTTGTTTTGTTTTGTCTTTTTGAGACAGGGTCTGGCTCTGTCATCCAGGTTGGAGTGCAATGGTGCAATCTCGGTTCACTGTAACCTCCACCTCCCAAGCTCTAGTCATCCTCCCACCTCAGGCTCCTGAGTAGCTGCGTCTATAGACGTGACACCATGTCCAGTGAGGTATTTTTTTTTTTCTGTAGAGACATGGTTTTGCCTTGTTGCCCAGGATAGTCTAGAACTGCTGAGCTTAAGCGATCCACCCATCTTGGCCTCCCCAAGTGCTGGGATTACAGGCATGAGCCACCACACGTGGCCTACTTGAACAAAGTTCCAAAAATAAGCAAAATTACTTTATAGTGTTTGACATCACGATGGTGGTTACTCAGGCAGTGGGTGGGTGGGGAGTGACTGAAAGCATCTGAGGTGCTTTCCTTAATTGACCTGACAGTGTAGATGTACTCAATTTATGAAAATTTATTCAGCTGTACACTTACGGTATGTATATATTTTTACATATATATCATTCCTCCACAAAAAAATTGAAAAATGTTTTAAAAATATCATATTGTGGCTGGGTGCAGTGGTTCACGCCCGTAATATCAGTACTTTGGGAGGCCAAGGTGGGCAGATCACCTCAGGTCCAGAGTTCAAGACTTGCCTGGCCAACATGGTGAAACCCTGTCTCTACTAAAAATACAAAAATTAGCCAGGCATGGTGGTAGGCACCTGTAATCCCAACTACGTGGAAGGCTGAGGCAGGAGAATTGCTTGTACCCGGGAGGTGGGTTGCTGTGAGCCAAGATCACACCACTGCACTGAAATTCCGTCTCAAAAAAAAAAAAGTCATATCGTATATCAGGGACACCCATTTTTCCTATGTAAAACGAAGCCAAAAATCACTGTACTGAGAGAAATATACTTTTTCTAGAGTTTAAGTTTTAAAATGAAAAGCAGTTCCACTGGAACATGTTAACAGGAGGACATTCTGCAGAGAATGCCTTTGGTTTTCTCAAGGCATCTCGTTTCTGCTCTCTCATGCTCTTGACAGAAGATTTTGTGGGAGACGGGATAGGCACACAGAACACTGTGCTATCTATCCCCAATTCTCACAGAAGGGGAAAAAAACTGGAGCTGGCTCTCTTTTTTTTTTTTTTTTTTTTTTTTTGAGACACAGTCTTGCTCTGTGGCCAGGCTAGAGTGCAGTGGCACGATCTCGGCTCACTGCAGGCTCTGCCTCCCAGGTTCAAGTGATTCTCCTGCCTCAGTCTCCTGAATAGCTGGGACTACCAGGCACGTGCCACCACGCCCAGTTACTTTTTGCATTTTTAGTAGAGCCAGGGTTTTGCCATGTTGGCCAGGCTGGTCTCGAACTCCTGACCTCAGGTGATCTGCCTGCCTCAGCCTCCCAAAGTGCTGGGATTACAGGCATGAGCCACTGCGCCTGACCATGGAGCAGGTTCGTGGATGAAGCTCTGGTAAACAAAGTTTCAGAATAAGGAATGAATCCATAGACATGATACAGAAATTGGCAGTATTTTGAAAAGGAGGGAGAAACATTAACTTACATGGGCCATGGTTTTAGAACTGCAAAACTGGTCAGTCCTTTTCAAGATTCCTCTGTTAGAGAACTTCAAAGTACTGATAAGCCAGAGCTAAAAGGAGAAAAAGAAGCAATGAAATAATGCTGCAGAGCTCCCAAAATGACATACATCATAAATATGAAAACTTTTTTCTCTTCCATTCCTTCTCCTAAACTACTTCCATTCCCTCTTCCAAACTACTACCCACCACTATGCCCACCCTTATCCTATACCCACATAAACTGGGGGAAAGTATAGGGAATCTAAAGAAATACAATCTCTGGGCCAGGCGTGATGGCTCACGCCTGTAATCCTAGCACTTTGGGAGGCCGAGGTGGATGGATCACCTGAAGTCAGGAGTTCAAGACCAGCCTGACCAACAGGGAGAAATGCCGTCGCTACTAAAAATACAAAATTATCTGGGCGTGGTGGCAAATGCCTGTAATCCCAGCTACTCTGGAGGCTGAGATGGGAGAATCACTTGAACCCAGGAAGCGGAGGTTGCAGTGAGCTGAGGTTGCGCCATTGCACTCTAGCCTAGGCAACAAGAGTGAAACTCCGTGTCAAAAAAAAAAAAAAAAATTAGCCAGGCATGGTAGTGTGCACCTGTCTTAGCTAATCAGGAGAATGAAGCAGGAGGATTGAGCCTGGGAAGTGGAGGTTGCAGTGAGCTGAGATCATGCCACTGCACTCAAGGCTGGGCAACAGTGTGAGACCCCATCTCAAAAAAAAAAAGAAAGAAAAGAAAAGAAAATCAGTGTTAAAGAAAACAAAAGGTACCTTGTTACAGTGACTCCATTACGAGACCTAAAAGACTGATGATACCCTATATTACCAAGGTTGATGCAGACACTAGGTCAGTCCACATTTAGAGCTACGTGAAGCAACATTTCAGCCCTGTAAACTCTGACTCAGAAGCTCCACTTCTGAGACCAAAGGGATTGTCTATATCTGTACATAAAGACTATACAGAGCTATGGTGGGGCGCGTTGGTGCACGCCTGTAATCCCAGCACTCTGGGAGGCTGAGGCAGGCAGATCACCTGAGGTCAGGAGTTCGAGACCAGCCTGGCCAACCTGTCTCTACAAAAATAGAAAAATTAGGTGGGCATGATGCCTGTAGTGCCAGCTACTCAGTGGCTGGGGTGGAAGCATAGCTTGAACCCGGGAAGCAGAGGTTGCAGTGAGCCGAGATCATGCTGTTGCACTCCAGCCTGGGCAACACAGCGAGATTCTGCCTCAAAAAAAAAAAAAAAAAAAAGGGGTTTATAATGGATTAAAGCTGAAAACCTAATCTGGGAATGATTCAATAACCTGTTGTTTATCCATACCATTGAAAATGATGAAACTATTAAAAAGGATGTTGCCTTAATTTTGAATGAGTGAAGCCAGTGTGTTAAAAAAAAAAAAAAGAAAGAAAGAAAAGAGAAAACACCAGCATGTATAGTGTGAAACTATTTTGACAGGGCGAAAAAAATCATGTTTCCCTAACAGGACCAGTTAAAATGTTTACAGTGACAGCCAGCAACACGCACCGCCACATTAAACAGAATATGAGCCTGAAATACCCAAATACTCCAAATAAGACTTTCCTGGCCCAAGTTTTTCTTTCAGTCTTCCTTTAATTGAGAAAAAAAGCTAAGGATCTTGTAAAAACAGATGCTGTTTTTCCTGAATCGGTTTTTTTTCACTTCAGCTTCCCATTCATGAACCGACTCTATGATTTAATTTGCCCATGTGTGTTGGAGTATGGCCTAGAAAAGAATGGCAGAAAGTCCCCGACTGATGTCTTCTAAGCACTGAAGGCAGCCTCACAGCTGTTTCTTTTCATATCTTCCTGACAAAGGGGTTTATTTTGCTTCTGAACCAGTCCTTTTGGCTAAGATGCCTATGAAGCCCTTCAACAGTGTTGGATCTCCTTGACCAACTGGTCTCACTTTGCATATAACATCATTAAAGTAAAAACTGTAAGGCATACATCTGTATGAAATCCAGTCACCTCCATAAAGACCCAATAGCTTCGGTATAATCTGGACAAAACTTGACAGTGCAGGCTGTTATCAGATTCATATCTCTTCCCTTCATCATGAGATTGCTAAGTAAAGCAGGGAGAATTTTTTATTTTTTTTAAGACAAGGTCTCACTCTGCCACCCAGGCTAGAGTACAATGGCGTGATCTCAGCTCACTGCAACCTCCGCCTCCTGGGTTCAAGCAATTCTCCTGCCTCAGCCTCCAGAGTAGCTGGGATCATAGGCATGTGCCACCACACCTGGCTAATTTTTGTATTTTCAGTAGAAACAGGGTTTCGTCATGTTGCCCAGGCTGGTCTCGAACTCCAGACCTCAGGTAATGCAGCCGCCTCGGCCTCTGAAAGTGCTGGGATTGCAGGAATGAGCCACCACGCCTGGCCAGGTTTTTCTTTCTTGTTGTTAAGTATGCATATTGATGATATTTGGCATATTGTTATAATTACCGATATATGATTTTTTTTTTTTTTTACTGCATGATATTGGACAGGTTACTTTTCAGTTTCTGCATATAAAATGGTGAGAACTACAGTTTCTACCTCAAAAGATTGTTATGAGAAATAAGATACTACATATAAGGCACTTATAATAGTAAAGAAGCATTTTTAAAGAGTCAGCTATATTACTAAAGATGAAGAATACTATATATGCTTCTTCCCATAATTATTTTTAAAATTCTCCTCAGGACTGTAATCCCAGCACTTTGGGAGGCCGAGGCAGGCAGACCACTTAGGTCAGGAATTCAAGATCAGCCTGGTCAACATGGTGAAATCCTGTCTCTATTAAAAATACAAAAATTAGCCAGGCGTGGTGATGCATGCCTGTAATCCCAGCTACTTGGGAGGCTGAGACAGGAGAATCCCTTGAACCTGGGAGTGGAGGCTGAAGTGAGCCAAGATCGCACCACTGTACTCCAGCCTGGGCAACAGAACAAGACTCTGTCAAAAAAAAAAAAAAAAAGACTTATAATGATAACTAATAAATTTCAAAGAATCACCTTGATCAGCAATTCTTCTTGATTATAAACAATTTATAAAAGGAGGGTACACAGATAAAGCAAATGTGGTAAGACACTAATTTTTGGATTTGGGTGATGAGGAAAAATACTAAATTACAACATAACAGTAACAAACCTACTGAGTACTGATTATGTGCCAAGCACTATCTAAGGGTTTTGCATATATTAATTCCTCTACTCAGAACAATCCTATATAGTAGAGTCTATCATTATCCTCATTTTACAGATGATGAAACTATGGCACAAAGAGATGAAATAAATTGCCCCAAGCTCAAGCAGCTCTTAAGTGGCAGGTTGAGGACTAGAACTCTGCTAATTTAGCTCCATAACCCATATGACTATCACTATACTAAACTGCATCTCATGAGACCTGATAATTCTGTGGCCTGAAACACTCATGCTGTCAAAAACTTCAAACCATTTCCCAATTTCTACTGTCTTGCCTTCCCTTCTAATAACCCCTTCCCTTGTTAACACAGACCTCTCTACTAAAAACCCTATTGTATTATCACTCCTTAAAAGCCTCAAAGCATCAAAGATCCTGTCGCCAATCAAACCACCTCCTTATCTTGCCCTGCTTTAGAACTCAGGGTGGTGGGGATCAGAGAGACCTAGTGCATAATTCCATCTAAACTGTAAACTCCTCAACTAATCACCATCGAATCAAAGTTCTGCGTGGTGGCTCATGCCTATAATCTCAGCACTTTGGGAGGCTGAGATGAGAGAATTGCTTGAGTCCAGGTTCGAGATCAGCCTGTGCAACATAGGGAGACCTCATTTCTACAAAAAATTTAAAAAATTAGTTGGGCGTGGGACCACATACCTGTGGTCTCAGCTACTGAAGAGGCTGAGGTGGGAGGATCACTTGAGCTGGGGAGGTCCAGGCTGCAGGGAGCGAGATTGTGCCACTGCACTCCAGCCTGGGGGGACAGAGTGAGAGCCTGTCTCTGAAAAAAAAAAATTTTTTTTTGAGTAATAAAATAAAGCTCTACAGTTAGCCTCTCTTAAAGAGGTTTACTTGCAGACCATCCAAATGATAAGAAAGAGGCAGCTCTTAAGAGAAACTAAATTATTGCTAAATGTTCATGTCAATACCTACTGGAGGCCGGGAACGGTGGCTCACGCGTGTAGTCCGAGCTACTGGGGAGGCTGAGGCAGGAGAATCGCTTGAACCCGGGAAGTGGAGGTTGCAGTGAGCAAAGATTGTGCCACTGTACTCCAGCCTGGGTAACAGACGCGAGACTCCATCTCAAAAAAAAAAAAAAAAAAAAAAAACCATACTGGAAAGGGGTAGGAAAATGGAATCTACCCCTCATCACCCCATCACTCACTGGGAAGGAAGGCCAAAGCACCAGGTGAGTGTACAGGGCATTTCAGGGGGGTAAAGCTTAACCAGCTGAAGATTAACTGGAACAAGCCCGCAGAGTCCGACAAAATAAGATGTACTGGCTTACAAAAAGGGAAAAAAATTCCACAGGAAGGGTTGGAATGGCATGGACGAGAGAGAGGAGAAAGCTCTTTGGTAAACGGTTGAGTCCCAGCTAAAGGATTCTGAGGAGAATCTAACGACGCTAGGATCTGGAATGGCTGCTGTTTCCGAGATGAGATTAGGAGAGGCAAGCATTAATAGGATATTGAGTGCAATCATGAATGTAATCAAGAGGGTGGCTTAGGAACTGGGTATCCCCAGTAATAAAATGAAAACAGCAAAGCAAGTCTAGAACATCACCAGTAAGAAAACTAATCTCTCAAAGAGGGAGTCATTGTGCCATTTTACAACTACTGCACCACCTGGGAAGAAATCATATTTTCTATTAATTTTGCAACCAGCTTTATCTGTCTCTTCCTTCCCAGCCAGATTAATGACAGGGCTGCTTCATTGTTCAGTACAAGCTGATTTTCAGTCCTTCACAGAAGAGGGAAGCAAATGTCCCCACGCCCAGAAAAATAAAAATTACACTTCATGGAACAAAAAGGAACCACAAACTCATCTAGATTTTGACTTGCCTATATGCAACAGCAATCATTTCCTCCTCTCCTCGCTGCCTTCCTAAAGAACAGCAGGATTGGGAAAGGAGACGGAATCTTGAGACGTCGGGCCTTTGCTGGAGCCGGGCTTGGCTGATCAGGACACACCCCCGCTAGCGCACCAGCTCCCTCCGTCTACCGCGCGCAAAACCCCATGGAAATAACAGGGAGCCTGAAATAAAGCTGACCTTTCCCTGTATCAGGGAGAAAGGCCAGGTACACGAAGACTGAGCTGGAATCTGTCTCCGAGTTCCCCGCAGTTTCCACGGGAGGGAGCTCGGGTAAAGCTGTGCGATCTGCAGTTGTTCTTCAGACTACATCTTTTTGTTTGGGGGCCTTCATTCACTCCGGGGTTCATGCATCTAACTCGGAGCCATTCCGGGCCGCTGGACCTGCGCGGCCCTGAAACGGGAGGGCAGAGGACGCAGCAGGGAACTCGGCGCCCAGTCAGCGCCACAAACTGCACAGCTACTGCCTCCCGGCTCACACAGAGGTCCGCGCCGCCCCCGCGCCACCCCCCTCGCCCATTGCCTGGGTGCACGCTACCAACTCACCTCTCGGAGCCAACACCAGCAGGGAAGCCGGGAAAGAATCGCACGCGGAGGCCTGTGGGAAATGTAGTCCGCGGGTGGGAGGCACCGGTCCCAGCGCCGACGGCTGCGCGGAGTGCGCAAGCGCGAACGTTGGAGCTCTGACAGCGCTCGCGTCGGGAGGCCCTTCCAGGCTGCCGGGGGATGAGGTGAGCTCGGGCCTGCGTTTGCTTTTGTCTCTGAGGAAGACTTTTTTTATTTTTTATTTTTATTGAGACAGAGTCTTGCTCTGTCGCCCAGGTTGGAGTGCAATGACGTGATTAGAGCTTACTGCAGCCTTGACCTCCCGGGCTCAAGCGACCCTCCCACCTGAGCCTCCAGAGTAGCTGGGACTGCAGGCGCGCGCCACCACGCCCAACTAATTTTTTGTTTAATTTTTGCAGAGCCCAGATCTCCCTATATTACCAAAGCTGGTGTCCAACTCCCGGGCTCAAGAGATCCCTCCGCCTGAGCCTCCCAAAGTGCTGGGACTACAGGCGTGAGCCACTGGGCTCAGCCACAGAGGATTTAGAAAGACGTTTTGGTACGAGCAGTTGCCTAATATGTGTACCAAACACCTAGCAGTTACTCACTGCATACACCCAAGCAAGGTGTGAGGAGCATACATCAGGCATGAGCATACTTCATGTATGCTCAACAGAACCTGGAGCAGGACCTAGACCTAGAAAGGTCGCCCGTGCTCACTACGCTCTCAATCTCTCTCTCTCTCCCCCTCTCCCCTTTCGTCTCGAGAATACATTTCTCCTGTCCTCTGTTCCTTCAGGCAAGAAATGGGATAAGACCACCAGGGGACCACCGTGAGGCATCTTCTGTATCCCAAATTCTTTGATATATTAGTTAATATATCAAAGGATTTGTTCTTTTTTTAAGAATATAAAACTTTAGAAGATATTTGAAAATGCCTAGGTAATCTTGTTTCATTTTGCAAAGAATAGGATATGCATGAAATAGGAGATAAATGAAAACTCTGAGTACTTTATAACTACTAAGAAGGCGGCTGGGCTCATGCCTGTGATCCCAGCACTTTGGGAGGCCAAGGTGGGCAGATTACTTGAAGTCAGGAATTCGAGACCAGCTGGCCAACATGGTGAACCTCTGTCTCTACTAAAATACAAAAATTAGCTGGGCGTGGTGGAGCATGCCTGTAATCCCAACTACTTGGGAGGCTGAGGTAGGAGAATTGCTTGAACCTGGGAGGCAGAGGTTGCAGTAAGCTGAGATGGTACCACTGCACTCCAGCCAGGGTGACAAAGCAAGACCCATCTCAAAAAAAAAAAAAAAAAAAAAAAAAAAAAAAAGGCTGGGCGCGGTGGCTCACGCCTGTAATCCCAGCACTTTGGGAGGCTGAGGTGGTTGGATCACCTGAGTTCTGGAATTCTAGACCTTCCTGGTCAACATGGTGAAACCTAGTCTCTACTAAAAATACAAAAAAAGAGAATTAGCCAGGCATGGTAGCGCACGCCTGTAGTCCCAGCTACTCGGGAGGCTGAGACAGGAGAATTGTTTGAACTGGAGAGATGGAGGTTGCAGTGAGCCAATATTGTGCCTTTGCACTTCAGCCTGGGCAAAAACAGTGAAACTCTTTCTCAAAAAAATAAAGTAAAATAAATAAGCAAAAAAACCTACTAAGAAGGCCCTGTTGTATGTAGATGTGTATGATTAAATTTATGTAAGAAAATCAAAACTCCTTAAAAAAAAAAGCAATAAAAAGTATTATTAAAATAGATTTTCCATTTTCTTTCGGTTTCAACTAAGTTTTTTTTTTAAACAAAGTCTCGTTCTGTCACCCTGGTTGGAGTGCAGTGGCATGATCTCGTCTCACTGCAACCTCAGCCTCCCATGTTCAAGGGATTCTCCTGCCTCAGCCTCCCTGAGTAGCTGGGATTACAGGCGTGTGTCACCACACCTGGCTAACTTTTTGTGTTTTTAGTGGAGACGGGGTTTCACCATGTTGGCCACGCTGGTCTCAAACTCCCAGCCTCAAGTGATCTGTTTCAGCCTCCTCAACTGCTGGGATTACAGGCATGAGCCATGCACCTGGCCTTGTTTTGACTAAGTTTTGAGGCCTTCTGACACTAGGGGCTACATTCTTCAAACCCTCTCTGGTGAGGAGACTGCTGATGGAGATAACTAACTGTAAGTCATCTTCCTTGTCAAACAGTACCAGAGAATTAACACCTAACTTCACTCAGGTGCAATGGAGGGATTTTTGGAAAGGGCCCTGCTCTGTGTCAAATGATGGGGTACTTGGTCCAACATCATGCTCAGTGACCTTCTGAAATACGATTTTCTTCAGATTGTTTATTTTCTTGTCTCATTCAGTTTAAAACGGGCTATTTGGACCTTCAATTCATCACAGTCATGCAGAACAAGAGAGTTTCTTTCAGAGAGTTTCATTTCTTTTCTCAGTATCTAAATCTGTACTATTAATATTTTCAGTTGCCCTCAGATGTCTGCAGTTTCTCTTAGTAGAAAAAAACCCCATGTGTCAAATGCTCCATTATTTGACGAAGAGCAGTGTTCTTTCCAAAAATCCTTCCATTGTACCTCTAAAACTGTCACTCTAGCCTTTTTGTTGTTGTTATTAACAGATCACGAACAGGCACAGTGGCTCAAGCCTGTAATCCCAGCACTTTGGGAGGCAGAGGCAGGCGAATGGCTTGAGCCCAGGAGTTTGAGACCAGCCTGGGCAACATAGTGAAATCCTGTCTCTACAAAAAATACAAAAATTAGCCAGGCATGGTGATGTACATCTGTAATCCCAAATACTTAAATTTTTTTCATATATATATATATATATATATATATGATTTTAGTAACTTTGAAATCATAAAAACTGAAGATGCCTCACCAGGAATTAAATCCATGTTATTCCTCAGTATATTTCTGGAGCCTTCATTTATTCCAAACTATATCTCATGGAAGTACTTTAAGTTTGCAGATTGAGAAAGTGGCCCAACATGTACCAAACCTTGTGTTTTAATCATTTATGGTAATATCATATAATTTATGACCTCAATTTTTGTTAAATACCTTCATGGCAAAGGCACTATCAGAAGCTGCTGCAAAACCTCACACCAACAGCACTGGTGAAGGAGAAAGCCGCTGCTCTCTGCTTTCTTCTGCCTTCCTAATCTTGCATGAGTTTATCTCACTGGAAGAACATAGATCACATCTCAAATTCTAGAGGCAAGAGGGTCTAAAAATGGTAGGTTTTAGGCTTGCAGCCTCTGTAGCACAAAAAAGAGCATGGGGCACAGTAGAATACTTAAAACAACAACAAATGATATCCAGCACACTAGGTTTTTTTAAACAATTATTTATTTATTTATTTTGAGACAGAGTTTCACTCATCGCCCAGGCTGGAGTGCAATGGTGCGATCTCGGCTCACTCCAACCTCCGCCTCCTGGGTTCAAGCGATTCTCCTGCCTCAGCCTCCCAAGTAGCTGGGACTACAGGTGCGTGCCACCATGCCTGGCTAATTTTTTTTTTTTTTTTTTTTTTTTTTTGTATATTTAGTAGAGAGAGGGTTTTACCATGTTGGCCAGGCTCCTGACCTCAGGTGATTCACCCACCTCAGCCTCCCAAAGTGCTGGGATTACAGGCGTGAGCCACCTCGCCCAGCCAGTTTTTTAAACAATTTAATATCATAATTTAATATTTGCCTTTGTTCTCAAAATTTCTCAAAAAAAAAAAAGAAGAAAAATTTTTGCTACCCCAATGGTAGAAAGAGACTCTACATTTTCTTCTAAAGTCCTTGCTTTACCTTTTATGATTAGATCACTCATGCATCTGGAATTGATTTATGTATAGTGTGAGGTAAGGGTCAAGATTAATTTTAAAAATCAGAACAGATACACAACTGATCCAGTGCTTTTTATTGAAAAGACCACCATTTCCCAACCACATGTCCAAAGAAACTTTATCACAAATTAGACAACCACGTGTGTGTGTGTGTGTGTGTGTGTGTGTGTGTGTGTGTGTATAAAGAGAGAGAGAGACATCTTTTCAGGGCTCTTTATTTTGTTCCATTGGTCTATTTGTTCATTCTTGCACCAACAGCATACCTGCCGTAATGACTACAGTACAACTTGTCACATTAACAAACTGAAGGAGAAAAACATCGTATCAATGAGCCAAAAAGGCATCTGACAATATTTAGCAGGCATTTCTATTTTTAAAAAAGAAAAGTTAAACAGGAACTGAAAGAGACAACTGAGCCACAACAAAATCTATTTTTGGGTAGCCTGGGGGCCCAGTCAGACTTGTCCATGAGCAGAACCACTGCAGAGAGTCCCCCACTAGGACAGTGCCTAATAAAATGAGGCCATCCGCAAGACCCCAGAACTGAAGAGCTACCAGTGTGAACCTCCAACCTGTAACAGATGCTGTGTGGGATGAGCCCAGCAAACCCACGGGGGCAAGGCTGTCTGAGAACCAGCCCGCACCCCAGTGTGTCCAAGTAGGTCACAGACTTAAGGGAAGAGTCTTCTGAAGCCTTAAGAGTTAATGTCGTTTGGGTGCGTGTGGTGGCTCATGCCTGTAATCCCAGCACTTTGAGAGGCCGAGGTGGGCGCATCATCTGAGGTCAGGAGCTCAAGACCAGCCTGACCAACATGGCGAAACCCCATCTCTACTTAAAATACGAAAATTAGCCAGGCATGGTGGTGGATGCCTGTAATCCCAGCTACTCGGGAACCTGAGGCAGAAGAATTGCTTGAACTGGGGAGGAAGAGGTTGCAGTGGGCCGAGATCACACCATTGTACTCCAGCCTGGGTGACAAAGCGAGACTGTTAAAAAAAAAAAAAAAGTTCATGTTGTTTGCACTGTTGGGTTTTAGACTTACTTGGCCCCAGTTATCCCTTTTTCCTTCCCTGTTTCTTTCAGAATAGGAATGTCTAGGCTATGCCTGTCCCACCATTGTGTTTTGGGAGTAAAAATGTTGCTTGATTTCATAAACTAACAGCTGGAGGAAATTTTGCCTCAGGATAAATCATGCCTTGTTTCACCACATCTGATCTAGATGAGAACGAACTTTTGAGTTTGTGCTGGAAAGAGTTAAGACTGTGGGGCAGTCAGAGGGTAGGGAATGTATTTTACATGTGAGAAGAACATGAATTTGGGAGTCCAGAGAAGACATGCTATAGTTTGAATGTGTCTCCCAAGTTTTAGGGAGAAACTTGATACCCAATTCAATAGTATTAAGAGTTGGGACCTTTAAGAAGTGATTGGGTTATGAGGGCTCTGCTTTCATGAATGGATTAATGCCATTATCACAGGAGTGGGTTCCTTATCAAAAGATGAGTTGGGCTCCCTCTTGCCCTCTCTGCCCTTCTGCCATAAGATGATGTAGCAAGAAGGTCCTCATGAGATGCCAGCCTCCTAGTCTTGCAACTCCTATCCTTCAGAACTGTGAGCCAATTTCTGCTGTTCATTGTAAATTACCGAGTTTGTGGTGTTTTTTTGTTTGTTTTTTTGAGATGGAGTTTTGCTCCTGTTGCCCAGGCTGAAGTGCAGTGGTACAATCTGAGCTCACTGCAAGCTCTGCCTCCCAGGTTCAAGCAATTCTCCTGCCTCAGCCTCCCAAGTAGCTGGGATTACAGGCATGCACCACCACACCTGGCTAATTTAGTATTTTTAGTAAAGAGTTTCACCATCTTGGCCAGGTTAGTCTCAAACTCCTAACCTCAAGCGATCCACCCACCTCGGCCTCCCAAAGTGCTGGAATTACAGGCGTGAGCTATCGAGCCAAGCTGGTATCTTGACAAAATAAGAAAAAAGGTAATAATTTTTGTGTTGAATTCCTATTTTTACATGTATTCTTCATTCCTTTCGTAAAGCCAGTGAAGCTAAAATAAATGAGAATAATAGAAACCATCTAAAAGATACTTTGAGGCGAGGGACAGTGGCTCATGCCTGTAATCCCAGCTCTTTGGGAGGCCGAGGTGGGCAGATCACGAGGTCAGGAGATAGAGACCATCCTGGCCAACATGGTGAAACTCCGTCTCTACTAAAAATATAAAAAATTAGCTGGGCACGATGGCTTGCACCTGTAATCCAATTACTTGGGAGGCTGAGGCAGGAGAATCTTTTGAACCCAGGAGTTGGAGGTTGCAGTGAGCTGAGATAGCGCCTCTGCACTCCAGTCTGGTTACAGAGCCAGACTCCATCTGAAAAAGAAAAAAAGATACTGTCACGGAATCATGTCATTTTTTATAACATTGTTGCATTGTTCAAGTCAGAAAACCTAAAATCTGGATACATATTTAAATGAAAACAGGCCAGGCCCCAGGGTATTCCTAGTAAATCATTTTATGTTTTATAATTGTTTTAAGACTATTGAGTCCAATTTACTGATACTTTTTTGTGAATCTTTGCATGTATCTTAAGTAAAATTGGCCCACATTTTGCTTTTTAGAGGGTATTTATCCTTCTCTAATTTTATATTGGGATATTTGCCTTATAAAATGATCTAGTAAAATTTTGTTACAGGTTATATATTCTTTTTTGTTTTTAGACAGAGTCTTGCTCTGTAGCCCAGGCTGGAGTGTAGTGGCATGACCTCGGCTCACTGCAAACCTCTGCCCCCCTGGTCCTGGTTCAAACAATTCTCCTGCCTCAGCTTCCTGAGTAGCTGGGATTACATGCACACACCACCATGCCCAGCTAATTTTTGTATTTTTAACAAAGATGGGGTTTCACCATGTTGTCCAGGCTGGTCTTGAACTCCTGACCTCGTGATCCGCCCACCTCAGCGTCCCAAAGTGCTGCAATTACAGGTGTGAGCCACCGTGCCCAGCCAAGTTCTATGTTCTTTAAAGTTTTTACTGCCTGTAAAACTATGGATTGTAGTTTTTAAAAAACAACATAATAACTGTACTTTTCCCCCCTTTATTTATGGATTAGTTCAGGGTTTTTTTTGTATCTGGATTCAACTTTGATCATTTAGGTTCTCTAGATTGAAACCTATTGAAATATATGTATATAATAATACTGAAACATATTGAAATATATGTATAAATATATGTATATAGTAATATGTAACAAATATTTTTTTAAATCTCATTATGTAGCTATTTCACTTTTTCCATACATAAAGCTATGAGTCATGTTTTTCCCTCAATAACTGCCAATCTATATTAATGTTCTTTTAAAAGAGAATATCCTTAGTCTATTATTTTATTAACTATTCCATTAATTTATCATAAAACTACTTCCTGTTATTCACCTTACCTTTAAAAAAATTTCTGGCTTAAGTTAATCCTTATTTTTTCCCATCCCGCCTGTTATGTGATAGGCATTGTATGTATGTGAACAGAGTGGTGAACAAGACAAATACTCGCAACTATCTCCTTTATCAAACTCTCATATGCCAAGTCAATATTCCCCCTACCCTAACGGGACAACTAGGAATCACCCCCAGAGTCCACAGCCCAACAAAATTACTCAAACAATCCAATCCTAAGCTTACCAGCGTGCCTACCCCCACTGCCTTATCCATTCCTTCCCAGGAAAACCCCAATGCTCTGCCCTCACCCCTTCTGCATCCTGATACAACACCCGGGGTGCTTCTTTACGTGACTCTGTGTGGCATGCCACACCTCCTGTTACTAGGATCTGAGTATAAACTTCTTCCTTCATGACAATCATTTCCATGTCTGCCTGTCTCACCATGATTGATTAAAACAAATCCCAAGCACATTTTAACACAAGGATCCTAAAATGTTCCATACACTGTACTTGATGGATACGTCTCTTAAGTCTCCTTTAATATGCAGGATTTCACTTTTATCTTTTTTTTTTTTTTGACATGTATTGGTTAAAAAAACTAGGTCATCACTTCTGCAGAATTTCCCAAATTGTGCATTTGTTTGTTTGTGTCATTAATTTGTTCTTTTATTCCCCATGTTTCCTGTAAACTGGTAATTAGGTTTGTAGACTAACTTGTACTTCTCAATGAATTTGGGGGGGGGCCAAGAAAACTTCACAGGTATCCACCGTGTGCATCCATTACATCACATCAGGTGCATCTGGCTGTTCTTATTTAGAGATTGTTAATGTGGATTAGTGTCCTGGCATTCTGCTCCATGCAGTATAAGCTTCCTATCCATTTTTCACCTAATGGTCTTGGCATCCACTACTATCACCACCAAAATCCATTATTTTGTAAAATTAAAAAGCATAATTTTTAAATTCTATCATTCCTTTGACCTTTTAACCAGTTGGAATTCTCTAATAATAAACAAACAACTTTCCTTCACCAACTTTTGGTTGTCTTGAAATACAGTTCCTAAAGTATAGGCAAGGTAAAATGTTCCATTGTTTTCCTTTATTTGTTAATAATGCTCTTGTATGCTCCATAACTAATTAATGCATTTGATTCAGGAAAAAAAAAAAAAAAGAAGCTCAAAGGTTGGAGTGGTAATGACAAAAGGACAGAGGAGCCAATTTGAGGGGATTGCCACTGGCCAAATACAGGACAATTTAGCATTTTTAAAAAGCTACAATTTTTTTAAAAAATTAATTTAGTTTTATAATACAGGTGATTTTTAATTTCCAAATAGTTTCATGTTATCCTTTGTCAATTTTTGATATTGACTGGGGCCAGAGAATGCTGATTGTAGATTTTTTTTTTTTTTTTTTTTGAGACAGGGTCTTGATCTGTCACTCAGGTTGGAGTGCAGTGGTGCAATCATAGCTCACTGCAGCCTCAACTCTTGGGTTCAAGTGATCCTCCCACCTCAGCCTCCCGAGTAGCTAGGACTACAGGCATGCACCACCATGCCCAGGTAATTTTTAAACTTTTTTGGTAGAGGGTCTCACGATGTTGTCCAGGCTGGTATCAAACTTCTGGCCTCAAGCAATCCTCCTTACTTGGCCTCCCAACGTGCTGGATTTACAGGCATGGGCTACTCACCTGGTCTAGGATATCTGTTTTTTAATGAACAAACTGAAAAGGAATTTCTTACTTTCAGTATTTTAACAAGAATAAGATATCTCAAGTTCAATGAGAAGTAAATGTTGGTGGAAGGCATTTCTAAATTCATTATGCCCAAAGCCTTTTAGTATGAATTATCCAAAAAGAAGTATTAAGTATGATAATAAAAGAAAGTTTAGTGGCTTAAAACAACAACCATTTTATTATATCTCATGTTTTTGTGGGTCAGAAATTTGGACAGGGCTCAGCTGGTCAGTCAGTTCATCCATTCTACATGGCATCAGTTGAGGTCACCAATTCACTCAGTAGCATTTAGCTGGTGGCTGGTCTGGTGGATCCAAAATTTCACTCCAATCTCTGGTGTCTTGATGCATGTCAAGAAGACAGGGTTCAGCAGGATGCCTCTCCCTCTCTACGTAGTGTCAGGGCCTCTCCATGTGGTCTTTTCAGGAAAGTAGCCAGACTGGAACATGACAGTTCTCTCATTTCATGAGATGAAGTAACTCTACTAGTATAGTAAAGTCTGAGTCAAGAAACCAGCACAGCACTACATCTACCATATTCTACTAGGGGAGGCAGTCACAGTCTGCCTATATACAACAGAGGGGATATAAATTCACCTCTTGATCAAAAGAGTATCAAATTCCTGCACTCTTATATGACCACTTCATAAATTAAAAAAATTATAGCACAGAGCAGTTAAGCATCTTGTCCAGGATGACACAAAGTGATGGGATAGGGATGATGGTGAGTGTCTTTCTCACATTTCTTATAACGGGATTACTTTTTAGAACAAATGTGCTGAAGTTTCAGGTTTGAGTGATGATGGAATACATTACATTGTCATACTCTTCTAATGGTATAAAACCTCTTATACCAAATCAGTTGCATGTAGGGAGCAAAAGAGATTAATTACTACATTCATAGAATGTTCTGTAACACAGAAGTTGAAAAGACTTTCTTATATTTTTACATTATGAATTTTCAGATGATGAGTAAGGTGTGAATGTTGCCTAAAGGCCTTCTTACATTCCTTACATTCATAGGGTTTCTCACCAGAATGAATTCTCAGATGCTGAATAAGGGATGAATTAAGTCTAAAGGCCTTCCTACATTCCTTACATTCAAAGGGTTTTTCGCCAGTATGAATGCTCTGATGTAGAGTAAGTTTTTGGCGCAATCTAAAGGCCTTCCCACATTCCTTACATTTATAGGGTTTCTCACCAATATGAATACTCTGATGCTGTGTGAGTTGTGAAAGTAGTCTAAAGGCCTTCCCGCATTCCTTACAGTCATAGGGCTTAACACCAATATGAATACTCTGATGTGAAATAAGTTGTGAGTAACGACTAAAGGCCTTCCAGCATTCCTTACATTCATAAGGTTTTTCACCAGTATGAATTCTGTGATGGAGAATAAGATGATAACCACGACTAAAGGTCTTTCCACATTCCTTACATTCATAGGGTTTCTCCCCAGTATGAATTCTCTGATGGAGTGTTAGTTGTTGTCGCACTCTAAAGGCCTTCCCGCATTCCTTACATTCATAGGGTTTCTCACCAGTATGAAGTTTGTGATGTACTCTAAGACCAGAGCCACACAAAAAGGCCTTCCCACATTCTTTGCATTCATAGAGCCTGTCAGCACTATTAAGCTTCTGATGCCGAGTCAGGTGTGCATACTGTCTAAAGGCCTTCCCACACTCTGTACAGACATAGGGTTTCTCACCAGTATGAATCCTCTGATGCAGAGTAAGTTGTCCTCGTACCCTAAAAGCCTTCCCACATTCTTTACATTCATAGGGCTTCTCACCAATATGCATTTTCTGATGTACTCTAAGATCGGTACCACATATGAAAGCTTCCTCACATTCCTTACATTGGTAGAGTTTTTCACCAGAATGAAGTCTCTTATGTCGAGTAAGGTGTGCAGTCTGTCTGAAGGCCATCCCACATTCCTTACATTCATAGGGTTTTTCACCAGTATGAATTCTGTGATGAAAAGTAAGCTGTTGGCGCACTCTGAATGCCTTCCCACATTCCTTACATTCATAGGGTTTATCAACAAAATGAAGTCTCTGATGTGGAGTAACAGACATGCGTTTCTGGTAAGAGGATACTTTTTCAGATGGCATTTTCACATTACTGAAGTATCTTTCTAGAGGTCTCTCTTGTTCTTCAATTTTTTCTTTGGATTCCCAATCATTTTTTAAAATGAGACCCTTAAGGCCATGGTTTTTAATTCTTTCCATCATCTTCCACTGGGATAAATTTATTTCATAAATGTCATTTTCTAAAGACAACTTCTTGGCTTCATACTTGGTCTCCAAATCTAAAATAAGACAAGAAAGCAAATACATGCCGTTTTCTTTTACTAAAGAAGCAACATTTCTAATGTAGAAATGAAAGACAACTTAAGTAATCCTCAACCAAACTCTAAAATATTGGTATACAATCTGAAAAGAAAAAAAAGCAAAAGAGAACATCAGGAAAAATGAGAGTTCATACAAAACAGCAAGATTGGTGATTAAGTAAATATTTTAAGTCATTGGTTTTCATATTGCAGTGTGGACCCAAATCACCATGTAGCTTGTTACTAACATTGAGGCTCAGACACCACTCAAACCACCTGGATCAGACTCTGCAGTCCTGGAAAGATATTCAATATTCTCTACACGATCATTCTGATTAAGATGAGACGCTGAGAATCTATACTTAATGTTTTTTTCATCTTTCTTCATTCTTAGAATCCAGTCAAGCTCACTGATTAAGAAGGCCTCTGCTTATCTATATTATGTGATCTCAAACCAGTGTCCCTTTTACTGCTACCTGGAGAGGCCTCCTTGCAGATCTCACATGTCCTAACTTACTTCCATCTCTTAGGACTCTTTACAGTCTGTTCTATCTCCCACAGATCTCCTGATTGGGCTTTTTGCATGGCTGGCTCCTTTTCATCCTAAGGTCTTAGATTAAAAGTCATTTCCTTTAAGGTTGACCCTATTGATAGTCCCTAAAAATCCATGTTGCTATTCTCTATTTCTTACCTTTATAATACCTCTCAATTTAAAAATTATATATTGACTTCTCCATTTGTTATACTGCTTATTCTTACCTATAAACCTCCTCAAGGACAGAAACAATCCCTACTTTACATTAAGTAATAAATGCTAAGCATATAATAGGTTTTACTCATTTAATTCCCATAGTCATATACTTGTCCTAAATGTATCTCTCTGCCTCTAGTCTCTCACGCCTTACAAAAATGATTAAATATTCTCTTTATTCATCCAGGGTAGCCCAGCTAAATACATGAATGGAATAGGTGGCTGTATATTCCTATACATCCACCACTGCTTATGCCCTTATATGCAGTGTACTACCCATTTGCTCCTTCACATAGCTATGGGTAACTTTTCTTTATCACTACACCATAGCAAAGGTATTGAGAAGTTCTACCTACTCAATCTCCCCTTCAACTTATTCTATTACTCATTCATTTGACAAATATTCAACTGGATTTGTTCTTTCCTCCCATTGCTCAAGTTTTCTCCTTTCCTTTCCCTAATAGTCAAGGTGATTCCTGTATTTTTAGGAAAGGTGTATCCGTGATTTTTCAGACAGGAAAACATGTTTATATTTTATTGAAGTTCTTATGAAATTCTTGGCACAAAAAGATGGGATAAGCTGGTAACCCAGTAATGTGGACAAAAGTAATGTGCACATTCAGATGTTGTAGTGATCTGAATATGAAGGGCTTGCTAACAGAAGTAACGTTAGATACAGGCCAAGGATGGCAAGCCAGCAGCAGAAACAGAGGAAAATCTACGTGCTGGAATGAGTTGTGTATGAGAGAGAAACAGGATGAGAGTTTCAATTATTACAATGTAGTCTCTATTAAAAAGTTGCAATCTAGATACACACTAGGAGTTAGCAAAAAAAAAAAAAAAAGTTGAAATCATATAGACATTTTCTACAAAACCTAGAAATTAATAAAAGAACCAAAAGTAGAATCTACCTGAAAATTCAAAAGTCTATATTAAATAACTTTTACATCTGAAAATAAGATCTGAAACAGTATTTTGGGTTTTTGCTTGCTTGTTCGTTTTTTGAGACGGAGTCTTGCTCTGTCACCCAGGCTGGAGTGCAGTGGCATGATCTCGACTCACTGCAGCCTCTGCCTCCTGGATTCAAGTAATTCTCCTGCCTCAGCCCCCAGAGTAGCTGGGATTACAGGCATGTGCTACCATACTTGGCTAATTTTTCCTGTATTTTTAATAGAGATGGGGTTTCACCATGTTGGACAGGCTGGTCTCAAAGTCTTGACCTCAAGTGATCCTCCCACCTCCGCCTCCCAAAGTGCTGGGATTACACACATGAGCCAGGGTACCTGGCTGTATTTTTGTTTTTTAGAAAATAATGGTAGGCCTAGTGCAGTAGCTCACACCTGTAATCCCAGCACTTCAGGAGGCCAAGGCAGGAGGATTTCTTCAGCCCAAGAGTTCAAGACCAGCCAGAGCAACACGGCAAGACCTCATTTCTATAAAAAACAAATTAAAGAATTAGCTGGGTGTGGTGGTGTGTGTTATAGTACCAGCTACGTGGCAGACTGAGGTAGGAGGACTGCTTGAACCCAGGAGGTCAAGGGTGCAGTGAGCTGTGTGTATGCCACTGCACTCCAGCCTGCGTGACAGAGCAAGACCCTGTTTCTTTTAAAAAAAAAAAAAAGTAATTCTATATTTTGAAAACCTCCACATAAGTATCTATAAAACATAACCATAGTGCTTAGAAGAAACTTTAAAAACTAAAACACAGCAATAAAAGTGAAAAACGTCATTAAAAGTCTCACTCAAGGCTGGGCACGCTCATGCCTGTAATCCCAGCACTTTGGGAGCCCGAGGTGGGGGGGATCACAAGGTCAGGAAAGTGAGACCAGCCTAGCTACCATGGTGAAACTTCATCTCTACCATAAATACAAAAATATAGCCAGGTGTGGTGGCAGGTACCTATAGTCCCAGCTACTTGGGAGACTGAAGCAGGAGAATCGCTTGAACCTGGGAGGTGGAGGTCGCAATGAGCCGAGATGGCGCCACTGCACTCCAACCCGGCGACAGCGAGACTCCATCTCAAAAAAAAAAAAAAAAAAAAAAAGTCTCACTTAAAAAAAGAAAATAAGATGAAGCAAAGCAGAAGAAAAATATTAACATATAAAAGCAGAATTAGAATACAGAAACAGAGCTAATACATAAAGCATAAACCAGTTTTTTGAGATGGAGTTTTGCTCTTGTTGCTCAGGGTGGAGTACAGTGACCTGATCTCAGATCACTGCAACCTCCGCCTCCTGGGTTCAAGCGATTCTTCTGCCTACGCCTCCCGAGTAGCTGGGATTACAGGCATGCACCACCAAGCCCAGCTAATTTTTTTGTATATTTAGCAGAGACAGGATTTCATCATGTTGGCCAGGCTGATCTCAATCACCTGACATCAGGTGATCCACCTGCCTTGGCCTCCCAAAGTGCGGGGATTACAGGCATGAACTACCGCGCCTGACCACATAAACCAATTTTTTAATCAAAATATAAACCACGGTTAAGATAATGGAGAAAGCATGAAAGCACAGACATAGAAATAAGAAAGAACAAAGTGAAAATGATCGTGACTACACAGGACAGATGACTATGCCAATAAATTTGAAAACAGCTAAAATGAAAATTTTTTTTTTGAGATGGAGTCTCACCCTGTTGCCCAGGCTGGAGTGCATGATCTCAACTCACTGCAACCTCCACACCTGCCCACTCCATCATTTCAAGCGATTCTCCTGCCTCAGCCTCCTGAGTAGCTGGGATTACAGGTGCCTGCCACCACGCCCAGCTAATTTTTGTATTTTTAGTAGAGATGGGGTTTCACCATCTTGGCCAGGCTGGTCTTGAACTCCTGACCTCATAATCCACCCGCCTCAGCCTCCCAAAGTGCTGGGATTACAGGAGTGAGCCACCACACCTGGCTTAAAGTGGATAATTTGTCAGAAAGATATAATTTATCAAAACTGACCACAGAAGAGATACATATTAATAAAATGTTTATATAGATATATTCCCATAGAGCAAATAAAGAATGCAGTCAGACTTACCATCCCTTTTCCCAGGAATAAAGTTTTACAAAACTTATTTAAGCTTTAAAGACAGGCTATCCAAATTCTTTTTCAACTAAGAAGAATGAGGACTTCCAAACTGTTTTCATAAAGTAATACTGAAATAAAGATCACTCACGAAAAGAAAAACTACACACCAATTTTCTGAACACTGAGGAAAAAATTCTAAATATCTAATAAAACAGCACCTTGAAAGACCCAAGTGGTGTTTATTACAAGAATGTTTTAATGGTTCAATATGGGGAAATCTATTAAGACAATTCAATATGCCAACAGAGCTAAGAAGAAAAAAAAAAATTACACAATTGACTCCACAGATGCTGAAAAGGTAACTAAAAAAAGACCAGAACTGCCAGGTACGGTGGCTCTTGTCTGTAATCCCAGTACTTTGGGAGGCTGAGGCAAGTAGTTTATAAGGTCAGAAGTTCAAGACCAGCCTGGCCAACATAGTGAAACCCCATCTCTACTAAAAATACAAAAAAATTAGCCAGGCATGGTGGTGTGCACCTGCAGTCCCAGCTACTCGGGAGGCTGAGGCAGGAGAATCAATTTAACCCGGGAGGCTGAGATTGCAGTAAGCTGAGATCGTGCCATTGCACTCCAGCTTGGTTGACAAAGCAAGACTTCGTCTCAAAAAAATTAAAAAAAGAAAAAAGAAAAAGACCAGAACTGTTCCTGAATTTGTTTTCCCAAGAAACAGGGTCTCCCTCTGTCACCAAGGCTGGAGTGCAGTGGTGCAAACACAGCTCACTGCAGCCTCCCACTCCTGGGCTCAAGCAATGCTCCTGCCTCATGTTCCTGATTTTTTTTTTTTTTAAAAAAAAGCTCAATAAAGCAGTAATGATACTTCCTTAAATGATAAAGTATATATTATGTTACTAAAAAGGCAGCTTGCCAACTATTACCACTACTATTAATTATCATTATCAATTATAATTATCAATAGTGTTAGACTTATTAGTCAATACAATTAAAAAATCAGAGGTAGAAGAATTAGAGGTAAAACTCTATTTCCAGAAGATATTCCTATCTAATTGGAAAATTCAAGGGTTTAAATATTATAAATGGCAACAAAATTTAGAAAGGTAGCAGGACATAAAATCGAAACACACACAGCAATAACCTTTAAATATACATTTAACAATAAAATACAAGGGGAAAGATCTCTTTCATAATACTTACAAAAATTCAAAATATATGGATAACCTTTATGAGGAAAACTTTGAAACACTCAGAAAGCATTTAGCATTCGTTATATATTGAAGAAATCAGACACCAAATCAGAAGGAGATTCCCACACAGAAGGTAAGGGTGTCCCACCAAGGGGGTTCATAATAAGAAGTTGCTGGGCAAGAAGCAGGTGTGGAGACTGGCAAAACACAGGTAGCTGCTGTGTTCAAAGCAGTCAGGTACTCTTAACCCTCAGGTTTTCACTCCAAGGCCAGACAGCAACTACTTCTGTTCACCTCCAGAGGAGGCAACAGACAAGGGACTAGGGTATCAGAGACAGGTCAGTGGGTGGTCATGTCCTAGGGATACAGCCACAGTCACAGGCCCAGCTGACAAAGCACTCCCACCTCACAAGAGGCAACTATGTCTGTTCCAAACAAGTTTAGGCGCATTTCACTTTTTTCCTGAAAGTATCTAATTTAATTAAATAAATTCATAAGTGTAAACTCATGAATAACAATGAGAAAACAGTTGATTCCATGAAAACAAAATTGAACACTTTGGAAAACTGGTGATAAATACAGACTGCTAAAAATCTCAGCTGTTGAAAGTTAAGTGTGGGAAAGACAATAGTAAAAACTGAAAGAAAACATACCAATCAAGAAGCATTCTCTACTCATACTGCAAGTTTGGTTCCTATTCTACTTTTAAAAAAAATAAAACACTTTGGGAGGCCGAGGCGGGTGGATCACAAGGTCAACAGATCGAGACCATCCTGGTTAACATGGTGAGACCCCCCGTCTCTACTAAAAATACAAAAATTAGCTGGGCATGGTGGCGCATGCCTGTAGTCCCAGCTACTCGGGAGGCTGAGGCAGGAGAATCGCTTGAACCCAGGAGGTGGAGGTTGCAGTGAGCCAAGAATGTGCCATTGCACTCCAGCCTGAGTAACAAGAGCGAAACTCCATCTCAAATAAATAAATAAATAAAAGTGGAGGCTGGGCATGGTGGCTTATGCCTGTAATCCCAGCACTTTGGGAGGCCAAGGCGGGTGGATCACCTGAGGTCAGTTCGAGACCAGCCTGGCCAACATGGTGAAACCTGTCCCTACTAAAAATACACAAAATTACCCAGGTGTGGTAGTGAACACCTGTAATCCCAGCTACTCGGGAGGCTGAGGCAGGAGAATTGTTTGAATTCGGGAGGTGGAGGTTGCAGTGAGCCAAGATTGCACCACTGCACTCCAGCCTGGGTAACGAGTGAAACTTTGTCTCAAAAATAAAATAAAATGCAAAAGAGAAAAACAGCTGAATCAAAATATACAATGGTTGTCAACAGTGAACCAAAGAGAGCACCACCCCACCCCTCAGCTCCATGAAAGAGGAGGAAAACTGGAGAGAACAATAATAAAAAAAGATGAGTGGTAAATGGGACAAATAAATGGTTCTTTTAGTAATCCCCAGCTAAGACCTTAATTTGCTCCCCAGGTTGCAGACCTTTCCTCCTTGGGCCACAGACCTTTAAAGAGGGCTTTCTAAACAACATAAGGATGTGCCTCTTCCCCCAACAATCTGGGGTTTCCTGTCGTGACAGCTTCTTCCTGCCCGACTGGCCCTCACCTGGATATTGTCTTCTTCTTTTCCTCACAACTTTCCAAGGCTCTTTTCCTTGCTCCAATAAGGAAATCACATCAGGTTTAGAAATGAAGCATCCTGCTCAGAAGAAAAAAATATAAGGTACATTGAAATAAAAAATAAATTCAAAATTAATTTGATTCAGTCTTGGTTAAAGTACATATCAAAACAGTAATTGAAAGAAAGAAAAACAACAGTAATTGATAAGGCAAAACAAAGAAGGGAAAGATGTTTTAAAAATATTTACATTAAGGTTACACATTAGAGATTAGAGAGGGAATAAAAAATCTTTTTAAAATCTATATTCACAGAAGTGTTTCTTCTTCAGAGGCCATAGTGGTTGGGATCACAGACTGTCGAGTGCAAATCCTGCCTGAGCCACATCCTAGTTGTGTGACCTTGGGCAAGTTACTTCTACTCGACCTTTTCCTTCCCAATAAAATAGGGATAATCATAGTACCTATCTTGTATGATTATTGAGATTATATTAATATGTCTGTATCTACACACTGCCTAGAGTACATACAAAACACTATATTTCATTAGCTATTGGTTATTGTTATTTGGTGAGAGAAAAAAGAAGAAGCTTCCTGGGACATGTATTATTATGACTTGGATATTCAAACAATGTTAAATTAAAAGTAAAGTTCTTGGATTTTTTTTTTTTTTTTGAGATGGAGTCTCACACTGTCGCCCCGAGCTAGAGTGCAGTGGTTCGCCCCGGCTCACTGCAACCTCTGCCTCCTGGGTTCAAGCGATTCTCCTGCTCAGCCTCCCAAGTAGCTGGGATTACAGGTGCACACTACCACACCTGGTTAATTTTTTGTATTTTTTCAGTAGAGACAAGGTTTCACTGTGTTGGCCAGACGAACTCACGATCCACCTCAGCCTCCCAAAGTGCTAGGATTACGGGTGTGAGCCACCTCACCTGACCAAGTTACTGGATTGTAACAGCTTTACTGCAATATAATTTATATTATATCTACATAAAATCTACCTGTTTTAAGTGTACAATTCAATGATTTTTAGTAAATTTATAGAGCTGTGCAAACATCACTATATCCAAACTTTCTATTTCCATCATCCCCCAACCATCCCTGCTAGTCACTGGCATTCAATCTTTATTCCTACTCCCGGCCCTAGACAAGCATTGATCTTCTTTTTGTCTCTATAGATTTGCCTTTTCTGGACATTTCATATAAATAGAATCATACAATATGTAACCTTTTGCATCTGGCTTCTTTCACTTAGCATAGTGTTTTTGATATTCTTGCATGCTATAACATGTATCAGTAGTTTGTTCCTTCAATGAACAATTTCTATTGTATGACTCTGCCACATTTCATTTATCCATTTATTTAGATGTTGTGAATAATACTGCTGTGAATACTTACACATCTTTGTATAGACCCATGTTTTTATTTCTCTTGAGTAGACATTTAGGAGAAGAATTATAGGATCATATCTATACCATCTTACATTCCCACTGGCAATGTATGAGGGTTCCAGTTTCTCCATATAGTCACTAATAATTATTTTGCCTTTCGACTAATAATTGTATATATTTATAGGCTACAATGTGATGTTTTGATACATGTTATTGTGGAATGAGCAAATCAGGGTAATTAGCATATTCATCACCTCAAGTATCTATCATTTCTTTGTGGTGAGGACTTTAAAAACACTCTCTTGTAGCTGTTTTGAAATATACAATATACAATTAACTATAGTCATCTTGCTGTGCAATAAAACACATGAACAAAATTCTTGGATTTTTAATTTTCAATCATAAAAGTAGGTAAAACGGAATATGTTTATTAATGAAAGGAATGAGTTCTCTTGAATTGTAAATAAATGATCCATTTTACCACTACATAAATCATATGTATTCTTTTGATAGAGAAAATTCAATAAACAGGATCTAGCTATTTCCCTTACAAGTAACAAGTAATATACCAACAAGTAACAAAACATCTAAAGCAATTCTGAATTCAAACACAAAGTGAAAAACTCGTTTTCTTTGACGCTGGTAAGGCTACAAATAACAAAGATCTCAAACCTAGCCTCTTTATTAATAAGGAAGGCCCAAGGGCTACTTAAGTATGAGGAAGGTGAATGCGCTTAATGAAGGTCCTCACTTCCAGTGAAATAAAGCTCAAAGTGTTCCCTTTAGAAAGTGGAGTAGAAATTTAGATAGTTTCCTAAAAGTACTCTTGAAATTTCCAGAGGAAAAAGCTGATGTTACAGAGAACACAGTCTAAATTCCTAGAAGCAGATAACCTTACCCAGTGAGACCAAGTTGCTGTAGTTCTCTAACATCACATCTCTGTACAAGTCCTTCTGTTCCAAGTCCAGGTATTCCCCACTCTTCCGGAGAAAAGTCTATGGCTATATCACTGAACATCACTGATCGCTGAAATGACAAACCACATATTTTAACTGAAATGGAAGAAAATGTATTTTAAGATAGGAGGAGAGCTGGGTACAGTGGCTCACACCTGTAATCCCAGCACTTTGGGAGGCCAACGCAGGCAGGATCACCTGAGGTCAGGAGTTTGAGAACAGCCTGACCAACATGGAGAAACCCTGCCTCTACTAAAAATACAAAATTAGCCAGGTGTGGTGGCAGGTGCCTGTAATCCCAGCTACTTGGGAGGCTGAGGCAGGAGAATTGCTTGAACCCGGGAGGTAGAGGTTGCAGTGAGCCGAGATCATGCCATTGCACTCCAGCCTGGGCAACAAGAGTGAGACTCCATCTCAAACAAACAAACAAAAAAAAGATAGAAGGAGAAAAGAGGGAAGAGATATTGCAGGAAGTAGACCATATGGCAAGTAAACAGGCTTGGGCTGGAAGCCTACAACACAGCCAGTCAGGAAACCAGTGTGCCTGAAGCAAAATGCCTGGGTTCCTGAAGGATCCTGTTGCTACAGACACAGCCTCTTATGCACTCTGGCAAATCTTAAGAATCCAGACATATCTGGGAAAGAAAATCAGTTTTCCAATTACATGAAATACTGTATATAAGCCTTTGCCTACTATGTCTCCCTCATAAATTCCCAAGAAAGGTGAGTTCTTCCATCCCTTTCTCCTTAAAGAACAGTTTTTTGTCTCCCTGCCTATAATATCTTTATCTTAGAAAAGGATCTAAATGCAATTAGAGAATGTCTTCTAAGTTTATCCTAGAAGTAGATCATAAGCATTTTTCCTAATTATGACTGTTAAAAATTGGTTGGATAACAGGCTATACAATGCATATATAAGATTTAATCATTCTTCTATATTTAGATATTCTGGTTGGACAATATCTTAAGATTCTCCTCAATTTTGGGAGTCAATGTGACTACTTATGTACCTGGATTATCTTCTCACATGCTATCACTTTCCATCCCTTCCCGTATGCCTTCCTTGTTCCTGAGTTAAAGGATCTTGATACAGGATAATCCAGCATTGCAAAGATGTCATTCTAGATCAGCACATCCTGTTCAACCAAAAATGGAATCTTGTTCCTGGGTATAACTCAGGAATTCTAAGAGAAGATCTCTGATCTCTCTGTATGTAAGACCTAGCCACACCCCTACTCAGTCCTAAAAGCCTCACAGAGCATGAGATCTTACCATATACTGAGGCTAAGGCCAACTAACAGCAACTCTTAGCTTTTTGTTAACTCTTTTTAAGAGACAGGGTCTCTCTATCACCCAGGCTAGAGTACAGTGGCACATCCATAGCTTCACTGCAGCCTTGAACTCCTGGGCTCAAGCAATTCTCCCATGTCAACCTCCTGAATAGTTGGGATTACAGGTGCAAGCCACCATGCCCAGCCACAACCCTTACCTTACATACTTGGAAAACTCAAGTCTGGAACAGTTCAGTTTTCCTATGAGTGGCTAAATGGGCCCATCCTTTCTTATCAACTCACAAAGACTGGTCAAATATTTAAGAGATTTCATTTTTCCTCCATTGTAGCTAAAAGCAGAAGACTGAGCAATATAGGAGACGCTGAATGATTTGTTCAACAAATACTAGAACAATGACTGGAATAAAGAGTGTTCATAGGACAAGCCTTATGGTTCACCTGCCACTGGAAATGGAAGAACTGGAAGAAGGTTCTTGGATAGAGCTATGATAGGAAGTTTCAGGATAAAAAAATGGTCATAGGACCTTAACATGCTGGTATTCCCAGAAGGAGAAAAAAACTTACAAGGGCCATGGTATAGAAATTCAAAAACTCGTCAGTCCTCCTTCGGGTTTACTTGCCGGGAGAAGCACCGAGTCCACAGAGGCTAATCTAGGGGAAGAAAAGAAGACCATGAGATCAGATGGACCTCAGAAATCCCCAAATGACTTGAGTTACTATGACCTTTCCCCTCTCTTTTAATCTCTCCACCACAGTCCCCCACTTCACACACACGTGTGCACACACACACACAGGCAGAGAGAGACAGAGAGAGAGAGATTTGAGGGAGTCTGGACGAGTCTCATCCCTTGCTAATTCCAGAGTTGATAAGGGGCTGTTATCATCTAAACTACAATCTTCCTTCTTCAAAGTCTTATAGGCCTGTTTAGATTCACCAGACACAAAGAGAGGAATTCATAAGGACCAAGCCTGGCAGCCATTATCACCATAAAATTGCTGCACTTGCAGCCCTGCTTGCAGCCAGAACAACTTCCAAAACCCTCTGGGCTCATCACTCTCTATTTCCAGTCAGAATTATCCACATTGTTTTCTGAAAGGAATTCATTTGCCATTCTCTTTCTTATAACCTAGGCTGAAGAGGCATGGATTCATGTTCTTGGTCATTTGACAATAACAAATGTCTATCAACAGTTCCCATATGTTGAGGGTTTTTTTTTTTTTTTTTTTTTTTTTTTGAGACAGAGTCTCACTCAGTCACCAGGCGCCAGGCTGGAGTGCAGTGACGCGACCTTGGCTCACTGCAACCTCCGCTGCCCGGGTTCAAGCATTCTCCTGCCTCAGCCTCCCGAGTAGCTGGGACTACAGGCGCGCGCCACCACGCCCAGCTAATTTTTTTGTATTTTTAGTAGAGACGGAGTTTCACCATGTTGACCAGGACGGTCTCGATCTCTTGACCTCGTGATCCGCCCGCCTCGGCCTCCCAAAGTGCTGGGATTACAGGCGTGAGCCACCGCGCCCGGCCCGTTTTTTTTTTTTTTTTTCTGAGATGGAGACTTGCTCTACAGGCCAGGCTGGAGTGCAGTGGTGCGATCTCGGCTCACTGTAACCTCTGCCTCCTGGGTTCAAGCGATTTTCCTGCCTCAGCCTCCTGAGTAGCTGGGACTAAAGGCGTGTGCCACCACACGTGGCTAATTTTTTGTATTTTTAGTAGAGACGGGGTTTCTCCCTGTTAGCCAGGATGGCCTCAATCTCCTGACCTTGTGATCTGCCCGTCTCACCCTCCCAAAGTGCTGGGATTACAGGCATGAGCCACCGTGCCCTTGGGTGTTTTATATATATTAACTACATCCTCAGGATTGCTCTTTAGCACAATAATTATTCTGTCCACACAGTGGATCAGAAATTCACATAAAGAGAAATAAAATCACTTGTAGAAATGCAGTTTATGAGTAGCAAAGCTGCATTTGTAATCATTTTTCTAACCAGAGTCAGCTTTCCTTCAACTCCAGCTTTTGTCTCTGAAACCCAGAATTTCTTATTCCAGTGAGTGTAAACTGGCGTGCAGGATTTACTAAAATAAAATAAAATAAAATAAAAATAGTGGAATTCACCAGCAGGCATCTGAGTACCGATGCCCATATTATCAAGCATGAGAGGAAATGAACATTCTACCAGTATACTGTAGACGGTGTAGATTTTTTTTTTTTTTTTTTTTTTTGAGACGGAGTCTTGCTCTATCGCCAGGCTGGAGTGCAGTGGCGCAATCTCGGCTCACTGCAACCTCAGCCTCTGGGTTCAAGCGATTCTTCCGCCTCAGCCTCCTGAGAAGCTGGGACCACAGGCACGTGCCACCATGCCCGGCTATTTTTTGTATTTTTAGAAGAGACAGAGTTTCACCATGTTGGCCAGGATGGTCTCGATCTCTTGACCTCGTGATCCACCCGCCTCGGCCTCCCAAAGTGCTGGGATTACAGGTGTGAGCTACCACGCCCGGCCAGACTGTGTAGATTTTAAAGTATGTACAAGCATCATTTAAATCATGCATACTCTTTGATTCAGAAATTCTACTTTGGGGATTAAACAATGGCTGGGCGTGGTGGCTCACGCCTGTAATCCAAGCACTTTGGAGGCCTGAGGTCGGGAGTTCAAGACCAGCCTGACCAACATGGTGAAACCCTGTCTGGCCGGGCGTGGTGGCTCATGCCTGTAATCCTAGCACTTTGGGAGGCCGAGGTGGGTGGATCACCTGAGGTCAGGAGTTCAAGACCAACCTGGCCATCATGGTGAAACCCTATCTTTATTAAAAAAAAAAGTAAAAAATCAAATTTAAGTTATTTAATTAAAAAAAAAAAAGAAAGAAAAAAAAATAACTGTACATATGATCAAAGGTATGTGTAAGAGTATGTTAACATTGTTAATAATGAAATAAAGCTGGAAAGAACCTAAATGTCCTTCAGTAGAAAACAGGTTAAATAAATCACAAAGCATCAACAGAGTAAAACAATTGCCATTTTAAAATGATGATGTAGATCTTTAATTGGAAACATGGAAATATGTTCAGCATAGTTTGTTGAGTGAAGAATGCAGTAACAAACAGTTGTGAGTAGTATAATTCTGTTAGGGTACAGCAAAAATATGTGTGTGTGTGTGTGTGTGTGTGTGAGAGAGAGAGAGAGTGTGTGTATATGTCTATGTGTTTTGTTTTTTTTTTAGACGGAGTTTTGCTCTGTTGCCCAGGCTAAGTGCAACGGCACGATCTAGGCTCACAGCAACCTCCGCCTTCCAGGTTCAAGCAATTCTCCTGCCTCAGCCTCCTGAGTAGCTGGGATTACAGGCGCATGCCACCACACCCAGCTAATATATGTGTGTATTAATCTGTAAGTGCTAAGTTTTAGAAACTATACAAGGATATGTAAAATATTCAAGATATATAACCTCTTAGAAAAATAAAATAAAATGGGCCAGGCGCGGTGGCTCAGGCCTGTAATCCTAGCTAGCACTTTGGGAGGCCAAGGTGGGTGGATCACCTGAGGTCAGGAGTTCAAGACCAGCCTGGCCATCGTGGTGAAACCCCATCTTAAAAAAATAAAAATAAAAATAAAATAAAATGAACACTATGAGGACATCTGTAAAGCATACATACAAATCAGCACAAAGAAGCACTGACAGGCGTCAATAGATAGTGATCTTGATTTTCTTTTTGCTTACATTTATTTCATAATTCTACATGGCCACATATATACTTGAAATATATATTTTAACTTTGTATAGTGGAAAACGTTCTTTACATAGGTTAAAGAGATACTTTTTAAAATAGTCATCCCTTGAACTTGGAGAAAAAAACACAATATCCTAAAAACAGCTGCTATGTTTTTACTGCTTTTGTTGATTACAGCTCCCAAAATCTGAACCAACTCTATGATTTCTAAGTGTGTTCATGTATGTTGGAGTTCTGCCAACATACATGGCTAAACATCTTCAATTAATGCCTTATTTCACTGCTGCTATTTCTCATGACTTCTTGACTAAGCATTTGTTTTGCTTCCGAAAGTTATTTCAGCCATGAGGCCCTCCTAGGAGCTGCTAATTTTTCTTGTCCTGTTCGTCTCAGTTTGCATCAACATCATGAGAATAAAAACTGTAAGGCAAATGCTTATCATATAAAATCCATTACCCCATAGGAACCCCATGAGTTTAGTATTATTTGGTCATAACCTGACTATGCTTGCTATAATCAGATGTCTCCTACCCATGACCTCTCAAGCCATGCCATCTAACTTCTTCAATGACCTTTACCTCACCTATCTCAGTCTTATTCTTGCATAGGCTTATCTACCTTGATAAATAACAACTTAAGGATAACAACCATGTCATTTTGGTCACTGCATTTCCACCAAGGACTGGCACAGGATCTGGCATATTGTGAGTACTTTATAAATGTCTCATAATTCAATCTAGAAATTCCACTTTTAGGAATTTATCATTAGGAAATATTTGTAAAATTATACAAAGATGTGTTGCAAGAGAGCTCATCAAAGAATAATTTGTTGGCTGGGCAAGGTGGCTCATGCCTGTTACCAATAGTTTGTGAGGCCGAGGTGGGCGGATCACTTGAGGTCAGCAGTTCAAGATCAACCTGGAAACTCCATCTCTGCTAATAATACAAAAATTACCTGGGCGTGGTGGCACGTGCCTGTAATCCGAGCTACTTGGGAGGCTGAGGCAGGAGAATCCCTTGAACCTGAGAGGCGGAGGTTACAGTGAGCCGAGATTGTGCCACTGCACTCCAGCCTGGGTGACAGAGCGAAACTCCACCTCAAAAAAAAAAAAAAAAAAGAGTAATTTACGACAACCCGAAATCAAATACCTAACAGTAGGAAACAAGTTGAATAAATGATGTTCCACTATATTATAGATTATTATGCAATTATTAATGACATTGGTCCATATTAGTTAATGAAGGAAGATATTCATGATCAATTACTAGGTATGGCAGGCAGACTAAAAGAATATGCACAATGTTGGGAGGTGGCAGACTCTCATTTATTAAAAAATACAGGCTTTGTTGTCAGTATTCAGGATATGAACTGAGCTCTGACAATTATTAACTGTGAGAATTTGGACACGTTAATTTTCAGTGTCTCTGTTTCCTCAGAGATAAATTGGGGGAATCATAACAGTACCTACCCTATAGGGTTGTGAAGGTTAAGAACATAATACATAAAGCACTTGAAGTGGCTTACTGTAAGGACTAAATTCAGTGAAAAACATTACATACCCCTCATTCCATTATTTTTAAAATTATCTTCAATAATTTTTAATTTAAAAATTTGGTCTTCGCTGATAAATTATCTTTAACCATTTAAATAGTAGTCCCTTTCTCTAAAAACTTCTTGAGATTTTCCAGCATTGCTCTTAAAACACTGATAAATGTTAAAACTAGGCTTGAAAATGTAATTCTTAATACTATTAAAAAAGAACTCACAGAAATCAAAAAGTAGAGCAAGGCCCCTCTTGCTTTCCATCCCTAGTAGCTCCAAAGGGACACCATTCCATATCATAAAACCAGCTCAAGAATTTTGCTTTCATAAGACATCATATTAAATACATTTTTGAAAAGTCAATCACGTTTTTCTGTTCAGTATGTCTAAATATTGCTATTACCACTTTTTTTTCCTGTTATACATATATAAATCTGTCCTGAACAGCATCCTTAGGCTACTAGAAAATAAATTTCTAATTCTGAAGAGGTATCTTACTCGATAATTTGCCCAGGTAACTGTTTAATCGATGGCCCCATAATCTTAGAAGGTATAAATTCTTGAAAGCTTTTTTTCAAATTAAAGAAGAACCACTGCACTGCCCTTTACACCATACAGGCATAGTAATATAATAAAACCTATGGCGTCACTTTTTCCTTTTTCTTTTGTTTTTTGAGATGGAGAGTCTCACTCTGTTGCCCAGGCTGGAATGCAGTGGCACAATCTCAGCTGACTGCAACCTCTGCCTCCCGAGTTCAAGCAGTTCTCCCTGCCTCGGCCTCCCAAGTAGCTGGGACTACAGGCGCCTGCCACCATTCCCGGCTAATTTTTATAGTATTTAGTAGAGAGTGGGGATTCACCATGTTGGCCAAGCTGGTCTCAAACTCCTGACCTCAGGTGATCCACTTGCCTCTGCCTCCCAAAGTGCTGGGATTACAGACATGAGCCCCTACACCCGACCTCTTTTTCCTTTTTCAGACAAAGTGTTGGAAAGTCTTTGTCTCCTTAAATGATCAATTGTTGTGATTCTATTTTGGAAAACAAACACATATGCACAAGTGCACAGAAGAAAATAGAAAAACAAACATTAGAATAGTAATATTTACTCTGGATAGTGAGACTACAGACAACTTAAATTTTCTTCTTATAGATTGAAGACGACTGGGTGGTAGGGGATGGAGAAAATCTGTTCTGAATAGTACTAAAATTAGGTGGCAGCTCAAACCAGGACTTCCCTTTTTTTTTTTTGGAGACGAAGTCTCACTCTGTCAATCAGACTGGAGTGTAATGGCATAATCTCAGCTCACTGCAACTTCTGCCTTCTAGGTGCAAGCAATTCTCCTGCCTCAATCTCCCAAGTAGCTGAGATTACAGGTGCACACCACCATGCCCAGCTAATTTTTGTATTTTTAGTAGAGAAGGAGGCTTTACCATGTTGGCCAGGCTGGTCTCAAACTCCTGATCTCAGGTGAGCTGCCCGCCTTGGCCTCCCAAAGTGCTGGGATTACAGGCCTAAGCCACCTCGCCTAGCCAATTAAACTATTTGCATTTTGATTTCCTAGTAGGAAATATCCATCACAATTGGCTTAGTATTTTCATTTCCCCCCCCCATCTGTAGAAAGCTGATGTAGAATTGCCCCAAATCACCACTTAAGAATAAATAGCTAATGTTTATTAAGTACTAACGAAGTATCGGGAACTGTTCTAAGAGCTTTACACATAGTAATGAAAAGGCCCACAGAAGTAAAGGAAAACATCTACCAAATGGGTATGTGCATACAGACTCTTGGGAGGGGACCTAGGTATCAGCTCAATGGACAGAACATTTATGGAGAATGAAACAAATATTCTCATGTCCTAAGAAATCAAAATGCATTTCACAGAAGAAATCAGAAACACCCACTTGTCTCCACCTTGACTTAAACAGGCAACAGCAATTCATTTCTCCTCCCCCCCCCCAGACCTCTTTCTTAAACAGTTGGGCAGGACTGGCTAAGAAGGGAACCAGGCTTTTCTTGCAGCCCAGCCTCGCGTGGTTAAATTAGGGCACAATGCCACCACCGCCCACCCATACATAACTAGAGTAACATAAGACAGGGTGTTGCTAACTCTTCCCACTATCAAAGAAAGGCCAGGGTCTCTCAGCAAACAATATGAAAAATATAAATAAAAGAAAAAAGAAAGGCCAGGGTCATGGATGCCCGGGGCTGGAATTGGAGTTCACAATAGCTTCCTGGAAGAAACGCTGTGTTCTGAAACCTGCAGCTGGACTCTTCAGAGCTGTGAGTGTACGTGCATGGGTCCTGGTCCGCAGGGAGGTGGTGTGGTGGTCCCTCCAGGAGCCAGACTGGGCAGGAGCGGGAGCTCGTTCAGTTATAACATTCCTAGGCCAAGGTCGGGGTCTGAGCCTTGTTTCGCTGTTGCCCAGGCTGGAGTGCAGTGGCACGATCATAGCTCACTGCAGCCTCGAACTCCTCCTAGGCTCAAGCCATCATCCCGCCTCAGCCTTTCGAGTAGCTGGGACCACAGGAGCGCGCCACACACCCGGCTCATTTTTTAAAATTTTGGCACAGACGGGAGTCTCGCTTTGCTGCCCAGGCTGGTCTCGAACTCCTGGCTTCCAGCGATCCTCCCGCCTCGCTGTCCCAGAGCGCTGGGATTACAGATGTGAGCCACTTGGTCCGGCCTAGTCTAAGCCTTTCTGCCGTGAGTCCTTTCTGGCGCAGAAACTGACCAGGGGCCATTTCTCTGCGGCTGGGCCCGGTGTGGCCAGAGGGTAGAGGATGCTGGGGTCAGTCACGCACTCCAGGGCCACAACAACCTTCGCTCACACAACAGGCTCTGCACCCAAGTCAGCCGCACAGTCGCCGTCACGTCCCAGCCCCCGCCCCGTGAAGCCCACTACACACACCCGGGCCTGAGGCACCGGCTACTGCCGCTCTGCAGTGCTGCAACGGCCCCGCTTCCCTCTCCTTACCCGCTGGGCTGCAGTGCTTTTTCTACGGATGGCCAGGACCGACGCTCTGGGACAGGACTGCTCGCTCGGGCCGCGAACCCGAGCCGCGGCGATGCCCGGCGGAACAGAGGGAGCCGCGGCCGGGTCGCGGGACAATCCCCCGGGCCTAACTGGCTGCTCGCGGGGGCTGCTGGGAGGGCCGAGCGCGTTCACGGAGTGCGCAGGCGCAGCCGACTGCTCACTGGTGCTCTCCCCGGCTCTGAGGGAACCCGAAGCCGGAGCCAGAGCCAGAGCCAGAGCCAGGTCGGTCCCAGCGAGGCTGCGCTTCGAGTCCCTTAGCGCCTGGGGGACGGCGCGGCAGGGCCTGGAGGGGGAGCGGGGACAGATGGTTGGTGCGTTAAAAAAAGGGCGACTGCCTCTCCATAGGGCCGACTGGGGAGCTCTGCGAGCGAGGACGGCGCTGCGAGTCTGTTCCTGGCGCGGTCCTGTGTGGGATTCTTTCACTGAGTGTGGCTGGTTGGGATTTGAGACGGTGTGACTTGGGGGACTCGGGGGCGACCGGGATGAGGTTTGTGACTGAGATTGTGTGACTGGAATTAAGTCGAGCTCCGTAGGACTGAGAGTGCCATGGGCGCCTGTGAGATCACCGGGTTGACTGAGTGCGTGCGCTTGCGTTTCTGTGAGCGCGTCTATAACCCACGATAAACATTAATGTGTCGCGGTTTGGGGGATGTTTGTTTTCCTTCTCTGACCTTATCTGGAGACCATGAATGTGGGTCAGTGTGTGTCTGAGAAATGGCGCCCCTGATTGTGTGGTGGGTGTGTGCTTGCGGGGCTGTGACGAAGTGACTGGATAATTGATAGTGACTGAGAGCCTCGCTCTCCTCAACTCTGAAACAGAGAGGGGAATGTTGCATCCTCAAGAGCATCAGCTTGACTACAGGATTTGGTGAAAAGAGGATTTTTTTTTAAATTACATATTTATTTTGCATTTAATCACAGGCCTATTATTGGGGAGAATGTAAATGAGCATAACTTTTAGATTAAGATTTTAAAGGAGATTCCTGGCATAGAGTTTATTTGCTTCTGCCCCGGATTCCGATGAGTGGCCTTTACTTGTTTCTTAGGGATTTTGAGGAGGAAGGGGGAGAAGATTTGAGAAGACCTAGATTAAGAAAAAATAAAAGCAACAGTATGGCTAGATCAGACAGTCCAGGATTAGGGAGTCAGATATCTTGGGTTTTAGATCAGTCACTTTTTTCTCTTTATTAAAGCGGGGCAAGAAACTTGAGACCCAAAGCACAAGTTCATACTCCCTCATTTAAATTTAACATCACAAGGTTTTATTCTTGCCCTCTATGCTCATGTTTATTTTCTCTAACAGAAATCTTGGTTCCTATCAATATCAACATATTGATTAATTTATTAACATTTATATATTATTTATATTAATTATTAATGTGTTAGTTGCTATAAAACTAGTTTAAAATTGTAACAACAAAGCTAGTAAATGAAATTTTAGATTGTAGTTCTTTCAGAGCAGTTATATCCTGCAGGCCAAATATGTCCTGCTACCAGTTGTTGTACAACCAAGGAAGTAAGAATGGTTCATATATATATATATATATATATGTATATATATTTTTTGAGACAGAGTCTTGCTCTGTTGCCCAAGCTGAAGTGCAGTGGCACAGTCTTGGCTCACTGCAGCCTCCGCCTCCCAGGTTCCAGCAATTCTCCTGCCTCAGCTTCCCAAGTAGCTGGGATTATAGGCGTGTGCCACCATACCCAGCTGATTTTTGTATTTTTAGTAGAGATGGGGTTTCACCACGTTGGCCAGGATGGTCTTGATCTCTTAGCCTAGTGACCTGCCCGCCTCAGCCTCCCAAAGTGCTGGTATTATAGGCGTGAGCCACCACACCCGGCCTTTTATTTTATTTTATTTTATTTTGAGACAGGGTCTCCCTCTGTTACCCAGGCTGGAATGCAGTGGCCAATCATAACTCACTGCAATCTCAATCTCACAGGCTCAAGCCAGCCTCCTGCCTCAGCCTTCTAAATATGTGAGACTACAGGCATAAGCCATCACACCTGGCCTGATTATTTTTTAAACTTGGGAAAAAAATATCTATTTTTTTCCACAGAGTATGGTTTACACTCCTGCCCCATACACTTTCTAAGTAAAGTAAAACCAAAAAGTGGTGAAGTAAAGCAAAAACAAAAAGCCACTAATATGGTTTGGCCCTGTGTCCCCTCTTAAATCTTATCTCAAATTGTAATCCCCGTAATCCCCCATGTTGAGGGAGGGACTTGGTGGGAGATGATTGGATCCTGGGGGCACTTTCCCCTATGCCGCTGTATTTGTGATAGTAAGTTCTCACCAGATCTGATGATCTTATAAGTGTTTGACAGTTCCCTCCTCTGTCTCTGTCTCTCTCTCTGTCTCTCTCTCTCTCTCACTGTCTCTCCTGCTGCCATGTAAGATGTGCTTGCTTCCCCTTCCGCCATGATTGTAAGTTTCCTGAGGCCTCCCTAGCTATGCGGAACTGTGAGGCAATTAAACCTCTTTTCTTTATGAATTACACAGTCTTGGGCAGTTCTTTACAGAAGTGTGAAAATGAACTAATATACCCACATATATATTAAGTTGCTTTCCCTTCCTTACTTCCTCCAGCCATGGCAACCACTAATCTGCTTTCTGTCTCTATGGATTTGCCCGTTCTATATACTTTATATAAATGGAATCATACAATATGTGCCCTGGCTGGCTCCTTTCACTTAGCATAATGGTTTGAATATTCATCTATGCTGTAGCATACATCAATACTTTATTTCTTTTTCTAGCTGACTACCATTCTGTTGTATGAATGTACTACATTTTGTTGATCCATCAGTAGACAGACATGCATTGTTTCTGTCTTTTGGCTATTGTGAATACTGCTGCCATAAACTTTGTGTACAGGTTTTATGGTATGAAGGCCAGACATTGGTGGGCTAATATTATAACACAACTTATCAATAAATGCTGAGTTTTCTTTGAAGTCAGTCTCTGATTTCTTACAGTGCTTGATGTCTGCCTTGCCTGCTAGTGACCAATACTCCTGTGTCTTTACAGAGCCTTGTCACTCACTCAATGTAAATAAAGACAGTGGTGGAAACAAGGTTTCCCAAAGTATCCCTATGTGTAAAAGTGTTTCTTATTACTTTGGAAGTACTGAGCTGAGTTTAATGTTTATTCTTTTTCTACGAACAGACACAAAAAGGACAATTAAGTACATTCCTTAGAATGTTCAATAATGTTTTCTACAGTGATATGGTTAAATACTCTTCTGTCTTCACCTTGTTTGAACACTTATTTTCAATTATTTTAGGTATATACTCAATATATATAAGTGGGCCAGGTGTGCTGGCTCACACTTGTAATCCCAGCCCTTTTGGAGGCTGAGGTGGGCAGATCACTTGAGGCCAGGATTTGAAGACCAGCCTGGCCAACATGGTGAAACTCTGTCTCTACTAAAAGTACAAAATTTAACTGGGCATGGTGGTGTGAACCTGTAATCCTAGCTACATGGAAGGCTGAGGCACGAGAATCCCCTAAACTCAAGAAAAGGAGGTTGCAGTAAGCCAAGGTTGCACTTCAGCCTGGGCAACAGTGCAAGAGTTTGTCTCTTAAAAAAGTCTTTAAAAAGACATCTATGTGTGTGGCCGGACACAGTGGCTCATACCTGTAATCCCAGCACTTTGGGAGGCCAAGGTGGGAGGATCACAAGGTCAGGAGTTCAAGACCAGCCTGCCAACATGGCGAAACCCGATCTCTACTAAAAATACAAAAATAAGTTGGGCATAGTGGCGGGCGCATGTAATCCCAGCTACTTGGGAGGCCAAGGCAGGAGAATTGCTTAAATCCTGGAGGTGGAGGTTGCAGTGAGTCAAGATTGTGCCATTGCACTCCAGCCTGGGCGACAAAAGCAAGGCTCTATCTCCAAAATATATATATATATACATTTTTCTTACATACACACACACACACACACACACACACACACACACACACACACACAGTTTACCAAAGTCCATAACATGTATCAGTAGTTTGTTCTGCAGCAAACTACATCTCCTGCAATAAATATATAATTTATATATATATAATTACCAAAGTGCTGGGATTACAGGCCTGAGCCATCGCAGCTAGCCAATAACTTTTTTTAAAAAAGGAAAAATAAGTGCTTGTGAGAATATAGTGAAATCTGAACTGTCATACATTGTTTATGGAAATGTAAAATGCTGTAGCTGCTGTGGGAAAAGTTTGGTGTTTACTCAATAAATTAAACCGTAAAATTACAGGAATTCTACATATATATGCTTTGTGTGTATATATATATAATATTATATATATATATTAGGCTAGCTATAATAATTTTTTTTTCCAAGACAGAGTCTTGCTCTGTTGCCCAGACTGGAGTACAGTGGCATGATCTTGGCTCACTACAACCTCCACCTCTTGGGTTCAAGCAACTGCTCCTGCCTCAACCTCCTGAGTAGCTGGGATTACAGGCATGCGCCACCATGCCCAGCTAATTTTGTATTTTTAGTAGAGATGGGGTTTCTCCATATTGGTCAGGCTGGTCTCAAACTCCCGACCTCAGGTGACCCGCCCACCTCAGGTTCCCAAAGTGCTGAGATTACAGGTGTGAGCCACCGCACCCAGCCTATTTATAATTTGTGTAGGGGTTTTTTTTTTTTTTTTTTGGTGGATATATTGAAATGCATTTGGCATTTTTATTACCCTTATATCTATTATCTTACTATTTCTAACATTTGTAGATTTGTGTTTTTTGCAGTGAAGGTTATATTTATTAAATAATGACAGTTTTATTTCTTCCTTACCAATCTGGATATCTCTGATCTCTTTGTCTTGTCTTATTGCACTGGTTTGGACCTCCAATACTATGTGAAATAGATGTAGCAATAGTGAGCATCCTGGTCTCAAGATAATCCTGTCTTATTTCTCATTTTAGGTTCTGCAGATTCCCCATTTAGGTGGATTTTTGCAATCAGGCTTTGAAAACATTTTTTTAAAAATTTCAAACATAAACAAAAATAATGAACTTTTTTTTTTTTTTTTTTAGGAAGATGAAGTCTCACTCTGTTACCCAGGCTGAAGTGCAGTAGCACAGTCTCGTCTCGCTGCAACCTCTCCCTCCCGGATCAAGCGATTCTCCTGCCTCAGCCTCAGTGAGATAGGTATGTCACCTTTATCTGCAGATTATAGAACTATAAAGCCCTAAAGAATGTATCACCTTATAAGCAGAACCCTAATGGATTACATTTTCAGATATTACTAGCATATTTTAAGTATTGTGAGACATTACAGTAGATGGTGTTATTATTAAATATTAGAGGGTAAGGAGGATGAAGAGTTATAAAAGAAACCTCAAGACATATGTTAATGAATATTCACTCAATGTCAATTGTTTATTCATTTGGGATACTCTGTATTTAAACTGAATAAAATTCAAAACATAATCCTAATGTGTTTTTTCTTTCTGAGATGGAGTCTTGCTCTGTCACCCAGGCTGGAATGCAGTGGTGTGATCTCAGCTCACTGCAACCGCCACCTCCGGGGTCCAAGCAATTCTCCTACCTCTGCCTCCCAAGTAAAATTATGGGCACAAACCACCATGCCTGGCTAATTTTCGTGTTTTTAGTAGAGACAGGGTTTTGGCATGTTTGCCAGGTTGGTCTTGAACTCCTGACCTCAGGTATCCACCTGTCTCGGCCTTCCAAAGTGTTAGGATTACAGGTGTGAGCCACCTCAACCGGCCAGCCTAATGTGTTTTCATTGGAAAATGAATAAAATAATCAAAAATTCTCATGAAGAAACATGTCTTTATTTCCAAGTAATAAACTATATATTAATAATATATACATACATCTTTATTTCCAAGTTATAAAAGCTACTGAAAAGTGTCAAGGATTGCTAGAATATGGAGAACAGAAATAGATGTGAGTATGTGAGCATTTAATATACAAGTGATAGTATTTTAATTCAGTAGGAGAAAGGTGAATAACAATTACTTCCGGCATAATTGGTTTTATTCCTGGATAGAAACAAGTCTGACATCCTGCATTATTTCATATATGGTAATCAATTCCTAATGTATTAAAATATTACATCTCTGTGTATACACACTCACAGAATCACATATGTGAAAAACTGCACTCTATTCCTTTATTCTCTTGCCCCCTGAAATTTTCTAGAAGCAAAACCTTCTTAGGAAACATAGAAAACACTGGAAATGACTTGGGAAACTTATTTTATAGAAATAAAATAAGATTACAAGAGTGTTTACTGCAGCACTTGGCAAAAAAGAGCAAACAATCTGTAATATCACAATTGGGAAAATGGTTGAAAAGGCATTGGTACAAGAATACTGTGGAACATACAGTAACCATCAGAAAGATTGTTAGATCATCATCCATTGGCTTGAAGGAAAATCCAAAATGTACAGTTGAATGTAAAAAAGCAAATTTCAGGGAAATATATAGTTATCATACACTTTTTTTGGTAAAAACATAATAAAATAAATAATTGTGTTAATGTTTCAGCATGGAGAAATACATGGGTAATATACACAACCTTTAAACATTATTCAGAAGAAAATGGACACAGGAAGGAATGAGGAATGGAGAAGGACAAAAATAATCATTTTTTTCCTTAATGGTACTGTTTCATGAATTTAGATGCAAATACACTATTTTTGTAATTTTAGATGAGGAACTTTCTAAAAGACATAAGCACACAAGAAAAGAATATAAACAAAATTTCATTTGGTTGTTCTCATTTTGATAATGCAAAACATTAGAATAGTCCATCTTTAATAATTCTCTCATAGCAGGTATTTTGCTCATTTTACCTTTCTCAATTTTATTATGAAATATTTTACTTCCTCATGCCTGTAAAAAGCAAAGTAACACAATGTTCAGAGAGACCCCTCTACACAGGATCTAAGGAAAAAGGAAGTGGGGCATAAAATAACAGATCTACAGACATAAACTTCATCCTCCCACGCATGCGATCTGTCCAGTGTCGGGAGCTGCTTGCTGAGCATTTTCTGAGCACAGGGAGGGCCCATTTTAAAACACTAACCTAACCCCAAACAAAGCCAATCTGTGGGCTTTTTTGTTTTGTTTTGTTGTTTTGAGACAGAGTCTTACTGTGTCACCCAGGTTGAAGTGCCATAGGACGATCTTGGCTCACTGCAACCTCTGCCTCCTGAAAATTAGCTGGGCATGGTGGCACGTGCCTGTAATCCCAGCTACTCGGGAGGCTGAGGCAGGAGAATTGCTTGAACCAGGACCCAGGAGGCAGAGGTTGCAGTGAGCCAACATCATGCCACTGCACTCCAGTCTTGGCTACAGAGTGAGAATCCATCTTAAAAAAAAAAATTCTAATTTTCTTTGAGTCAATATTGATGTATATTTTTCCTTTAAAATCATTTTGTTCAAATTTTCAAACATATCAGAAAAAAGCATTATATTCAACAGAACCTTTTAAATCTGTAACTATGTTTTTATCTCTGTCCATTTTTAAAATATGCCATTTCTCTTTTCATATTTTTTTCCTCATTAGTACAGAAATATTTTGTTTATGTTTTCTATTTCACTGGGTATATAATGTGGCAGAAAGAGTTATCAGTTAGAATAAAATTCTTCACACATTATTCACAATACTTTCCCCACCAACACCTAGGATTATGTCATGTTCAATAGGAAGTACATGATCATGGGAAATTTTCTTAACTTGTTACCTCCAAAGGGTCTTTCTTCACTCAAATACCCTGCCTAATGGTGACTAAGTTCTACAGAAGTTAAAAAGCCTTTCTACAAATAATAATACTGATGATGACGAATACAATAATGATGACTAACATTCAGTGAGTATGTATTTATTATGTCAGGCACGATTCTAAGCACTTTATGTGGCTTAATCAATCCTCACAAAGCATTATGAGGTAGGTATTATAATTACCCCCATTTTATAATTTTTACTGAGACACACATGTATATATAAACAGAAAAATGATGAGAATAAATAATAAACTGATAAAGACTATTTTTTGGGAATGGAATGGATACAAGGACGATGGTGAAAGGGTACCTTTTTGTAATGTCTGCATCTTTTATAAGAAAAATATATTCACATATTATTTCTGCAATTAAAAGACATGATACGGCCATGCAGTGGCTCATACCTCTAATCCCAGCACTTTTGGAGGCTGAGGTGAGTGGATCACGAGGTTACAAGTTCAAGACCAACCTGGCCAAGGTGGTGAAACCCTTTCTCTACTAAAAATACAAAAATTAGCTGGGTGTGGTGGTGGGCACCTGTAATCCCAGCTACTCAGGAGGCTGAGGCAGAAGAATTGCTTGAACCTGGGAGGCGGAGGCTACAAGGAGCCAAGATTGCACTACTGCGCTCTAGCCTGGACAACAGAGCAAGACTCCATCTCAAAAAAGGAAAAAAAAAAAAATAACAAGACATGATACAAAGATGTGCTTAGGGAGAATGCCCATCAGGGACTTGTATTTTGGCATGTATTATGGCAGAATATCTAGAGGAGACTACAATATCCACCAATAGGATTTCATAAGTGATACTACAGTAACAAACAAAACACCATGAAGATATTAAAGGATCTCTATTGAGTGAAATGCTGTTCATTAACATTTTTACAATAAGGAAGCCTTAATGTTATAAAGAGCAAAAAGAATAAGCCATCTTCAAAAATAAAGAGGTCATTTCTCCTAGGTACTATTTTAAAATATTAAAAATATTTTACAAATCAGGATGTAAACAGATGAAATTTACAGCCATGTAAATTTAAGATGGATTAAAATACTAATAATGTAACAATTAGACAAATTAGGGGGAAAAATGAAAATTACAGGACTACGTTTCCACATAAATTCTCTGATGTTGAAGGTTAGAAAGGTGTTAAAAGTGCTGTCCTTTTCAGCACGACAGACTGAACTATTTATCATATTGCTAGACTGAATTATCTGATGTCCTTGAAGTGAGCATTTAGTTAAGGGTTTCCAAAGTATATTCTATCATAGGGTGTTTCTCCAACATTATCTTTCCCAGGCCAAATAAGCTGTAGTCCGCAAATAAAATGCTTCTACATTATCCTGAATTATTTTTTTGAGAGGGAGTTTTGCTCGTTGCCCAGGCTGGAGTGCAAGGGCGCGATCGTGGCTCACCACAACCTCTGCCTCCTGGGTTCAAGCGATTCTCTTGCCTCAGCCACCCGAGTAGCTGAGATTACAGGCATGTGCCATTACGCCTGGCTAATTTTTTTTGTATTTTTAGTAGAGATGGGGTTTCTCCATGTTGGTCAGGCTGGTCTCAAACTCCCGACCTCAGGTGATCAACCCTCCTTGGCCTCCCAAAGTGCTAGGATTACAGGTGTGAGCCACCATACCCAGCCTAGAGGAATTATTAAGCAGATAAATTCTATTTTGAGCCATAATTAAAAGCCTCCCTATACATTTCATATATTCTGGTTTATCACCAGTACAAATTTTGATGCTGAATAAGTTGTGGGCCATAATTAAAGTTCTTTCCACATTCCCTATATTCATAGGGTTTCTCACTAGTATGAATTCTATGATGACTAATAAGCTGTGAACTCTGAGAATAGGCCTTCCCACATATCTTACATTCATAGGGTTTCTCACCAGTATGAATTCTCTGATGTCTAGTAAGATCTGAGCCAGAACGAAAAGCCTTCTCACATTCCTTACATTCATAGGGTTTCTCACCTGTATGGATTCTTTGATGTTTAATAAGTTGTGAGCTCTGACTAAAGGCATTGCCACATTCCTTACATTCATAGGGTTTCTCCCCCAGTATGAATTCTCTGATGTTGAGTAAAATTTGAACCACTACTAAAGGCCTTCCCACATTCTTTGCATTCATAAGGCTTCTCACCTGTGTGAATTCTCTGATGTCGAGTGAAGTTTGAACCACTACTAAAGGCCTTCCCACATTCCTTACATTCATAGGGTTTCTCACCAGTGTGAATTCTGTGATGTCGAGTAAGGTCTGAGCCACAAATAAAGGTTTTTCCACATTCCTTACATTCAAAGGGTTTCTTGCCAGTATGAATTTTCTGATGATGAGCGAGTCTTGAAGGATGTCTAAAGGACTTTCCACATTCCTTACATTCATAGGGCTTCTCAATGGTATGAATTATCTCATGTGTAGCAAATTGTGAACCATGTCTAAAGGTTTTTCTATATTCTTTAGATGCACAGAATTTCTCTTTACTATTAATGATTTGCTGTAATGTAAAGGATGGATGCTTCCTCAAAGTGGGCAGATCTTCATGAGTGAATATCAATTGATTAAAATGTCCCTCCTGAGAGCCGAGTTGTTTCTCAAACTGGATATTACATTCCCAATCATCTCTGAACCTAGAGCACTGAAAATCATGTCTTGTGAGTTTTTCCATTATTTGCCAGTGGGTTGATTCTATTTCATAAATTTCTTTCTTCAGAAATAATTTCTTGGTCTCACATCTTGATTCCAGGACTGAAAGAAAATATGAAAGCAATCACTCATGTTTTTATTTGTGAGAAACAAAACTTCAATCAATATGGGAGAATTTAACTGAACTGTTTTTTACAAATGGATGACGAAAGAGAGAAATCAGGTTACATCATAAGATGAGGGGAGTGATTAGAAAAACAAAGTAAGTCACAGGTTCCCAAACATTACTATAGGTCAGAATTCCTTTGGGAAGCTTGCTAAACATACACATCATGCCTTAGTCATATCTCCCTTGTTAAAGGATGACTCTGATCATACCCACGCACAATATCTCATTGCATATACATACACAGACACATAACAGCATCCCACAGTATGAATTGTAAAATAAGGGAAATGGCCAGGTGTAGTGGCTCACACCCGTAATCCCAACACCTTGAGAGGGTGAGACAGGCAGATCACTTGAGGTCAGGAGTTTGAGATCAGCCTGGCCAACATGGTGAAACCCGTCTCTACTAAAAATACAAAAATTAGGCATGGTGGCATGCACCTGTAATCCTAGCTACCGGGGAAGCTGAGGCAAGAGAATTGCTTGAACCCGGGAGGCAGAGGTTACAGTGAGCCAAGACTGCACCACTGTACTCCAGCCTGGGCGACAGAGTGAGACCCTGTCTCAATAAATGAATGAATGAATGAATGATAAGACTATTAACAAGGCTATTGTCAGGATGAAATGAATATGCCTAATGGAAAATCCCCAGGGACTGGTAAACTGTGGCCTATGGCCATGGACCCATTTTTACAAATGAAGTTTTATTAGCCACACTTGTTACATATTATCTATGGATGCTTTTGCGCTAAAAGGGCAGAAGTGAGTAGTTATGATAGAGAATGTGTGAACTACAAACCTAAAATACTTACTATTTGGCCCTTCAAGAAAAAGTTTGCCAGCCCCTGGTTAGATATGCATTGTCTAATAGAGTAGTCACTAGCCACATATGGCTTTTAAAATTTCAAACAATTTAAATAAAATGTGCATTTTATTTTGAAATAGTTGAATTTGAAAATTCAGTTTGTCAGTCACACTATTCATATTTCCAATTTTCACCAGCCAAATGTGGCTAGTGGCTTTTGTACTGGAAGTGTATACTGGACATCACAAATATAGAATATTTCCATCACCATTGAATGTTCTCTTGGATAGCCCTGCTCTGGATTCTGTAACTGGACAGCCAGAGCTCTTTAAAAAATGATAAGGAGGCCGGGCGTGGTGGCTCACGCCTGTAATCCAAGCACTTTGGAGGCCAAGGCAAGCAGATCACCTGAGGCCGGGAGTTCAAGACCAGCCTGACCAACATGGTGAAACCCCGTCTTAAAAAAAGAAAAAAAAATGATAAGGAACTAGAGGGTGGCAATCCAGAAAAAAGCCTAGCTTAAGAAAAGTCCAGTGTGGAATGAACATAGTATGAGTAGTAGATAGGGCTCACTTGTGGACAGATATGGTATATATTTGGAGTTTGATGAAAATAGCGTTTGTCTTGGAATTCTGAGATGCTGACCTTTGTTAAAGAGAAGAGGGGGCTTAACAAGTACATGAGCACTATAGTAGTGATGAATGACTGGCAGAAAAGACACTTGTAGGTTCAAGAGAAGGAGAGAGAGTAAAATGGAAGGCAGTGTATTATACTGACAGATCAAAGATACTAGATTCAGTTACATGCATTTTATACTCAAACTTGAATAATTATAACCTTTATTTTCTTGGGCAAATTAGTTCAATTTTCCAAGCCTGCCGTTCTCTGTCTAATACAACAGGAATGATAACCCTTACAACTGTTGTGAGGATTGGGATTAATGTTTGTAAGTACTATGGAAGGATTTCCATACAAAAGCAGGGACGTTAGGCAAGTGTAGTGTTTTGAAGTGTTATGGGCCCAGAGTAACTGGGATTACAGGTGTGCGACACCAGGCCCGGCTAATTTTGGTATTTTTAGTAGAGATGGGGCTTTGCCATGTTGGCCAGGCAGGTCTCGAACTCCTAACCTCAGGTGATCCACCTGCCTCAGCTTCCCAAAGTGCTGGGACTACAGGGTGGGCCACTGCACCTGACCCCCTGACTTGTATGAAAAAAATGAAAAAAAAAAAGGCAGGGAGAGTAACTAGAAGACTTGAAAGTCACTGACTCTTAGACAAGGAAATCGAGGGGTAAGGAAGGTACAGCTTTGTAAACTATTATAACATACACGTAGGCCAGGTGTGGTGGCTGAAAGACACAGGTATTAAAAATAAGTAAACCAGCCGGGCGTGCCTCACACCTGTAATCCAGGCACTTTGGAGGCCAAGGCGGGCGGATCACCTGAGGTCAAGAGTTCAAGATCAGCCTCACCAACATGGTGAAACCCCATCTTAAAAAAAAAAAAAAAAAGTAAACCTACAGTCATTTACTAATAGATACACAATATATAAGAGATGTATATTGCAACATCAATAACATAACACGTGGGTGGAGAAGTAAAAGTGTAGACTTTTTATATGTGGTCAAAGTTAAGCTATTATTATTATTGAGAGACAGGGTCTTGCTCTGTAGCCCAGGCCAGAGTGCTCACTGTAGTCTCACCTCCTGGGCTCATGGGATCCTCCTACCTCAACCTCCTGAGTAGTTGGAACTACAGGTATGTGTTCCCACACCTGGTTAATTTTTTTTTTTTTTTTTGAGATCGAGTCTTGCTCTGTCACACAGGCTGGAGTGCAGTGGCACAATCTCAGCTCACTGCAACCTCCACCTCCCAGGTTCAAGCGATTCTCCTGCCTCAGCCTCCCAAGTAGCTGGGATTACAGGTGCCTGCCTCCATGTCCAGCTAATTTTTTGTATTTTTAGTAGAGACAAGGTTTCACCACGTTGGCCAGGTTGGTTTCAAACTCCTGACCTCAAGTGATCCTTAAATATTTTGGTAGAGACAGGGTCTCAGTATGTTGCCCAAGCTGGTCTCAAACTCCTGGACTCAAGCAATCCTCCCACCTCTACCTCCCAAAGTGCTGGGAATACAGGTATGAGCCACCACACCCAGCCTAAAATTATTATCTTACAATAGACTGTTATAACTATGAGATGTTTTATGTAAGCCTTATGGTAACCACAAAGAAAAAGTCTCCAGCAGATACACTGAAGACAAAGAAAGACATCAAATCATAGCACCATAAAAAAATCAAATCAGAAAGAGTGAGACAACAACAAAGAAACTATAAAATTGTCAGGATTAGCTTGGCAGAGTGGTTCACGAGTGTAGCCTCAGTTACTTGAGAGGCTGAGGCAGAAGATTGCTTGAGCCCAGGAGTTCAAAACTGCAGTGAGTTATGATCGTGCCACTATACTCTAGCCCTGGCAATAAAGGTAGATCTCATCTCTAAAACAACAAAGAATCATAAGCGACTATGAATAATGATATGCCAACAAATTGGATTAACTAGAAAAAAATGGATAAATTCCTAGAAACATGAAAATACCAAGCCTGAATCATGAAGAAATAGAAAAATCTGTACAGAGCAATTATGAGTCGGATAGTTCAATCAGTAATAAAAAACCTCCTAATAAAGAAAAGATGAAGATTTAATGGCTTCACTAGTAAATTCTATCAAACACTTAAAGAAGAATTAACTCTCTCGGGCTTGGTGGCTCACGCCTGTAATCTCAGCACTTTGGGAGGCCAAGGCAGGTGAATCATGAGGTCAGGAGTTCGCAACCAGCCTGCCCAACATGATGAAACCCCATCTCTACTAAAAATACAAAAAATTAGTTGGGCTTAGTAGTGAGCACCTGTAATCCCAGCTACTTGGGAGTCTGAGGCAGAGAACTGCTTGAACCTAGGAGGTGGAAGTTGCAGTGAGCTGAGATTGCACCACTGCACTCCAGCCTGGACAACAGAGCAAGACTCTGTCTCAAAAATAAATAATAAAATAAATCCCATGGAGATGGTTGATATTTTCGTTTGAACAGGTATTGACCCTGTTAGGTTCAGGCTGCAAGTTCCAACAAGCCTGTGGATTGTGATTCCAATGTCAGTTTGGTTTTCAAGGGCTTTGCAGTGTTACTTGGATTTGTCCTGTGTGTGCACCACCCAGTCCAATCTGAAACTTAAACTTTAGTCTTTGATATGTTATTTACAGACAGAGCCACATATATTCAGCTCCGAGGCTCTCAAAAGAGCCTAGGAGTTCATAAAAACTGAGTTGTTTTTTTTTTACTTTGTAATTTTTGAACTTGAACATGGATTGCTTTTTTGAACTTGTTCCTTGCTGTGATCTTCTCGATACTTTTCTTGTTCCCTGGAGCTCCCCTATTCAGTTCTCTTGTCATAACCCTGGGGCTTAAGTTACCTCCCTCTGCTTTGTACTTTCTGCAACTATGGCTGGGTGTGGCAGGAGGGAAAAAGTAATGGGGGTTCACTCCGCAGCAACTCTAATAAGAAGGTTCCTATCCCTTGTAGTTTTAGATACCTGCAGGCCCCCACTGCTTCCACTGCTGCTGTTGCTATTGCTGTGAGACTGTCTGGAGGCAGTGACATGGAAAAACAGGCAGGAAAACATACACATATATTTGTATGTATGTGTAAACACTCACAAGCAAGAGATTGCCCCAATTTCTCTTGGTGTTAAGAATACCATTTCCTGTTCCTTCTGCCAAAACTGGAAGGCTTTTCTTAGGCCAGGCCCAGTAATCCCAGCACTTTGGGAGGCCAAGATGGGAGGTCTGCTTGAGCCCCGGAGTTCAAAATCAGCCTAGATAACATAGGGAGACTTGGTTTTTATCAAAATTTTAAAAATTAGCTGGGCATAGTAGCACACACCTGCGGTTTCAGCTACTCAGGGGCTGAGGTAGGAGAATCACTTGGGTCCAGGAGGTCCAGACTGCAGTGAGTTGGCCACTACACTCCAGCTGGAATTATCTCGGTCTATACCCTATGCAATAAACAAGTTAACTGCATTTGTAGACCCCTAAAAACATATAGAAGATACCTAGAAATAAAATATCAAAAGAACTATAAGCCCTTTTTTGGGATAAGTTTGTAAAAATATATTGAAATACCATCAAGAAGGCCTAAATAAGTGGAGAAAAGTACTGTGATCATGGCTAACATGATTTAATATAATGAAGATATCAGTTACTACTAAAGTGATCTACAAATTCAATGTAATTTTTTTTTTTGAGATAGAGCCTCACTCCGTTACCCAGGCTGGAGTGCAGTGGCATGATCTCGTCTCACTGCAACCTCTGCCTCCCAGGTTCAAGCGATTCTTGTGCCTCAGCCTCCTGAGTAGCTGGGATTACAGTTGTGCGCCACCATGCTTGGATAATTTTTATATTTTTAGTAGAGCCAGGGTTTCACCATGTTGGCCAGGCTGGTCTCAAATTTCTGGCCTCAAGTGATCTGCCCACCATGACCTCCCAAAGTGCTGGGATTACAGGCATAAGACACCATGCCTAGCCAAATTCAATGTAATTATACATACTAAAAACTCAACATTTTAAATAAAACATAAAGTAATTTTTAAAATTATATGAAAGATCAAAGAGAAAAGTATAACCAAAACATGCCTGAAGAAAAGGTGGAGGGATGTGTCCTACCAGAAATCAAGACTTTTTATATAAACAAGAGTAATTAAGGCAGGGATAAAAAGGCTCAATGTAACAAGACCCATGTATATATGAAATCTGAATATATGACAGAGGAGCATTGTTGATCAATGAAGAATAAATGGAGTTCTCATTTGAGAGGGAAACATAATTTTTTTTTTTTTTAGAGATGGTGTTTCCTGTTTCCCTATGTTACCGAGGCTGGTTTTGAATTCCTGGGCTCAAGCAACCCTCTGGCCTTTACCTCTCAAAGTGCTAGGATTATAGGCATGAGCTATCACTCTCAGCCAACTTGTTTTCTATATAGAAAAGATAACCAATCTCCATCTCCTACTATTCATAAAAATCAATTAAAGTTGCATTAATAGGGCTTTAATAAAAAAGTGAAAACATAAAAATTCTTGGGAGTCTGAGATCAGCATGGGCAACATGACAAAACTCTGTCTCCACAAAAAATATAAAAAGCCGGGTGTGATGGCACATGCCTGTAGTCCCAGGAAGCTGAGGAAGGAGGATCACCTGAGCCTAGGAGGTAAAAACTGCAGTGAGCCGTGATTGTTCCACTGCACTCTAGCTGGGATGACTCTTCTGTCTAAAAAAAAAAAAAATTGGAATTAAAATACAAAATTGGGCTAGGGAAAGGTTTCTGAAGATCCAAAAAGTATAAAGCATACAGAAGAAAGATAAAAATGTTGGCAGAGTGCTGTGGCTCATGCCTGTAATCCCAGCACTTTGGGAGGCCGAGGCAGGCAGATCACAAGGTCAGGAGATCGAGACCATCCTGGCTAACACAGTGAACTCCTGTCTCTACTAAAAATACAAAAAATTAGCCAGGTGTGGTGGCACGCACCTGTAGTCCCTGCTACTCGGGAAGCTGAGGCAGGAAAAGCACTTCAACCTGGGAGGTGGAGGCTGCAGTGAGCTGAGATCATGCCACTGCACTCAAGCCTGGATGACAGAGTGAGACTCTGTCTCAAAAAAAAAAAAAAGTTTATAAGCAATATGTAATTTAACCATTTAACATACAATTTGACAATATTAACACAAAGAATCACTGGTCATCAAAAGATATCATAAAGATATCATAAAGAAAGTGAATAAAAAGCTGGGCATAGTGGCTCATGCCTATAATCCCAGCACTTTGAGAGATCACTTGAGGTTGGGAGTTCGAGACCAGCCTGACTAAGATGGAGAAACCCCGTCTCTACTAAAACTACAAAATTAGCTGGACATGGTGGCGCATGCCTGTAATCCCAGATACTCATCAGGCTGAGACAGGAGAATCGCTTGAACCCAGGAGGTGGAGGTTGTGGTGAGCTGAGATTGTGCCACTGCACTCCAGCCTGGGCAGCAAGAGCAAAACTCCATCTCAAAAAAAAAGTGTGAATAAAAAAGACATAAACTGGAAAACATATCTACAAAACATGCTATTGACCAAAAATGAGTATCCAGAACATATACAAGAAATTCCTACAAATCTTAGGAAAAAGACAGATTAATACAAAAAGGATCAAAATGGCATTACATAGAAGAGACACTAATGACCAATAGACATATGGAAAAGTAATCATCTTCAGTAACAACCAGGATAATTCAATTTAAAATGATAAAATAAGATTTCATACTCAGATTATTAAAAAATGAAAAAATCTTATCATAAGGAGAGATGGTGGAACAAAAGTACTTCCCACATAAACTAATACAACACTTGGAAAACAGTTTGACATCACTTGGCAAAGCTGAGTAAGCATGTACACCAAGATCCAGCAATGGTATTCCTAAGTGTGTTTCCTAACAAATCTCTTGCACATGTAAGTCTGCAGATGTAAATATTGTCACAATTGTATGTTTAGGTATATACATTGTATATATTCTACTATGTTTATAAATACCATTTCAAGGGAAAAACTTAATGGATAGGTTGAAAAGCATAAAGGTCATTGTTAAAGAATATATTAGTGAATCAATACAAATCAAGGCCAAAGAAATATATATAAAGGCAGTATAAATGGAAAAACAGATGAAGAGACACAGGAGATAATACAGACTTTTTATGTCAGTTTAATAGGAGAGGGAAAGAAGGAAATGGTAACAAGGTAATATTTTGAAGAGATGACTACCAAGAATTTCCTATCACTAAAAAAAAAGATAAAAGTCCTCAGATTGAAAAATACTATCAGAAGCAAGGCATAAGGGGAATAAAGGTAATCATATCTGAATTTATCACAGTAAAAATTTAGCCTATTAGAGGAAAATATTACATTTTCCATTAAGAGGAATGTAATATTTTCCTCTAATGGAAAGGAACAAGAATCATCTATCAAAAAGAAAGCAGTGAAGAAAATCTTCATGGCCTTGTAGCAGGCAAAGATATATTAAAAGGGATAACAATGTACAGTTGGCCCTCTGTATCAGGTGGGAGGGGTGAGGAGGGTTGAGGTTTGGTTCCAGGATCATGGCAGATACCAAAATCTGCGGATGCTCAAGTCCCTTATATAAAATGGCACAGTAAGTTGGTTTCAACCAACTGTAGGTCTCAACCTATTAATACGGAGGGCCAACTATACATATTTTAAATCCATGATTGGTTGAGTCTGCGGATGCAGAATCCACAGATGTGAAGGGCTGACTATACATATGGGGTGATTCCGTTTATGTAAGATTCAAAAATAGGCTAAGGAAGAATTTCTTACTCAAGTCCCAACAAGTGTGAAGCATTAAAAAAAAGAGGAATACATTTGACTACATTAATCATTAAGAACTTCTGTTCACAGAAAAGAAAACCAAAAAGAGAGCTATATTCAATTCAAAGTGGAAAAAGACACTTGTAGTTTGTAGAATATGCGGTCTCATAAGCAGAATATATGAAGAACCCTTACACATTATTAAGAAAAATACAGACCAACAGAAAAACAGGCAAAAGATTTGGGCAGGCAATTCACTAAAGAATTTCAGAAAACCAATAATGACATGAAAATGTGTGTTAAAACTCATCAGTGAAGAAAGAAATGTGGTCGGGCATGATGGCTCATGACTGTAATTCCAGCACTTTGGGAGGCTGAGACAGGTGGATCACTTGAGGAGTTCAAGGCCAGCCTGGCCAACATGGTGAAACCCCATCTCTACTAAAAATATAAAACTTAGCCGGGCATGGTGGCACATGCTTGTAATTCCAGGCTGAGGCGGGAGGACTGCTTGAACCCAAGAGGCAGAGGTTTCAGTGAGCCAAGATTGCACCACTGAACTCCAGCCTGAGGCGGGAGGACTGCTTGAACCCAGGAGGCAGAGGTTTCAGTGAGCCAAGATCGCGCCACTGAACTCCAGCCTGGATGACAGAGCAAGACTCTGTCTCAAAAAAAAAAAAAAGAAAAAAAAATAAGGAAATGCAAATTAAAACCACACCAAATTATTATTATATACTCAATAATTGATAAAAATCCAAGTTTGACAATATTGTACACTAGGAAGCATGTGCAACAATGGGAACGTTCATATTCTGCTGGTGCAATTGTAAACAAATTCAAGTGTTGAGGAAAAGTTAAAATCAGGCAACTGGGCTGGGTGAGGTGGCTCACTCCTGTTATCCCAACACTTGGGGAGGCTGGGGTGAGAGGATCACTTGAAGGCCGGAATTAGAGACCAGTCTGGCCAATATGGCAAAATCCTCTCTCTACTAAAAATACAAAAATCAGCGGGGTGTGGTGGCACATGCCTGTAATCCCCATAACTCAGGAGGCTAAGGCACGAGAATCACTTCAATCTTGGAGGTAGAGGTTGCAGTGAACCGAGATCATGCCATTGCACTCCAGCCTGGGCAACAGAGCTATACTCTGTCTCAAAAAAACTAAAAAATTAGGAAGCTAGGTTGGGAACAGTGGCTCACGCCTGTAATCCCAGCACTTTCGGAGGCTGAAGCCAGATCACTTGAGCCCAGGAGTTTCAGACCAGCCTGGGCAACGTGGCAAAACCCAGTCTCTACAAAAAATACAAAAAATTAGCCAGGTGTGGTGGCATGCGCCTGTAGTCCCATCTACCCAGGAGGGTGAGGTGGGAGGATCACATGATCCCAGGAGGTGGTCGAGACTGCACTGAGCCATGATCATGCCACTGCACTCCAGCCTGGGCAAGAGTGAGACCTTGTTTTTTAAAAAAAGTAAAAGTACCCTGTGGAAACTAATAGACAGGTAAATGTTATTATTTTGCAAAGTCCATAAAAACTGAAAGAATAAACACAGTAATAGATTAAAAATGTAAAACATGTGAATGAACAAGTTAAAGATAATTATCACACTATGGTGAAAATGTTCACTCTCACAAGTACTCAATATAATGACAATAAAGCAGTCCAGTATACCAAGAAATCACTGTAACATTTATATAACTTTGCATTAAGGTTATATAAGGGAGACAATGTCCATATTTTTTAAGAATTACATAATGAGATTATGCAAGGGCAAAATGACATGAGGTTTTGGATTTGTCTGAAAATATTTGCGGCCAGGTGCAGCAAATATTTTCAAACACCTGTAATCCCAGCACTTTGGAAGGCCAAGGCAGGTGGATCACCTGAAGTCAGGAGCTCAACACCAGCCTGGCCAACATGGTGAAACGCTGTCTCTACTAAAAATACAAAAAAATTAGCCAAGCATGGTGGTGGGCACCTGTAATCCCAGCTACTCGGGAGGCTGAGGCAAGAGAATTGCTTGAACCCAGGTGGCAGAGGTTGCAGTGAGCCGAGATCGTGCCATTGCACTCCAGCCTGGCTAAAAAGAACGAAACTCCATCTCAAAAACAAAACAAAACAAAAAAAGAAAATATTTGCGTGACAATACGAGTAGATGAGTGGCACGTATTTTTGAAAATTTTCACAATGAAAAACAACATTCTATGACTTGTCAATGAATGAGCCAAAACATTTATTTAAAATAAAAATTAACCATTCTTAAAGAGTACAATGAAGAATGCTACCAAACACATTGTGAGTGTCTGAAAGCTTCAGAAATACCTTGTTTCTGAAAATCTATCCTAAGCAAATACAGAAAAATTTATATGTATAAAGTTGTGTTTTTACATAAAGAATGCATATATGCATAAAGAATGGTGCTTTTACAAACAAGCATTGATTAGAAAGCAGCCTAAATATGAAAGTGTAAATACTTGAACTGCACTAAAGGAAAAAACACAGAATTATATGAGAAAATGCACGTAGAAACTGTTACCTACCTATCTAATCTTTATGGTCATATCTTCTTGGTACTTTTCTTCCCGAGTTTACCTTCTATCCTGCTGTGTGCTCAGCCTACATTTCCTTGCCATATCTTCTCCTGCTGTAAACCTCTGGGTATTAGGGTGCTTCCAGTTTCTGTCCTTGCTATATTTATTCTGGTATTTCATCCAGTCACAAGACTCTGTATCTCTATATTGAAGGCTCTCTAAATTTCTCCAATGCTGATCTGACCTTGCAGTTCCAGACTTCTATACTGAACTGCCTGCATGGTATCTATGCTGTGTCCAATAAGCACCTGAAACTTAACATAAGCAAACCCACCCTTGACTCTGCAACCCCCAAATCTACTCGTTCCCCATTTCAGTAATTACAAAGCCCATTCTTCCATAGGCTCTCCCTAAAAAGCATGACTCCTTTTTTTCTCTTATACTCCAAGACTGGATCCTGGTAACTGTTCCTTGAAAAGGTTTCAAACCACCACTTCCTTCCACTGCCACTGATAACATTTCAATAGTTTCTGAGCCATCAATGTATCTCAACCAGTCTACTACAAAAACCTGCTAAACAGCCACTCTGCTTCTAACCTTGCCTCCTACTAAGCAGCTAGGGTAATCCTTTTAAAACATATGTTGCATCAAAGTTAGGTACAGTGGCTCAGCCTGTAATCCTAGCACATTGGCCAAGGTGGGACGATCACTTGAGGTCAGGATTTCGAGACCAGCCTGGCCAACATGGTGAAACACTGTCTCTACTAAAATACAAAATTAGCCAGGCGTAGTGGTGGGTGCCTGTAATCCCAGATACTCGGGGAGGCTGACACCCGAAAATCACTTGAATCCAGGAGGCAGAGGTTGCTGTGAGCCAAGATCATGCCACTGCACTCCAGCCTGGGTGACAGAGGAAGACTCCGTCTCAAACAAAAACGTAAGTTGCATCAAGCCATTTCTAGGTGCACAGCCTTCTGATAACTTCTCTTAGAATGAAAAGATTTCCCATGGCCTGTGTGGCAGACAGTATATAAACTGACCCACTCTTTCCCACTCCAGCCTCTTTGATCTCATCTCCCACCCACGTACCCCTCTGCCCTCACCGCTCCAGTCACTGGCCTCTGGGGCTGCTCCTCAAACACAGCCAACACACAGCTGTCTCGCCCCTTGAAGGTCTGGCTTCCTCTATCTGGAGCGGGCTTCCTCCCACTACCTACAATGACTTCCTATTGTGCTTCTTCGGGTCTCTGCCCAAATATTACCATATCATTTGGTAAGATATGGCAAATTTCTCTTGCCTCTTCACATAAAATAGCATCCTTTATCCCCTTCCTCTACTTCATGTTTCTTTTGAGTATTGACTATTACCTTATACATCATATATTCACCTATTTTCATATCTCTCCCTATACTGGGGGAATAAAGATTATGCATGTTCTTTTTTTTTCTTTTTTTTGAGATGGAGTCTCTGTTGCTCAGCCTAGAGTGCAGTGGTGTGATCTCAGCTCACCGCAACCTCTGCCTCCCAGGTTCAAGTGATTCTCCTCCCTCAGCCTCCTGAGTAGCTGGGACTACAGGCCCATGCCACCACACCGACTGATTTTTGTATTTTTGGTAGAGATGGAGTTTCATCATGTTGACCTAGCTGGTCTTGAACTCCTGACCTCAGGCGATCCACCCGCCTCAGCCTCCCAAAGTGCTGGGATTACAGGTGTGAGCCACCACACCGGATTACATGTGTTCTAGTCATTACTGTAACCTCAGTGTTGAGAATAGTGCTGGGCATACCATAGGCACTCCAGAAACATAAACTAAATGAATGAATGTGCTGTCCTGTTCCTCCTCCTTCATACCAAATCTCTCTTTGCCACTTCTGAGTTTTCCATGGAGACACACGCCCTTTATTTCCAACACTATCTAAAGTTAATGATGCCCATACCCAAATCTTCCCCTATGACTTCTATGTGGATCAACCCCTCTTCTAATTCATTAGCCCTCACTTTCTGCTAAGCTCCCTATTTTAACTTCACTTAGGGTTGTTCTATTTTGTAGAAGTTATTTGTAGACACGTTCTAGTACTTCTACTAGGCAGTAAGTTCTGAAATTGCTTATTCCTTTTTAAACTCTGCAGCAACTAGCTGAGTGCCTCATACATGTTAGAAAAATCAGTAAATGTTGGTAAAAAAATATATGAATGAATAAATGAGGGCATAAACCCCGACTCCAAAAATCTTAGTAAAAGAAAATAAGTCTTTGGCAGTGTAGGAAAAAATCTATTTCTGGAGACAGTGATGCTTTTATTAGACTAAATACAAAGGAGGATGAGAAGCTAGAAAGGAAATGGATCCAAAATATGGATAGAAAGGAATATCACTAGAGAGGGTGGAGGAGGGCACCAGCTGGTTAGAGCTGAGAGGGAAGTATAAGAGGAGAAAAGTGGCTGGGTGCAGTGGCTCACGCCTGTAATCCCAGCACTTTGGGAGGCTGAGGCAGGCAGATCACGAGGTCAGGAGTTCGAGACCAGCCTGGCCAACATAGTGAAATCCTGTCTCTACTAAACATACAAAAATTAGCCAGATGTGGTGGCACCTGCCTGTAATCCCAGCTACTCAGGAGGCTAAGGCAGGAGAATTGCTTGAACCTGGGAGACAGAGGTTGCAGTGAGCAAAGACTGCACCACTGCATTCCAGCCTGGGTGACAGAGCGAGACTCTATCTCAAAAAAAAAAAAAAAAAAAAAAGAAGAAGAGAAAAGCAGGCAAAGTGTGTTAGGTAAGGGGGAAAGGTAGGATCATTTGAAAGCTCATGGAGAAAAGGTCTTACATTTGCACAGCAGGCCAAAAGCCTTTGAGGGGGAGTTTCCTAGATAGCATCTAAAAGATGCAGTCTCTCTACTGGCCAAATTGGGCTTACCTGCTGTGCCTCACTTACCTGGCCACTGGCCTCTTGTTAGCTCTCTGTCAACCAACCAGGGCTCCTTCCCTTGCTCCAAGTAGGAGATCACATTTGGTTTAGAAATAGAATGCCCTGCTTACAAAAGAAGTAACAAAACAAATTTATCATGAGAATATCCTAGAATTCAAATCCAGTCCCTTCATTATAAAGAAAGACATGATATTATGAGAAGAGTCAAAAGAAAGGTACAGCAGACTTATGAACAGAAGATGTAAACCATCCCCCAAAACTCAATGCAGCTTCCTTTTTCCAACTGCAATATTCAGAACATTCCTGTGAGAACAGGATGTTGAAATTCAACTGGTTTTGAAAAGGCAGGTGAGCATTTCACATTGGAGGAAGTAGACCTTCCAAGGGCAGAAGCTAAATTACTATGGACAGATGTCCTTACCCATTGAAACCAGGTTGCTGTAATTCTCCAGCATCACATCTCTGTATAAATCTCTCTGATCATCATTCAGGCATTCCCACTCCTCCTGAGAGAAGTCTATGGACACATCACTGAACATCACTGACTCCTGGAACAATAACCATGTATATGACTTGATTAATCAAAAAAAGTATTTTTTGTGAAGGAAAGAGAGAAGAAAAAGATTAAGGTAGAGGAAGTAAAATATAGTGAGCATATGGATGTCTGGGACGCAGTGGAGGATTGTAAACAAATAAGCACAACTAAATCACTGCGTTCCCATGTCATTCTGTTTCCTCCAAATGAAACTGCCTGGATATGGTAGGACACCTCCACTACTCAAACAAGATTGGGAACATACAAAAATTCAGCTAAGAGGGCTTTCCCAATTAAATGAAATTGTATATGCAATGCCTCACACTATACCTGTCATATAATAAATCAACAATACGTGTGATCTTCTTTCTGCCCCTCTTTCCCAAATAGCTGAGAGTCAAATTTCAGAATAAGGGATAAAGGCAAGACATTAAAAGCCTCCAGAGAGAAGAGCAGGTCATATAAAAGGCATCAAAAATTAGAGGGGCAATGGAATTCTCAAGAACACCTCTAAAAGTGAGAAATGGTTAAGAACAATTCTTCAGTATTCTGATGGAGAAAATAAACGCTGACCTAGACTTTCATAACCAAACTATCATTCTGTTTTGAGTAATGAGAAAAGACATTTATAGACATCCAAGGACTCGGCAGAAGTTTCTTCAGAAACTTCTAGAGAATGTGCTCCACAAAAACAAGGGAGTAAGTAAAAAAGAAGACAACACAGGATACAGGAAGTAGGTAAAGTCTCAGGAAAGCTGTGCAGCCGGCCTAAAGAGGAAACTAGACCAGATGGGAACAAGGAAACATGAAATGGAGAAGCAAGTCTCTACATCAAAAGGAACTATGTGTCTGACCAGAGGGAAACATTAATTGGCAGTGATGCTGGAGATTCTGGATATAAACACAGAAATGACTAAGCAAATGGGGGAGAAAGAAGTTAACCCCAGGAAAATGAAGGGCTGTGCAGAACAAAGCCATGAGCTTGCTTGGCAGGGAATAATATTTGCAGCCATAATAAGGTGTATACTATTGATTTAACCAAAAATGGTGATATGATAACCATCAGGAAAAATGATGGTTATTGCGGTATAGGAATACAATGTTCCTTTTAACTTTGCAATCCATCAAGAGGTAATGACTAAAGTGAGTTTATCAAAAAATGGTAATTAACCAGGTTTCATGAGTTGAGGGCAGTGGCCTCTTAGAGTGGGACTGGTGATGAGACAAAACCAGAACTGAACTACTTCCCTTGTAGACACGTATAAAATTACTTTTTAAAATATTGTACCTTAGAAAATTATATTTGCATATACTTTAAGACTCTGACTCATTCCTATGCCAGATAAGAAATGTTCCTTGTTACAACAAATGCTATTCATAAGTATATGTTTCTCACTCAATAATATTCTATTATAAGGCTATAAAAGACATCTATTCTTTTGCCTTTAGAAATTCAGGCTAGAGGTGATCTTTAAAGACCTCCCCAACATTGGCCCAACCTTATTTATAACCACCTACTGCCCAGCTGTAAATTCCCCTTATAACTAAGTGACAGAAAACTGGTGAAGGACGATTCAGTTTCACTGTTGACATTACTGACATCATTGTTTTTGTTTTTAAACAGGGTCTTCCTTTGTCACCCAGGCTGAAGTGTAGTGGTATGATCACATCTCACTGCAACCATCACTTCCTGGGATCAAGTGATCCTCCCACCTCAGCCTCCCGAGCAGCTGGGACTACAGGCATGCACTATCATGCCTGGCTGATTTTTGTATTTTTTGTAGAGACAGGGTTTTGCCACGTTGCCCAAGCTGGTTGCCGGGATTCAAGCAAACCACTAACCTCAGCCTCCCAAAATGCTGGAATTACAGGTGTGGGTCACCACATTCGGCCACTGATTTCAATTTTTCATGGATGCTTAGTGAGGTATCAGAGGTTTGTACCAACCACTAGTCACACTCTCAGACATAAAAGGCTCATTAACCAGGAGAACATGCCACGTACTAAGACTGAAATCAAACAAAACCACGGCATGTGTTTTCCTATTGCAAAACCCAGATCTATGGAGCTAATCAGGGCTTTTTCCTATGATTTGCCCCTAATTTCTTATTTTCATCCCATCAAATCACTGTCCAAGCAAGTTAGATTCATTAATTCAATGTGGGGAACACATTTCTATACTATCAGGATTTCTGGTAAAAGTCTGAGATAGGAGATGCTCAAGGACTTTGTAAATGAGTATGTAAACATTGTCTAAAAGTGGGGTGGGGCAGGGTAGCTGGGCATGGTGGCTCACACCTGTAATCCCAGCACTTTGGGAGGCAAAGGCAGGGGGATCATGAGGTTAAGAAATCGAGACCATCCTGGCCAATATGGTGAAACCCCATCTCTACTAAAAATACAAACATTAGCTGGGCATGGTGGTGCATGCCTGTAATCCCAGCTACTTGGGAGGCTGAGGCATGAGAATCGCTTGAACCCGAGAGGCAGAGGTTGCAGTGAGCCAAGATTGTGCCACTGCACTCCAGCCTGGGCAATACAGTGAGACTCTGTCTCAAAAAAAAAAAAAAAAAAAAAAGGCAGGGGGAACTAGAGAGGAGACGAGTTGTTTAGGAAGAAATGCATGTCCTATTCCTGAAAGAGGACCCTGCAAAACAGTGTTAAAAAATTATCCCAACCTGATCTGAGTCAGACCATTATTACTTACATAATTCTTAATCTCTTTATGGAAAGAAGTAAGTATTCTTGATGAAATTGATAGGTGATTTTCTGATGGACATTAATCTAATTAAAACTTCTTCAGAGAAATTTGTTATTCAACCACCTGGCTGACTAATAGTTAACTGTGAGTTAAGAATATAAATTTTTGGCCAGGCATGGTGGCTTATGCCTGTAATCCCAGCACTTTGGGAGGCTGAGGTGGGCAGATCACTTGAGGTCAGGAGTTCGACACTAGCCTAGATAACATGGCAAAACCCCTTCTCTACTAAAAATACAAAAATTAGTTGGGTGTGGTGGCATACACCTGTAAGACCAGCTACTCAGAAGGCTGAGATAGGAGAATCGCTTGAACCCAGGAGGCAGAGGTTGCAGTGAGCTAAGATCGCACCACTGCACTGCAGCCTGGAAGACAGAGACTCCATCTTAAAAAAAAAGAAAAGAAAAGAAAAAAAACGGTAAATTTTCTAACAATGATTATCTAATCAGTTCTTTCTTTTCTATGAATTGGCCTGTTAGAGATCCTTTCCTTTACAGCAAAATTCTGGCATTGCTTATAACCAAACCTTTTGAAAGGTGTTTTTCTTTCTAACATCAAAAAGCATCGTAATGAGGAAAGCAAATGTTTATAGGTGCTAGAGGTAAAAATCACTCTATCTGAGCAAAAGGAAACAGTATCTCACCTGAGCCATGGCTTTGATACTTGTAGAAAAGGACCTTCTCTTGGCTCTTCTTTTGGAAAAGGGTAGAGCTGGGAGAGGCAAAAGAAGATAGATAAGACCCTACTTTCCTCACAGCTCCCAGCCCAGAAGATCATTTCCCTTCTGTTCATGCTTTAGAAACACTTACGGGGTGTCAGTGAGGAGAATGGGCAAACCTCTCTATCATCCATAACTTCAAAGATACTAGGCTATAACTGGAGCAGGATGGATTAGGGCAACTCCATATGGCTAAGAGAATACATGTTTGTATACACACACATGCACACATATAAAGATTTTTATTTTTATTTATTTTTTTTAAGACGGGGTTTCACCATGTTGGTCAGGCTGGTCTTGAACTCCTGACCTCAGGTGATCCGCCCACCTTGGCCTCCAAAGTGCTTGGATTATAGGCATGAGCCACCACGCCCGGCCAATATTTTTTTTTTACTCATGTTATACACGCTTCTTACATACATTGCTATTTTTACTTAATATATCCTGGAATGAGGTCCCAATTAGTACGTATTGTGCTACGTAACTGGCTTAATAGCGACACTGTAGTCCATTAAATGGATATAACTTAATTTATTTAACCAATCTGTGGCCAATCATCATTTGAGCTTTATCTAGTTTTTCACTGGAATAAACAATGCTGCAGTAAATATCCTTGTGCATATGTCATTTTACCTGTATATGAATTCTTAACAATTCCTAAAATTATAATTGTTCAAAGATTATATACATCTTAAGTATGGATATGCCTGGGCTAAACCAGTATTCAGTGTGCTTGGATTGTATAATCGGGTTGCAGGTGCTAACCAAAAACAACTTGCTTGCTTAGTTTGAGAAGACTTTTGGGGTTAATGGGTCTTGACTTAAGATAACTGAAACCCAGAAAGTAAAAAATACTACTGAAACCTTAGGAAGATTCTAAAATTAATAATAATAACAATAGGAAGGAATTTAAAAGTATAAAATGATGTAAAAATAGACTAAACTCACATCACTGATGTTTTAGAATAGCTTCTAAGTGTAAGTGTAGTAATACAACTTATAACAATTGTGTGTATGCTTTTTTTGAGACAGAGTCTCACTCTGTTGCTCAGGCTGGAGTGCAGCCATGCAGTCTCTGCTTACTGCCACCTCCACCTCCCAGGTTCCTGCGATTCTTCTGTCTCAGCCTGCCGAGTAGCTGAGATTACAGGTGTGTGCCACCACACCTGGCTAACTTTCGTATCTGTAGTAGAGACGGGGTTTCACCATATTGGCCAGGCTGGTCTCCAACTCCTGGCCTCAAGTGATCTGCCTGCTTTGGCCTCCCAGAGTCCTGGGATTACAGGTGTGAGCCCCTCCACCACCTGGCCAATTGTGTATATTTTTTTTTTTCTTTTTGAGATGGAATCTTGCTCTTATCACCCAGGCTGGAGTGCAATGGCCCGATCTCGGCTAACTGCAACCTCTGCCTCCCAGGTTCTAGCTATTCTCCTGCCTCAGCTTCCAAGTAGCTGGGACTACAGGTGCCCACCACCACACCCAGCTAATTTTTGTATTTTTAGTAGAGATGGGGTTTCACCATGTTGGCCAGTCTGGTCTCAAACTCCTGACCTCAGGTGATCCACCTGCCTTGTCCTCCCAAAGTGCTGGGATTACAGGTGTGAGTCACTGCACCCAGTCTTGTGTGTAATTTTTATAAACATCTTCACTTTAAGATGGTAAAGTACCCAAAAGAATAAGTTATACTAAAATACTAAAGGAAGACTAAATTGTTTAAGGGGGAAGAACTGAATTAGTGATCAATGTTTCAATGTTTAAGAAAATTTTGGTGTTTTGCTTATTAGATACAAGAATTTAATAAACTTAAAATTATACAAACTACAAACAGCAGTGAATATTATTCTCTATGCACCAAGCTTCTTGTTCATTAAACAATTCATCAATTATTTCATGTAAAACTGACCACCCAGAAAGTAGCACCATGTTATCAATTATCTAATGGCTTCCTCTACCCATAAGCATTCACTGCATTTCCCCAGATGAAAACCAAAGTAATCTAAGTGTCTCTTCCTTAAAATCTGAATGCATCTTTTGATATTATTACTACTATTATGTATTAAGCTGTTAGTATTCTTTTATCAACCAAATAGCCTACGATATACAATAGCCAGGCATTGTACTAAAGAGTCAAAAATAATCCAGAAAGATCTGGAAACAGAGTTCCTTCTCCTGTATTCCTCATTTTGAGCCCTCCTTTCTGGTCTCTCCTCCTGGCCTTCCTCTGGTTAAAGGGATGTCCTCAAATGCTGTACCTTCCAAGCAGAATGGCATAAAACATTCCCACTTCAACATCTCCATACCATGCTTGTTGCATTCTCAACACTCCTCCTCTTTGTCCTGGAGGGCAGCCATCCAGGCTGAATTTTTGCGTCGGAGGATCTGCTCCTCTCTTTTAAATTCAGCCCTCATTAATGTTAAAAAAAAAAAAAAAGGCTTATACAATAAGAAAGAAAACTTCCTCAACTCAATGAGTAGCATCTACAAAATACCTACTGCTAGGAAAGACAGTCACCGTAGGTCTCTTACACTCTTACACGTCTTGCTGGGTATGCCGAGAATGCAAGTCTCTAACTACTCATTAACTGGGCCATTTCCCAGGGTTATTTATGCAGCTGATAACCTTGAGAGATGAGATAACAGCACAAACAGCAGGCTTGCTTACTGTGAACTATAAAAGCAATGGATTATCCAGGCTCAGTGTTCCTCAGTGGCTATGCCATGTACTGCATGAATAGCATCCATGTAGACCGTTATGCTGTCCCCATGGGAGCTGAGAAAAGAGGGAACTGATGAAAGCTGATGCCTATGCTGCTTGCTGTGCCATGAGTAATAAAGTCTTTGTCTCTGAACCAGGAGGCTCATGTTTTCTGCCAGCATTCATGAAACTAACAGGCTAACATATTAGTTGTATGTATGAAAAAAAATCAAATCCTAGAGATAATATTACACCTAATGTTGAAACACTGAAAAATTTCCCCCTGAATCCAGGAAAAAAAAAAAAATGTGTATTATCATCTTTCTTTTTAACAATGTACTAGAGGGCTTGGCCAGTACAACAGGGCATGATGAAGAAATAAAAGGTATAAAGATTGAAAGGAAAGAAATAAAACTATCATTATTCACAGATGATAAGTTGCAGACATAGAAAATCCTAAATAATCAACAAATTCTTATAATTAGCATTAATTAAACAACATGATCTTGGCCTGTCACCTGTAATCCCAGCACTTTGGGGGCTGAGGCCAGTGGATGTCTTGAGGTCAGGAGCTTGAGACTAGCCTGGCCATCTTGGTGAAACTCTGTCTCTACTAAAAATACAAAAATTAGCTGGGCGTGGTAGCGCCTGCCTGTAATCCCAGCTACTTGGGAGGCTGAGGCAGGAGAATCACTTGAACCTGGGAGGCAGAGGTTGCGGTGAGCTGAGATTGCACCACTACACTCCAGCCTGGGCGAAAGAGCAAGACTCTGTCTCAAAAGGAAAAAAAAAACTATGATGGCATTGTACCACACAACCAATAAAATAGTTAAAAGACTAACAGTACCAAATTATGAAGAGGATATGAGGATATGAAGCAACTGGAAATTTCATACATTGCTGGATGGAGGGTAAACTGGAACAACCACATGAAAACTTGCTAGTATCTATTAAACATTAGCCTACCCTATGATCTAGCAATGCCACTCCTAAGTGTTAACCCTGGACAAAAGCCTTCATGTGTTCACCAAAAACATGGTAGAGTGTTCACAGCAGCAGCATCATTTGTAACAGCCCCAAACTGGAAACTACCCAAATATCCATCAACAATGTAATTAACTAATATACTGCAATATATCCCCAATGTAATGAGAACTAAGTATAATTACACTGAACAACATGAATGAATTTCGCAAACATAATATAGAACAAAAGAAGCCAGGCATAAAATAGTACATGCTGTATAATTCTATACATACATAAAGTTCAAGAATGTGTAAAACAGCTGGACACACTAGCTCACACCTGTAATCTCAGTACTTTGGGAGGCCGAAGTGGATGGATCACCTGAAGTCAGGAGTTCAAGAGCAGCCTGACCAACCTGGTGAAACCCTGTCTCTATTAAAAATACAAAAATTGGGCCGGGCGTGGTGGCTCACGCCTGTAATCCAAGCACTTTGGAGGCCAACGCAGGCGGATTACCTGAGGTCGGGAGTTCAAGACCAGCCTGACCAACATGGTGAAACCCGTCTTAAAAAAAAAAAAAAAATACAAAAATTAGCCAGGCATGGTGGCTGGCGCCTATAATCCCAGCTACTCAGGAGGCTAAGGCAGGAGAATCCTTTGAACCTGAGAGGTGGAGGTTGTAGTGAACCAAGATTGCACCAGCCTGAGCAACAAGAGAGAGAGACTGTCTAAAAAAAAAAAAAAAAGGTAAAACTAGTTAATGATGATAGAATTCTGAAGATTGTGGGGGAGAAACAACTGAGAAGGGGCATGAGGAAACCATCTCAGGTCCTGGTGGCAAAATTCTTTATATAGATCTAGGAGCGTTACACAGCTGTACACTTAAGATTTGCACATTTTATATAGGCTGTATCACCAGCCTCATGCTTTGTTGCCCAGGCTGGAGGGCAGTGGTGTGATCACAGCTTACTGCAGCTGCAAACTACTGGGCTCAAGCAATCCTCGTATCTCAATCTCCTAAGTAGCTAGAACTTATAGGTGCCAGCCACCATGCTTGGCTAATTTTTTTATTATGTATGTATTAATCTATTTATGGTAGAGTCAGGGTCTAACTATGTTGCCCAGGCTGGTCTCCAACTCCTGGCCTCAAGCGATCCTCCAGCCTTGGCCTGGCAAAGTGCTGGGATTACACACATGAGCCCCACACCTGGCCTAAAAAAATTTTTTTAACTCTTAGAACTATGTTTTGGTAGGGATATGGAGCAATAAAATATTTCAAACATTGCTGTTCAAGTACAAATTTGTCCTCCCACTCTGGTAGATATTTTGACACTGTTTAGTAAAGTGGAAGATATCATATGGACCAGCAATTCTGCTGGTAAATAATCTCAAGCATGTGTACCCCATGTGAAAGAATGTTTGTGGCTGTGTTGTTTATAAAATAAAAAGACTATAAATAACTAATACGTCCATTATTATTAGAAAGGATGAATAACTGTGGTATACTTCAAAATCGAGAATACAATATAGCAAAAAAATTGAATGAACTGCTATTTTATCTAATAGGGATGATTCACAGATTGTAAAAATAAACCGGAGACAGTATGACAACATTCATATAAAGTTTTAAAACGGGTAAAAACTGGAGTATAATGCCTAGAGAATTATACATAAGTGATAAAACCTCACATTGTGTGACTTATCCAGCCACACAAACCTGATCACATCCCCACCATGGGGACATTCAGCTACAGACAATCCACACCCAAAGCAACAGGGTCGCACACGCAGGGCCCCTATCGATCACACAAGCACAAGTGCACACTTACCGAGGAGACGTTCACAGTCACAACCACACTGTCAGTCGGCGCACACCTGTACCCGGTCACAGAGGATCACACACTAACCACAGCTACACACACAGAAACATGCAGTTACTCGCAGGTATCCCCCACCTGAACTCTGCCGCACACAGCCACACGGTCGCACCCCCACTACGGGGACAAACGCGGTAACACTGGGCAGCCACAAGCTCCCCACAGCCGCGCACACAATGCCGCACGTGGTCCCGCTCCTTCTCACACACACCAGCAGCCAGTCTCCGAGGCCGTGCTGCACACGGTGTGAGCGTGGAAACACTCATCACAAGAGCAGCCTGTCACAGTCGCGCGATCATTCACCACACACCTCCACAGAGACGCAAACGCACACTTTCAACCTCACCTCCATCGACGCACAAGGCCGAGGCTCGGCCCCCGACCCCGCCCTCTCCCAGGTCCCTCACCTTAGGCCTTACGAGCTCCCGAAGCAGCAGAACCCTCCCTGGTACTAGGGTAGTTGTTGGTGAAGTCCTGGGGGTCCCGCCAGCGCGTGACTTGGAGGCTGAATTCCCGCGAGAAGCACAGTCATACCGAGGAGTCCTCTGGGAGATGTAGTCAGAGACGTATCGGGGCCGGACAACATGGCTCCCGATCGTCAGGGTACGCGGCCGCGCCTACCTTCAGCCCCGTCGAAAGGATCGCGCCCCTCATCTAACAGCGGACGCCCCAGAGTCCTCATGGAGCCCCGCCTCAGGCTCAGACCCTGGCCCCCAAAGAAAGCCACTCCGACGTGTTTGAGATGGGCTTAGCTCCTGGACCCGTCCTATTGTCCCCAGGCGCTGGACAGCCTCAGAAAGAAGACAGGTCAGCATGGCAAGCTAACCGCACCGCTGAGCCTTCTGGGAGATGTAGTTCGGAGCCGAGAAGGCGGTTGGACCCTTGGAAAGTCATCTTAATTGCTCTCACATATTAGCCGGCGCTGGGCTGCCGGCCGGAGACTTCCGGGAGTACTGTGCACCCAGAATGCCCAGGCGCAAACATCCCCGGGTTGCTGTTTTGGCCACTGTTCTGGCGTGAATTTTGTTTGGTTCTCATTAGTTCAGAGAGGTTATGGGACCAGGGGTTGTAAGACTCACAGCTGGTTGGGGAGGCAAAAAGGGTGTAGACCAAGAACCTGCGATGTGATTAGGGAGGTCAAAGGGAAGGTATCCCAAATGTGGGACGGGTTTGGAGAAGAAGAAAGGAGTCTGAAATTGCAAAGGACAAGTGTTATTCTGACTTCTGTGTGCTTTGTGATAAATGAGTGGGAAAGGAAGTAAGTAGAGTTTCACTTTCTCCTGCAATTATTTTGTGTACTTGGACTAAGTATAGCTAATGGCCAATATTTGACTGCTTTCGACCTATAAAGATACTGTATACACAGGCATGCATAGCTTAATAATAAGGACAAATTCTGGCCAGGCGCGGTGGCTCACGCCTGTAATCCCAGCACTTTGGGAGGCCAAGAGGTTCGAGACCAGCCTGGGCAACATGATGTAAACCCCGTCTATACTAAAAATGCAAAAATTAGCCGGGCGTGGTGGCGCGTGCCTGTAGTCCCAGCTAATCGGGAGGCTGAGGTAGTAGAATCGCATGAACCCGGGAGGCAGAGGTTGCAGTGAGCCGAGATTGCGCCACTACACTCCAGCCTGGCTAACAGAGTGAGACTCATTCTCAAAACAAAAACAAAAACAAAAAAAGGATATATTCTGAGAAATGAGTTGTTGGGTAATTTCATCACTGTGTAATAATTTTATCATTATTGAGTGTACTTACACAAACCTAGACGGTATAGCTGACTGAACACTTAGGCTATATGGTATAACCTGTTGCTCCTAGACTAGAAATCTGTACAGCATGTTACTGTACTGAATACAGTACATATACTGAAATCAGTTGTAACACAATGATAAGTATTTATCTAAACCTATCTGAACACACAAAAGGTACAGTAAAAAACAGTATAAAAAGTAAAAACTGGTACACCTGTACAGGGTACTTACCATGAATAGAGCCTGCAGAACTGGAAAGTGCTCTGGAGAGTCAATGAGGGGTGAATGAATGTGAAGGCTAGGACATTACCATACATCACTGTAGACTTTATAAATAGTGTATACTTAGGCTACACTACATTTATTTTTTTCTTCCATAATAACCTTTGCTTGCTGTAACTTTTTTACTTTATAAACATTTACATTTTTAAAAACTTTTTGACTCTTCTGTAATATCACTTAGCTTAAAACACACATTGCACAGCCCATGTGGGCTCTGTATCTCTTGGTAAGGAAATGTTCCATGCCAAATGTCATTCTTATGTGGCCAAGTAGAGGTAGAAGGACTGCATGCATGATACCGCCTCTCCCAACCATGGGTTCATATTCTAACGTATCACAACAATGCCCAATATTTATGGGGTCATAGAAAATAGGATTCACTATAACTGGAGAATTTCCAGAGCCAATTTAAGTCCAGGAATGCTGGCAATGAGAATGGTGAGTGGGAATCTAGTGTAATGATTTACACAGCTGAAACTATTAATTGGGCCAGGCGCGGTGGCTCATGCCTGTAATCCCTGCACTTTATGAGGCCAAGGTGGGCAGATCACCTGAGGTCAGGAATTTGAGACCAGCCTGGCCAACATGGTGAAACCCCGTCTCTACTAAAAATACAAAAATTACCTGGGCATGGTGGTGTATGCTTGTGATCCCAGCTACTCAGGAGGCTGAGGCAGGAGAATCACTTGAGCCCTGGAGGCAGAGGTTGCAGTGAGTCCAGATCTTACCATTGCACTCCAGCCTGAGCAACAGAACAAGACTTCTTCTCCAAACGAAACAACACCAAAAGCAGATGTGAGAGATGCTTCTCACAGGAGCCTGTACTGTCTTCAATCCTATGTGTGCGGGTATTTACCACAGCAAACAGTTTTCTCCCCCATTTTGTAGTAATGTGATCCTACTAGCAAAAAGAGGTAAACAGCCCCTGTGGAGTGAAGGGACTAGAGTCACAAGATGGGGCTTTCCTCTTAATATTTTTTATTTTGATGCTTGAATTCTTTCTTTTTTTCCTTATTGAGACAGAGTCTCACTCTGTCGCCCAGGCTGGAGTGCAGTGGCACATCTGCAGCGACGCCTCCCCGCTGTCCCAGGCAGTGTGAGGAGTGCAGATGAGATCCTGCACATCTTTTAACTGAGCCTGACCAAAGTTAAAGGGCTCCGATTCGTGCAAGGCGAGAGCTGCCCCTTTATCCTGCCCTCCTTGAGGGCCTATGCTAAGGCTTTCTCGTCCACCAGGCCACCACGGTCTGTGTTCACAAGGAATGCTCCCTGCCTCATCTGCTTTATGATAAAGTCATTGACGAGGTGGTGGTGATGTTCATTGAGACTGCAGTGCAAGGAGATGCAGTCACTCTGATACAGCAAATCCTTCAGGATCTCAGTGTATCAGGGTCCCCCTCTGCGTGCCCTCGGACTGCTCTATTCCCATCCTACAAGTAGGGGTCATAAAATATGACGCTGAATCCAAAGGCCTTGCCTCGATCTGCAACCACCTGCCCCATAAGAACGAAGCCCATGAGGCCTAGCATCTCCCCCACGGATGCGGGCAGCTCCCGAGGCCACCTCGAGGATCTCCTCCATGCTCTGAACCTGCGTGCCTTCCCACAGTGCCTGGTATCAGCCACGTATCCCTCTGGCACAGATTGAGGATGTGGCAGATAGTGGAGTCGGTTGCCTCTTCCAAGGCTGTGGAAGGCATGTTGCACATAGCAATCCAGAGCTCGCTGGCAGCCTTGATGTCCATGTTGTCACAGCCACTGCCTATCCACAGGATCACTCTCCGTGCCTTAAACTTCTCCAGGTCCTCCCTGGTGAGGATGATGATGTGGTACATCATGGCTCCTACGGTTTCATTTAGAACCTTCTCATGGATCTCCTGCGTGGACTATGCATCACAGAAGGCCACGGTAGCCAAGTCCTTCAGGATGGGCATCTTCATTGTACAGTCACAGCCATCCAGCAGCACCAGCAGTGGGAGGGAGTGGAGGGGGCTGTTCGTGATCTGGGGACAGATGCCTTCACAAATTCTGTCCAATCGCTGTTGCTTGACTTTGTGCTTATCCACAAGGGGCCATTTTTTATGGAACTTTGCAACTTTCAGATCAAAAGGCAAAGCAGGCCAGGCATGGCGGCTCACACCTGTAATTAATGCGCTTTGGGAGGCAGAGGAGGGGGGAATCACTTGAGGTCAGGAGTTTCAGACCAGCCTGGCCAACATAGGGAAATCCCATCTTTACTAAAAATATAAAAATTATCTGGGCATGGTGGCGCACTCCTGTAATCCCAGCTCCTCCGGAGGCTGAGGCAGAATTGCTTGAACCCAGGAGACGGAGGTTGCAGTGAGTGAGATTGTGCCACTGCAACTCTGGCCTGGGTGACAGAATGAGACTCCTTCTCAAAAACCAAACCAAAACAAACAACAACAAAACAAAAGGCAAAGCAGTCCTCTAAGAACTTAGGGAAACTCGCAAGGGTCTGGGTGCATGACGCCACTATGAACCCAGTATAAATCTGTCCACAAACTCTATAGTTCACAGGATGGGCTGTCCATCTTTTTAAGGAAATACAGCTTCATTAGTTCAAAACCATTTAAGGTAATGAAACCCTCGTCCTGGGCAGTCAGCGTCCACGGCTAAAGGCTCCCGACCTTCCCATCCCACCGGGAGGCTGGCCCCAGCTCAGCATGGCATGGCTCCTGGTTTGGTCCCTCGCTTGGGCTGCTTCCCAGCCACCTTAAAATGACACACCAATTTTGAATTTTTTTTTTTTTTTGAGACGGGGCTGGTCATTTATTAGTAACATTAAAAAAATGGAAGTATATAAAACCTCTTCCTGGCTTGTAGATGGGGTAGACATAAAAAGACTTTCCATGTAATTTGACATCTTACCATTATGTTAATTAATAGATATTAACTAAATGTCTTGGTCAGTACCCAGTAAGATTAAAAAAAACAAAATATAAATTGTTGAACATAAATATTTGTTCTTGGCATTTTAAATCTTATAAAAACTCTAAATAGGGCAGGTGTGGTGGGGTCATGCCTGTAATTCCAGCACTTTGGGAGGCTGAGGCAGAGGATTGCTTGAGCCCAGGAATTTGAGGCCATCATGGTCAACAAAGTGAAACCCTGTCTCTACAAAAAAATTAAAAAAATATTAGCCAGACATGATGGTGTGTCCCTGTAGTCCTAGCTACTCAGGAGGCTGAAATGGGAGGATCAATTGAACCCAGGAGTTCAAGGCTGCAGTGAGCTATGATACTGCCACTGCACTCCAGCCTGGGTGAGAGCTAGATCCTGTTTCAAAACATCAAAAACAAAAAAGAAGACGACATATACGTGGTCTATTAATACACAGAAACATGAAGTATGTTTCTAAAAATTATAAAATGGTTCTCACACTGTCACATACTGATATGTGACATTCAAAATTTCTTGCTTCCTAGGCTTTCACAAGTTTCCTATGAGTTAAAATTCTTATATAATTCTGTATATAAAGTGTGCCAAAAAAGGAGAATGTTTTGATTAGAAAAATTGTAAGATAAGCACAACAATGTTTTCTTTACTGAAAAAGGTCTAATTCAGAGATTGTTGAAAGTTTGTTTCAAAATACAGATTTAGGAAGGAAATAGAAACCAGATAGAAAAGAACCAGTAAGGCCAGACAGAGTGGCTCACGCCTGTAATCCCAGCACTTTGGGAGGCTGGGGCAGGCAAATCACGGTGTCAGGAGTTCAAGACCAGCCTGACCAAGATGGTAAAACCCTCTACAAAAAAATACAAAAATTAGCCAGGAGTGGTGGCAGGCGCCTGTAATCCCAGCTACTCAGGAGGCTGAGGCAGAGAATTGCTTGAACCCTGGAGGTGGAGATTGCAGTGAACCCAGATCACACCACTACACTCCAGCCTGGGTGACAGAGCGAGACTCCATCTCATAAAAAAGAAAGAAAAGAGCCAATAGGGCAGAGCGATGTGAAGTTATGAATATGAAGATATGTTTTTGGTAAGGAAATTAAAAAGGAAAAGAGAGTAATTTTGTAGGAAAAGAATCTTATGTGATAAATATTTGTCCTAATTTTTTTTAAAGGAAGCATAGGCTAAAGCAGAGTCAAAGCATGCTGTCAAAGGTCTGAATAAGTTGTGATATAGTGGTGAAAGAGATCCAAATTACCCTGTTACCAGTGGCATTTTCATACAAGTCCACAGCAACTTCAACCCTTGCCTCCTCAGAAGAAAGAATTTGAGAGGAAGCAGAAAAAGAAAACGAGGCAAGTTTCAGAGCAGGAGTGGAAGTTTATTTTAAAAGGCTTTAGAACAGTAAAGAAAGGAAAATTCACCTGGAAGAGGGCCAAGCAGATACCCAAAAGTCCGAGAGGAAAAGATGGCAAAAAAAAAAAAAAAGAGAGAGAAAGAGAGAGACTTTAACCTTTATAGACTCACCTCTTTCCCATGATTCTTCCCTTTGGGTGGGCTTCCCAAAGGCACGATGCTTTCCTTACCCTTGGGAATTGAGCACCTACAGTGTGTTTAGGGAATTATACACCTGCCCATCTGAGGCTTTTTTCCTTTTTTCTGGTGGCAACTGCCCTGGAAAGTCACACGTCGCCAATTTGTCTCTTAACACGCATGCCCAAGAAGCTGATTCTCCCTGGCGCCTGCATTCAAGTAACACTTAATGTTAACAGGTGTGGCCCATCAGGAGATTATCCTTCCTTGTAATTATAACTTTTAAAGAGGCAGTGTGATAACTGCCAAACCATTACCTGACATTCCTAGTGGGTGGGGGGAAAGCCCTCACCTGCCTCTCTCATGCCTATCTATCTCTAACAATCACATTCATGAAAGATAAATTTATGAAAGAAATTTTGTGTGTGACCAAGTTGGCTATAATTAGAAGGCAATTATTTGTAAGTCTCTCTATATATTTAGCTTTGATACTAAAAATACACTAAGATAAAATGGTCGGAAGCAATGCCTGTAATCCCAGCACTTTAGGAGACCAAAGTGGGTGGATCACATGAGCTCAGAATTTCAAGACCAGTCTGGGCAACATGGTGAACCCTATCTACAAAAAATAGAAACTATAGCCTGGCATGGTGGCATACGCCTGTAGTCCCAGTTACTTGGGAGGGTGAGGTAGGAGGATGGCTTGAAACCGGAAAACGGAAGTTGCAGTGAGCCAGGATTGTGCCACTGCACTCCAGCCTGGCGATACAGCGAGACTCTGTCTCAAAAAAAAAAAAAGAAAAAAAGGGAGGGGCAATAAGATAAATAATCCTACAGAAAAATGAGCTAACAATATGAAAATTCACAAAGCAAATCTGGAAGCAAATGAACTTTATACTCATCAAAGCAGCATACAATTAAGTAGTATCATAGGATCTATTGCAGATGATATGTTGTTCTTTTGGACCTGACTCTGATATCTATTAAAAATATTTAAATAACATATATCCTTTTATCTACCAATCCCATCCCTGTAAATCTGACCCACAGAAATAAAAACAACTGAAATTTAAGGGATGATTATATGAATTTTTATTGTAGCATTGTTTATAGTGGCAGGTAGGCAAACTGAATAAACAAGGGGGCAGCTGAACAATTTTTTTTTTAAGATGGGGTTTCATCATGTTGGTCAGGCTGGTCTTGAACTCCCAACCTCAGGTGATCCGCTCACCTTGGCCTCCAAAGTGCTTGGATTACAGGCGTGAGCCACCACGCCTGGCCAACAAATTTATAGTACACAGTATTAGAGAATATTATGTAACAATTGCTCATCTTACTCTGACCCTCATAATCATTCTTTTTGCTGGGTCCAGGACCATGGCCAACTCAAGGCACGAAAAGATAGTACTCTGGTTTGGTCTGAATTTGAGTCCTAGTTATTCTGGTGACTTCAAAGCTGCACTAGTACATGGGCAAAACACTTAAAAAATATGAAAGATTAAGTAAAGCAAAATGAGAAATAGAAGATAGAACAGTTTAGATTCATGTACACATACATATATTTTATTTGGGTATTCGGGTACATTACCTCAGAAAATCAACAACTGTCATTTTCAATCTTATCTCAAGACCAACCTCCAGAAATGCTGTAAGAAGTGCTATAATAATATTAACATTGCATTGAGTTTAAAATAAATTAATATATTTAAAATCGGTCTAAGGTTTAAATGCTGTATACTCATTTTTATCATCATACAAAAATATCATTAGAAGCTTTCTCTGTCAAGTTATTGTGGAAAGAAATCCAAGTAAACAGAAATTCTCAAAAAGACTGGCTTCAAATAAGAGAACACTGTTTAGGTAGCAGATCTCCTTTTTCAGCACTATCTTCCCAAGGTAACAAGGGAGTTGGGATTGACTTGAGCGTGTCTGACATAATTAAGAAAGCAATTTAGTCTGCAGGTTTAAAGTGAAGGTGAAATCCAGAAGTTAATGTTTACTCAATGGCTTATAAAAAAAAAAAAATTAAAGAGTGACAAAGTTTTCTCATTTTCAAAGTGGCTAATTTTTAATGCCAATACTAGTTGTGCAGAGTATTAAAATTTCTCATAAATGTTTTAGTAAAAACAAATTGTCTTCATGTCTGTGCATATATTTAATAATATGATCCTTAAATGTGCTCCAATGAACCTGTTGCAAATCATATCCTCCAAGACTATGTACAGATTAGAACTATGTACAGATTATGTAGACTACTCTTGTGACATATTAGTTTAATTGCATTTAAGCTGCCACTCCACTTAAAAATTATTTCAGAAAGATATTTTCAAAATGTCTTCTATAGAATATTAGTATCTGACTAGGAATGTAAGTCCATTATAATGTTTTATGTACAGCTTCCTCACTTCTGTCTGGAGTTTTTGAATTTTCAGAAGTTTAAGGAAATAGTACGAATAATAGAATGAACACAAATATTACCACCACCCAGAATTAATATTTTATGTTTACTTAGAATGTTTATTTCTTTTTAATAAGAAATAAATACAAAATTGAAGTGTCCTTTAACTAGCATGCTTGGTCACATTTCCCTTCCACCTCCTTTCTTCCTAGAGGTAACCACTCCACTTTTGGGAATAGAGTGCGTACCCTTTAAATCCATTCTTTAGTGTTACATAATTTATCCATAACCAATGCTTAGTACTAGGGCTGCTTGGTGTTGATTTTATTCAAATTCACAGGAGCATCATTACAATATGTTCATCAGTTTTCTTCACTTTAATGGTTTTTTTTTTAAATCTGTTAATATATAGACTTCATTTGTCACTTAACTGCTAGAGAGTATTCTGTTACTCTATCACATTTTATTCATCTATGTCACAGGAGACAGGCATGTTTCCCAATTTCTGGCTACTGTCACTCATGCTGCAATGAATTATACAGCTACAGACCAGTATATGACTCCGTGTTCATGTGTTTCTTAGATATATAGATATATATGGTAGTTCCCCCTTATCCAGAGCTTTGCCTTCCATGGTTTCAGTTACTTGTGGTCACCACAGTTCAAAAATGGTTGACAACAGTACAATAAGGTATTCTGAGAGAAAGATCATATTCACATAACTTATTATTACAGTATAATAATTGTTCCATTATATATTTATTATTGTTTTAAATCTCTTGCTGTATCTAATTTGTAAACTAAATTTTATCACAGGTATGTGTGTGTGTATATATATATATATACACATATATAAGAAAAAACATGGAGTTTGGTACTATCTGGGTTTCAGGTAGCCACTGGAGGTCTTGGAGTCCACCCCTTGCAGAAAATCAGGGACTACTGTACTCAAGAGTGGAACTGCTGTGTATTCTGCAATGTTTTAGAAATTCTTTCCTGCCCCAAGGTTTTAAAAACATTTTCCTATAAAACTGTTATATGATTAAGTATTGCTTTTTGCATTTTAGTCTTCAATACTTTTAGAATTCTTAAGAAAAATATTCTAATGTATGATGATGGTAGAGATCTATTATTTTTCCATATGAAGAGTCAGTTAATTTTTAAGTAATCCATGATTTCCCCAGCAATTTGGGATACCACCTCATTCAATTAGCAGTTCCCCATATATTCATGTACATATTTCTGAATTCAATATTCTGTCTCAGTCTCAATTTTATGACTGTTTCAACAACAAATAATTTTGATTATAGTTTTACAAGTCATATATGTAGCAAAACATATCACAAAAATGATAATTTTGTCTCTTAATTTCAAATCCTTATACATCTCATATCTATTTCTTTCTTTTTTTTTTTTTTTTTGGTCTTTTTGTTTTTTTCCTTTTTGTGGAGAACAGGGTCTTGCTATATTGCCCAGGCAGTTCTCAAACTCCTGGGCTCAAGCTATCCTCCCGCCTCTGCTCCCTAAGAGCTGGGATTACAGGCGTGAGCCACGGCGCCCGGCCATCTCATGTCTATTGCTTAATGCATCTGGTAGGCCTTCCAGGAACACAGTAAGTAGTGTCCATGACTAGATCTAACTTCAGTGAGAATACTCCTAGAAGTAGAGCATCAACAATGCTTGTTGTGGGAGTTTTGGGGATACAGGTTTTCTTTATAATACTTAGTAGACATCACAGTATTTAAGTTTTGAATTGCTGCTGGACTTCCCACATTCATGTCGCTTTAATGTAAAATGAATTTTCCAACACACTATTCAATGTAATATCTGCTGAACGTTTTGCTAAATCCAAGGCATTCATAGAGAATTTTAATGGGTATGAATTCTCTGGTGTCTAATGTGATGTGACTTTTGGCTGAAAGCTTTCCCACATTCACTACACTGATAAGGTTTTTCACCAGTATGGATTCTCATATGCAGAGCAAGAGTTGAGAACTGAGAAAAGGCTTTCCCACATTCATTACAACCATAGGGTTTCTCACCTGTATGGCTTCTCATGTGCACAGTAAGAGATGAGCTTTGACAGAAGGCTTTCCCACAGACCTTACACTCATAAGGCTTATCACCCGTGTGAATTCTTACATGTACAATAAGTGATGTGATTCGAGAGAAGGCTTTTCCACATTTATTACATTCATAGGGTTTCTCTCCTGTATGAATATTGTGATGTTTAATGAGATATTGCTTCTGCCTGAAGATTGTTCCACATTCATTACATTTGTAGGGTTTCTCTCCAATATGAATTTTCTCATGCTCAGTGAGATTTGATTTGCCACTGAAGGCTTTCCCACATTCCTTACATGTATAAGGTTTCTCTCCTGTGTGGCTTCTCTGGTGTCTAATGAGGCTTGACTTCTGAATGAAAGCTTTTCCACACCCTTTACATTCAAAAGGTTTCTCTCCGGTATGGATTCTTTGATGTATAATAAGGTTTTCCTTCTGGCTAAAAGCTTTTCCACACTCACTACACTTAAAGGGCTTCTTTCCAGTGTGGATGTTCTGATGTTTAATGAGGTACTGCTTCTGGCTAAAGGCTCTTCCACACTGATTACATTCAAATGGTTTTTCTCCAGTATGAATTTTCTCATGCTCAGTGAGATATGCTTTGCCGTTAAAGGCTTTGCCACATTCCTTACATGCATAGGGTTTGGTTCCTGTATGACTTTTCTGGTGTCTGATGAGGGTTGGCATCTGAATAGAAACTTTTCCACATTCATAAGTTTTATCTCCAGTGTGATGTTTCTGATGAGAAAGGAAGTTTTCCTTCTGGCTGAAGGCTTTTCCACATTTACTACATTTATATGCTTTCTTCCCTGTGTGACTTCTGAGGTGTAGAGTAAGGGATGAGACTCGAGAGAACACTTTGCCACATTCAGTGCATTCATGAGATTTCTCTCCAGTATGCATTTTCTTATGTTCTAGGAAGTTCTGCTTCAGGATAAAGGTTTTTCTACATTCATTACATTCATAAGGTTTCTCTCCAGTATGAATTTGATCATGCTGAAGGAGATCTGATTCATGCTGAAGACTTTCCAACATTCCTATCATGAATGTGAATTTAATCAGATTTCCCTAGTACCAAATAAGATAAGGATGAAAGCTTTCCCACATTCACTAAATTCATATGGTGTATTTTCAATATTAATTCTCAGATATCTAACAAAGTTAAATTTATGAAGAAAGATTTTTCTCACATTGATTACCCTGAGATGAGATGAGTACGAAAAGGGATAAAATATAACATCTCTTTATATTCTTAGTGGTTCTTACAGAGCTTCTCTCATATTTAAGTATAAATTGTGTATAAGTTATGTTTCAAACTCTTTTAAACTGAGTCCCATACACAGAAGGGTAGTCTTGAATAATCAATGACTGTGTTCAGAGGAAATACGTTTCCTAATCTTTTCCTCAGTCTGTATTTTCAGAGAAAGATGAGACTTAACTTACAAGTCTTTCATGTTGCGTCTTTATCTGTTTATAAACTTCCCAGGCTTCTTCTAAAAGGAATTACAAAAAAAAATCATCATTGAAAAAGAGTTAATACATATATAATATATAGTACTTGGCATGTAATAAGCATCCAATAAATTAGGTTATCACTGTCATCAACATAACATCACTAACACCTGTGGAGTTTCCATTAATATAATTTCAGAAATGTGTTATTGTAAAATAGATTCTTTATCCAAGCCTATTCTCTCAGCATAAAGTTCAATTACAAATGATGTTCCTAGGTATGTATAATTTTAACTGCTTTTAAATGTAACCCAGCCCACTTCCTAAATCAGTAAAATGGGAGAAAACAAGGCCAGGTGTGGTGGTTCACACCTATAATCCCAGCACTTTGGAAGCGTGAGGCAGGAAAATTTCTTGAGGCCAGGAGTTTGAGAATAGCCTCGGTAAAAGAGTGAGACTCCTGACTCTATAAAAAATTTAAAAACTAGTCTGTAGTCCTCCTGTAGTCCTCAGGAGAACAAGGTGGGCAGATTGCTTGAGCCCAGGATTTGAAGACTGCAATAAGCTATGATCGTGCCACTGCCTGGGTGACAGAGCAAGATTTGGTCTTGGTCTTTAAAACATAAATAGGTGAGAAACAGGAGGAAAGGACAAATACTTAAAAGACTGGGAGAGCCTAGGAAGATAGGACATAAATAAAATGAACAGGGAAGTTTAAATACGGTGCTTATTTCTATGTCTTCCTGAAACATCATTAAAATGACAGTAAAAGGGTGAAGAGGGGCACATACTTACAAGAACTAAAAGGTTAAGAAGACATCAGTGGACAAAAAGTTTTACGAGGGCAAGAGATAGTGGCTCATTCCTGTAATCCCAGCACTTTGGGAGGCCAAGGCAGGAGGATTATTTGAGGCCATGAGTTTGAGATCAGCCTAAGCAGCACAGTGAGGCCTTATCTCTACAAAAGTTTAAAAAATTAGCCAGGTGTGGTAGCATACACCTGCAGTCTTAGCTACCTGGGAGGTTCAAGTAGTAGGATAGCTTGAGCCCAGGAGTCCGAGGCTGCAGTAGGCTATGATCGTGCCACAGCAATCCAGACTAGGTGACAGAGTATGACCCTGTCTCTTAAAAAAAAAAAAAAGTCTTAGGAAATTTTGGAAAGAAAGCAAACTGTAGAGAACTGTAAATTAACAGCAGAACTGAGTGGTTTAAAGAAAAGCCAGCAGATGTAGGTGCCACCTACACACATTTGTAATACAGATATTAACAGATAGGCTCCATCAACAGAGAGACTGGGCAAGAGTGGAAGGCAGGGCTTATAAAATGACTGTGAAAGGACCAGCTAATGCCCTGAACTCTCCTAGCTGGACAGAAATGTTAAGTTTATCATCCACACAAAACCAAGAGGCTCCAAATTTAGTAATGACCAAAGCAGATGAGAGCATCACAGTAAGAAGAGAAGAATGACTAAAAGTTTATACATGTAATAGAGGCTCTTCTGTTAGATTTCGAGAATGCTGGTGGTTGCTAGGTGCCAGATGATGGAAGAATTGTTTACTGAAAAAATGGAAAGACCATGAGAACACCTACAGATACTAACATTTGGAATCATTGAAAGCAACACATCTGTATTAGTGATTGCTGCACAGTGAAAACCAGCATTTCACAAGCCCCACTTATGTACACAAATTAATGTAGAGCTAAAGGTCAGAAAACATTTGATGAAAGCCCTAACATCAAAGCTAGATCAAATAAAATACAAGGCAAAGAGCAGAAAAACTCACACATATAACATTACAATTAATATGATGGAAAGCTAGGAGATTACCATTATCACTGTAATGAAATATTAACAGTGTTCTATAAAGAAGTGTTTTAGAAATAAACAATATGATATTGATCTTACAAATTCAATATGTTGGAGAAAGTCAGTCTAGAAAATCTCCTAGAATAAAAAAAGGAAGACTGGAAGAAGAAAGGGAGAAAGAAAGAGTGTAATGATTGGAAGATTAGTGGGTTACTGGAAGAATCCAGAAGGTTCAACATCTACTAAAGGAGTTCCAAAGAAAGTATGAAGAAAAATGAATGTAGGACATTTTCAAAGAACTAATAAAGAACACTTCCCAGAATTATAAATCATGAGTCTACATACTTAACAAGCCCACTGAGTACAAAGAACATTCCATTTAAAAAGATCCCAACTTGGCCAACATGGTAAAACCCTGTCTCTACTAAAAATATAAAAAATTAGCTGGGCATGGTGGCAGGCACCTGTAATCCCAGCTACTCAGGAGGCTGAGGTTGCAGTGAGCTGAGATTGCACCACTGCACTCCAGCCTGGCGACAGAGCAAGACTCCGTCTCAAAAAAAAAAATTTTTTTTTAATAAATAAATGAAATAAATAAAGAAGAAGAAGAAGAAAAAAATAGAGCTCTTGCTCCCTTAAGCCCAAGGCATAGATGGCTTAGCATGTGAATTTTACTAAACTTTGATTAGATAATGGTATTATTATGTTTTCCAATTACTTTTTAAAAATTCATGAAAATTGGTATCATGCATAACAGATCATGACTTATGCTACTATATTCCAAACAACCCCCAAAAAATTAAAAATTAAAAATTACAACTTCTTTGTAATTAAAACCCTATCTCCTTCACACATACTTATCAGAATTGAATTTTTAACACTGTAAATGACAATGCTGAACCGAACTAGAAAATGTCATCAGAATACCAAGTAAAATGGTTATTTCAACATTTATCTCATGTTTAAAAATATTTTTTAGTATTTTTTAATATTTTATTTAATATTTATTTAATATTTTAAAAATATTCTCAGAATCTAAGAGAATTAAATATTCTCATGCTTAAAAAATATTTTCAGGTGCAGTGGCACACGTCTGTAATCCCAGCACTTGGGAAGATGAGGCAGGCAGATCACTTGAGGTCAGGAGTTCAAGACCAGCCTGGCCAACATGGTGAAATGCCATCTCTACTAAAAATAGAAAAATTAGCCAAGCATGGTGGCAGGAACCTGTAAATTCCAGTTACCTGGGAGGCTGAGACAGAGAACTGCTTGAACTTGGGAGGCATAGGTTGCAGTGAGCCAAGATTGTGCCACTGCACTCCAGCATGGGCGAAGAGCAAGAATCTGTCTCAAAAAATAAAACAAAAAGTACTTTCAAAATGTAATCAAAATGCTCTAATGGCAAGCAAACTCTTAATTGTATTCTGTGTAAATAGTGACTTGTTAAAACAAGGGTTGGCAAACTAAGAGTTTTACATGGTCACGTTTATTTATTTTCTTGTCCATGACTACATTCACAGTATAATGCTTGAGTTGAGCAGCTGCAATGGAGATCCTATAACCTATGAAGACTTAAATATTTACTACCTGACTCTTTATAGAAAAAGTTTGCTCAACTCCTGTCCTAGAGGAGCAATTTCTCCATCTTCTATCTAGCTGAAACCAGGATGCATTGTTGATCCAGCTCCAACCACAACCAGACAATAGAGAGAACCTGGGAGGAATCCACATCCTTCAGGGACCACAAACACCAAAGTTAGCATGCTAATCTGGACTACTCACCCCGTAAGCATTACATGACCAAGAAACCCATTCCTACATTCCTTAAACTGGTACATTTTGAGGTTTATTATAGTCACTTAGCTTTACTGTGATTAGTGCACTCCTTAGTCTTGTGTCATTGCTTTACATATCATGAATCTAAGATGCCTAACAAATATTAATCACCAGCTTGGACCTTTCTCCTCAGTAACCGATTCAAATATCCAACTGACTACTCAACATTTCCACTTGGATGTCTAACAGTGATCTAACTTACCCTGCCCTATTCAAGCTTTTGCTTCAGCTCCCAAACTAATTCCTCGCAAATTCTTCTCATCTCTTTAAATAGCAATCTCATTCTTCTCGTTGCTCAAACACTTTTCTTTCTGTCACATTACACTCTTTACAACCTTGTAACTTACTGGCTATTTTGGACAATCCTCACTGTGACCACCAAGGTCTAAGCCATATGTCTTCCTGAATTATTTAACAGCCTCCTTACCAGTCTTACTACTTTAGCTTTTACCTCTTTACAGTTCTTAACACAGCAGCCAGAGCAATCTTCTCACAGTCAAATCATGTCACTGCTGTACCTGAGAGCCTTTCTGTATACTCATAAAAACAATCGGCCGGGCGCAGTGCCTCACACCTGTAATACCAGCACTTTGGGAGGCTGAGGTGGGTGGATCATCTGAGGTCAGGAGTTGAGACCAGCCTGACCAACATGGTGAAACCCCATCTCTACTAAAAATACAAAAACTAGCCAGGCGTGGTGGCACATGCCTGTAGTTCCAGTTACTCGAGGCTGAGGCAGGAGAATTGCTTGAACCCGGGAGGCGGAAGTTGTAGGGAGCCAAGATCGCACCACTGCACTCCAGCCTGGGCAACACAGAGAGACTCTGTCTAAAAAACAACAACAAGAAAAATAAAACACAAACATTTAGAAGCATACAGCAGACACTGCTAACAGTGGCTATTTCTAAGAAACAGAGAACTGAGGGCCAGGAATGAAGAGACATACTCGATTATTTTAATTTTCTATCAAGTATACATATTAAACTTTGATAATAAATTATTTCTTTTTAAAATTAACAGGGAAATGAACTAATAGGAAATCAGCACTAATTCCCAAGCCTGCAATATTGTTAAAAAGCAGGAGGTAACATAGTGTTGGACTATGATGGCTGGGGGGTAGAAAGACAACAGAAAATAAGAGTAAGAAAGCAAAATTCAATTCTGAGGAATATAACAATGGAAGGAGAAAGAATGATAGAAAGTTAAATTGTAAAGAAAAGCATCTACTTGCTAGTTTTTGAAAGATTTTTTTATTGATACATAGTAGTTGCACATAGAATGATCACATTTTAAAGAAAGAACTTACATGCCAGTTTTTGAAAGCTAACAGATCTATGAAGGACTGAATGCTTAAGGAAATGCGTCTAGGCATACAGGGAAAAGTGAAAAATGGAAAATATTAGTGAAAGGAAGAAAAGTGAAATCGAGGCTGTAAAAAATCATAAAATTGAGGCTGCAAATGATGTAGAGTGACTGACATCCAGAATAGAGTTAGAAGAGCAGTCAGTCCTCTAGAATCTGATAAAAGGGATGTATAGATTCAGGTAGAGAGAAGGTCAGGAAGAAGGTCTGGAAATGTCATTTAGGTATCTAAAGAATTCCCAGCAATAGTCACTCTAAAAGACAAAGGCTCAAAAAACTCAGAGGCTGCAAACTCTCATTGAATAACTGTAATAAGCCTTTATCCCATTCATACCTGCCAGGTTCTCGCTTACTCACATAAAGAGAACCTTTTTTACATTTCTTTCTCAATCATCCATTGCTGTTCTTGTTTTAAGTGCTGACTTTAAACTTGTGAACGGAAAAATGACACTGGACGTGGATGTTATGGTTGGGGGAACAAAGCAGCATCCCAGAATTCAGGCAGAGCCCTTAGAGCTGTTAGAGGTTTTGCAGCTCCTGCGGATGTACAAGGAAGTAGGCCTGTGCAAAAGAACAAAGTAATGATGACTCTTTGGCTTTGACCTACGTGTGAGCAAAGAGAAAAAGATTTGTACATAGCATCCCAGGCCACATCCATTACGCTATTCAAAAGCGCTACACATTTCAATGGCTGGGCATGGTAGCTCACACCTGTAATCTCAGCACTTTGGGAGGCTGAGGCAAGTGGATCACTTGAGGTCAGGAGTTTGAGACCAGTCTGGACAACGTGGTAAAACCCCGTTTAGTCTCTACTAAAAACACAAAAATTAGCCAGGCATGGTGATGGGCGCCTGTAATCCCAGCTACTCGGGAGGCTGAGGCAGGAGAATCATTTGAAACCAGGAGGCAGAGGTTTCAGTGAGCCGAGATCATGTCACTGCACTCCAGCCTAAGTGACAGAGGGAGGCTCTGCCTCAGAGAAGGAAAAAAAGCTCTACACATTTCAAAACTGAGAAACAGATGGGACCTTATTTTCAGGATTTACAGAGAAACTATGAGAGACGCAGATGCCAGAGTTATCCACAATCACAACCTGTACAGGTTCATTTGAGCAGGTGTCACTTGTGACCTTGCTCCTGATTGAAGTCACATTTTTGAATATCATTTTCCCCGTAACACTTTTCTCATAAATATGACGTAACCAATCTCAAGTAATATGGAAAAAAATACAGGAAGTTATTCTGATGTTATTTATAAGTCAGAGCTCTAAAAAAATTTAGAGGACTAATATTTTACTTAGGTTAACTAGGAGAAGTTAAATATAGTAAGTGTCCTATAATACTAGTCTTCCCTTGATATCACAGGGGATTGGTTCCAGGATCACTGTAGATACCAAAATCTGCAGATGCTCATTTAAAGTATATGAGGCCAGGTGCAGTGGCTCATGCCTGTAATACCTGAACTTTGGGAGGCTGAGGTGAGCAGACCACCTGAGGTCAGGAGTTCGAGACCAGCCTGGATAACATGGTGAAACCCCATCTCTACTAAAAATACAAAAATTAGCTGGGCATGGTGGCACGCACCTGTACCTCTGCTACTTGGGAGGCTGAGGCAAGAGACTCGCTTGAACCTGGGAGGTGGAGGTTGCGGTGAGCAGAGATTGCTCCACTGTACTTCAGCCTGGGTGACAGTGAGACTCCATCTCAAAAAAATAAAAATAAAGTATATGGAAGTATATTTACATATAACCTATGCACATCCTCCTATAAACTTTAAGTCATCTCCAGATTACTTATAATACCCAATACAGTGTAAATGCCTTGCAAATAGTTGTTATACTGTATTGTTTAGGGAATCATGACAAGAAAAAAAGTCTGTACATGTTCAGTACAGACATAACCATCACAAGCTTAACAACATTTCTGATTCATGGTTTGTTGAACCCATGGAGGCAGAACCTACAGATACAGAGGGCGGACTGTATGCTCTTTCACTGATTCAGCAAACATATACATTTATGATTATGTGTACTGAGAAAGCTTGGTTAACAATTTGTAATGGGATATGACAAATGAAAGGCTCAAACTTACTCAGAAGCTTTCTCTAAGATGTAAGAGCCTTAGAACCTGGCTAGACGGTGCTATGAATTGCTGAAACAGGTACAGAGGGAAAATAGATGGAGGCAGAGTGCAGGAAGAAGGAGCTGTCAGTATGACACTTTAAACATAAAGAGCTTGAAGTTCCTATGCAACTTCCAGGTGGACTGCACACTGGGCAGTTGGATAATAAACGTCAGGAGCTCAGGACAAGCCTGCGATAGAAACAGACATTTATTAGTCATCTGTGTCAGATGAAGCCATGGCAGTATAATGTTGTTGCCGATAGGAGTACTTAGAGGTGAAAAGATGATCAAGGCCAGAAACTTAGAAACACCAATAGTTAAGAAAAAAGCAGAAACTAAGTCCTGTCTTCTTTGTATCTTTTACTTTTTTGTATATTTCAAAATCTATTACTTTATTTTTTAATTTTATTGAAAAATATGTTAAGCATAAGTGTGACAAAATACTTGAAGACAGAATACTTCTATCTTTGTACATAGGAGAAAAAAATTTCCCCTATATTTACAAAAGGCTGGGAAAACCTGATTAAATTAGAAGTCAGATTGCTGTCCTCATTGACGAATTGGGGAGTTTCTTGACCTCTGCGCTAAAGGCAGGCACAATTAACTTCCCAATTCTGTGCTGTCTGCACTAGTGGAAACTACCTCTTAAAGAAATTCCTTAGTTTAGGGTTTCTCTAAGCAACTGCACCAAAGTTTCTCCAAAGTATTAAGAAAAGTCAGTGCCTACTGGGTGTACAGCATCCAGTAACAAGTTTTTGGAAATCTTTCCTCTTTAAAAAAATAATGGAAAGGTAACGCTGATTTTGTTTTCTACTCCACAACAGGTCTGATTTTATATAAAAATCACGTTTAAAATTACTTACCCGCTCAATTCCCTAGCCTTTTCCCTTTCCTATTTTCCAGAAAACGCATCCTTATTATTTTAGAAATGAGAAAAGTGAGGCTTAGAGGTTACTACCTACAAAGCCATCCGTCCATCCTCACAAACTTGGAACCAGTTTCTTACTAACTCTGTAACCCTCAATCTCCGCCTCACACATTCGGTCACCCTACCCGCGAACCCACCCGTTTCCTACTGTACCCCTGCCCCAGCGACACAAGCTCTGATCACCGCACATCACAGGAGACGATTCCTCCCCTTCACACTCCCCAGCCCCGTCGCAGGCACAGCAAATCCTCCCATTCAGCGTCCCTGGCCCGTTTCAGCGTCCAGAAAGACTAGTCCCACAGAGCCGAAACCCAACTCACCAGCAGACAAAGACCACCATGGCGAGCCGGAGACTCCGCGCCTGCGCACTCCTTCGGCGGGCAGCGCTCCCAGAGGTCTCCTAGGCTCGGTCAGGCCTGGGCTCAGAACCGGACGTTGGCCTGTCCTACGTGCCACTCTTTTGAGGGTGGACTACAATTCCCAGAAGGTTCAGCGGTTTGAGTCAGCTTTTCGCGCGAACTTTCTTTACTTTGCCAGAGCTTGTGGGGATTGTCTCCCTGGCGGGGGCAGGAGTGCAAGGCCGAGTCTTAGTTTACGCTATCCCTGGGAGAGGGTAGTGGTGTGCCACAAGTGTTAAGATCAGCTTAAACATGCTGTGTGGACTTCATGTAGGAGCCATGGTGCGATACTAAGCCAGGAACCCCAGGAGACTCTCAGGCACGGTTCGGGAATGAGAGTAACAATGCCTTTGGCTGGGCTCAAACCGGGCGCCATCTTCCCCCACCGTGGGCGTGGCGCTGAACTACATTTCCCAGAAGACGCCGGGCCCTCGGCCCCTCCCCCCCGCGACGCCCGCGGCTCCGTGGAGAAGTGCACGCGACCCAGGTGCTGGGCTCTGAGCGGGTCGGCTCGGAGACTACTGGGTCCGTAGGAGGCTGGAGGTGAAGCGTCTAGAACCGGGTGCGGGGGTTGAGACTGAGTGTTAAGTCTCTTCAGGCGGAACGGGCCGAGGAAGGGCGGTTGTGAAATTGTGATTTTTGTGACAGTATATCCTGGCAATGTGTGTGTGTGATTGTGACTATGTATGACACCCTGTGTGCGGATGTGGGGAGGATTCTGCGGGTATGCCGTGAGTCCCTGTGTTAGGACTGTTAATGTGTGACTGTGTAACTCTGTGTGAGGGTGTGGGTTTGCTGTGACGGCATGCCCGCGGTGGGTGTGTGATTGTGACTCTGACCATATCTTCGTCTGTGTGCAGATAGAGGGAGCTTTGTACTTGTGTGCTTGTGACTCTGTGTCCATGTGTGGGAGCATGGATGGTGAGTGCTTTTGACTTTGTGTCCAGTGGTGGGTATGTGAGTGAAGCACTGTGTGTGCGTGGAGTTGAGACTGTGTTTGTGTGTCTGACCAAATGTCACACAGTCATATGTGAGAGCAGAAAATAACTCAGTCCTGTGATAGTAAAGGACAGTTTTCTATGACACTGAGTTTGAGTTGGTAGCCCCAGTTTCCTCTGATAGCCCTCCCATGGCGGGGGGAGGGGAACGCAGAGTAAACTCTGGCGTTGTCATTTGGGCCCCAGGGGAGGTGTATTGTCTCCTTTCCCATTTCTGTTTTCCAAGAGAGGTTCCCAAGAGGAGGGGAAATAATGGTTGTGATATCTAAAAGCCATGTTTAAGGTGCTTTGAAGTTTTCTCTATTTTTCCAAGACATGATTTTTTTTTCCTTAGCAAATGCCTAAAAGGATTTATCTAGTAACTTGGAATCTTGTTTCTCTTTGGAAATGTCTTCCTAATTTTCTCTTATTAATGTAGTAAATGGTTCAGTTCATCTTGTATGCATAGTTTGGTTTTTCCTATATACTCATATACATATGTAGATATATATGCATATACATACAAATATATACACTTGTATATGCACATATTGACATGTATCTAATGTTTTCATTTAAGTGATATTTTAACTTCCTACATAATTGAAAGATATTTGAGAATATATTAAATTGTAGATGCTGTTGTTTTGCCACATATGTGGCCAACCCAATATCAATTCCCCCTCTTTATTGCTATATTTATTGAATTTTTTTTTTTTAAAGATGGGGTTTCACCATATTGGTCAGGCTGGTCTCGAACTCCTGACCTCAGGTGATCCGCCCACCTCAGCCTCCCAAAGTGCTGGGACTACAGGCGTTGAGTCACCGCGCCCGGCTCTTTATTGCTATAAAAGTCCTAATATTGTTTGTTTGCCCTGCTTAAATAAATAAAAAACAAAACAACAACAACAAACAAACTCTACATGTTCTAGCTTCTCCTGTTGATGTAAGTAAAAGTTCTTAGATTGGGCTTCTCAGACAGTTCTCTGTTGTGTATTTGTTTGTTTGTGTGTTTGAGATGGAGTCTCACTGTTGCCCAGGTTGGAGTGCAGTGGCGCAATCTCGGCTCACTGCAACCTCCACCTCCTGGGTTCAAGCAGTTCTCCTGCCTCAGGAGAATTCTCCTGCCTCAGATCAATCCCTCCTGAGTAGCTGGGATTACAAGCACCCGCCACCACAGCTGGCTGATTTGTATTTTTAGTAGAGACAGGGTTTCACCATATTGGCCAGGCTGGTCTTGAACTCCTGACCTCAGGTGATCCACCCACCTTGGCCTCCCAAAGCAGTGGGGTTACAGGCATGAGCCACCACGCCCGATTGCTCAGGCAGTTCTTTAGAAGTGTGGGGGATGGGGTGGGGCAGGTTCAGTGGGCATGCATTCTTTTCCCACTTTCTGTCTGGAATGTGGTATTGTGCTACATGTGGATCAGCTATCTCATAACCATGCATTTCTTTTTTCTTTTGAGACAGTGTCTCGCTCTGTCACCCAGGCCGGAATGCAGTAGTGTGATCTCAGCTCACTACAACCTCTGCCTCCCAGGTTCAAGTGATTTTCCTGTCTTGGCCTCCTGAGTAGCTGGGACTACAGGCGTGCATCACCACGCCCAGGGAATTTTTGTGTTTTTAGTAGAGATGAAGTTTCCTAATATTGGCCAGGCTGGTCTTGAACTCCTGACCTTGTGATCCGCCTGCCTCAGCCTCCAGAAGTGCTGGGAATACAGGCGTGAGCCACTGTGCCCAGCCCCATGCATTTTTGTTTTGTTTTTTGAGATGGAGTCTTGCTCTGTTGCCCAGTCTGGAGTGCAGTTGTGCCATCTCAGCTCACTGCAACCTCTGTCTCCTGGGTTCAAGTAATTCTTCTGCCTCAGCCTCCCGAATAGTGGAGACTACAGGCGTGCACCACCACTCCCAGCTACTTTTTGTATTTTTAGTAGAGACTAGGTTTCACCATGTTTGCCAGGCTGGTCTCAAACTCCTGACTTCAGGTGATCTGCCCGCCTTGGCCTCCCAAAGTGCTGGGATTACAGGCATGAGCCTCCATGCCCAGCCATAACCATGCATTTATAATGGAAGGAGGGGGATGAGCATTTACAATGTCATAGTAAATGAAAATAGAGGATTTTAAGTTGCATTTGTTGTGTGAAAGCAGTTTGATTAGAAAATAGGTGTATTCCACCTATCTGCATGAAATGTCTAGCTGCACTTTAATTTTCTTCATTGTAGCTAGACTCAAGCTTGAAAGAAGGGACTTCTTGTCTTTTTGTTTAGTTGTTCCATCTTCAGCATTTACAATGGCTAGCACATAGTTGGCTCTCAGTAAATATTTGATTAATGAAAGAATAGTAAGTAGTTAATAAATGATAGCAGTGCTACTTAGTTTCTTTTTGGAAACATGCCTAGATAGCCTTAGGTTTCTATTCCTCTCTGAGGTTACTTTGTGTTAACTCTACCTCTGGGTAGGGAAGAGGTATTATAAGCGGATGTTCTTGAAACTGGGTATGAGTTCATCATCCTCAGGACTTTTGACATGGGGTGAAAGATATTGACTGCTACTGTTTGTTTTCTTTGATTCTTTATTATGTTTCTATATCTAAATAATAAAATATTGATAACCAGTTTTTCTCACATTTAAACGATTATTTTAATTAAACTTTAAGAAAAGTTCAACTACATTTTTAGTAAGCCTTATTCTTTTGGCTACTTTAAACACAAAGCAGCAGATAAGATTGGAAGTAGGGAGATTAAAAAAAAAAAAAGAAATTAAAAAAAAGGCAATTGTAGTACCCAAGGAAAGAAGAGATTAAAAAATAAAAGGCAATTGTAGTACCCAACGAAAGAGAATGATGGCCTAGAGGAGTTGTTTGTAGTTGAGATGGAGAGAAATAGAAGGTTTTTAGATACAATTAGAAGGAAAATGTCAGAGCTTGCTGAAGGGTTATATGTAGTAAGAGAAGAAAGAATGAAAAATGACACAGGTTTCTGAGTTGAGTAATTCAGTTAGAGTTGATGCACAGGCAAAGCCAAATAAACATGTAGATTGTACCTGATAGGGCCACTTTCCCCCAGAAGAGGACTGTTGGCATGGCAGACGCCTATAGTTTATTTCCTAAAGAAGGTGGATAAATAACTTACGCAGTCTTCAGTTTGAGTCCTTCTAATGATTGTCAAATGAATTATCCTTTCATGTTAAGATGCATACATAAAAATTGGAGGGTATGCTGGGCGCAGTGGCTCACGCCTATAATCCTAGCGCTTTGGGAGGCCGAGGTGGGTGGATCACCTGAGGTCAAAGAGTTCAAGACCAGCCTGGCCCTCATGGTGTAACCCCATTTTTTTTAAAAAAAAATTGGAGGGTATAGTGGTAGATAATAGATTAATGGTAGTATTTTCTGAACATAAAGACTTAGTGGTCTGAGTAGAATTAAATCATCTGGGTATTTTCTGGAGTCTGAAAAGCAAAAATCAAGATGAGGATCCATTTCCCCCAATGCCATCGAATCTATAGCCTCTCCATCTGAATTTCTTTATACTTGAACAGTGTTATTCCTAGTGCACTGGGCCCCAAGTCTATGGTGAGAGCCTCTAACTTCCCTTCTCGAACTTTTTTGCTCCTCTGTACCAGTCACACACTGAAATTCCCTCTCTCTTCAGTGGGGGATTATTACCTGCTCTGACTGAATGGGAGTAACTATAGGAATTCGGTGGCGATAGTAAAGTGCAGAAGAAAGTAAATTACAAGATTTTGATTCTTTTTTTTTTTTGATATGGAGTCTCAGTCTGTTGCCAAGGCTAGAGTGCAGTGGCACCATCTTGGCTCATGGCAACCTCTGCCTCCCAAGTTCAAACGATTCTCCTGCCTCAGCCTCTGAAGTAGCTGGGATTACAGGTACTCTCCACCACGCCTGGCTAATTTTGTATATTTAGTAGAGACAGAATTTTGTCATACTGGCCAGGCTGGTCTCGAACTCCTGACTTCAAGTGGTTCGCCTGCCTCAGCCTCCCAAAGTGCTGGGATTACAGGCATGAGTCACTTTGCCCAGTCAGCTTTTGATTCTTAAATGCCAGTTGAGTTCTTAATTGGGAAATAGTAGAAACATTTCCATTAAATAAGGAAAGAGACAAGAACATATATCACCATTACTATTTAGCTTCCTTTTTTGGGGAGGGTGGGACAGAGTCTCACTCTGTTGCCCAGGCTGGAGTGCAGTGGCGCGATCTTGGCTCACTGCAACCTCTGCCTCCCGGGTTCAAGCTATTCTCCTACCTCCAGCCTTTTGAATAGCTGGGACTGCAGGCACGTGCCACCACCCCCGGCTAATTTTTCTGTATTTTTAGTAGAGATAAGATTTCACTGTGTTAGCCAGGATGGTGTCAATCTCCTGGCCTCATGATCCACCCGCCTCAGCTTCCCAAAGTGCTGGGATTATAGGCGTGAGCCACCGCACCTGGCCTAACTTATGTTGTTTTTGATGCTTGGTAGAGTAAACAAGGAAAAAATTTAGAGGCAAAAAGTTCTGAAAAGAGGTATTAACATTGACATTGAATGCATAATTCCATAGGAAGTATATCTGGACAATAAATGTTTATGTATATATTTTTAATCACCCTCTGAATCTGAACTTGAGTTAATCAGACTCATTTATCACTAATCTTTACAAGGACTCTGTTGGTCTGTTTCCAACACCATACCCTACTTCCATTCTCCTTCCACTGTAGACACTCATTCAAAATGATTAATTTGCTGGATGTGGTGGCTCACGCCTGTAATCTGAGCACTTTGGGAGGCTGAGGTGGGCAGATCACCTGAGTTCAGGAGTTGGAGAACAGCCTGTCCAATGTGACGAAACCCCAGCTCTACTAAAAATACAAAATTAGCCAGGCATGGTGGTGCACACCTGTAATCCCAGCTACTCAGGAGGCTAGGCAGGAGCATCACTTGAGCCTGGGAGAAGGTTGCAATGAGCTGAGATCGTGGCATTGCACTCCAACCTGGATGACAGAGTGAGACTCTAGCTCAAAAAAAAAAAAAAAAAAAAAGATTAATTTTATCTTTATGCTTGAACATGTTCTTACAAAGAATATATTTTACATACATGTATTTTAAAATAATATATCTCCTGTTTTTTATTAATCACAGTGTTTTTACAATTATTTGTTACTATGTAAACATTTATGTCAGGGCAGTGATTGCATGTTACCTGCGTACTGTTACAGGGAATGGTCATACAGATTGCCTCCATACCCTCCCACCACAGCAAATGCTTAAATTAATCATCTCATACATATGAAAGAAAGTTAAGCTGCATACAAAAATTGTTGTAAAATATGTCCCTGGCCGGGCGCGGTGGCTCACGCCTGTAATCCCAGCACTTTGGGAGGCCGAGGCGGGCGGACCACGAGGTCAAGAGATCAAGACCATCCTGGCCAACATGGTGAAACCCCATCTCTACTAAAAAATACAAAAATTAGCTGGGTGTGGTGGCGTGTGCCTATAGTCCCAGCTACTCGGGAGGCTGAGGCAGGAGAATTGCTCGAACCTGGGAGGAGGAGTTTGCAGTGAGAGGAGATTGCACCACTGTACTCCAGCCTGGCACCTGGTGGCAGAACGAGACTCTGTCTCAAAAAAAAAAAAAAAAAGAGAATCCCTAAAGATTACCCCAGTAGCTTGTAGCTTTTTGGAAAAGAGTAACAAGAAAGAGAAATGTTATCTAATTACAGCAGAGTAACTTCACAGTCATTAAATTGGGATCCTTAATTCTCAAAGGGCTTAAAATAATGAATGTGATGACCTTTCCTTGCATATGAAAATGATGTTTTATTAGAATAGTAGTTTTATAAAAATATTTAAGAATAGATAAGTGCAAAGTGCAGGGAGTGAATTTTAAGTGAAAGGCAATTATAGTTGTTAGCTCTCAGTTTTGGCTAAGCTGCTGGAAAAGTAATTCTAGTCCCTTTTTTGTAACTAAGTATTATTTTGTAGGTGTTTCATCTTTTTTAATGATGTGCCTGAGATTGGAAGCTTTTAACATTTGATCACAGAATTCTCTCAGTAGTATTTTGAGATGGCATGTGTTTTATATGTTTGTATTTTGTGTGGGAACTTGATGAAAAAATTTGATAGAAAAATCATATCTTCTCTCCTTAGATGGGTTCATATTGTCTGTGCCCTGTGTGTTCCTGGAGTAGCCTTTGGAGATACTGACAAATTACGACCAGCAACACTAACAGAAATGAACTATTCCAAATATGGTGTCAAGGTAAGATGCATTTTTGATTGCTTAAAGGAGAAGGTTTTTACTTGTTAGTTTACATGGCTTTTTATTTGCATTATTGTTGAGTGCAGAAATGCTTACTAGGAATCATTCTATTTAGCACTAAATTATTTATTATTGATAGTAGTTTTCCCAGAAAACCAATATAGTATAAATTCTTGTATACATTCTTAATTTAGAATCACGTATGAGGTAACATGATAATTGGTACTACTGCCATTTCCCTGGCGCTGTTCACAATGCCTAATACATAGACCAAAACCTTATTTACAATTAGTTGGATCAAATACAAGCCTAATTTCTGACTTTACTTTTGAAGTGGAATTTGTCAAAATTATGAAAAAGAATATTAGAAGTGATCTTTGATGTTGTTATTACAATTGTTTTGGGGTGCCATTAACATGCCCTTTTAAGATGGTGAACTTATTCGATAAATGTTATGTGTGTTCTCACTGCTTCACCAACCTGGTGTTTCCCTATCTTTCTCTCTGACTTGGGGCCTCTCTGTTCACTGAGACACAGTGATACTGAAATTTGGCTAATTAGAAATGGGTGCAGGATTCTTCATTTTTGACATTGAAAGTTTTATTAAAATGTGTCAGCATGGATTTCTTTGAATTCATCTTTCTTTGAGTTCATGAAAGTGTCTTGGATTTTTATATTTATGTCTTCCATAAAATTTGAAAATTTATAGATATTGTTTCTTCAAATATTCTCTGTCCCTTTCTCTCCTCATTTTGAGACTCCCACAATGCATGTGTTGGTCCACTGGATAATGTCCCACAGGTAACTTAGGCTCTGTTCCCTTTTCTTCAGTCTTATCTTTGTTTCTCAGCCTTGAAATTTTCCATTGTCGTGTCTTTAAGTTGGCTGTTTCTTCTGCGGCATTTGAGTCCTGCTAGTGAATTTTTTATTTCAGTTATTGTACTTTTCAGCTCCAGAACTTATATTTTGTTTCTCTTTATTGGTAGTTCCGTTTTGTCATATATCATTTTCTTGACTTTGTCAACATTCTCCATTAGTTCGAGCATATTTAAGACAGTTGTTTTATAGTCTTTCTCTATGACATCACTCTAGCAGGTCAGGTCTTTTTCAAGGCAGTTTCGTTTATTTTTTCCCTTGAATAGGCCATATTTATCTGTTATTTGTCTGCTAATTTTTAACTGAAAACTGGACAGTTGAATGTAATAAGGTCACAATTCTGGATGTCAAATTATCTCCCTCCTCAAGGTTTAGTTTTTGTTGTTTTGTTATTTATTTATTACCATAGTCCTGTCTCTGTGCCAAGGATCAGCCTGAGGTGTAAACTCAGTCTCCTAAGCCCCTTTTCTGCCCCTTTCTTAAGAATATGCAGTTTCTCTCTCTCTTACATTCTCTTTATATGCAATTGTTTTTGAATGTCCTGGTTTTATACTCTGGCTCCCAAAAAGGGGAAAAGAAAAACGAAAGGAGAAAAAAGGTGGTGGCTCTTTAAATACTCTGGAAGTCACATATTAAGGATAGGGCATAACAGTGGGGGAGAGGCACAATTACTATGGCTGCCCACTGCTTTGTTTGCAACTCGATGATAAGCAGCAGCAATTTTGCTCACTTTCATTGTTAAACAAAAACACAGTTAGCAATCATAATACAGATCCCTAATAGTCAGTGGATAGGTTCCTTTTTCTTCTTGCCCTCTGTAAGCTGCATGCAGATTGGTCCAGGAATATGTGCTCAGCTCCCTGCCACAGACTGAGGAATGGAGGATGAGTGGTACTGTGGTCAGAGCTGAAATTAACTGCAACTTACTATCCAAACCTTCCCTTGGAAGTTACAAGCTTTCAACAGACTGCAGAATTCCAAATTGTTGTAACAGATTCAGCCAGTGCAATTGTTGTACCAGGAATAGCTTCCTGGTACCCTGTACTCCACCATATTTCCAGAGTCCTCTCAATAGCTCATTTCTTTTTATCAATGAACAATAATTGATTATATGGATATTTTTCAAAGTTTTTTTTATTCAATTTTAAGGACATCTTTGTTGATTCCAAATTTTGGCTATTATGGAAATTGCCAACATTCAGTTGTAAACATTCAAGTATGGCTTTTGTATGGACATAAGTTTTCTACTCATTTAGATAAATTCCTGGAAGAAATAATGCTTGGTGATACTGTAAGATTATTTTTAGGCAGTGCTTAACTTGGCTATTATGGTGGCTCATGCCTGTAATCCCAACACTTTGGGAGGCTGAGGCAGGAGGTTGCTTGGCCCCTGGAATTTGAGATAAGATTGGGCAACATAGCAAGACCCTATCTCTACAAATAAAAAACGTTAGCCATGAACAGTGGTGTGCGCCTTTGGTCCCAGCTACTCAAAACAGGCCAGAAGATCACCTGAATCCAGGAGGTTGAAGCTGCAGTGAGAATGATCATGCCACCACACTCCAGCCTGGGTGACAGAGTAAGAACCTGTCACAAAAAGTAAAGAAAATTTAAAAAGAAAGAAAGAAAATAATAATGCCAAACTGTCTTCCAAAGTGTTTATACTCTTGCATTTCCACCAGTAATGAATGACCAAGTTCCTGTTAATTAACATTCTCACCAGCATTTGGTATAGTCAGCATTTTGGATTTCAGATATTTTAATAGCTATGCATTGATGTATTTTTATATTAATTTGCAATTCCCTAATGCCGTGTGATGTTGAGGATCTTTGCATAACCTTATTTGCTGTTTGCATATCTTCATTCATGAGGTGTTCAGATCCTTTTTACATTTAAAAATTGGGTTATTGTTTTCTATTGTTCAGTTTTATGTGTTCTTTGTGTATATATATATATGTGTGTATATACAGATGTGTGTGTATATGTGTATATAATCTATATATATAACCTATATATATGTGTGTATATATATAGATTATATATAATCTATATATATCAAAAATCTGTATACATACACACATATATATAGATTTTTGAGACAGAGCCTCACACTGTTGTGCAGGCTGGAGTGTAATGATGCGATCTCGGCTCAACACAACCTCCACCTCCCGGATTCAAGTGATTCTCCTGCCTTAGCCTCCCAAGTAGCTTTTGGTCTCACGTGGGGCTAAATCCAAGTGGCTGGGATTACAAGCGTGCACCACCATGCCTAGCTAATTTTTGTATTTTTAGTAGAGACGGGGTTTCACTATGTTGGCCAGGCTGGTCTCGAACTCCTGACCTTGTGATTCACCCACCTTGGCCTCCCAAAGTTCTGGGATTACAGGCATGAGTCACCGCACCCAGCCTCTTTGTATATTTTTTTATGTTCATCGGATATGTTTGCAGATAATTGCTCCCAGTCTGTGAGTTTTCATTGTCTTAACACTATCTTTGACACCGTGAACAGTTTTTCTTTTAATGACATCTAACGCACATTTTTATTTCATGAATCATGCTTTTGGTGTGTAGTCGAATCATTTGCCAATCCCAGTCACCTATCCTAGATTTTCTTCTATGCCATCTTCTAGTTTTATAGTTTTACACTTCACATTTAGATTATCCATTCTGAATGTATTTTATGTAAGTACATTTTAAAGATATACATTCATTCCATCTTGGGAACCCCTAAGTCTTGATTCATAGATTTTAGAGTTGATGTTGAAATCATCAATGCTAAATTCTGTAAGTCCAAAATGTCATGTAAGTGTCATCTATACAAGGCCAGTGTGGTGACTCATGCCTGCAGTCCTAGGATTTGGGGAGGTCAAGGTGGATGGACTGCTAGAGCCCAGGAGTTCAAGACCAACCTGGGCAATGCAGTGAATCCTGACTCCACAAAACAAAAATATGAAAAAAAAAAAAAGAAGAAAAGAAAATTAGCTGAGCATGGTGGCATGCACTTGTAGTCCCAGCTACTTGGGAGGCTGAGGTGGGTGAATCATTTGAGCCCAGAAAGTTGAGGCTGCAGTGAGCCATGATCATGCCACTGCACTCTAGTCTGGTTGACAGAGTCATACCATGTCCCCAAAAACAAACCAAAGCATAAGAAATACATGGGTGAGCCTGGAGGCATAGTTCATCCTGAGGAAAATGCATCTCTAGCTATAAACAAGTGAAATCAGACAAGTTATGTGTTTCAAAAGTACAGTGGTGAGACACAGGATAAACATTCTGATTCAAAAACGGAGAAATAGAAAAGAAGGAAGAGTCCAAGCAAGTCTAAAATCTAGCAAGGTTAAATCCATTAGATCTTAAAGCTAAAGAATAAGCCTTGTTGACTCAACGTCCATCTTCCAGGTTCAAGGGCTTGCAGCCCCACCACAAGGAGTCACTGGGGTAGGGGTACCACTTCTGATTTTGCTGGGAGTCCTTCCCCTACAACTCTGCTAGGAAGGTCATGCCCCCAAGGTTCTGGGTGGCCTACTTTTCAAGCTCTGCCAGGGGCTGTCTTGCCTCTTGAAACCAAAGCAGTGGCCCCACATTTTTAAACCAAGGAGACAGGCCTGATGCTCTCTGAAGTGTCATCAGAATCATTCTTCCCTTTTTGGGGGGAGAATGGTGCAGGTTTGCAGCTGAATAGCTCTATGGTACTGTCTCATATAATCCAAGAAATCTAACAGGGAGAAGTCAGAAAGAATATAGGGGCAAATAAAAATGGAAAGAATGGTGAAGTTTTATATTTTTGAGTATGAAACAGTAGTAAAAACCAAACCGTTAATACCACCAACAATAATTATATTATGGTTTGGAGAAAGTGTGAAATGCCATGACTTCATAACAAAGTTAAATGAAAAATATTAATATGATAAAAAAATATAGCTGTAATTGCAAATAAGGAAACCATAACAAAGATTCATTTATTAACAACTTCAAAAAGTAAAAGCCAAGATACAAGGATATTTTGTTTTTCTCATTGCTTTTAATTTTAATGTCTATATACAAGGCTTAGATATTTAGTAGTTTTAATTTGTTTAAGGTGGAAAGAAAAAAACACACACAAAGAAATATAGGACAAATTCTCCTAGAGAACTACACCCAAGAGAGGAACATTAGCACTGATGGTAACTCAAGATAAAAAGGTAGAATGGGATCCAAGAGTAAATTAGCTGTGTTGTCACATAAATAGAGTTTGGTTAGAAATAAAGCTAGTGGCCAGGCACAGTGGCTCACTCCTCTAATCCTAGCACTTTGGGAGGCTGATGTGGGCAGATCATCTGAGGTTGGGAGTTTTAGACGAGCCTGACCAACATGGAGAAACCCCATCTCTATTAAAAATACAAAATTAGCCAGGCATGTTGGCAGGCGCCTGTAAACCCAGCTACTTGGGAGGCTTGGGCAGGAGAATCATGTGAACCCAGAAGGTGAAGGCTGCAATGAGCCAAGATTGTGCCATTGCACTCCAGCCTGTCTCAAAAAGAAAAAAAAGAAAAGAAATAGAACTAATACTCTATTTCAAAGATATGAAATGCCAAATATCCTAACAAAAGGGTTAACATACTCTTGTTCTTACTGTGTAGGACATGAAACAACAATTACATATCTTTTAAAACTACTTGAATAAGCAATACTTACGTAAAACATAGCTCAATATATCAGATGAGAAAATGACTTAGTACTGGTAATCATTCAGACCTTTACAGAGTACATAAATTCTGGGAAAGACACCAGTTCAAAAATTAAAATGTGATGAATGATGGTGACATAAATTCATCTGAACAAAATAGTTAAATTTTCTTATGAAAATCTAATAACTAGTGGCTCGTGATCTCATTGACTGCATAACCAAGTCAGCTGTCCTAAGAGAGAGATGATTTTGTAGTTAAATGAGATTAGTTAAACCAAAGAAGGTCTGCTGATTGTTGAAATGTCCAAACCTAGTAAGGCAACTGAGAGGGAATAAAAAGAAAAATAATGATAATAGATTAAAACACAATTGAAGCCATGTTAATATATGGTTGTAAATTCTCTTAATGTAAGTTCAGTGGTCATTTTTTCTCCCCTTTTAAAGGTGTTTGACATATTTAAGAGTGATAATTTAATAGAATGATAAATTTTCTTCTTTTTTTTTTTTGAGGAGGGGTTTTATCATGTTGGCCAGGCTGGTCTCGAACTCCCAACCTCAGGTGATCCACCCGCCTCGGCCTCCCGAAATGCTGGGATTACAGGCGTGAGCCACCACGCCTGGCCCTAGAATGATAAATTTTAAGAGACTTATTGGGTGAGTAATTTTACCAAATATTTTTAAAAGTTCTCTTCTTTTGGATCTTGGTTGGTACAGCCTGCAAGTAAAAAGACTCCTTAAAGGAACTGATTATATTCCAATATAACACACAAACATACACTATGTATAGCATACAACACACACACACTATATACATACACATATTGTGTGTGTGTGTGTGTGTGTGTGTGTGTGTGTGTGTGTGTGTTATAGTGGACTACAACCAGTTCATATATATATATATTATTATTATTATATTATATATTTTTGTTTTTTTCTGAGACGGAGTCTCACTCTGTTGCCAGGCTGGAGTACAGTGGTGTGATCTCAGCTCGCTGCAATCTACGCCTCCTGGGTTCACAGGTGATTCTCCTGCCTCAGTCTCTCAAGTAGCTGGGATTACAGGCACATGCCACCATGCCTAGCTATTTTTTTTTATTTTTTTATTTTTAGTAGAGACAGGGTTTCACCATGTTGGCCAGGAAAGTCTCAATCTCAACCTCGTGATCCACCTGCCTTGGCCTCCTAAAGTGCTGGGATTACAGGAGTGAGCCACTGTGCCTGGCCGTATGTGTGGTTTTTTTTAAGAGGAATATGTTATATCAAAATAAAGTAGAAATTTAAAGAGAGGGCAACCATTTGATGAAAATGGAAAGATCACATTTTTATCATTAAAAAAAAAACAAGCACATTACACAAAGTGAAGAGCTATAAGAGTGTAAAAATATGTTGTATCTGACTGGGAGTTCTGACTTTCTGGAGGAAAATAAATAAGTATAGATGTCACAAGCAAATAATTACAATCTAAAAAAGATAGTGAAGTAATACTACAGTTAAAAACTAAACAGTCAAAAGAGCAAAAATGTAAACACCAAAAGGTACTGTAAACAAAACATGCCTGGATGAGAAACTCACGAAAAAAACTTTTTAATATAAAAGAGAAATATTTGGCAATATCTAACAAAGCTATAAGTATATATCAGCTATGACTAAGCAATTCTACTTCTACATACAGAATAGCCACGAAATCTAAAATAGACTCTAAAAGAGGGAGATATTGAATTGCTTTGATTACCTATTAAATCTATCCATAGTTTTTTCCTGTGAAAATCAGAAATAAAAAAAAACACTTTATACATTCATTTCAGTCAAATGATTTGTCACCAGTATAAATTTTTGGATGGCAAGTAAGATGTCCAACCACACTAAAGGAATTCCCACATTCCTTACATTCATAGGGTTTATCAGCAGTATGAATGCGCTGATGTTTGGTAAAGGATGAACTATGTCTAAAGGCCTTCCCACATGCCTTGCATTCATAGGGTTTCTCTCCAGTATGAATTCTCTGATGTTCTGTAAGGGCTGAACTATGTCTAAAGGCCTTCCCACATACCTTACATTCATAAGGTTTCTCACCACTATGAATTCTTTGATGTTGAATAAGGGCTGACGTAAGTCTAAAGAACTTTCCACACTCCTTACATTCATAAGGTTTTTGACCACTGTGAATTCTCTGATGTCGAGTAAGTTCACTACCTACTCCAAATGCTTTCTCACATTCATTACATTTATAGGGTTTTTCACCAGTATGAATCCTCTGATGTCTAGTCAGGGATGAACTATTTCTAAAGACCTTTCCACATGCTTTGCATTCATAAGGTTTCTTACCAGTATGAATTCTCTGATGACGAGCAAGTTCTCTACAAACTCCAAAAGCCTTCCCACATTCCTTACATGCATAAGGTTTCTCACCAGTATGAATTCTCTGATGTTCAATGAGCTGTGAACTAATTCTAAAAACCTTCTCACAGTGCATACATTTGTAGGGCTTCTCACCAGTATGAATTCTCTGATGTTCAGTAAGTTGTGAATGAAATCTGAAGTCCTTGCCACATTCCAGACATTTGTAAGACTTCTCATCAGTGTGAATCTTCTGATGTCGAGTAAGTTGTGCATGCACTCTAAAGGATTTCCCACAGAACGAGCATTCAAAGTGTTTCTCACCATCATGAATTCCTTGAAGTGGAGTAACTTCTCCAACTCTTCCAAAGGTCCTTCTGTATTCCTTACATTTATAGAACCTCTCATTAGGAATTTTCTGGTGTATATTAAGGTCTTTATAAAAACAAAATGTATCCCCATATTCCATGTATTTACAAGGTTTCACACCAGTATGAATATTCAGTTGTAGCATATTGGAGTTATCTATCCCAAAGGCTTTCCAACATTCATTACATTCATAGTTTTTTCCACCACCAGTATGTATTTTCTGATATTCATCAAACTTTGAGTTACAACTGAAGACCTTCTCATATTCCTTATATTCATAGGGCTTCTCACTGTCATGAGTTCTCTGAGGTAATGTAAGAGATTCATGAGTTTTGTAACTGGGCACATTTTCAGGGATGGTTTTCATTTGACTAAAATATCCCACTTTAGGTCCTTGTACTTCAGTCTTGCTTTTGCTTTGCCAGTCATTTCTGAAAATGGAATTTTCAAGGCCACATAACTTACTACTTTCCATTACCTCCCACTGAGAACAAGTGTTTTTAATAATGTCTGTTCCTACAGATAAAAGCTTAGTCTCATGCTTGGACTCCAAATCTGAAAGAAAGGAAAAAATAATTTTCATGTACTACTAAAATAAAACAGTTATAGAAAGAAGAAACAATCTAATAATTCACCATATACATGAATTGGTTAAAATACTGTTATGAAATTTGGAGAAAGACAAAGAGAGCTCAGAGAATAACAACAGAACATAGACATTATGAGATTTGTGATAAGGGTAACAAATTAAGTCAGTGGATCTGAAATTTGTGTGTTGGTCATCACCTGGTAAGGTTGTTGGTTAAATGGAATCAAAATCTGCAGATGTAGAACTAGTCATTAGCATCTTGCAGAGATAATGCTAATGCAGATCAAAATTTGATAATCCACATATACTAACACTGCTGCGGTTTTCTTCCCCCAAAATAAACTTTACCAAGGATAACAACAACATGCAATTTGTAAGACCTCACTTTGGTTGGGCCTGTTGGTTCACACCTGTAATCCTAGCACTTTGGGAAGCCACAGTGGGTGAGTTACCTGAGCTCAGGAGTTTGAGACCAGCCTGGGCAGCATGGTGAAACCCTGCCTCTACTAAAATACAACAATTAACCAGGCATGATGGCATGTACCTGTAATCCCAGCTACTCGGGGGTCTGAGGCACAAGAATTGCTTGAACCCAGGAGATGGAAGTTGCAGGGAGCTGAGATCACACCACTGCACTCTAGCCTGGGCTACAGAGCAAGAGTCCATCTCAGAAAAAATAAAAACACCGAAAACCTCATTTGAACCCATTCTCCTAAACATTTTTCACCTCCTAGATCAAACAAATTTCCTATCATTTAGAGCTACCCACAGAACATTTCATTTCTTATAAATAGTTTTTATATGCCAGCTTATTTTCTTTGTTAAGTCTCAAAATATCCTCAGAAAGGGCATATTAGTTGACCCTAAGTAACTTCATTTCTGTTTCTAATCCTGCATCTAGTGCCTTACCCTCGTATATATTTTTTTCAGTTGTATATTCAGTACTTTTCTCTTACACCATTTACTTCTTTATTCCTTAAATTCCACAAGGACAAACGAAATAAATTTTCATGTGCCAATGTATAATAAGCCGTAAGGACACAATATATGGTAATTAACTACAGGAAAAGTAAATCACTGTATGAATGAATCTAAATAAAAATAGAAGTATATATACAAAGATAAGTCACCGGAAAACAGCATCAAAATAATTACGTAACTAAAAGAATAATGCCAGTTATCAGTGCCTCCTAACCCTCACATTGTATTAGTGATGATTACATATATATTTATAATACAGTAAGATACATAAATATGGTGAGCATTCATATGTATTTTCCAACTGCTTCTTCACTTACATATATTGTCTCCACCACTATTGCTTATTCCCTTCTATGCAGAGCCATGATTGACATATGGGATGAAGAAATACAATCAAGATGAAATGTGTTATTTACTTCTCTTTAATAGCGTATTTATACTTACTCTGCTGTCCTCCTAAAACCTCCATTTATTCTTTTATGCTCTTTTACAGATATTCCTTTCCATTTTCTTATACCCAAAGTCAACTAATGCTGGTGCTTCCCAAGAAATATTATAATATTTCAGATATTAGAATTATATCTGAATATAATTATAACCACTGTTAGACTTACACAGTTCTGAGCAAGGGCTTATGAGTGAAAAGAAGAATATGCTAACAGAATCATATGAAGAAGGTGGTCTAGGTAGATAAGATTCTAAGGCACTTTGTAATGAAGGATTTTATGGATATCGTCTGGAGGCCGACAATGAGAGAAGGGAATGCCTGGGGAAAACTCAGTGACAGATAAACACTGTATGATAAGAGGCAAGAGTTATTTCCCATGACTGAATTATATATAGGAAAGATTAAATAATGCAGGCATCAATATCTGACTAAAGCATTAAAACCAGATTTGAGGGATAGTATCACTAAGTCAAAAGTACTTTCAGCTGGAAATAAAGAAGCTCTCTACTAGGCCAGGTGCAGTGGCTCACACCTGTAATCCCAGCACTTTGGGAGACCGAGGCAGGCAGATCACTTCAGGTCAGGAGTTCCAGCACAGCCTGGCCAACATGGCAAAACCCCATCTCTACTAAAAATACAAAAAAAAAAAAAAAAATTAGCTGGGTGTAGTGGCACATACCTGTAATGCCAGGTACTTGGGAGGCTGAGGCAGGAGAATCACTGAAACCCGGGAAATAAGAGGTTGCAGTGAGCTGAGATTGCAGCGCGGCTCTGCACTCCAGGCTGGGCAACAGAGTGAGACTCTGTCTCAAAAAAAAATAAGAAGCTCTCTACTAAATAACTGCTGAGTCAATGTGGAAATGTAATTGAAATCACAAATCTGTAGAGAACCATGATGTTGAAAACATTTCTAACTGACATCTATGGAACGCAAATATATTTGTCTCATAAAAAGTAAAGATTTAAATGCTTATTTAAAAAAAAAAAGAGTAAAAATAACCAATGTATATAAAAGAACAGTGACCGAAGAAAAAGTGAGGAATTATCAAACAATTACAATGTGATGAAAACATATAAAAAATGTTATAGGACTCCTATGCTAATAAAGATTAAAATGTAGATAATGAATTAATTTCTTGGTAAAGAGATATTTAAAACCAATCCCAAAAGCAACAATAGTTGGAAAAAACTAAATTCCTGGAATGAGATAAAATTTTCTAACTCCATGAAACAGAAGAATCATAACCATGCCTTATTGTTCTTGTTGTTGAAGTAAACCAGATAATAAACTAGGAATCTTAGGACAAAGGCCTGAATGATGATCTGGAGCAGGGAAAGTATGAGATGTACCCTGTAATGTTTTGTCTGAAAGAAAAAAGTTTTGCAATAGTGGGTCACATCAAAGGGACACAAAAATAGCTTGAGGGAGCTAAAGGAAGTCACCATTTTGACAATACAAGAGTCAAATGAGGGGGAAAAAAGTTTATGTACTGAAACATGCTAAACTAAACAAAACTAGAAAAATGCACTCATATCCAATTCAATGCTAGGTCTGGGATAGGGAGGTTATAGAATGGACCTTGGAAAAGCTTTTGACAAAAAGTGAGAATAAATTCAAAGGTTAAAGGATAAAGCCAAAGTGCACAGAAATCACCATCTGACACATGGTATCAGTATATCAAAATTTCATCCAATATTCATACAACTGGCATCAAAAATCAGACTCTGGTGAGCTAATGTATCCTCAACCAATAAAATCTATAAACATAATGAGACTTAATAGAAGGTAAGAAAATTTCTAGTGCACCATTTGAGGTGGCTACTTAGATACAGTAATATAAAAGACATAATAATTAAGAAAAAAAAACCAGCCTGTTTGCTTTTCCCATTAGAATTATTCAAGTCTACCACAGAACATGATAGCAACTAAGACAACAAGAATGACGAACTGAAACACATTGATTCCGATGAGGACTTCCAATTGAAAAAACATTAGTTGAATCATTGAAAAGGAACCATATATCTATAAAATGCCAAACTAAGACCAGAGAGATTCATTTCTGGCCATACTATCTGAATTGACTCTTTCCCCCATTGTTCTCTATCCCTTTATTCTTACACATATCACTATATATATTATCAACTTGTTTACTTATTTATTACACATCTCAATAACTAGTATGTCAGTTTCATGAGAGCAGGGTCTGTATTGGTCTTGTTTACCCTTGTACTGATATCTGTCTCTACAATGTAGACACTGAATAGATATTGAGGATATGAACGAGTATTTTTTTTGTTTTTTTTTTTTTTGGTCAATATATACATATGTAAGTCTAAATACAAGAGGAACTGGAAACAGTTGGTGGCATTGGAGAAGATCTTAATTTCCTTCTCCAAGTGCCAGGCTTTTTTTTTGTTTTTGTTTTTTTTACCACCGGCTTTTGAAGGGATTTTCCCAACAGCGCCACAGGGGCTCATCTCCTCCTGGACCAGATGGACTTTGTGCTTTGGCAATGACTTTCTATCCCTCACTGGCCGTCACTCACTTGGCCCTGTCTTCTTTCACATCCTATAAACTCTATAGAGCAACTTCCTTTCCTCAATAAGGTGATCCCATTTGGATTAGAAATGGAACACTCTGCTTCCAACAAATAAATGTAACAATGTATTTTTTAAAAATTATAACCAACTTTTAAAATATAGTTTTGAGAATTGGTTAAAGTTTTAATAAAAAATCAATATTATATTGATAAAAAGAAATTATATTGATAGAGAAATTATATTGATGAAATTATAATGATAAAGAGAAGGGAAATGTGAGGGAATTGGAAAAATATTCACCTTAGAGTAACCACATAATTACCAAGTATAGAGACCAGACAGGTAAAGAAAGTTCTTATGTTATTTGAACTCATACTACTACTTTGTCTGGAGAAGTATAAAAGTTAAAAATACTGTCTTTGATGCCAGATTGCCCGGATAGAAAACCTACCTCTGTAACTAAGTGGGTGTGTAGCCTTGCAGAAGTACCTACATATTCTCTGTTGTAAGCAGCCTGTTCTGTACAACAATAATACAAATAGCACTTATATCACTGAGTTATTGTAAGAATTAAACGAGTCAATTTTTTTTTTTGAGACGGAGTCTCGCTCTGTCGCCTAGGCTGGAGTACAGTGGCATATTGGCTCACTGCATTTCCGCCTCCCAGGTTCAAGCAATTTTTCTGCCACAGCCTCCAAAGTAGTTGGGACCACAGGCGCACACCTCCACGCCTGCTAATTTTTTGTATTTTAGTAGAAACTGGGTTTCACCATGTTGCCCAGGCTGGTCATGAACTCCTGAGCTCAGGCAGTCCACCCGCTTTGGCCTCCCAAATTGCTGGAATTACAGGCATGAGCCACTGTGCGCAGCTACGAGTTAGTTATTTAAAGTGCTTAGGACAGGGCCAAGTAGAAGGCAAGAACCATGGCAGCTTAGAGTAAAGTAACTTTCTGAGCTATTAAAAGGTCCTTGGTGTAATAATATTAAATGCAAAGTTCTTTAGGCATAAAGCAGGTGGGAGGAAATGAATGTGAACTGTTTATCAGTCCATCAATATATAAATTGTAGAGATTCTATCTTTTTTTTTTTTTTTGAGACAAAGTCTCACTCTGTCACCCAGGCTGGAGTGCAATGGCGTGATCTTGGTTCATTGCAACCTCTGCCTCCCGGGTTAAAGCGATTCTCCTGCCTCAGCGTCCCTAGTAGCTGGGATTATAAGCACCTGCCACCACATCTGGCTAATTTTTGTATTTTTAGTAGAGATGGAGTTTCACCATGTTGGTCAGTCTGGTCTCGAACTCGTAACCTCGTGATCCACCCGCCTCGGCCTCCCAAGGTGCTGGGATTACAGACATGAGCCATCACGCCTGGCTGAGATTCTTTTAACAATCTTAACAAATCAGGACACAAAGTATCTTAAAAGTTCTCCCAGACAGTGGGTAAGAATATAAAGTATTTATAGCAATTCTGACCTCAAACACAATGTACAGGTTTTACATCCCTAATCTAAAATCTGAACTGCTACAAAATCCAAAAGTTTTTGAGCAATGACATGATGCTAATAGTTAAATACATATAACTACTTAACACAAACTTTGTTTCATGTATAAAACTATTAAAAACATTGTATAAAATTATCTTCAGGCCATGTGTCTAAAGGGTATATGAAACATAAATGAATTTTGTGTTTCAGCTTGGGTCCAATCCCTAAGATGTCTCATTATGTATATGCAGATATTCCAAAATCTGAAAAAAATCCCAAATCCAAAACAGTCTCGTCCCAAGTATTTTGGATAAGGGATACTCAACCTGTAATGTCTCAGTGATAGGCTGTATGTGTCCCATAAGTCAAATCCAGCTCCTTGGTATCAAAGAAGGTAGAAATTATACAAAGAGCCTGAGAAGGTAAGAATATCGTGAAAAATGCTGAAGATTAATGGAGATGTCATTTGCAGCACAACAACAATGAAAGCATGCCTTTGAAATCAGAAGTTCACCTAGTTTCTTAAAACATAGCCTTGAGTTCACTGAATATCAGCTGATAGTCTAGACAGTATATTCTAAGTTATTTGAGGCAGATAAATTTACCCAGTGAGAGTAAGTTGCTGTAGTTCTCCATCATCACATCCCAGTACAAGTTCCTCTGAGCAGAATCTAAATATTCCCATTCCTCCTGAGAGAAGTTGATAAGCACATCCCTGAATGTCACCAATTCCTGAAACAAACCCGTACATTACAGGTAAAATATAAGGAAATATTTTTGAGAAAAAGACAAGAAAAAAGGAATTATTGCCTTATAGCAAGGGGATTGGACAGTAAACAAGGAGACCAGGAACAGAAGCCTATGACATGGGAAGAAAGGAAATTAGTGCTTCCAAACCAGACTATGGACATCTTTAAAGACTCCCTTTGATTCACAGAAATCTTTCTGCATACTTATGGGATCTCTTATTTAGCCAAACATGTTTACAAATTAACAATCAGTTTACAAATTAAAAGAAGTACTGTATACAAGTACATTTCATGCTATGTGCCTCCCTCATGAATTATCAATAAAGATACGTTTCTATACCCTCATTCCCCTATATAGAAGAAAAATATCTAACTTCTAACTCTGAAAATGAGGTATGAACAAAATTAACATTTCTTGTAGACCCAAGTTCCTTACTACTTGACATATTATTTCACATTATATAATAAGAATTATTACTTCTAGCAACAAAGTTTTTAGTGTTTTTTTGGTGGCTACAGAGCAGTTTTCTTGTTAAAAATATAATGGCCTTAATTATACTCCAACTTTTAGGTTAGAAAGGTCTTCTTCAATTCTATGTCTACAATCATCATTTTGTATGACCTGACGCCATTCAACATAAAATCCAATCTCGCTGGAAACTCAAGTCTGTGTAGAGGTCAGAGTATGCCCAGTTATCATCAAATAGATCCAACTGCTCTTTTTCCCTATCCAAGAATACAACAAGGAAAAGTCTAGGGATTCCACTTCTATATCTGCCCTTGACAAAGGACTGAACACATAGGAGTGTTGAACATTATTTGGAGAATAGAGAGGCACACAGGAGGGACACTGTGCTGTTAGACTCCAGCACTTATTAGAAAGCGAAAAAGTATGGGGTTGCGGTGCAGGTTGTGTGATAGAGGTGTCTGGTAGGAAGAATTAGGAAAAAGGAAATACCACAAAGAAAAGAGAAATAGTAACTTACGTGGTCCATGGTTAGAACTGTAAAGAACTGGTCAGGGAACTTCACTTCTGGCATGACAACATGAGGAGCTCCATGGACATGATCTCCAATGAAACTGTAAAAATTATTTTTTAAAAAAGAATCACCATTTAAAGTCTCTGGAAATGGTGCTAGAAATATACAGCAAATGAAGAAACATTAAATCTCCAAAAGCATGTTAGAACTCTGAGAGTCTAGACTACGTAAACCAAACCTTAGCCCTCCATTGTCCATTTCATCTCAGTGAGAAAGACTCTACTGCAGACAGGATAGCCAAGGGCACAGGGTTTCTTCACCACTTCTCAATCCTTCCCCCAGTCAGATAGCTATCTTCCTAGGTGGGGTAGGACATCATCATTTTTCACTCTGTCCCAGCTATCTGTTGCACGGCTGAAGAACGATGACTCCCTTCCTCTGTCTAGCCCCATAACATGAAATGTAGGCTTTAACCTGGATGTGGTACTGCTGAACATACTGAGGTTCCAGTTGCTGTGCCCTGGCTCCTGGGGCAGGAGTTCCATGCCAAAACAGGCAAGCCAGAGAGACCTGGCTCCTGGGGCAGGAGTTCCATGCCAAAACAGGCAAGCCAGAGAGACCTGGCTCCTGGGGCAGGAGTTCCATGCCAAAACAGGCAAGCCAGAGAGACCTGGCTGCTGCCCCCACCTGCCATCTACCAAGCACTCAGCTCCTAAAGCAGGGGGAATCACTCAGAGAGATACATGCCATTGTCCCTGCCTCCAGCGCTAGAATGGTGGCTCTGAGATTTTGTCCAGCATGAGAAATAGGCCATAGAGCAGAGAGTTCTGTATTCCTCCTCAAAGGAACTGAATTGATTTGCAAGAGAATGTGCAAATGTGAAAAGGGCAGTGTCAGAAACTGAAAAGTTTGGTGAAGGGCAATTGGGAGGACGTTGACAGATTAGAGATGTATGTTATACTGTAGGGTGGCTAGTCTGCCAGATAGAAACAGAGAAAGAGACACCTGGAAAGAGATATTCTATTGTCAGAACAAATCTGAAACACTGACCTCAAGAAAGCCCCAGTTTGATTACATTAGCCTGTGAAGCAATCTATACTCCAGGGCACTTATGAAAGCAATACTGCCTTAAGTTGCAATTAGTGGTGCTTAACAGCTAGGGGTGGCCAGGGAGATGCTCAAAGACAGCCCTATCAAAACTACTGTCATCTAATGGTGTCTGTAAAAATAGCCAAGGCTATACCGCCAATGAGCAACATCAAGACATTTTATACCATGGTGGGAATAGACTTCACTAAAATAATCCAGAGTCCATTCTCATGCTGCTATAAGGATATACCCAAGACTAGGTAATTTATAAAGGGAAGAGGTTTAATTGACTCACAGTTCTGCATGGCTAGGTTTGGGAGGCTCAGGAAACTTACAATCATGGCAGAAGGCACCTCTTCACAGTATGGTAGGAGACAATGAGAGTGAAGGGGGAAGCCCCTTATAAAACCACCAGATCTTGTGAGAACTCATTATTACAAGAACAGTATGGGGGAAATTGCCCCCATGATTCAGTTATCTCCACTTGGTCCTGCCCTTGACATGTGGGGATTATTACAATTCAAGGTGAGTTTTGGGTGGAGACACAGAGCCAAACGGTATCACAGTCACTAAGGAAGTAAATAAGCAAGTACCAATAACAAGTTCTGAGCCAGAGGGTGTGGGCAAGAGTGCTGGAGTTCCAACAATTGTCTATTATGTCCACTTTCCACAAATAAGAGACAGGCAAGGAAATAGGAAAGTATGATTCACACACTGGAAAAGAAGCCCACAACAAAAACTGCCTGTGAGAGCAAACAGATTTAACAGGCAAAGACTTCAAAGTAGCCATTATATGTTCAAGTAGACAAAGGAAACCATAGTTAAAATGTGGGTATGATCATAATGTTGCATCAAAAGGAGAATATCAATAAAGAGATACAAATTATTAAAAATAAACTTGGAAATTCTGAAGTTACAAGGTATAATAACAAATGAAATTTTCACTAGAAGGACTCAATAGTAGATATGAACTGGCAGAAGTATTAGCAAAGTTGAAGACAGGTTAATAGCAATGGTGTAATCTGATGAACAGGGAGAAAACAAGACAAATTAACATCTCAGAGGAATGTGAGACCACATTAAGCACACCGATATAAACAGGAGTACCAAAAGAGAGGTGAGAGAGAAAAAAGGCATTTAAAATTTACAAAGACATAATGGATTTAAAATTCCAAAATTTACTGAAAAACATTAAACTGCACATCCAGGAAGCTCAAGAAACACCAAGCAGGATAAATGCATGAAGACCCAAATATAGATGCAGCATGATAAAAGCACTGAAAACCAAAGAAAGAAATGGAGAAAATTTTGAATGAAGTAAAAGGAAACTGCAGGTTAAAAGTGAAATTAATACAAAAGTATTAACTGCTGTATTCTCATCAGAAAAACATGAAGGCCAGAAGGCAGTGAGATGATATATACAAAGTACTCACACAGAAACCTTCAACCCAGAGTCCTAAATCCATCAACATGCAAAAAAATTGAAGTGACCCCCTACCTCACACCACTTAAAAAAATAACTCAAAATGGATTAAAGACAAATATAAGGCCTGAAACTATAAAATTCCTAGAGGAAAACATAGTTGAAGCTCTGACATTGGTCTTGCATGATGATTTTTAAAAATATGACACCAAAAGCACTGGAAACAGCAAAAACAAAGAAGTGGGACCAAATCAAATTAAAAAGCTTCTATAAAACAAAGGAAACAATTTAAAAAGTGAAATGACATTCTACAGAGTGGGAGAAAATATATGCAAATTATGTATCTGACAAGGGGTTAATATCTGAATTTATAAGAAATTCATTCAACTCAGTAGCAAAAAAAAAAAAAAAAAAATTAAAAAATGAGCAAAAAACCTGATAGACATTTTTCCAAAGAAGATATGCAAATGGTCAACAGATACACAAAAAGGTGCTTGATAGGAGTAAACATCAGGGAAATGCAAATCAAAACCACAATGAAATATTACCTCATATCTGATAGGGCTGCTGTTATCAAAAAGACAAGAAAGAAAAAAATGTTGACAAGGATATGGAAAAAAGGGAAGCCTTGTATACTGTTGGGGATGTAAATTGGTACAGTCCTTCTGAAAAAGAGTATGGAGGTTCCTCAAAAACTTAAAAATAGGACAACCAACCATACAATCCAACAATCCCCGCTTCCGGGTATATGGCCAAAAGAAATGAAGTCAGTCATCCCCTGTTGCCCACCCCCACCCTGAAGTCTTGCTCTTTTGCCTAGACTGGAGTGCAGAGGCGCAATCTCGGTTCACCGCAACCTCCACCTTCAAGGTTCGAGCAATTCTGTCTCAGGCTCCCAAGTAGCTGGGGTTACAAGCACATGCCCCCATGCCTGGCTAACTTTTTTATTTTTAGTAAAGATGGGGTTTCAACATGTTGGCCAGGCTGCTCTCGAACTCCTGACCTCATGATCCACCCACCTCGGCCTCGCAAAGTGCTGAGATTACAGGCATGAGCCATCATGCCTGGCCGAAGTCAATAACTTGAAGAGATATTTGCAGCCCTTGTTTATGATAGCATTATTCACAATAACCAAGATATGGAAACCTAAATGTCCATCAATGGGTGGACAGATAAAGTGTGTTTGTATGTGTGTGTATACAGTTATGTATGTGTCAGTTATATATCAGTAAAACAGAGGGGGGGTGGGTATCCTTATCCAGCAAACCTACATTTCAAAACTTAAAATGAAAAGACATTTCCAGATAAAAACAGAGAGAAGTTATTGTTAGCTGACTGACCTTAAAAAGTACTCAAGGAAGCTCTTTAGGCTGAAAATAGGTGATCTTAGGCAGTAATACAAATCCATATGCAAAACAAAGAGAAGCAAGGCAATTATGTAATTATAAAAGGCAGTATACATACAAATCTCTTCTCCTCTTAACTGATATACAAATTTTATGAAACAATATGTATATTATCTATTATTGGGCCCATAACATACAGAAATGTAATATATTTGCTAATAATAACACAGAGAAGGCAGGGGAAAGCAAAGTTGTCTTGGGCTAAGGAAGTGAATCCACATGGTAACTCAAATCCATCTGGACCGAACGAGAACCAAAAGTGAGAAATCAGATTGATAAAATAAAAGTTATAAATGTATGAAGATTCTCCTTTTTTCTTGTAGTTAAAAAAAAAAAGATTTATGTAACATAAAAATGAGAACAACTGGTTGAGTCTGAAACATCTGTAGATGTAATGTGACAACCATAAGAGAAGATGAAAGGAAATAGTTATATAAAAGTAACATTTCTAGATCTCACTTGAATTAAGCTAATATAAATTAGAAGCTGTTTCTGATAAGATATATATATATGTGTTAAGCCCTAGAGCAACTGCTAAAGAAATCACCCAAAAATATAGTGAAAAAAATCATTAAAGAAATTAAATACACATTAGAAAATATTCATTTGATGCAGAAGAAAGCAGTAAAGGAGCAGAGGAAGAAAAGACATACACTGAAAAAAGGTGGAATGACAGATGTAAATCCAACTGTATCAATAATAACATTAAATGTGAATAGATTAAATAATCAAAAGGCAGAGATTCAGAATGCATAAAAAACAACATGCACATATATGCTCTTGGTATGATTTAAATATATCCTTTCCCAAACTCATGTATTACTAATCTGATAGTATTAGGAGGCGGGGCCTTTAGGTGGTGATCAGATTAGAGGGCTCCTCCCCTCACAAGTGGGATTAAGGCCCTTATAAAAAAGGCATCATGCAGCCTTTTGCCATGTGAGGATAAAGCGATCCTCTCCTACAGATGATGTGTTATCAAGGCAGCATCTTGGTTGTCACCAGACAACCAAACCTGCCAGTCCCTTGATTTTGGACTTCTAACCTTCAGGCCTGTGAAAAATAAATGTCAGCTCTTTATATAAATTAATCGTTTGGGTATTCTGTTATAGAAGCAAACAAAAATAGAAATTGGAATCAGGATAATGGGATGTTGCTGTAATAAATACCTAAAAATGTAGACACAATTTTGGACCTGGGTAATGGGTATAGAAGGGGTCAGTATTGAAGTGAATGCTAAGAAAAAGTCTAGATTGTGCAGGGACTCACACCTGTAATCCCAGCACTTTGGGAGGCCAAGGTGGGAGGATCACATGAGGACAGGAGTTCGAGACCAACCTGGGCTACATAGTAAGACCCCCATCTCTACAAAAAACTTTTTAAAAATTGGCTAGGTATGGAGGTACATGCCTGTAGTCCTAGCTACTTGGGAGGCTGAGTGGGGAATATTGCTTGAGCCCAAAAATTTGAGTTCACAGTGGAATATGACTGCTACTGCATTCCAGCCTGGGAGACAGAGCAAGACCCTATCTCAAAGAAAGGAAAAAGCTGGCCCCGCACGGTGGCTCACACCTGTAATCCCAGCACTTTGGGAGGCCAAGCAGAGGTGGGTAAATCACCTGAGGTCAGGAGTTTGAGACCAGCCTGGCCAACTGTGGTGAAATCCCATCTCTACTAAAAATACAAAAATTAGCTTGGTGTAGTGGCAAGCACCTGTAATCCCAGCTACTTAGGAGGCTGAGACAGAATTGCCTGAACCTGGAAGGTGAAGGTTGCAGTGAGCCGAGATTGCCCCACTGCACTCTCGCCTGGGAGACAAGAGTGAAACTCCATCTCAAAAAAAAAAAAAAAAGAAAGAAAGAAAGAAAGAGAGAAAGAAAAGAAAGAGAAAGAAAGAAAGAAGAAAAGAAAGAAAGAAAACGCCTAGATTGCTACAAACAGGGTAAGGGTAATTCTGCTGAGTGCTCAGATTAATAGAAGAGCTATAGGGAAAGCCTGCATTTTCTTAAAGATTACTTAAGTGATCCTGACAAAATGTTAGAAATATGGATAATAATGGCAATTCTGGTGAGGTTTCATACAGAAATGAGGACTCTCTAGCTGGGCGTGGTGGTGCACACCTGCAATCTCAGCTACTCAGGAGGCTGAGGCAGGAGAACTGCTTGAGCCTGGGAGGTGGAGGTTGCAGTGAGCCAAGATTATGCCACTGCATGCCAGCCTGGACGACAGAGCGAGACTTCATCTCAAAAAAAAAAAAAAAAAAAGAAGAAAGAAAAAAAGAAATGAATATCTTATTGCAAACTGGAGGGAAACATCATCTGTTTCATAACGTGACAAAGAACTTGGCTGACTTATGTCCATGTTCTAGGACTTTCTAGAAGAAAGAACTTAAGAAGCAATAAAATAAACTATTTGGCAGAAGAAATCTCTAAGCAGCAAAGCGTTAGGGGTGCTGCGCGGCTTGTCACTACATAGAGTAAAACGTGAGAAGAAACAATACAAAGATGGGATTTATAACAACATGGAAGTAGAACATAGAGATTTGAAAATTCTCGGCCTGAACATGTAAAAAAAAAGGTATTTTGGAAAGTAAACCAAGGGTGTGACCACGTAACTTTTTGATAAGAGTGTGGCTAGAAGGAAGCCAGGTGCTCTTCTCATGACAATAGCAGAATGAAGCCAATGGCATTCCAGAGAGCTTCAAAGCTGTTCTTCCCATCACAGGCCTAGAGTGCTAGAGCCTTGAAGGCAGGATGGTTTCGAGGAAGGGCCTAGAGCACTCATGGGACCTTAGGGCTTGCTTCCTGGGGCTGCCTCAAGTCTTTGCTCCCCCACATCCCAGCACAGTGCTCCTTGGCTGCCCTAGTTATGGCTCCAGTGGGCCCAGGTGCAGTTTAGTCCCTGCTCTGGAGGGCAAAAGTGGTAAACCTCAGCATCCACATAGAGCTAATTTTCCAAGCGTGCAGAGTGCACAAGCTGTGGCAGTATGGCATCCTCCAAAGAGATTTCTTTCGTTTTTTTTTTTTTTTTTTTTTGATACAGAGTCTCATTCTGTCACTCCATCTCAAAAAAAAAAAAAAAAAAAGGAGAAACTAAAACATACCCAAGTAAACAAAAACTGAGGGACTTCATTAGAAGACATGCCATAATAGAAATGCTAAGGGGAACCTTGCAAATTAGAATGAAAAGACAGTAGAAAGTAAAGTCATGTACAAAAATAAGGAACAATGATAAAAGTAGCTAAATAGGTAAATACAAAAGTCTATCACATCTTGGGCTTGTAGGTCCTCTTTTTTTCCCCCAATATGATTTAAAAGACTAATGCATAAAACAGTCTTTATAAACCAACGTTAAAGGGCACACAATGTATAAAAATGTAATCTGTGACAAAACAACATGAAGAGGAGTAGAACTGTATAGGAACAGAGTTTTGGATATACTATTAAAGCTAAGGAGTGTACAGTACAGTTTTGATTCAACAGGTCTGGAATTTTTTTTGTTTGAGACACAGTGTCACTCTTTCACCCAGGCTGAAGTGCAGTAGTGTCTGGAATGTTTAAACTCTGTCTATTCCAAAGAAAAGTTCTAGCCCTTGACTAACTCCTAGAAGATAAATTCTGGCCCCTGGAATAGCCAGTTTTTATTAATTTTAATGTGATCCTTTCACTAGCGAGAAAACAACAACACTTTTCTGAGTTGTGTGAGTCCATCTAGCAGTCAGTGAACCTGAAAGTGGTCTTGGAGTTCCCTGACCAAAGTCTATTAATTCAAACCAGTTATTTGTAAATGTAAAATATTCATTGTAATCTCCAGAATGCATGCTAAGAAAATAATCAGCTTATATAAAGGAAATGAGAAGGGAATTAAACTGGTACGGTACAATAAATGAATTAAAAAGAAAAGAAGGCCAGACGTAGTGGCTGATGCCAGTAATCCCAACACTTTGGGAGGCCAAGGCAGGCAGTTCACTTGAGCCCAGGAGTTCAAGACAGCCTGGCCAACATGGTGAAACCCTGTCTCTACCAAAAATACAAAAAATTAGCCAGGCATGGTGGTGATCACCTGTGGTCCCAGCTGTTAGGGAGGCGGATTGGTGGGGGACGATGGGGTAGGAGGATCACTTGAGCCCAGGAGGTTGAGGCTGCAGTGAGCTGTGACTGTACCACTGAACTCCAGCCTGGGTGATGGAGTTATACCTTGTTTCAAAAACAAAAGAAAAAGTCCAGGCACAGTGGCTCATGTCTGTAATCCCAGCACTTTGGGAGGCCAAGGCAGGTGCATCACCTGAGGTCAGAAGTTCGAGACCAGCCTGGCCAATATGGTAAAATCCCATCTCTACTAAAAATACAAAAATTAGCCCAGTGTGGTGGCAGACACCTATAATCCCAGCTACTTGAGAGGCTGAGCAGGAGAATTAATTGAAGGAGGGGAGGTTGCAGTGAGCCAAGATTATGCCACTGCATTCCAGCCTGGGCGACAAAGCGAGCCTCTGTCTCAAAAAAGAAAAATTGTTGTGAAATTGCAAGAGATTCAGAATAGCCAAAACAAAGCTGGAAGACTGCTATTTCCCAATTCAAAACTGACTATAAAACCACAGTAATCAAGACCTGGGACAATAAATACGGATAGATGTAGTGATCAAAGGAATAGAACTGAGTGAAAGTTAAACCAGTGTAACTAGGGTCAAATGATTTTTGACAAGGGTGCCAATCTAGTTAAATCAAGGAAAGAACAGTCTTTTCAACAAATGGTGCTAGAAAAATTGAACCTCCACATGCAAAAGAATGAAATTGCATCATTTCTTAACAACATATAAAAACACTTTATAGTCAGTTTCGAATTGGGAAATAGGAATCTTCCGGCTTTGTTTTGGCTATTCTGAATCTCTTGCACTGAAAACAGATCAATGACCCAAATTATAAGAGCCAAAACTATAAAACTCTTAGAAGGAAATGTAAGGGTAAGTCATCATGAACTTATATTTGGGAATAGATTCTTTTTTTTTTTTTTTTTTGAGATGGAGTCTCACTCTGTAACCCAGACTGGGGTGCAGTGTTGCCATCTCGGCTCACTGCAACCTCTGCCTCCCAGGTTCAAGTGATCCTCCTGCCTCAGCCTCCCGAGCAGCTGGGATTACAGGTGCCCACCACCACGCCTGGCTAAGTTTTGTATTTTTAGTAGGAGAGGGGGTTTCACCACGTTGGCCAGGCTGGTCTCAAACTCCTGACCTCAAGTGATCCGCCCACCTCAGCCTCCCAAAGTGCTGGGATTATAGGCTGAGCCACTGCATCCAGCCTATATTTGGCAATGGATTCTTAAATTATGACACCAAAAGCACAGCAGCAAAAGAAAAATTTGATAAATTAGGATTTATCAAAACTAAAAGCTATTGTGCATCAAAAAATCATTATAAAAGAAACTGGTAAGACAGCCTGCACAATGTGAGAAAATATTTGCAAATCATGTATCTCATAAGTGTTTAACATCCAGAATACATAAAAACTCCTACAACTCAGCCCAACAAAAAGGCAAACAGCCCAAGTTAAAAACTGTCAAAAGACTTCAGCAGAAATCTCTTCCTACAAGATGTACAAATGACCAACAAGTATATAGAAAGATGCTCAGAATCATTAGACATCAGGAAACAAGAGAACCATGAGGATAACATCAGCAAGATGGCAAGGAAGCTTCAAGTCCCTATTCTCTATTGAAACATTTAAAAAACAATTAGAGACTAAAATATCTTCATAAGGGTCTGGAAATCAAAGACTGTAACTATCAAATGCCCAGTCAAGAGAAAGCCACATTAAAAATGGTAGTGAATCTGTTGATTATTTTACTTGTGCCCTTACTCTATCTCTAGTGCAGCCAAGAAGCAGCAGCCCAGTTCCCATTTCCCTCCTTCAGGCCAGAAAGAACAAAGCAGAGCTTATTTGCAACATACTAATCTGTCTGTGGGCTCCTTGAGGTATTGAGGTACTGGTTTCTGTTTTGTCTGACCTTTTTCTTTTTGAGATAGTCTTGCTCTGTCATCCAGGCTGGAGTGCAGTGGCATGATGTCAGTTCACTGCAACCTCCGCCTCCCAGGTTCAAGCAATTCTCCTGCCTCAGCCTCTTGTGTAGCTGGGATTACAGGTGCCCACCACCACACCTGGCAAATTTTTGTATTTTTAATAGAGACGGGGTTTCACCATGTTGGCGAGGCTGGTCTCGAACTCCTGACCTCAAGTGATCTGCCTGCCTTGGCCTCCGAGAGTGCTGAGATTACAGGTGAGCCACTGACTTTTGAGTTTCGACATGTGAAAAGCTGTATAGCTCAGATCTCAGGCAGGTAAAGTCCACAAAGGACAGTGGTGGGCACTGTGGTGCATCAAAGCTAAAATACTATTGAAACTAGAAATAAGGGCAGCAGCATTGCAGGATATAAGATCAGTATGCAAAACTCAAGATATTTTAATTGCCTGCACACCTGTGGATACTTGAAGCAAATGATTACAAGTAGAAAAATACAATATAACATCTAGGGCCTAAGAAGCAAGGGTGAGATCCTATGGAAATTAGGGCATTTGAAAGCAGCTATGCATATTAGGGAAATTGGTAAAAGCATATACACAGGTACAGGTAAAGGCACACTACAGACCCAGGAAAAACATAAGACCTTAGGCTTTCACCCTGAGATGATCCCAAGGCCTTAATTAGTGAAGATCTTCTCCAACAGTTTGCAAAAATTAGGAGAAGCAGCTATTTCTTCAAATGCCCAGTTTTCAACAAAAGACTGCAAGGCTGGGCCAGGCATGGTGGCTCACGCCTATAATCCCAGCACTTTGGGAGGCCGAAGTGGGTGGATCACCTGAGGTCAAGAGTTCGAGACCAGCCTGGCCAACATGGCGTAACCCCATCTCTACTAAAAATATAAAAATTAGGTGGGCATGATGGTGGGCGCCTGTAATCCCAGCTACTCGGGAGGGTGAGGCAGAATTGCTTGAACTTGGGAGGTGAAGGGTTGCAGTGGCAGAGCAGAGATTGAGCCACTGCACTACAGCCTAGGGAAGAGAATGAGACTCCATCTCAAAAAAAAAAAAAAGACTTCAAGGCTGGGCAAGAGAGCAAGACCCTGTCTCAAAAAGAAATAGGAAAACATGGTCCAATCAAAGGAGCAAAACAAAACACTCTTGAAGAAACAAAAGTATTGGCATAACTAGGAAAAACTTTGTAAACATTGTCTTAAATATGTTTACAGAGCTAAAGGAAAACAGAGAAAGAACTAAAAAGGAAATCAGGAAGACGACATATAAGTAAGTGAGATATCAACAAAGAGAAATAAATTATGTTTTTAAAAGCCAGCTGGGTGTGGTGGCTCATACCTGTAATCCCAGCGCTTAGGGAGGCTGAGGCAGGTGGATTACATGAGGCCAGGAGTTCCAGACTAGCATGGCCAACATGGTGAAACCCTATCTCTACTTAAAAAAAAAAAAATACAAAAAGTAGCTGGGTATGGTAGTGCACATCTATAGTCCCAGCTACTTGGGAGGCTGAGGCATGAGAATTGCTTGAGACTGGGAGGTGGAGGTTGCAGTGAGCCAAGATCACACCACTGCACTCTAGCCTGGGCCACAGGGCAAGACTTCATTGCAAAAAAAAAAAAAAAAGAAAAAGAAAAAAAAATTGGCTCAGAGTGCTCAAACCTTGCACATTCCAAAGAAGAAATGGTCCTTGACCAGCTCCTGGGAGATAATCTCTGAGCACTTAAGAGTATCCTGCCTGATAATAGAGTCTCTGTATATCTGAGGTCTTAGCCATGCCAGGTAGTTTATGTTAACAGTGTGGTTTATGGTAAATACTTGTATCAATCTGACTTCTGGATAGGCTTGACTAAGTAGCTACGGTCGGTGCCCAGAACCTCCATGCCCACATGACTGATCCTCAGTAAAAACCCTGGACACAGGCCAGGGCAGTGGCTCATGCCTGTAATCCCAACACTTTGGGAGGCCGAGCAGGTGAATCGCTTGAGCCCAGGGGTTCAAGACTAGCCTGGACAACATGGCAAAACCACATCCATACAAATAATACAAAAATTAGCCAGGTGTTGTGGTGTGTGCCTGTAGTCCCAGCTACTCAGGAGACTGTGGTGGGAGGATCACTTGGGCCTGGGAAGTAGAGGCTGTGGTTATCTGTGACCATACCATAGCATTTCAGCCTGGGTGAGAGAGTGAGACCCTATCTCAAAACACACACACACACACACACACACACACACACACAGAAAACAAAGCAAAACAAAAAACCCTGGAAACCATGGCTTAGGAGAGCTTCCCTAGTTGGCCACACTTCACATTTGTAGTTGCCTATTGTTGCTGAGAGAATTAAGTGCTGCCTGTGCAACTGCACTGGAAGTTTGCACCTGGTTTCTCCCAGTCCTTGCCTTATGCAGCTTTTCCCTTTGCTGATTTTAATGTGTACCTTTTCATTGAAATGAACAATAAGCATGAGCATAACAGCTTTTCTGAGTTCTGTGAGTCCTTCTAGCAAATCATTGAACCTAAGACAGTCAAACTGCCTTTAATAGAACATTTGCATATCTGGCTTTTAAAAAATTCATTTCAAGTGCCCATAAAAATTAACTATATTTTGTTATTGCTCTTGATTTATAGAAAATGTATGGGGAATACTAAGAATCTTCACAAACCAGCTTTTTTCTTCCCTTGCAGATAAGGACTTAAAGTGCCAGGGCTTTATTAAATTCTCTAGGGTTATGTCCGTATTAATGAATCCAGACCTCACAAAGATCCTAAGGCCATTGATATAATTATTGTCTACATTCTACAACAAGAAACTGTAAAGCAGAAAATGAGTAGCTACTAACCCCTTTGAAAATGTAGTGTGAACAAATAGCTGAATTAAAAAAATTTTTTTCTAAGCAAATTAACACAGGATTACATTTAATTTTAATTTTAATTTTAATACAAAAGTAATATAAATGTTTTTCCATTAGACGCAACATTATTGTTTTGGTAGGACTGTAATTCACCTTTAACACTGAAAATGTAGCATCCAAGTTGAGATATACAATAACAATAAAACATATACCAGATATTGAAAACAGTATAAAGAAATGAGTGTGAAGTATTTCAGTATATTTACATCATTATATTCAAATATACATCAATATATTCAAATAATATTTTGAATATATTGGTTTAAATAAAATACATTACCAAAATTAATTTCATCTGTTTCTTTTCCTTTTTAAGATGTGTCTAATGGAAATTTTTATATTGCCTCAGTGGCTTTATATTATATTTACATTAGACTGTGCTGCTTTAGACTCAAATACCACTGTAGCAGGTTGCCTCTCACAATCTACACCAATATGTTGTCTGAATCAGTCACACTGCCAATCAAACAAGATTTGGTTGTCACCACTTAAACCTCATGAATATTCTGGAAAAATTCCCTGCCCTTGTTGACATAGCCTTCTCTGCACAAAACTCCTATTCAAATTCTGGCTCTGCTACTTCAGCAAGGAGCTAATCCCTTTTAAGCCTCAATAATAACAGTTCCTGCCTAACAGAGTTGCTGTATGTATTAAATGAGTTCATGCATGTCAAGTTACTGGCACAAAGTACGTGCCCAATTAAAGTCAGGCTCAGCAGAGCTGTGCTGCGGCTGACTTAAGCCAGCTCACACCAGCTAATTGTACCATCTCTCCCCCAGCTCTCGTATTCATTGACCTCATGCTTGGAAGCTTGAAAAAGACCATGGTAGTTGTGTTTATACCATAGAAATCTGCAAACTCTTCACACTGGGGCTCTCCTTACCCAGAGTGTTAATTTACAAGTCTTCAAATGTCTCCAAAGCCAACTTTGTCACTTACTGATTGATATCTACCATCTCATATCTTGCTTTGTTTGCAAATCAAGTCTGTAAATAAGATCAAAGGTATCTAGTGTGCTATTCTATGTAATCACTCATCTCCTCCTCAACAAATTATATTCTTAAAAAAATATTTAACTTCTCCAGGAGTTGTATTTCTATACCGTAAGAATCCTTTGGAAAAAAAGGAGCACATGGGAGAATTGAATGATTTACCTAACAGGTATGTGAATATTCAATGAAAAGGAAATGGGCATTGGAAAGGCACTGGAGCACAAGGGGACCCATCTCTACGGTCTTGTTAATTGGGAAGGGACGGCTAAGGGACCAAGTACATTAACAGGTCACAATTAGGACAATTTTGGAGAAGGAAAGCAGTCTATGTTCTGTGAAAGACAAGGTGGGGGGCAGGGAGGGTGGGTGGAAGAAAGGCAGGAAAGAAAATGTATCTGACAACAAAAAAACTAACCTTGAGTTGGCCATTATAAATAAGTACCAATGCGGTCTTCCACTTCAGGAGGCCTTCACTTGCAGAACTACATAACCAAGAGGGAGAAAGGGGTCATGACATCCTGGACTAGTTAAAGTAAGAACACATTGTTCACCACCGGAAAAGCCCATCCACATACAACAAACACACCCAGATCAGGAGGGAAACTAGAATACTGTCGACTCCTCCCGGTGTCAGAGAAAAAGGTACGACCAATGCCTACAGCTGTACTCTTAAGTTCACAGAAGTTTCTAGGAGACACAGCTGAGGAAATATTGTAGTTCTTTAATGTATAAATGACCTCCAAATGCATGCAAGGGGAGTTATCCCAGGAATGAATACTACACCTATGCTTCCCCCCCTCATCTCTTCCCAGGAAACTTCAGCTTCATTTATCTAATCTATCTATCTATGTAATCTATTTAATCTATATCTATCTATATATATGCATGTGTGTGTGTGTCTAAGATCTCACGAAGAGATTACATCACAGACAATGCAGTGTCGGAAAAATGACGCTGTACCCAAAACAAACTCCTATAGCCTCATGGAGAAACAAAAACAAAACCCCTCTACCCTGTTCACATTTATAGTTGGTCACAACGGTGCTGTCACACGATAGACCCCGCCCCTACTCACCGTCCTATAAGCCAGATTAAACAGAAGCCACGGCGCGCACACACACACACACACACACACACCCCATAATGACGCCGTAACAAATAACAGCACCAACAACCATCGTCCGTAGCTCCGTGTACAGAGGCCTGAGGCTCCCGGCTCCACGTGGACCGACCTCGCCCGGCTGCTCGGGCTCCTCCCGCATCCCGGCCCAGGTCACCTCGACTCACCAGGCTTAACTCAAAAACCACGACACCACCGGAAAGGGAAGCAAAGGTCGAAGTTCACCCGCTTCCTTGGAGCCTGTGGGAAACGTAGTCCAGCAACGAAAACGGCCTGATGTTCAAGCGGAGCCGGCTGGCCGCAGGGGCCGCACTACGCCGCAGACCTCTGCAGTTTCCGAGTGCGCAGATCCTTGCCATCGGCAGAGGCTGCCGCTGCGCGTCTTCCAGGCGCGGGAGAGACAGCTGGTGGTCCCTGACTGCAAGGTGAAGTCTAGGAAGTAATCGGGAACCCGGGCTGGGGGAGGGCAGAATGGGGGAACAGGAAGCTGGGCCGAGGCTGGCCGTGGGGGAGCCGTGGAAGTTTGGGTGGCCCCCGCTTCATCTCTGGAACCAGAAGCCCGGACCGGGGAGGGTAAAGGGAGTCGCCGACCCAGGTGCTCAGCCGGGGAGAAAACCCGGACTCCAGGCTGAGGGAGGCCCAAGAAGGAATCGGAGGGCAGGGCTGGGAAGTCCTGAAGCGGGTACCGGCTTTCTGCTGGGGAGGGTCGAGCGGAGAACTCGGATCCTGGGTCGGGCAAGGTTTTGCTCCACTGTGTGATCCGTGGTCGTGAACCTGAGGGTGGCTGGGAGTTTTTGTCAGTTTTGTACCATAAGAAAGCCCCAGAATGGAATGTAGCAGGTAGCGGGCGCTCAGTGTGTGTGTGTGTGTGTGTATGTGTGTGTGTGTGTGTGCCGCCCTAGTGCGTGTTTTACACTGTTGACGAAAAGACTCAAACTCTAAAATATTTGAAAAGATTTATTCTGAGCTAAATATGAGTGACCAGTGGGCGGTGCCACAGCCCTCAGGAGATCTTGAGAACCTGTGCCCAGGGTGGTTGCGATATATGTGCTTTTATACCTTTTAGGGAAACATGAGACACCAATTAAATACATGCAGAATGTACATTGATCCCCTCCGGAAAGGCGGGAAACTGGAAGGTGGGTGGCCTTCCAGGTCATAGGTAGATTCAAAGATTATTTGATTGGCAATAGGTTGAAAGAGTTATTGACTAAAGACTTAGGAATGTCTGGGTTAAGATAGGGGGGTTGTGGAGACCAAGATTTCATCTTGCATGTGAAACCTCCAGATAGCAGGCTTCACAGAGAATAGATTGTAAGTGTTTCTTTTCAGACTTGGAGTGAGTCTTTTCTATCGGTAATTCCAAAATGAAGGAGGGTATAATAAGACCCACCCACCCCCGCCTTTCCATCATGGCTTTACTAGTTTTTCAGGTTAGGAATGCCCTGGCCAAGGGGAGGGGTCCATTCAGATGGCCTGGGGGATGCTTAGGATTTTATTTTTGGTTACAACACCAGCACCACCGGAAAGTTTGCTGGTATCCTTTCCAGTCAGTTGTGTCACTCTAATTGTCAGTTCCAGAATTCCACATTTCTCTTTTAGTTTACCCTAATGTCTGTGAGATTTCATGTGTAGTTCTACTTAAAATTGGTTAAGAAAAAGATGTACATTAAGTATAACAAAGTTGACGTGGCAATAGTAATATCTGATAATAGACTTCAAAACAATGTATGTAGCAGGAGATAAAGAGGTAACAATCATAAAAGAGCAGGTGATTGGGAATTTGCATATACATTTGTCACTTAACTACAGGGATACATTCTGAAAAATGTGTCATTAGGTAATTGCATCATGCAAGCATCACAGAGTGCACTGACACAAACAGAAGTGGGGTAGCCTGGGTTATATGGTATATAGTCTATTGCTTGTAGGCTACAAACCTGTATAGCATATTACTGTATTGAATGCTATAGGCATTTATAAAACAGTGGTATTTGTGTATCTAAACATAGAAAAGGTACAGTAAAAATACTGACTAAAATATTTTAAAATGGCACACCTGTATGAGATACTTGCCATGAATGGAGCTTGCAGGACTGAAGCTCTGGGTGAGTCAGTGAGTGAGTTGTGAGAATGCTAAGGAATAGGACATTACTGTCCACTACGATAGACTTTACAAGCAGTACTTAGGCTTTACTAAATTTATTTTTTAAAGTTTTCTTTATTCAATAAAAAATTAACCTTAGCTTCCTATAATATTTTTACATTATAAACTTGCTATTTTTTATCTTTATTACTTGAATAATACTTCAAACACACATTACATAGCAACACAAAAATATTTATGTCCTTATTCTATAGGCTTTTTTCTATTTAAAAATTTTTTATTTTAAAAATGTTTATTACTTTTTAAACTTTTTTATTAAAAACAAAGACACACACACTTTAGCCTGGGCCTACATAGGGTCAGCAGTATCCATATCACTGTGTTTTACCTCCACATCTTGTCCCACTGGAAGGTCTTCAGGGTCAATAATATGCATGGAGTGATCATCTCCCATGAAAACAATGCCTCCTGAAGGATTTGCCTGAGGCTGTTTTACAGTTACCCTTTTTTTTTTTAATAAGTAGAAGGAGTACAGTCTAAAATAATAATACAAAACAGTACAATAAATATATAAACTAGTAATGTAATCATTATTACCTATTATGTACTATACATAATTGTATGTGCTATACTTTTACACAACTGGAAACACAGTAGGTTTACACCAGCATCACCACAAACGAGTGATATGTTGCATGACAATGTCTATAAGTGACAGGAATTTTTTAGCTCCATTGTAATCTTATGGGACCACCATTGTATATGTGTCCATCATTGACTGAAATGTTGTTATGTGGCACATGACTGTATGTGTTTCACCAGGAATATGTACGCTGGTATGAACCTATCATGAGAGTGTTAAATTTCATGAAGCAGACACTAACAGAACAAAAGAAATAGATCCACAAACATAATTGGAAATCTACAATTATATTTCAGTAATTGATAGCATTGTAGGCAAATTCAGTAGCATACATAATGAGCTCTTCATATATGCAGATTCAACCAATGGCACTGCACAAATATTCAGGAAAAAACACAATGATAGTAAAATATAATACAAAGTTTAAAATACAGTATGACAATTATTTACACAGCATTTATATTTTATTAGGTATTATTAAAAAATCTAGAGATGACTTAAAGTGTACAGACGAATGTGCATAGGTTATATGCAAATACTGCACCATTTTATGTAACAAACTTGAGCATCTGCAGGTTTTGGTATCCACAAGGTGTCCTGGAACCAGTCCCCTGTGGATAGCAAGGGACAACTGTATAGAAGATGGCAACCACACCAGTCAACATGACCTAATTGTTGTTTAAAGAACACCATACCAAAAATTGAAAAATTACATTCTATTCATGTACATGAACAGCCCTCACAATAGACTATAGGCTGGACCATAAGATAAGTCACAATAAACTTCAAAAGACTGCCATGTTACAGGGAATGTAAATTAGAAACCAGTAACAAGAAACCCATATAATCCCTCAATACATGGAAATTAAATAACACGCTTCTACATCTACAGATCATTGAATAAATAAGCAGAAATGTTTTGAACTATGAAAAAATGACAACACAACATATCAAAATGGGAAGGATACAGCTAAATCAGAGTTGAGAGGGACGTTAAGTACTTAAATTAAAAAAGAGGAAATTCATAGCAGCATTATTCACAATAGCCAAGAAATAGGTGCAACCCACATGTCCATCACTGGACAAATGGACAAACAAAATGTGGTAATATGACTTGGATAACTGTTCCCTCAAAATCTCATGTGGACATGTAACCCCCAATGTTGGAGGTGGCACCTAGTAGGAGGTGTTGGATTATAGGAGTGGATCTCATGAATGGCTTGGTGTCCTCCCCATGGATATGAGTTCACCCTCTAGCTAGTTGTTTAAAGGAGCCTGGCACCTCTTCCCTCTGCCTTTTGTTACCTCTTGCCATGTGATATGCTAGCTTTCCCTTTGCCTTCTGCCATAATTATAAGCTTCCTGAGGCTTCACCAGGAACAGATGCTGGCACTATGCTTCTTGTACAGCCTACAGAACCATGAGCTAAATAAACCATTTTTCTTTATAAATTACCCAGCCTCAGGTGTTCCTTTATAGCAACACAAAACAGACTTAATACATGTGGCATATACATACAATGTAATATTATTCAGCCTTGGAAGGAAATTTTGACATATGCTACAATGTGGCTGAACCTTGAGGATATTATTCTAACAAGCCAATCACAAAAGATAACTACTTATTATTCCACTCATATGAGGTATCTAGAGTAGTCCAACTCATAAAATCAGAAAGTATTACTGGTCTCCCACTTTTTGGCTATTAACGCTTGTAGTGAGAGAGTTTGTAGGTTTCTTGTGGTGGCTGCCGGGGACTGGAGGCAAGGGGAAAAGTAGTTGTTGTTTGATGGATATAGTTTCACATTTATAGGATGACACAGTTGTGGATGTTGGTTATACAAAAATGGGAATATACGTAATGCTGCTGAGCTGTACACTCAAAAATAGTTAAGATGGTGAATTTTACATTACATGTATATTTTGCCAAAATTTTTAAAAACGAAGAAAGGCTTCAAGAAATTAGAAAAAGAATAACAAACATACTAAACCCAAAGTCGAAAAAAAAGAAAGATGAGCAGAAATTGATGAAGTAGAAAGCAGACCATTGAGAAAATGAACAAAACAAAAAGTTGTTTATTTGATGATATTTTAAAAATTGATATATCCTAGTAAGCATAATTAATAAAAGAGAAAACACAAATTACCCATGTCAGGAATAAAAATGAACATGCCACTACAGATCCTACAGACAGTAAAATGATAAGGCAATATTATGAACAATTTTATGCCAATAAATTTGACATCTTAGATGAAAATTCATCCATTCCTTTAAAAGCACAGCTTCCCAAAACTCTTGACTCAAGATGAAAAAGAAAAACAGAAACTCTGTATCTAATTTTTTTTTTTTTTGAGACAGGGTCTTGCTCTGTCACCCAAACTGGAGTCCAGTGGCATAATCATGACTCACTATAGCCTCAACCTACTAATATCAAGTGATTCTTCTGTCTCAGCCTCCCAAGTAGCTGGGACTACAGGTGGGCACCACTATGCCCAGCTAATTAAAAAAAATTTTTTAGAGACAGGGTCTCACTTTGTTGTGCAGGCTGGTCTTGAACTCCTGGGCTCACAAATCCTCCCACCTTTGCCTCCCAAAGTGCTGGGATTTCAGGTGTGTGCCACGATGCCCTGCCTAAAATTTTAATTTTTAATAAATAAAAATTCCTACATGCAGAACCAGGTTCAGCTCCACTGAAACCCCTGCAACTCAGCCAAAAGTAAATGTAACATGGTTTTGAGCACTCAATCCAGGGCACATGAAATCTCCTTAAAAACAAAACAAACAAAGCATACCTCTTCCCCCACTGAAATAAGCTCAAAAACAAAAATTACAAAAAACAAGGAAATAACCATTACAGGAGGGTCAGCAGAGTAAATAAATAACAAAGTTGGCACCTACAAGAACTGCATATAATATGACAATATGATAAGAATATGAAATGTTTTAAATGGAAAAAACTAACACTGAAAACACAATACTTAAAAAGAATCAGTAGATTTAAAAAATAACCAGAGAATTTCTAGAAATAAAAAAAAGTCTATAGAGAACATAATAAGCACAGCTCAAAATTAATGAATTTAAAGATCTATCTGAAGAAATTACCTATAGTGCAGCACAGAGATAAAAAGTGAAATACAGATGAGAAACTAAGAGACATGGAATAAAATAAAAGGGCCCAAGACACATCTAATAAATGTCATAAAAGGAGGAGAAGCATCAGGAAAAAGGTTGTTTAGAACTTTTCACAATTAAAGTTAATTTTAAGATGAGGAATCTGAGTCACAGCACCAAAAAACAAAAATTAAAAAAGATGAGGAATCAAAATGAGTGTTAAGTAGAATAATGAAAGCGGATCTAACACTTAGATCACAGTGATAATGCAGAACAGAAATCTTGAAAGAAAGGAAGGAAAGAAAAAACAGAAAAGACATGCTACCTAAAAGGAAAGATGATTGGGCACAAGATGCCAGAAGACAGGAGAATAATACCTTCAAAGTGACAGAGGAAAAGCAGCAATTAAGAGTGGGGCAAAATAAAGACATTTTCAGACAAAGATAAGGTTTTTTTCATAGACTCACTGGAAGAATTTCTAAAGGATGTGAATCAGCAAAAGAAAGTTAGACCCAGAAAGACAGAATGAGATAAAATCTTAAATGATGAGCAAGGAAATTGGTAAATATATTGAGGATTCTATTTACTAAGTAATAATGATTACTTTTTATGGAATTTCAAAACAAATTAGATCAAAAGCACCAGACAAAAATAGAAAGAGGCCAGGTGTGGTAGCTCATACTTGTAATCCCAGTACTTTGGAAGGCTGAGATGGGCAGATCACTTGAGGTGAGGAGTTGGAGACAAGCCTGGCTAACATGGTGAAACCCCATCTTTACTAAAAATACAAAAATCACCTGGGCGTAGTGGCATGCACTTGGAATCCCAGCTACTCAGGAGGCTGAGGCAGGAGAATCACTTGAACCCAGGAGGCTGAGGATACAGTGAGCCGAGACAGTGCTACTGCACTCCAGCCTGGGTGACAGAGGAGACTCCGTCTCAAAAAGAAAGAAAAAATGTACTTAAAGTATTCTAAGGTCTTTTTATTGCTCAAGGAGATACCAATTAGTCATAAGTCAAAGATGCAAGGTTAAGAGTAACTTCCAAAAGTGAAGCAATACAATATATTATTTTTAATCCAGTGTAGGGGAAAGGAGGATAAAGAACACTTAATTGGTCTCATAGAAGTCAAAGCATAAAAGAAGCAGCAAGTATAAGCCTGATTAAAAAGAAAGTGGAGAAGGAGATGGGTCATTGAGATAAGGGGAGGCCTGATGATACCTCTGAGAGGATGAAGTCAGTCAATCAGGTTGCTGTGGCCAAAGTGCATGGTCCTTGCCTCTCTGAGTTTGTGGTGGGGAGAAACAACAAACCCAACACTAAACATGGAGGAAAGAATTAAAGACTCAGGCCTATCAGTTTCCACTCCCTGCCCTCCCATTACTTCCAGTTTAAAGGTTTACAGGAACTCATGGATGAATGGAAAGTTTTTTAGAAATTTGATACAGAAATGAGCTGCCTCTTGACCAGCAGAGAGCCCCAGATTCATCTTAATGTAGAGTAACTCAGCTGCAGGGCAATCAGTGTTCCAGAGCTTTGTGCTCACACAGACCTAGATACAATCCCCCACCTGCACTGTTTTTAGTTGTATATATCCCTTAACATGACTGAGCCTCATTCTCTTCTGATACAAAATGAAGACAGGCATTCCTGCTGTACCCATCTCATCTATAAATGAAGGGAATAAGTCTTTATGAAATGAGACAAAGTATATTTAGTGTCTGCAGTGTAGTCACTCAATAAATTAGTGTCTTTCTACCTGTTTCTCATCACACTGGAATAAAAGCTGGAAAATTGCTCTGTAAACCATAAGGCACTACACATACAAAAGAGATTACTATGAATTTTTCTTAAGTGATTAGCTCATGACTCCTTTTCATACTCCTCAGCCATGGTAACATTGAGAGGCTGGATTTTGGTGGGATGGAAGGTAATGAAGAAACTCTGGTTTCTGGCCAGCTCCAGGACTGCATGTAATAGTTAACCATTCTTCACCACACAGCTCATTCCGTAGCTGGCTCAGTAACTATGGATCTCCAAGCAACATCTTAACATTTACGCTTACATCTTCTAAGCTAAATATGTATTGTTCCTTGATTTACATGCCACATTGATTATTTAAGGGGTTCCAACTGTGGATCATGAGGCAGAAGAGGTGACAATGAAAAGTCAGGCAAAGACAGGACTGTCCAATGTGGAACACGAAATCCCATCCTAACTATAAAACACTATATGCTCTTTATTGCATTTTAACTTCAAAAATTATTGACTCCGTTTTCCCTTTCCTTTTAATATGTTTTGAGCTCTTCAGTCCTGTTTTGTCATCATGTAAACAAGTAAAGTTCTTAGCCCTAAGGATCCACACCCACCTAATAGTAGTGAAAAGGAATCTTTAAAAAATATCAAGGAGGAGATGTCTTCTCCCCATGGAGCTAGAGGGGAAAAGACACCACTCTGTGTCATAAAATCTATATAAAATAACCTGATATGATAAAGTATTGAATTGAGAACACTCAGTCAATATCACCATTACTCTCCTGTCCAGTAGAGAGATAACTCTGATCATCCTGAGCTATTTTCCTATCTATAATTTGCTTATTTGTATTATTTGTGCAAAGGTGTCTTTAAGACCTGGTATTTCAATACTAATCCTAAATCCTATTGTTTGTGTCATAATTAGCTGCCCTGATGATAATGCTTAAACTCTCATCTCTGTTTTTCTAAAAGGCATAAATATGTATAAGGTTTCTATTTTAAGAAAAAAGAGTTTGTAATTTCTGTTTACTCCTATCATGCGTAAAGGTATAATAAAATCCTATGACTGGCTCAGCAGTGGCTCATGCCTATAATCCCTACACTTTGGGAGGCTGAGGTGGGTAGATCATCTGAGGTCGGGAGTTCGAGACCAGCCTGGCCAACATGGTGAAACCCCATCTCTACTAAAAATACAAAAATTAGCCAGGCGTGGTGGCGCACACCTGTAATCCCAGCTACTGGGGAGGCTGAGGCAGCAGAATAGCTTGAACCCAAGAGGCAGAGGTTGCAGTGAGCCAAGATCGTGCCATTGCACTACAGCCTGGGCATCAGAGCAAGACTCCGTCTCAGGAAAAAAAAATCCCTTGACCTTCTTTGGCCACTAGGGAAATGCACAACAAAACAATAATGAGATACTATAAATACTTTACACCTACTACAGTGGCTATAATTTTTTTTAAAGTGTTGGCAAGGATGTTGAGAAATAAAAACTCTTGTACCCTGCGAGTGGGAATGTAAAATGGTGCAGTTGCTGTGGAAATCAATCTGGCAGTTCCTGAAACGGTTAAACATAATGTTACTCATATAATCTACAATTCCATTCCTCAGGTCTACCTGACAGAAATGAAAACATGTCCACACTAAAACCTGCACATGAATGTTCACAGCAGCATCATTCACAGCAGCCAAAAAATGGAAACAGCCTATCTGTCTGTCAACTGATGAATGGATAAGCAAGATGTGGCATATCCTTACATCTTGGAATATTATTCAGTCATAAAAAGAAAGTTATAATGATACATGTTACGTGGATGAACCTTCAAAATGTTATGGTAATTTAAAGAAGCTAGTCATGAAAGATTTACATATTGCATGACTCCATGTATATAAAATGTCCAGAAGATGAAAATCTGTCAAGAAAAAGCACATTAACAGTTGCCTAGGGCTGGAGAGCACGGAGGTTTGGAAGTGATAGCTAAGGGGAGCTAGAATTCTTTGGGAGATAAATATACTCTAAAATTGTGGTGATGCTTGAGGCCAGGAGTTTGAGACCAGACTGGCCAACATGGTGAAACCCTGTCTCTACTAAAAATACAAAAATTAGCCAAGTGTGGTGGCATGTGCCTATAATTTCAGCTACTTGGGAGGCTTAGGGAGGAGAATGACTTGAACCTGGGAGGAGGAGGTTGCAGTGAGCTGAGATCAAGCCACTGCACTCCAGCCTGCATGAAAGAGCAAGTCTCTGTTTCAAAATAAAATTGTGGTGATGGATGTGTAACTCTGTGAATACACAGAAAGCCATTAAATTACACACTTTAAATGGGTGAACTGTATGTGAATTATGGTTCAATAAAGTGGTTTTAACTTGTCCCATGCCTTGAGGAATTACTGGCTTAGTATATGGCCTCCAGTAGTGGTTTAATGAAATTCTGAGGGAGATCTCTTAAGCTTTATTCACAGCTTTATTTTACCCTCCTAGTCCACTCGCAGTCTTTGCATAGGAGAACCTACCTACAGTCCTGTTTCAAAGGTAAAAGTGGATAAGTACCTCATGTTTGCAGGTTCGTGGGATGGAAAGAGAGTTGTCATTCACTTGGTCTGCCCTGTCCCCTAAGTGTGTTTGCTCCTCACACCTCTGTCATCCTTGGTCTGAAAGGAGTGCTGTTCCTGAGGTATTGACTCTTGTTGTGTTTGTTGTTTTGATGTAAGAGCAGAGGAAAAACAAGGAAATATTTTCCTCTGGTCTGTTTTCCAGACCAGTCTTTACAGAAACACACACACAGAGCTTCAAACAACACTGCACTTACACAACCCTAAGAGTTAGTACTTCTTTCAGTTCTGCACTCCAAGCACTTCAGTGACTTCAGCCTCACTGTAGTCCCGGCCTTGATTTTAACATCCATCTCTCAGCAACTGGCAAAAAAAAAAAAAAAAAAAAAGACAAAAAATATCAATGAAGATATAATGAACTTGGTAAAATTAATATTTGCAAAATAATTCACCCAACAACTATAAAATATGTATGCTTTTCCAGTACACATGGTATATTCATCAGACAGACCATATATTAGGCCATAAAAAAAGTATCAGTGAATTTCAAAGGATCAAAACCGTACACAATGTATTCTCCAGTCAAATGAAATTAAACTAGGAATCAGTGACAAGGAAGTATCTAGAAAACCCACAAATGTTTGGAAATTAAACACACTTCTACATAATCCATAGAAGAAATCAAAGGGAAAAAGAAAATAGGTTGAACTAACTGATAATGAAAATGCACCAAATAAAAATTTGCAGGGCCGGGCATGGTGGCTTATACCTATAATCCCAGCACTTTGGGAGGCCAAGGCAGGTGGATCGCTTGAACTCAGGAGTTTCAGAGCAGCCTGGGCAATAGGATGAAACCTTATATCTATAAAGGATACAAAAATTAACAGGATGTGGTGGTGTGCACCTGTGATCCCAGCTATGCGGGAGGCTGAGGGAGGAGGATCACTTGACCTCAAGAAGTCAAGGTTGCAGTGAGCCATGATCACACCCCTGCACTCCAACCTGGGTAACAGAGTGAGACCTTGCCTCAAAAATAAATAAATAGGCCGGGTGCTGTGGCTTATGCCTGTAATCCCAGCACTTTGGGAGGCCAAGGCGGGTGGATCACAAGGTCAAGAGATCAAGACCATCCTGGCCAATATGGTGAAACCCATCTCTACTAAAAATACAAAAATTAGCTGGGCTTGGTGGCACAGCCTCTAGTCCCAGCTACTTGGGAGGCTGAGGCAGGAGAATGGCTTGAACCCAGGAGACAGAGGTTACAGTGAGCCAAGATCACGCCATTGCACTCCAGCCTGGCTACAAAGCAAGACTCCGTCTCAAAAAAAAAAAAAAAAAAAAATATATATATATATACGTGTGTGTGTATATATATATACGTGTGTATATACATATACGTGTGTGTGTATATATATACGTGTGTATATATATATATAAAATAAAATAAAAATTTATGGAATGGAGTTAAAGTAGGGATTCCAGATTTAAATGCTTGTACCAGAAGAGAAGGTCCAGAATCAATAACTACAGGTTCTACATTAAAAGGCTAGAAAAGGAAAGGCAACGTAAACCCTCAGTACTCAGAAGAAAGGAAATAATATGAGAGAAAAAAATAAAGAGATATAAAGTTAGCCAAACTAAAGGTGAATTCTCTGAAAAAAAGCAACAAAATTGATAAGCCTTGGCTGGGCATGGTGGCTCATGCCTGTAATCCCAGTACTTTGGGAGGCCAAGGCGGGTGGATCACCTAAGATCAGGAGTTTGAATCCAGCCTGGCCAACATGGTGAATGAAACCCCATCTCTACTAAAAATACAAAAATTAGCTGGGTGTGGTGACATGTGCCTATAGTCCCAGATATTCTGGAGGCTGAGGCAGGAGAATAACCTGAACCTGGGAGGCGAAGGTTACAGTGAGCTGAGATAGTGCCACTGCACTCCAGCCTGGGTGACAGAGCAAGACTCCATCTCAAAAAAAAAAGAAGAAAAAAAAAAGACCAGGCACAGTGGCTCACCCCTGTAATCCCTGTAACTTTGGGAGCCGGAGGTGGGTGGATCACCTGAGATCAGGAGTTCAAGATCAACCTGGCCAGCATAATGAAAGCCCATCTCTACTAAAAATACAAAAAAAAAAAAAAAAAAAAAATTAGCCAGGCATGGTGGCGGGCACCTGTAATCCCAGCTACTGGGGAGGCTGAGGCAGGAGAATCGCTTGAACCTGAGAGTCAGGTTGCAGTGAGCGGAGATCGCGCCACTGCACTCCCGCCTGGGCAACAAGAGCAAAACTCTGTCTCAAAATAAAAGCCGAGGGGTGGGGGGATCTTTAGAGGAAGAAATCCTAGTCTTGGGTCCTCAATATCATATCTTCCCAGAACCCTGCCTTGGGAGCAATTCCAGCTCTAACATCTCAATATCTAACACAGCCTTGTCCGTATGAAACACAAGGCTGTGCTTTTTCAGTTGGAACCTTCATTCTGGATCTAACATCCAACTTCCCCTTCGATCGCCATTTGACTGCACACTGCAGTGTAGTTATAAGGTGAAATGACTGAGGCAATGAGAGAAATCCCAGTACAACAAACTCCAAGAAGCCACGTTAACTTAAAATTGGCCCCAGGGGTTGGCGAGGCTATATGCCACTGTGTATTATACATTATGAAAGCAACAGAGGCCATGCTTTAGACAGAAGGTCTCGGAGTCTTCCATAGACACAGATCAAGACACCCGGGGATCTTGTCCACGTATTCCTGAGCCACAGAACTGCAGCAATCAAACTCTACAAAAGCTGCACCGGGCCAGTTTTGATCACAGTCTCCAGTGGGTCACAACAGCGCTGCCACAGGATCACTGGTCACAGCATGACACATTCACAGTCACCGCTCAGCGCCGTCACACAAACGGCCCGCCCCCCACTCAGTCGGGCGGGCCCAATCGGGACAGTCCAGGGCCTCCCCCGTGTGCAAACATCCCCGGCCCCGTCACAGGCGCGCCCACTCACAATCACACCACACACGAACGCAGCTACAGAACCGCACACACAAACACAATCACACACTCCTCCTCCCCAGCAGGTGACCTGCACACAGGCCTGGGGCTTCTGCCTCCACAAGCCCCATCCGCGTCCCAGGAACCCGGGTCCCCTGCCGTGAGCTCTTCTCGCATCCAGACCGGGTCACCTCAACTCACCACACGGAAAACGACCACCAGGTCAACAGAAAGGGAGCCAGGTCCTCGGAGAAGTGTAGTCTCAACCGGAATAGAGCCGGCGTGGGTGCAAACGGAGGGGAGCGCAGTGGCAAGCACCGCTCGGCGCTTAACTGCCCGCCCCGAAGACTCCTGGGAGCTCAGGCCCACGCGCGAGTGCGCAGGCGCAGACGACTCACCCTGGGCCGGGGGTAAGGCTTGGTGGGTGCCAGGGGTGCTGAGGAGGCCGAGGAGGGCACTAGGAGCTCCGATCCGGAAGAGCTGTCTGAGGACGCGGAACCAGGTGGGGGAGGCCAGGGAGGTAACCAGGAGTCCGAGCCGGGCCCGGTAATTCTGAGGAGGAAACCGGGACCGCGGTATCCAGACGCTCCGATCTGTACTAGCCGGGCCTCGGGCGTGGTCCGTGGGCGTGACCTTGAGGGTGACCCGGAGCGAGCTCCGCTAAGGGGGATTTTGCTCATTCTGACCCTGCGGAAGCGCCGTCGCTGGCGGCGGGTTCCCGCGCGGAGCGGGCGCTGCGTGTGCGCGCGCGTGCGCGCCGAATGGGGGTGGCCTCCTGTGCCCCAACCTGCTGCATTTTAGGTGCTTGCCTCTCTTTGGGATGTTGCTGCCGATTGTGTGTGAAAAGTGGACGGAGTCGTGTTGCTGCGCAAGGTTTCCTCTGCATGTGTCTATTTTTAGATTAGGTGTGAGTCGCATTTGAAACTCTATTTGTGTGGAGAATTGAAAGTGATTTGTGGATATGATTGTGACTTTGCCTAGAATCGTGTTAGCTGCTGTCTGAGGTTGTGAATGGACAAGTGGGGCCTGTAGGTTGGTGGTTCTCTGAAGGATGTTTGACTGTGACTCTGCATGTGTTTGTAACCTACCTGATGGTTTTGTGTCCTTGGTGACCTAAATATTTGATTGAGGAACTCTGTTATGACCATGGCTAGTTGGTTATGTAAGATTTGATGATCTGAATAGTAGCCATTAAGCCTGCCTCCAAAATTGTAACTAAGTAGCAATTTACCAAATAAAATAGAGGTAACAGTATCAGAGGGGAAGAGGTAATTTTCATAATTCCCAGATGCTAAGATTCATTACCTGGAAACACCATAACTAAAACCAATATGTTGAAAAGAATAGCGTTCCACTGGGGACATGCAGGAAAAAAAATTAAGAAAACAAAACCAGTTTTACCGTAACTACCACTTTTGTTGTTGTTGTTTGTTTGTTTGTTTTGAGACGCATTCTTGCTTTCCCCCAGGCTGGAGTGCAGTGGCATGATCTCTGCTCAATGCAACCTCTGCCTCCAGAGTTCAAGCGATTCTCCTGCCTCAGCCTCCGAAGTAGCTGGGATTACAGGCGCCTGCCACCATGCCTGACTAATTTTTGTATTTTTAGTAGAGATGGGGTTTCACTGTGTTGCCCAGGCTGGTCTCGAATTCCTGACCTCAAGTGATTCACCCCGCTTGACCTCCCAAAGTGCTGGGATTACAGGCGTGAGCCACCATGCCTGGCATACCTACTACTTTCAACACTTCTATATGAGGGAGGTTTCCTACTCCCTCAGGCATGCCAAGCTAATAAAAAGTGTTTGATACTTTTTAATAAGTCCTGTCTTATTGTAATAATTAAAATAGTTATTTTGTAGGCCGGGCATGGTGGCTCACCCCTGTAATCCCATCCCTTTGGGAGGCTGAGGCGGGTGGATCACCTGAGGTCAGGAGTTTGAGACCAGCCTGACCAACATGGAGAAACCTTGTCTCTACTAAAAATACGAAATTAGCTGGACATGGTGGTGCATGCCTGTAATCCTAGCTACTGGAGAGGCTGAGGCAGGATAATCTCTTGAACCTGGGAGGCCAAGGTTTCAGTGAGCTAAGATCGCACCATTGCACTCCAGCCTGGGCAACAAGAGTGAGACTCTGTCTCAAAAAAAAAAAAACAAAAAACTTTTCAACTATACTATACTACTATAATACTTCAGTGGTGTGATACAGGTGACTCAATAAGGAGATGAAGTAGAGAAACAGAAAGGGCAGGAACTGTCAAGTATAAAGGGAATATACTATATATGATAAAGATGACATTTCACATCAATCGAGGAAATGTGGATTATGCAATATGTGGTATTGCTAAACCACAAAACACAGGGGAAAAATATCTTCACAAGGCAAAGACCCTTTAATAGTCATATAAAAAAAGAAAAGTTATTTTCAACCTAAAATAGATAAAGGGTTAATTTGTTACATTAAAAAAAAAAACCAGAAGATAATATCAGCTAATTAGGAAAAAAAAGCCAAGAGAAAAATGAGCACACTGTAAGGAGATGCTGTTGCAGAAAAGAATGTCTTTAAACTTGTTAAAGAAGCTTATTTTCAGCCTGCAATCCCAGCACATTGGGAGGCTGAGGCAGGCGGATCACTTGAGGTCAGGCGTTCCAGACCAGCCTGGCCAACATGGTGAAATGCCGTCTCTACTAAAAATACAAAAATTAGTTGGGCATGGTGGCGGGCACCTGTAATCCCAGCTACTTGGGAGTCTGAGGCAGGAGAATTGCTTGAACCTGAGGGGAGGTTGCAGTCAGCCAAGATTGTGCCACTGCACTCCAGCCTGGGCAACAGAGCCAGACTCTGTCTCAAAAAAAAAAAAAAAAAAAAAAGATTATTCTCAACTGCAATATAGACCAGATAGGCAAAGATTTAAAAATTGTCAACTGTCTTCATCATGGGTTGGGAAGATATTGTTATGCACTGCTATCAGTGTAAATTGGCAAAAAGTCCATAAAGAACCATTTGGAAATATACTGTAAACCTGTGTTTCATGGGAGATAGAAGGCAGAGCTGTAGAGGAAAAACATGATGTTCCCTGTCTTGAAGCTGTAACAGGTTCCCCAAAAGCCTGTCTACCTTACCATGAGACTAGGTTTCTGGTGTTTGTGAAGGAGCAGGATTTGTCCATTTTCCCACTAACCACCATCCTGGACATCTGAAGGGTACACAGGGTGGACAAGTCCTAAAATAGTGAATGTTAATGCAGATTTAACTGAGTTATTCTGGGAGTTCTAGGTCAAGTATGGTCTCACATACTTGTATCCTCCATCTTGCTTTCTCAGAACTGTTCCCTTTTCCAAAAGAAGAGCTCAAAAGAGAAGGTTCATCTCTTAGAAATCTCAAAGCCATGTCTCAGGTGAGATGATGTTTCCTTTTTCTGAAATAACTTTTTTTTTTTCATGGTATATGAGCATGAGCTTCCCTATCCTTTAACCTTCCTGGATATTGGGATTTGCTTCCATGAAACTAGTCTTCAGTCAGGGCCCAGATTAGGATGAGGCTGGCAAGTGGCATGAGGTGAAATATTTAAGGGGTACCCTCAGGTCTGTGCCTTCCTAAATTTTGCATTCTAGGTGCCTTACCTGCCTCACCCTATTCCCAGCCCTGTTCAAAATTTCTCCATTCCAACCAGATCAACGTAAGCCTTCCTCAAGTGCACCTTCTAGTTGTACATATTCATTGGGTATATCATTCATCATCTCCCTTCTCAGTCTTCTCACAAACAAACTGCTGGAACAGAAAGGTATTGTCTTGATTTAAATGGGAATATCTGGCTTGAATGAATTTAACTTGTCCTGATACTGATTTGAGATCTAAATTGTAAGTAGTCAAAGAGCAGACATGGAAAAAAAACCCTTGATTTTCTCTGCTAACCTAAGTTTTGCAGTGATACGATGGGAGATAGAAGTGACAGATCTTAGCATTAATTTGTGGAAAGATGTCCTGCTTTATGAGGTGTTTAGGATAGCAATTTGATGGCAAGCTTGTAAAGGAAACAGGTTTTGTGTTCCTCCTCTCTGATCTTCCTGTTTTATTAATGTCTGCCAGCCATTCTTCCAAATTGTGGCCTGCCAGTGAAAACCTTTCCAGTATTCCAATGCTGTTAGAGATTTGTTATTTTCTTTTTAGTTTCTTCTAATTTTATATGCGGGTGCAGGAGAAGGAAATGCATATGGCCGGCCACTCTTGGAAAACTCTCTTGTTAATCAAACAGTACTTTGTCCTTTTTTCATATCTTTCAGAAAATTCCTCTTAGCCGGGCGTGGTGGCTTACGCCTGTAATCCCAGCACTTTGGGAGGCTGAGGCGGGCCGGATCACCTGAGGTCGGGAGTTCGAGACCAGCCTGACCAACATGGAGAAACCCCGTCTCTACTAAAAATACAAAATTAGCCAGGCATGGTGGCACATGCTTATAATCCCAGCTACTCGGGAGGCTGAGGCAGGAGAATTGCTTGAACCCAGGAGGTGGAGGTTGCGGTGAGCTGAGATTGTGCCATTGCACTCCAGCCTGGGCAACAAGAATGAAACTTCGTCTCAAAAAAAAAAAAAAAAGAAAATTCCTCATTACCTCATCTACCAACCTTTAAAGTACTGGTTTTCCCCAGATGCTAATTGGTTCTCTTCTCTTCAGAGTCTCTTTTTCTCTATGCACAATCAGATTCACTCTGAAGGCTACACTTAGTCTGATTCTAGTGACTCTCAAATACCCCTCTCCATTCTAGACCTCTGTCCAGAGTGTCAGAACCGTATATCCAACCTCCAATAGCTATCACCACCACAGACACTTAAAGTACATTTCCAGGGTTTACCTCATTACTTCCTTTGGTACAGCCTACGTTTTCTTCTGTTTCCCAATTTCACTTTATAGTCCCAGCAGCCATGCATTTGCCTATGCAAATAACATTCCTGTATCTTTTCCACTCTACAGTCAGTTTACGACCATCTCTGCTGTAATGGTGGTCGTATAGGAGCCGTCATCGTCTGTCAGCCTGCTGACACTACCTAAATCTAGGAGACATCTCTAACCATGGTTACTTAATTGTCATTCCCACCTAACATACATTAAGCCTTCCCCAGTCTTCAGAAGCATTGCCTCAAAACTTTTATCACATAACGTGTGTCAACTTGTTTATTCATGTTCTTTATATTCCTTAAAGCAACAGACTCAAAGTAGGGCATGCATCACAGTAGAATGTACAAGATAGTATACTGGAAGGAAATAAAATACTAACACTTTACATTCATTCAAGAGCAGTAATCATTAACAACGTAGATTTTCCTAAACGACTGCTGATGGTTTATAAATATTTACAATGTTGGGAATATGTTCAGTACATCTTTAAGACCACTGCTCTGTAGGAAAAAAAATCTAGTATCATGTCATAATATGCCCACTGCCTACTTCCATATATCTTTTCCTTCTTAGAACTCAAAGACTGTTTCCTAACATACTGTACCTTTTGCTATTTCCTGATTTACTAACTGGTTTTTTTCTCCCCATGAATTTTTAAAAGCTGATGCCCTGTATTCCTACAAAACAAATTCATTGTGAGTACAAAACTTTTATGTCCTCAATGAAGCCTCAGAATACAGAATTAAATTTTTCTTTGCTTTGTGATCCTTTACCTTGTACGTATTTCTGTCATTGCATCTATAAAACCTACTAAGTGCATGTATTTACATGTATGCCTCTCTCTTAGCCTGTAACTTCTCATGAGCAGGGTCAGGGTTTTATTCATTTTGGTCTATCAGGCAACCAGTCACATTCAGGACAAATAGTGTGATCTCAGTATGTTTAGTATGAGGTTATGAGTAAATACAGATGGATGTATTTTCAGAGAGAATTTTATACAATATAAAACATAAATTAGGAAACTAGTCTGACCAGTAAACATTGTCAGAACTAGGTCTCCAACATCTAGTTCTCACCCATTTCCGATCACTTCAGGATGAACTAGAGTATGCCCTTACAGGGATCAGTGTCATTCAAGGATGTGACTGTGGACTTCACCCAGGAGGAGTGGCAGCAACTAGACCCTACTCAGAAGGCCCTCTACAGGGATGTGATGTTGGAAAACTATTGCCACTTCGTATCTGTGGGTAAGAAACACTCCTTGAATCTTTCAGTGTCATGCATCTCCTTCCATGAATTCCTGAAACATATAGAACTTTCAATTTGAGGGATTAGAGGTGGTGAATCCATTTTTTTTTTTTAGCATTAAATATGATTATATCACTGGACTCAGTGGCTCACACCTGTAAACCTAGCACTTTGGGAGGCCGAGGCGGGTGGATCACTTGAGGCCAGGAGTTTGAGACCAGCCTGGCCAACAAGGTGAAACCCCGTCTCTACTAAAAAGTACAAAAAATATCTGGGTGTGGTGGCACATGCCTGTAATCCCAGCTACTCAAGAGGCTGAAGCATGACAATCACCTGAACCTGGGAGACAGAGGTTGCAATGAGTCGAGACTGCACCACTGCACTCCAGCCTGGGTGACAGAGCGAGACTATCTCAAAAAAAAAGAAAAGAAAAGAAAATATGATTATATCATCACTTGTGTAGTGTAAGGTATTAACTTTAGTAAGACATTAATGTATACCTCATCTACTACCTTGAAGTTGTATCTTTATCTTCAAAAGTTTTAAAGTCAAACAGCTTTAGACCAAGTCTCATTTTTCATCATCAGGGTTTCACATGACTAAGCCTGATATGATCCGCAAGTTGGAACAAGGAGAGGAGCTGTGGACACAGAGAATTTTTCCAAGTTACAGCTACCTAGGTAAGTCTATAAATGAAGTCTAGTGAACATTAAATTTCAAGTAGTTCATGCCTTTGAATGTTTTAAGGGATCTATTTTTGTTATTGTGGGTAAAATACACATAATATCAAATATACTATCTTAAACTTTTTAAGCATATAGTTCAGTGGCATCAAGTACATTTACATTGTTGTGTAACCATCACCGTCATCCATCTCCAGAGCTCTTCATCTTGCAGAACGGAAGCTCTGTACCCATTAAAAATAACTTCCCTTTACCCCTGCTCCCTAGCCCTGTCAACCACCATTGCACTTTCTGTCTCTGTAAATTTGACTACTCTAGGTACCTCTTATAAGTGGAATCACATAGTATTTATCCTTTTTGTGACTGCCTTATTTTACTTAACTTAATGTCCTCCAGGTTCATCCACTTCCTTCCTTTTTAATGCTGATTAATATTCTGTTGTATGTATATTTCACATTTTGCTTATTCATTCATCCATCCATCAGTGGATGAAAGAGAGTGGGGTTTCTTTCATCTTTTGGCTATTGTGACTAATGCTGCTATGAATGTGGGTGTACAAATATCAGTTTTACTCCCTGCTTTCAGTTCTTTTGGGTATATTCTCAGAAGTGGAATTGCTGGATAATATGGCAATTCTGTGATTAATATTTAAGGAATCACCATACTGTTTATATAGCAGCTGCCTCATTGTTGCAGTTTCTTCACCAGCACTTGTTATTTTCTATGTTTTTTATAGCAGCCATCCTATTAGTGATCTATTTTTAAAGACCTGAGATCTGTAAAGTGTCTATACATGGCTGACCTTTATGCCTCTAAAATGTAAATTTTAGGTATGAATATCTCTCCCCATGCAAATCTTTTCCTCGTTTGCCTGTGTTTATGGAAATATTGGCTGCTATTACCTTACCAAGAATCTAGTCCATGTTTTGTAGGTATAATGTACATATAGATCTAAAGTGTAAAGTTCTTTGAGTTCTGACAGAAGTATAAACCCATGTGTCTCACACTCCAATCAAGATAAAAGACAATTTCATTAACCCATTAAGTTCCATCAGGCCTCTTCCACATCAATCTCTCCCATTAGGACAATCACAGTTGTGATGTCTACCAACATAGATTCATTTTGTCTATTGTAAACCTTTTTCATGTCTGCTTTCTTTCACTCAGCTTCATGTCTAAGAGGTTTAGCCGTTTTTCTGCATGCATAAGTAGTTTGTTAACTGTGGAATCGTTTTCCATTATATGAATATACCAGTTTATGCATCTCCTGTTGAAAGACATTTGGGATGTTTCTAGTTTAGAGCTATTATGAACAAAGCTGCTATAATCATTCTTGTAAAAATATTTTTGTGGACATACATATTTATTTTTCTTCAGTAAATACCTAGCAGTGATATTGCTGATTCATAAGGCAGATTCGACTCTTTTAGAAACTACCATTTTAGTTTAGTAGTTTAGTAGCTAAAACTACTATACCATTTTAGACTTTCATCAGCACTGTATGAGAATTTTGATTGCCCCACATTGTTTTCTACATTTTATGTTCATTTTGCCCATTCTGGTCATTTTGGCCATTCTGGTTGTATATCTTTGCAGTTTTAATTTAGATTTATCTTATGGCTAATAATGTTGAAGACTTTCTCAAGTGCTTTTTATATCAGAGGCACCTGTTCAAGTGTTTTGTTGTTGTTGTTATTTGTTTGTTTGTTTATTTGTTTTGAGATGGAGTCTCACTCTGTCACCCAGGCTGGAGTGTAGTGGCACAATCTCGGCTCACTGCAACCTCCGCCTTCCAGGTTCAAGCAATTCTCCTGCCTCAGCCTCCTGAGTAGCTGGGATTACAGACATGTGCCAACACACCTGGCTAATGTTTTTGTATTTTTATAGAGACAAGGTTTCACCACATTGGCCAGGCTGACCTTGCAATCGCCTGCCTTGGCCTCCCAAAGTGCTGGGATTACACGTGTGAGCCACTGTGCCCAGCCCTGTTCCAGTGTTTTATCCATTCTTTATTTAGGTATTATTTATTTTTCCTTGAGTAGTAGGAATTTTTTCACATTCTGGATAGAAATCTTTTGTTCAATGTTTGTATTACAAATATTTTTCCTAATCTATGGCTTGCATATTCATTTTAATGGTGTCTTTTGATGAACAGGAGTTTTTAATATAACTGGGACAGAAGTCCAGTGAATCGTTGTTTCTTTTATAATTAATTATCTGATCTCTCAAACAAATATTTGTCTTTTCTAGATATAGTGAGGATAGTTCTCTTTCTAGGTATGATGAGGATAGTTCTCTGTATTTTCTGTGTGTATTTTGCTTTTATGATTAGTTCTGTGGTCCACCTCATGTTAAGTTTTGTTTATGATATAGGGTAGAGTTCGAGAATCTGTTCTCCTATATGGTTATCCATTTGTTCCATCGGTATTTGTTGACCAGATTACTCTGATGATCATAGAGAAAACTGATCACATTTATGTCAGTCTATTTTTGGACAATCTGTTGTTTCCTTGGACATATTTTAAGTCACACTGACAATACCACTTGGTCTTTGATTATTGTGACTTTATAATATGTCTGGAAGTCATAATATCTGGAAGTCAGTTAGAGCTACTGAGGAGGCTGAGGCAAGAGAACTGCTTGAACCCGGGAGTTGAAGGTTGCAGTGAGCACTTTCTTTTCTTTCTTTTTTTTTTCCAGATAGAGTCTTGCTCTGTCACCCAGGCTGGAGTACAGTGGCATGATCTCAGCTCACTGCAACCTCTAACTCTCAGGTTCAAGCAAGTCTCATGCCTCAGCCTCCTGAAGAATAGCTGGGATTGCAGGTGCACACCACCATGCCGAGCTAATTTATATATATATATATTTTTTAGCAGAGGTGGGGTTTCACCATATTGGCCAGGCTGGTCTCAAACTCCTGACCTCAGGTGATCAGTCTCAGCCTCCCAAACTGCTGGGATTACAGGTGTGAGCCACCGCCCCTGCCTATTTCTAGTAGTTTTAATTAGATACAGTGATTATAATTTTAACCATTAGTAACCTTTTAAGAGAGTAAACTAAAAAGTAGATAGTTGTGAGTTGTCTGCTACATACTAGCATTCTGTAAGAGATTAGCAAATGTTATGAATACATCATCTCACAACTCTATAGATATATGATTCCTCATGTACAATTTTTCAGTGTTTAACAGATCCGAATATATTTAATCTTTCTATTCTGTATAAAATTAAAGACCCAAAAGTATGTAAATTTAAACTTATATTCGATAATGAACACTCTTATAGTAATGATTCAGTAATGTTTCAGTAATTTATCTTACTTAGAAATTGTAAGTGACTATTAACTTAGCATGACTGTTAGGTTGCAAGTTACCAAGAAGATTTTGGAAACTGGTTTTGGGCAGATATTATAAAACAACTGTAGAAAAGCCTATTTATAAAACTCTTATTCCACTTATATTGACCTACACATACAGTATTTATTATGTTTGGATTGTTCATGAAAATTTCATAATGCATTGAACAAAACTAGCCATCATCTAAAGTTATTTCCTTGTTAATTATTTTTACAGCACATGCAAGTAAAAGGCAATTAAAAGCAAATTAAGAAAACCAGAAAAGTTAAATACATACGTTTGTTTTGTTTTCCTGCTGTGTTTAATGTATACAAAATAGTGCATATCAGACAACCATTTTTACTATATGTTTATTTGTGCATTTTTCTTAAGTTGAATTTATAGTTTTTATAGTGTTAAATATAATAGTAACTTACTTGACTAGTAAAGCCAAGTAGAATAAAAATGTGTGCTCAGAGATGCACCTCTTTTTCTTTTCTTTTTTTTTTTTTTTTATTGAGACAGAGTCTCGCTCCATTACCAGGCGCGAGTGCAGTGGCGCAATCTCGGCTCACTGCAACCTCCGCCTCCCGGTTTCAAGCAATTCTTCTGCCTCAGCCTGCCGAGTAGCTGGGAGTATAGGCGCGTGCCACCACGCCCAGCTAATTTTTGTATTTTTAGTAGAGACGGAGTTTCACCATGTTGGCCAGGATGGTCTCAATCTCTAGACCTCGTGATCCGCCCGCCTCGGCCTCCCAAAGTGCTGGGATTACAGGCATGAGCCACCGCACCCGGCCCGCACCTCTTTTCTTAAACCAACAATAATAAATTCATCTTAGTTATCAAAATTTTATCCCAAGTCACATGAACTCGAAAGGCCTTTTGGTTAGTTCCTATATTTCTGGGGGTGTTAGGAACATTTCACTTATATAAACACTCATTTTTCTCTTCAAACAATTTGAATAAACTCCTTTAAGGGGTTTGTAAATTAATTTGGCCAAGTGCTGTGGCTCACACCTGTAATTCCAGCTACTCAGGAGGCTGAGGCAGGAGGATCGCTTGAAGCCAGGAGTGTGAGGCCAGCCTGGGCAACATAGCAAGACCCAGTCTCTGACAAAAATGTATCCCAGTGCAATGATGTGTACCTGTAGACCCAGCTATTCAAGCGGCTGAGGCAGGAGAATCATTAAAGCCCAGGAGTTCAAGGCCACAGTGAGCTATGTACTACTGCATTCCAACCTGGGCAAGAGTGAGACCTTGTCTCTAAAGAACTAAAATTGTTAAATAAATAAATAACCAATACCATCTCGAGGTAAGAAAATATCGCATATACATAACATGCATATATAGACATACACAGGTGGACAGACCCAAACAGATCTTATAACTTTCATTCTAAAATGTTAGCCAGGAATCAGTAAAATAATATTATACTCTCATCTTTGCTCCACTTTATATTTTTATCTGAATTGTATTTCTGACACATGGAACAAGTTAAGGTTAGCTGTTCATTATGTGGGCTAATGCTTTTTTTTTTTTTGGTATTTTTTATTTTTTATTTTTGGCTAATGCTGTTTAGCCAGTATTTGTGGAGGAGATTTTCAGATTTTCATTTTCCCTGTTATGTAATCTTATGGAAGCAGTGGACTAAATTTTTCTTTCTTTTTTCTTTTTAGATGGAGTTTCACTCTTGTTGCCCAGGCTGGAGTTCAGTGGTGCAATCTTGGTTCACTGCAACCTCCGCCCCCCTGGGTTCAAGCGATTCTCCTCTCTCAGCCTCCCAAGTAGCTGGGATTACACCCACCACCACGCCTGGCTAATATTTTGTATTTTTAGTAGAGATGGGGTTTCACCATGTTGGCAGGCTGGTCTCGAACTCCTGATCCTAGGCAATCTACCCACCTTGGTCTCCCAAAGTGCTGGTATTACAAGCATGAGCCACTGTGCCCGGCCACTGTGAACTAAATTTTAGGTGAATGACTAAGCTATCTGGATGTCTCCAAAGCTTGGCTGAGTGAATAAAATATCCACTTTGTTTCCAGTTAGCCCTTTTTTCCTTCTCAGCCACAGGTAGTTGCTTTTGGGGGTCACTGAGTCCTTTGAACGCCCCCCAATGTGGGACAGGGCACATAAAGTTTAAGTGACTGTAGGGGCTAGAGTGGGAAGGGAAAGGTCTGTCAGGGTGGACAGAGGGATGGAGGAGTTCTGAAGGGCCACCTGTCAAAGGATTCAAGGGAACTGAAGGGACGATCAGAGGTGGTGAGAGGAGGAAGGGGGGAGTGGAGCAGTGAGAAAGGAGAGGTCTTACAGGAGGCAGTTTAGAGAATCCTTAGTAAAGTGATGTCAAGAAGAAAGGAAGTGGAGGGAGTTGGCAGCACGTATACCAGCAGGGAACATACACCATCAATCAACTGAGAAGTTCCTATGGGAGAAACAGGAACTTCAGGCCTCGCAGAGTCAGGAATTTTCTAGCCCCGAGAGTCAGGAAGTGAATTCCCATTCAAAAGAAAGACCCAGGAAGAAAGACTTCTAGCCCAGCAGTTACCTTTAAAGAAGGCTGGGCCTCTAACCCAACTTCATTTAAACAGAGGAACCTAGGATTCTAACCCAGCCTCTAGAGTATGCTCAGAATCTAAGGAATCAAAATGTTGTACCTGCTTCAGTGGGAGTTTGTCCAGAGCAACGGATCAGGAGTCCGACTCACCAATGGGTTCCCCAGTCAGTCAGTCAGGAGTGAAGACCAAGGCTCGAAAGATGTGCACTTGGGGTACTGGGTAAGATGTCCAGGGTCCAATAATGAATCTGTTCCTACAAGCTGTGTTACTATAAATACTAAAGAAAAACATTATCCTGACACTTGTAAGGCAGATCTCAGGGACTGCTACAATGGGGTTTTAAAGGAGTGGGGGAGAGAATGGGCTCAACTCTGAATATGGTAAGGAAGAGAGAAAATTTATGGTTGGGGGAGAGGGTCAGAGATGGGAAATTACTGAGTGGATAGGGTAATCTTGCTCAGCTGACCTACCAGGATTCCTACTTGAAAGCAGGTAATGGTGATCAGATATCACCTGGAGAGTTTGGTGAGGCGAGAGATCAGATATTGAGAGTAGGGGATTCCAGCTAAACCGACTTGACAGAGTTCTTGCTAAAACTGGGCCCTTTGGAAGAGATGCCCAAGGACTGAGCCTCGTTGGTTAAGGTTTTATGGTGTTGTCCTGAGTCCTGGGATGCAGTCTTTACTCCTAAAATGTGGCCCTTCTGGAGTCTCGATGGAAAGACCAAAGTGGTTTTGTTTTGTTTGTTTTGTTTTCACCTAGCCCAGGACAAAGCTGAATGGACCAGGGTTTTTTGTTTGTTTGTTTGTTTGTTTGTTTTTTATAGAGACGGGGTTTCACCATGTTAGCCAGGATGGTCTCGATCTTCTGACCTCCTGATCTGCCCAGCTCAGCCTCCCAAAGTGCTGGGATTATCGGCGTGAGCCACCACGCGCGGCCTGGACCAGGGTTTTTGGGTCTTTTGTTTTGTTTGCCTGTTTTTCCACCCTGCTGTAAAATTTCCAGTGCATTTTAAAATATCAGAAAAGGATTGCCCCATATTGGTCTTCATGAATCCATCCTGAAGTGTACTCTCTTAATATCACATTTCCAATTTGCTTATACTTGACCAAAGTTTTAACAAGGTTCCTGTTGGCACAGCGCTGCAATTGTAAACTCTTTTTCAGAGCTAAGCCGCCGCTGAAATCTTTGCTCAGTTCCTTCAGAGCTCTAGCTTTCTTTCCCCTTTAGGCTTCTTACAGTCTTGTCCTGCATCAACGTAGTTAACCAAGGCTTTGAGGGTGGCTTATACCAACTTTGGGGCTCTGCTTTTTTGACTTCTCTATTCCCAGATTTTGTCTTCAAGTTACAGTAGCTCTGAGCTCCAATCTCTGATTCCCCAATACAGATGACTGTGCTTTCTCTTGGAGATCTACCCTGTTTGTGCTGCCTGAACTACTGAGAACATATACCTGGCTAAATGTAGCACTTACGCAGTGTGGTTTCTTTCTTTCAAAGGTTGCATCCACTTCAGCTTGTGGCTACTTTTGGTCATTCTTTAGTGCCTTCAAATAAGTGGGGGTTTTTTTTGTTTTTGTTCTGTTTTTTGGTTTTTTGGTTTTATCAGCTGGAGGATTGTTTTGATAGAAACTTCTTTGTCATTACCAAAATCTAGATGTCAGCTGGGCACAGTGGCTCACATCTGTAAACCCAGCACTTTGGGAGGCTGAGGCAGGAGATCACTTGAGCCCAGGAGTTCCAGACCAGCCTGACCAACGTGGCAAAAACCCTATCTCTACTAAAAATGCAAAAAGTAGCTGGGTGTGGTGGCACATGGCTCTAATCCCAGGTACTCAGGAGGCTGAGATACATGAGTTGCTAGAACCCGGGAGTTAGAGGTTGCAGTGAGTCTAGATCGTGCCACCTCACTCTAGCCTGAATGACAAGAAAGATTCTGTCTCCAAAAATAAATAAATAAATAAATAAATCTAGATGTCCAGACCAGCAGTTCTCAAACTTTCTAGTCTCAGGACATATTTACAATCTTAAAGTCATTAAGAAGGAAACAACTTGATTGATTAAATGCTAGCAGATGGGAGTTGGAAAGGCTTTTGCCTCAAAGAAGCCATCTCTGTATTTTGGGCTGAGTGAAGGGGGTTGTGAAGGAAAACGTGTGGAATACGCGGGGTGGTGCAGGATGGCGCAGGCCTTTGTGTCTTGTTCCGATGACTATCTGAGTAATCGCTCTTCCGGAGGTTCAGTTTGCATCATGCTGACTTTGGCCTGACAGTGATGGGCTATTCATAAACCTCCCTAAGTGGGAGGATTCTGCAGCTGGGTCTCTCTGCCTAGCTTGTTTCAAAATTGGCCCCTGGAATCTCTAAGCAAGCACATAATTAGATAAGTAAACACTGTTTTATTTTATTTATTTATTTTATTTATTTTTTAAAGATGGGGTTTCACCATATTGGTCACGCTGGTCTTGAACTCCCGACCTCAGGTGATCCGCCCACCTTGGCCTCCAAAGTGCTTGGATTACAGGTGTGAGCCACCGCGCCCGGCCTAGATAAGTAAACACTGTTAACGTGGAAGTGCCTGGTGAGAAAGTGAGAAACAAAAAGTTTCAAAGTGACTCAAGGTTGAAAGCAAAAAAGGAAAGTTTTAAAATACATTTGAGGCTGGGAATACTTGATTACACTATTAGAAATTAGGAGAGAAATTTTTAAAATATTCACTAACTCATTTTAAAACTACAATATAAGAAACAATACTTCCGTTATATGTTTACATAAAGTCATATTTTTTAAAAAGGTAACTGTTCCCTAAAAGAAAAAATAGAAAAGTGGCATTGTTTTACATGACTGAAATTTATTTAATGTCTGGATCAATGGAAGGTAGCTGATTTTCAAATCTGATTCTGCAATCTATTAAATTATGTGGTTTATATTGAAATAAGATTGAGCCTCCCAAACTCCAAACAGGAAATGCTCCAAAATATGAAACTTTCTGAGCACCCATGTGATGCTCAAAGAAAATACAGAAAATTAGCCTCGCATGGTGGCGAGTGCCTGTAATCCCTGCTACTTGGGAGACTGAGGCAGGAAAATCGCTTGAACCTGGGAGGCAGAGGTTTCAGTGAGCTGAGATTGTGCCACTGCACTCCAGCCTCTGGGTGATAGAACGAGACTCCATCTCAAAAAAAAAAGAAAACAGAAACAAAAAACCCCACAAAAATTAGCTAGGCATAGTGGTGGGCACCTGTAATCCCACCTACTCAGGAGGCTGAGGCGGGAGAATTGCTTGAACCTGGAAGGCAGATGTTGGAGAGAATCAAGATCATGCCATTGCATTCCAGCCTGGGCGACAGAGTGAGACTCCATCTCAAAAAAAATAAAAACTACGCTGTGTATGTCAGAAAGTAAGGCTGGGCGCAGTGGCTCATGCCTGTAATCCCAGCACTTTGGAAGGCTGAGGTGGGCGGATCACCTGAGGTCAGGAGTTTGAGACCAGCCTGGCCAACATTGTAAAACTCTGTCTCTACTAAAAGTACAAAATTAGCCAGGCATTGGTGGCAGGCACCTGTAATCCCAGCTACCCGGGAGGCGGAGGTTGCAGTGAGCTGAGATCGTGCCACTGCACTCCAGCCTGGTGACAGAGTGAGATTCCATCTCAGAAAACAAAACAAACAACATAAAACCCAGGGCACAAAGGCACTTTTTGCATAATCTCTGTAAACCATCCAGAACCAGTCTGTGGTCAGTGGTCATTTATCAGGAGAAAGTTACTGAAACCCGTCCCTTGTCCAATTAAAGCTGTAGTTATGGGTTTTAGAAGGGAGGGAGGTGTCAGTCAGCTTCTGGAAGTCTGCTAATCTCCAGGCCAGTGCTTGTTCAGCTGCTAGAGATAAAGAAAAGCCTTGTGGCAGTTAGAACATAAAATTTATTGCTTAAATATAGGGGTGCATAATTTAGCCTTTGCCTGCCATGGTCTGAGGTCTTATTTGTAATTTGGTATCACTGGCATGAAGAATCTACTCCATCAATCTTATGATCTCTGTTTTAACAAACAGAAGTGCTTTATGCATACTTCATTTTATTTTGTTGTTGTTAAGTATGTGAGTTGGGGTCTCACTCTGACCCAGGCTGGAGTATAATGGTGCAATGACAGCTCACTACAACTTCAAACTCTTGGGCTCAAGCGATCCTCCTGCCTCAGCCTCCTGAGTAGCTAGGACTATAGGCACATGGCACTGTACCCACCTTTTTTTTTTTTTTTTTTTTTAATTTTTGTAGGCAGGTTTTACCCAGGCTAGTCTGAACTCCTGGCTTCAAGCAATCCTCCTGCCTTGGCCTCCCAAAGTTCTGGGATTACAGGCAAGAACCACCTCACCCAGCTTGTGCATACTTCTTTAATCATCACAGAATATTGAAAAGATGTATATTCAAAGATGAAAATTTAATACAATTAATGATTTTTTTCTGCTCTATCAAGAACATTCTGAAATGAAACTTTTTCTGAGTATGTGGCAGTTAGAAATGCAGTGATTATTATTATAGATTTGGTGCAAGTACTTTGATTTATGCTAATGTACCAGCATGTTATCCACTGTATTAATTGTATTTTTTTATTTTTTATATTTTACAATGTCTTGATATTTTTAAGGAGTCTTGCTACCTGGAGAGAGACTGCCCCTCCCACAGTTAGCTAATTCCTAGAGACAGTGAATAGCTTGTCAGTGAGCTCACCTTTCATATAAAAACCAGCCAATCCCAAGTTCATACCCCATCCACCTCCTTTATCCAGCTCTCATACCCCAGGCCAATATTTTCTCTGCCCTAAATCACGCAGGGTCAGAGGCTGCCCCAGGAACCCACAGCCTGCCAACACGAGTCAAACGAGCCAGTCCTAAGCTGTTTTCTCTGCCCTGCCTTTCCTTTCCCCCAGAAGCCCCCATGAAGGTTCTGGCCTAGGCTTTCCCCGTGCTCCTTTCTGCTTCTTGACCAAACCTGCTGCTTCCCCATGCGGCTCGTGTGTAGACTGGCATTCCCCCCTCCCCCTCAGGAAAGGTACATCATAAAAATGTTCTTTTAATGGCGCTAGCTGCTCTGTTGTCACTGAGTCACCACCATAAATTAAAATCCATGAGTATAAACGAAACACCTACCATTGCTTTTGCCCCACTAGTGCAAATATAAAGACAGAAAAAAATGACAAATGAAGTGTTGTTATTGATGAAAATCATTTTACCCTGCGTATACTCCCCCTCTACCCAAGTAAAGGGACTCAAGTACTACAAGTTCATGAATCACACCTTGGGAAATGGCGGTTTAGATGATGTTGCTCTGTGTGTGTGTGTGTGTGTGTGTGTGTGTGTGTGTGTGTCAGGGTCTCACTTTGTCTCCCAGGCTGGGTGCAGTGGTGCGATCTCAGCTTATTGCAATCTCTACCTCCCCCGGTTCCCTGCTTCAGCCTCCTGAGTAGCTGGGACTACAGGTGTGTGGTACCACGCCTGGCTAATTTTTGTATTTTTAGTAGAGATGGGGTCTCACTATGTTGTCCAGGCTGGTCTCAAGCTCCTGACCTCAGGTGATCCACCCGCCTCAGCCTCCCAAAGCGCTGTGATTACAGGCGTGCGCCACCACGCCCCACTGAGATAGTACTTCTTTTCTTCTCTTTTCTTTAGCATTTCAGGCTTCTATCTTCATCCTTTTGTTATGGTCTCCTATTTATAAAGAGAGCATTCTTAAACCTATCAGAAAAATAAAAACTATTGTTTAATATCTTTCTTTCTCATACTTTTCACTTTCTTCTCTTTCTTTCCCTGGGCAATGCCTTATACTTGTTTTCTGCCTGAGTCTCACATCCCATTCTCACCATGAGACCTACCACCAGGTTCCAAAATCCATATGCCTGGAATCAAAGTGATAATTTCAGGATCACGATTTCTTTGCAATAAACTTTTGTGTTTCATATCATAGTGCTGAGCATCATTCTTGATATCTGCCCACCTGGATTTGGGTGAAAAATATTAACTCATTCTCATCCTATTTCCCTGAGTACATTTTCACATCTTGTTTGCTTTTATCCCCCTTTTGTACCTTGTCTAGGACAATAAATATTTGTTGACTAAATTAATCTTGTTTCATTAGGCCTCTCATTGGTATCTTTCTGATGTGTCCTTAAAGCATTTTCTTCACTCTGAGCTCTTGACTTTATAAAAGTCCTGCAAGCTACAATAATCTGATGAATTCTCAAATATCTTTCCTTGTTTTATATGAATGGCTTTCAGATAGACTTCCATATATATACTTGCAAAGTTAGCCAACTATGAAATTGGAGGGTACAGTAATCCATACAAGACCACCCTTACTTCTGACACCAGCTGTAAGTTTGGGGATCCCCAAGACTGCCCTTAGATTAGATAATTTTCTTTTTTTTTGAGACAGAGTCTCACTCAACCTCCACCTCCTAGGTTCAAGCTATTCTTGTGCCTTAGCATCCCAAGTAGCTGGGACTATAGGCATGTGCCACCACACCCTGCTGATTTTTGTATTTTTAGTAGAGATGGGGTTTCACCATGTTGGCCAGGCGTGGTCTTGAACTCCTGACCTCAAGTGATCCACCCACCTCAGCCTCCCAAAGTGCTGGGATTACAGGCGTGAGCCACCATGCCCAGCTGGGTTCAATAATTTACTGAAAAGACCCATGGAACTCAGTGAAAGCTGTTATGCTCACAATTACAGTTTGTTATAGGAAAAGATTAAAATCAGTCAAGGGAAGAAGGACATGGGTGGAGTCCGGGGAAAGCACCAAACATGCAGCTTCTAGGCGCCCTCTCTCTGTGGAGTCGTGGACAGCAATCCTGGCAATACTGTGTAAGGTTGCATACAGAGTACTGCCAACTAGGCAAGTTCAGCCCAGCCTCAGTGTCCAGAGTTTTTACTGGGGCTCCGCCAACTAGGCCTGATTGCCCACATGGCTGAGCTCAGTTTCCAGTGCCTTAGGATGCTGAGCTAATGCTTGCTGCATGACTCAGAGTTCCTACCCTAAATCACATTGTTACTGTTTGGCCAGCCAAAGACTCCCCGGCAAACAAACAAACTCCTATTAGCCATGATGACATTCAAAGGGCTTAGAGATTACCACACTGAAACTGAAGTTAAAGGTTAGACATTGTGTTTGGCAAGGTTAAATTCTTTACCACACAATACTATATGTCATTTAGCTAAAAGATCATGTTTCATTTCCTCCATGAAATACCTTGATTAGTGTATAGACTGTGTCTATTTCTTTTGTATGCATTCCCATTCTACTTAACATCTATAACGTGAGCAAACACGTCCTCTGATATGATCTAGTAATTTGATACCTAATTCAACATTGTTTTATATGACAGTTTCTTTCTCCATTTGGTTAATTGTTTCCCCAAAATAAGATCCTCTCTTTTGTCTTTCCTTACTGCAGTTTGTAACGGAGGACAGGTATTCAGTAGTTATCTTATTGATTGTCGTACCATGCAAGGAAAATACTTTCTCATCCATTTAGAAATCATTTACTACTAAGTTCTTTTTAGGTGTACCTGCCAATATTGTATCCCCTAACCTCAGATAACAGTGTGTAAATGTATACTCAGAAGATTTTAGAGAATATTGTCAATAAAATGTTGACCTATAAAAACTTGAGTTTTAGTTAAGAAAGCAATATTGTATTATCAAATTGTGGACTTTACATAGAATGATCATGTTAAAAATCTCAGGCTGTTGGAAAATATCTTGAAGTGAATGTTCCAGACCATAATTATATTACAATTTCAAACAGGTGGGATACTGAGAGGTAGGAAAACTATGCCAAACCTTAGCTGGGAGCAGCAGCTCACGTCTGTAATCTCAGCATTTTGGGAAGCCAAGGCGGGTGGATAACCTGAGGTCAGGAGTTCAAAACCAGCCAGGCCAACACAGTGAAACCTCATTTCTACTAAAAAATGTAAAAAAAATAAAAATAGCCAGATATGGTGGCACGTGCCTGTAGTCCCAGCTACTCAGGAGACTGAGACATGAGAATCACTTGAACCTTGGAGATGGAGGTTGCAGTGAGCCAGGATTGGAAGGAAGGAAGAAAGGAAGGAGAGAAAGAGAGAGAGAAAGAACTATGTGAAAGCTTTAAGAAAAATTGGCTAGTAGCATAAAGAAAGAAAAAAAAGAAAAAAGAAAAGAAAGACTGTGAAAGCTTTAAGAAAAATTGGATAGCAGCATGTAAGAAAGAAAGAAAAGGAAGAAAGAAAAAGAAATAAATGAAAAAGAAAGAAAGACTGTGAAAGCTTTAAGAAAAATTGGATAGCAGCATATACTTGGAGGAGTTTGAAGTTCTTAGGGAGGCAATGTAACTTCAATTACCAATACAGATTAGTTTTACATGGCCTAGAACTGCGCATAAGTGAAATTGTATATGTACTCTGTTTCATAAAGCGTATAGTCTGCAAAATATTTGAGATTCATTCCTGTTGTCATTGTGTATCAGCATTGTTTCTTCTTATAGTGAGATAGTATTCCATTGTATAATACATGACACAGTTTTACCTGTTAATCTTTTCATGGATATTTGGGCTGTTCCCAGTATGGGAACATTATAAATACATTATAAATAAAAATGTAAATCATAGATGAGATGAATCCATCTTTAAATTGCCCTCCCAAATATGCGTCGTAGTAAGGCAACAATAGTAAGATATACAAGAATTTATTTTTTTAAATAGTAAAGATTAATCAATGCTCTGCACATACATTGAATAATCCAGTCCTTTATAGCTCCAATAGGGAATAGCAGAATTAAGGTATGTGACTGTATTGGGAGGAAAACTCAAACCTATTTCTCCCTAAAGCTGAAAAAAGTAATTTGGCAAATTGAAAGACGAAGTTAGAATTGATGGTGAGGCGGATTTCATTATTGACCATCTCTGGCAGAATAAATTGATGATAACAGCAATCAGAATACTACAGTGCCCAGGCACTGTGGCTCACGCCTACAATCCCAGAGCTTTTGGAAAATCACTTGAGGCCGGGAGTTCGAGATCAGCCTGGGCCACATCGGAAAACCTCATCTCTACAAAAAAATGTAAAAATTAGCTGGGCATGGTGGCACACACCTATAGCCCCAGATACTTGGGAGGCTGATGTAGGAGGATTGCTTGAGCCCAGGAGGTCAAGGCTACAGTGAGCTGGGATCACATCGGGATCATATCACTGTATCCCAGCCTGGAGGACAGAGCAAGACCCTGTCTCAAAAAAAAAAAAAAAGAATTCAAATATATATATATATATATACACACACACACACACACACACACACACACACATACACATCAGTGATTATATTCATGTTGGAAATATATTTTGTCTTTTGGTGTATTTTATAATTCCTCATGGGAATATGTTTTCTAGCTTGTCTGCTTTCAAGAGAAAGTAAATTATGGTTATATGGACAGTTAGGGCCTAGATTATAGACTAATGTTTCTGTAAACACTAGGAAAAGGAGCTGAAAAAGTTCATTTACCATACACAGGCAAAATGAAAGTGAAGAAGAAAGAATTGGAAGCAATCACAGCACTTATTTAGGTGTGAGGGGGATAAATGTGTAGCTTTTCATCTCTTCATAAATAATTTTTTTGTCATCTTGCCTACTGTTCAGTACCCTAGGTAGGCTCACTTCAGCAGCTCTGAATCCTCCATGCCAAGGACAGTCCCTCTTTTATCATTCTCTTCTGCTCACTCATCCTTGTTTCTTACACCTTCTCAGTGCAGCTTATATTTATAACATGCCAAAGATATGAGTGTTTTTTGCTTCCGCCAGTTTTTCTTCATTTTAACAGGGTAGCAAGATGTGTATTTATGTTTATACATTTTCCCTACCAAGAAGGAATTTATTCTGGCCTTTTTGTAGATCACAGTAGTGAGCTAGTCCCACCATAGTTTGTCTGTATGTACACCCAATCCATAGCATTTATGTGCAGACTTACAGTGTTAATTGTATTCTTTTCTAGAAGAAGATGGGAAAACTGAAGATGTCTTAGTGAAGTTCAAAGAATACCAAGACAGGCATTCTAGATCCCTCATACTTATTAACCACAAAAAACTAATTAAGGAGAGAAGTAATATTTATGGTAAAACACTTACTCTAGACAAGAACCATATTTCAAAAACAACACTATGTGAATATAAACCTGACGGAAAAGTTTTGAAAAATATTTCAGAACTAGTCATTAGAAATATAAGCCCCATAAAAGAGAAGTTTGGTGAGAGTATTGGATGGGAGAAATCACTTCACAATACTAAGCATGAGAAAATTCATCCTGCAGTGAATCTCCATAAACAAACAGAAAGAGTTCTCAGTGGTAAACAGGAGCTTATTCAGCATCAGAAGGTTCAAACTCCAGAGCAACCATTTGACCATAATGAATGTGAAAAATCCTTCCTGATGAAAGGAATGCTGTTTACACATGCTAGAGCTCACATAGGAGAAAGAACCTTTGAATACGATAAAGATGGAATTGGCTTCATAGAAAAGTCAAGTCTCAGTGTCCATCCAAGTAGTCTTATGGAAAAGAAGCCCTCTGCCTGCAACAAATATGGGAAATTCCTCTGCAGAAAGTCTGTTTTTATTATGCCTCAGAGACCTCAAACAGAAGAGAAACCCTTTCAATGTCCTTACTGTGGGAATAGCTTTAGAAGGAAATCATACCTCATTGAACATCAGCGAATTCACACAGGTGAAAAACCTTATGTTTGCAATCAATGTGGAAAGGCCTTCCGTCAGAAGACAGCTCTCACCCTGCATGAGAAAACACACATAGAGGGGGAAACCCTTTATTTGTATTGATTGTGGAAAGTCCTTCCGCCAGAAGGCCACCCTCACTAGACATCACAAAACACATACAGGGGGAGAAAGCCTATGAATGTCCTCAGTGTGGAAGTGCCTTTAGGAAGAAGTCGTACCTCATTGATCACCAGAGAACTCACACAGGAGAGAAACCATATCAGTGTAATGAGTGTGGTAAGGCATTTATCCAGAAAACAACCCTCACTGTGCATCAGAGAACTCACACAGGAGAGAAACCCTATATTTGCAATGAATGTGGGAAGTCCTTCTGCCAAAAGACAACCCTCACTCTCCACCAGAGAATTCACACAGGGGAGAAACCCTATATTTGTAATGAATGTGGGAAGTCTTTCCGCCAGAAGGCAATCCTCACTGTTCATCACAGAATACATACAGGAGAGAAATCCAATGGCTGTCCTCAGTGTGGGAAAGCCTTTAGTAGGAAATCAAACCTCATTCGCCATCAGAAAACTCACACAGGAGAGAAACCATATGAATGTAAACAGTGTGGGAAGTTCTTCAGTTGTAAATCAAACCTAATTGTCCATCAGAAAACTCACAAGGTAGAAACCATGGGAATTAAGTAAGTAATGTGACTTTTTTTGTAAAAAAAATTTTAAGTCATAGTAAACCCTGTACATGATGTTGCTTGCGATTGTAATAATATCCAACAGCTTAAGCTACTCTACCACATGGTATCCTACTGTTTGCCAGCCTATAAAACACACACACACACATTATTAGACAAATTACATGACAGAAATCATTTAAAAGTCCAAGTCTTTTATTACTAGCTTCAGCAGACAAAAACTTCCTCTGTCAAGGCATTATAAACATTTAAAATCACATTTTCCATTTCAATACATATCTTTCTGTTAAGCAGTAATAAATAGTTGGCCAACTGACTGTGGTCCATGGACTATACAGTTAGTAGACATTCTTTAAAAGAAGGAGGCATGAACTGTATTTCTTATTGCAAATACAAAATAAAAATTAGTTGTTACCGCCTCACAGTTGACCGTGATTCTGACGTCTAACATTACAAATTAGTTTTTACATATTATAAACCATTATGTATCATGTATTCTTTCATATCCAGCTTATTACATTCATCATGTCCCTGAGTCTGATCATTAGTGCATGTAGCAGAAGTTTATTTATTTTCATTCAGTATAGAGTTCTATTATATGATTATATCACAATTTATCTATTCTACTGTTGATGGACTTTTACATTGTTTACAGCTTAGGGTCATAATAAATAATGCTTTTGAGAACATATTTGTCTTGGTGTACATACATGCATTTCTCTTGTGTATATACTTAGGAATGGAATCGCTGGGTCTTAGAACGTATGTGTATTCAGTCAAATACTGCCAGACAATTCAGAACGTTCACCACATGAGATCACACTGAAGGGAAGCAGCTTAAGTTTTATCGATAGTGCTGGTTCAAACCAGAGAATTCATGCTAGAGGAAAAAATCTATCAATGTTATTGTGAAAACTGGGAATGTGAATATAATATATGTAGAAAGGCTTTCAGCCAGAGCCCGAATCTTCCAGACAAATGTAATAAATGTGAGATTGCTGTTAGCCACAGCTAATGCCTTATTTGAAAGCAAAAAGTCTGCCAGAGAAGGAGAAGCTCCAACATTTTCCTTATTCAACATCAGAGAATTCCAACTAGAGAAAAGTCCTGTAAGTGTGTTGAAGTTGGGGCATGGGGGAGGAATATAGTGTTTACCCATGTCCTGCATCTTACTGGTCAAGTACAAATGATGAATATGGAAAAGCTTACAGCCATCGTTCAAATATTACACTGTATCAGGGAATTCACATAGAATGAGAACTCTTCACATGAAATGATTGTAAGAATGACTTTAACTGTTGCTCATTTCTTACACAACATCAAAGAATTAATACTAAAGAAAGGAAGATTAAAAGGGAACAAATGGGGCTTGGGACTTTTAACTCTGAGGAAAGCTCTTCCATGAAAGAAGTCTAGCCATACCAAGACTATCATGCTAGCAAGTCTATATGTAAGGCACCCTGGTCAACAGCTGGAGCTGAGCTCCCAGCCATCAGCTAGCGTGAGCTGCCGACCATGTAAGTAAGTGAGGCCTCTTGGACATCCAGTCAAGACTTCAGATGACTGTGGACCCTGCTAACATCAAACTGGAACCACAAAAGAGACTTCAAACAAGAACTGCCTGGCTGAGGTCTTCCCAAATTCCTGGCCAGCAACCAACAAAATGGTCAGGCTTTTTAACTAAAAACAATTTTTTGGTTTTTTTTTTTTTTTTTTTTTTTTTTGAGACGAAGTTTCTCTCTGTCACCCAGGCTGGAGTGCAATGGCATGGTCTTGGCTCACCGCAACCTATGCCTCCCTGGTTCAAGCAATTCTCCTGCCTCAGTAGCTGGAATTTCATGGGCCTGCCACCATGCCTAGCTAAGTTTTTTCTTTTTTTTTTTTTGAGATGGAGTTTCGCTCTTGTTGCCCAGGGTGGAGTGCAATGGCTCAATCTCGGCTCACTGCAACCTACGCCTCCCAGGTTCAGGCAATTCTCCTGCATCAGTCTCCCAAGTAGCTGAGATTACAGGCATGCGCCCCCACTCCCAGGTAATTGTTTTATTTTTAATAGTGACATGGTTTCTCCATGTTGGTTAGGCTGGTCTCAAACTCCCAACCTCAAATGATCTGCCCACCTCAGCCTCCCAAAGTGCTGGGATTACAGGCATAAGCCAGTGTGCCCAGCCAACTAAAAACAGTTTTATTTTTTATTTATTTAAAAGTTTTTATTTAACTTAATTGTTTTATTCAGAGGGAAAGTAATTTTTTAGTATCTATTAACATATAATAAAAATAAAGGTATAAGGCTGTACTAGGTGGCTCATGCCTGAAATCCCAGCACTTTGGGAGGTGTTGGAGGATCGCTTGAGCCCAGGAGTCTGAGACCAGCCTGGGAAACATGGCAAAACCCCATCTCTACAAAAAATTTGCCAGGCATGGTGGCATGTTCCTGTAGTCCCAGCTAGTCGGGAGGCTAAGTGGGAGGATCACTTCAGCGTGGGAGGCAGAGATTGCAGTGAGACAGGATAGCGCCACTGCACTCCAGCCTAGGTGACAGAGCGAGACCCTGTCTCAAAAATAAATAAATAAAGGTATAAATATTTGGATTCTAGAGTCAGTAAGCAAAGATATGGTGATTACTACTAGGTGATTTTGGCATGAACAAAAACTGGCCGTAAAATACAGTTGAAGATTTGGCTGTATTTTTGGCTTACAATTACATATCTTAATAACAACTCAATTGAGGGGTTCATATATGTTCTCTTGCATTTTCTGGCACTAAATTATATTCACATACATCCCAATTTTGCACACACAAAAAAATGAATATAGCCCCCAAAAGACCAGCTGCAGATAATGCAATCCATCCTCAAAAGACCCTGTGCTGTCATTTCTCATGAAGTTCAGTTAACAAAAGCGCAGAGAGAAATCAAGGTATGAAATCTAATGAATGTCCATGAAAGAGGTACTTTTGAATGCTTTAAAGAAAGTCTAAATGAAGTTGTGGTTTTTTTCTTTTTTTTGTTTTGTTTTTTGTTTGTTTGCTTGTTTGTTTGTTTTGAGACAGAGAGTCGCACTGTTGGCCGGGCTGGAGTGCAATGACGCGATCTCGGCTCACTGCAACCTCCGCCTCCTCGATTCAAGTGATTCTCCTGCCTCAGCCTCCCAAGTAGCTAGGATTATAGGCACCTGCCACCATGCCCAGCCAATTTTTTGTATTTTTAGTAGGGTTTCACTGTGTTGGCCAGTCTGGTCTCGATCTCTTGACCTCGTGATCTGCCTGCCTCGGCCTCCCAAAGTGCTGGGATTACAGGTGTGAGCCACTGTGCCCGGACTTTTCTTTTTCTCTTTTTTTAATTCTTTTCTTTACTTCAGTTTTATGTGGAATTCTGTTTTGTTTTGTTTTGTTTTGTTTTCAGACAGAGTCTTGCTGTGTCACCCAGGTTGGAGTGCATTGGTGCGATCTTGGCTCACTGCAACCTCTGCCTCCCGGGTTCAAGCGATTCTGCTTCAGCCTCCCAAGTAGCTGAGACTATAGGCACATGCCACCACACCTGGATAATTTTTTAATTTTTAGTAGAGATGGGGTTTCACCATATTGACCAGGCTGGTCTCAAACTCCTGACCTCAAGATCCACCTGCCTTGGCCTCCCAAAGTGCTGGGATTACAGGCATGAGCCACCACACCTGGCCTCTTTTTTCTTTTCTTTTCTGTTTTTTTGAGATGGACTTTTGCTTTTGTTGCCCAGGCTGAAGTGTAATGGCATGATTTCAGCTCACTGCAACCTCCACCTCCTGGGTTCAAGCGATTCTCCTGCCTCAGCCTTCCAAGTAGTTGAGATTGTAGGCACCCACCATCACACCTAGCTAATTTTTTGTATATTTAGAGACAGAGTTTCATCATGTTGGCCAGGCTGGTTTCAAACTCCTGACCTCAGATGATCCACCCACCTCGGCCTCCCAAGGTTCTGGGATTACATGAGTGAGCCATCGTGCCCGGCCAAAGTTGTATTTTCTAAAGCTATTTACTTATAAGCTGCTTCTCCTTAGGAAAATTTGGTCCTATGGTTTATATTTTGGCATGAAACAACATTGGGCTATATTCCAGAATCCTGCTTGAAAATTTCTTTTGAAGAAGTCAGAAATTTTCTTTGCATTTTTTTTTTTTGAGACAGATTCTCATTTTGTCACCTAGGCTGGAGTATGATGGTGTCATAGCTCACTGCAGACTTGAACTCCTGAACTCAGATGATTCTCCTACCTCAGCCTCCCAAGTAGCCAGGACTACAGGCGTGTGCCATCCCACTCAGTTAATGTTTTTTTCTTTTTTATACATATTGTACATATGGGGTCTTGCTGTGTTGCCCAGGCTGGTGTCAAACTCCTGGCCTCAAGCGATCCTCCCAGTTTGGCCTCCTAAAATGCTGGGATTACAGGTGTGAGCCATTTCACTCACTTGAGAGATTTTTCACATTATGAATTGATAAATACAGCATTGCATCACTTAATGGGGATACATTCTGAGAAATGCATCATTAGGCAGTGTCACGAATGTGTAAGCATCGCAGAATACTAATACAAACCTAGATGATACAGCCTACTACACACCTAAGCTATATGGTATAGCCTGTTGCTCCTAGGCTACAAATCTGTACTGCATGTTACCGTGCTGAATACTATAGCGAATTGTAACACAATGGTAATGATTTGTATATGTAAACCTATATATAACCTAAATATAGAAAAGGTACAGTAAACATATGGTACTATAATCTTATGAGACCATCACTGTATATGCATCATGGAACAAAATGTCATATGGTGCATGAGTATTTTTCATCCAACTTATCTACTGCTCAGTGAAGTTTGGGCAGCTCTAAGGAGCAAACATGGTTATGGACTCTTAAGTCAACTTGGCCTAAATAGATATGACAAAATAGATGTGATTTTGCAAATTCATATTTTGTAGACCTGACTGCAAGGTCATAAGACATATGCATTCATCAGTTCAGAGGACTAACAAGACTCTACAGAGCATACCCAGGAAATGCTTTTACTTAGAAGTAAAGGATGTGGCTCAGGAAAAGAAAGGGAAGGTAAGCATTGGGGCTTAGAATCATCGAGGGGCATGCTCTTCAGTGGTTTTATTCAGACACAGACTGTACACTGTCTCTGAACTGAACCACTAAGAGCTGTGTGAAGCTTGGTTTGGGGAGAGCTGATGGCAGGACTTCTTGGCACGAGTTTTTTTTTTTCGTTTGTTTGTTTTTGAGATGGAGTCTCACTCTGTTGCCCAGGCTGGTGTGCAGTGGCGCAATTTTGGCCCACTGCAACCTCCGCTTCCCAGGTTCAAGCGGTTTTCCTGTCTCAGCCTCCCAAATAGCTGGGATTACAGGCATGTGCCACCATGACCAGCTAATTTTTGTGTTTTTTGTACAGATGGGGTTTTGCCATGTTGGCCAGGCTCCTGACCTCAGGTGATCCATCCACTTTGGCCTCCCAAAGTACTGGGATTACAGGCATGAGCCACTGCACCCAGTCACTGTATGAGTTTTTATGCCCCTCTGTTCACTTGCTACATAGTCAAGCCAGGCTATCTAACTGGTTATGTGAGTTTAAAAAAGTTAAAAAGCCATCATAAACAAATTGGCTCTGGGAGTCTCCCAGGGAGTATCAGACTTTAACTAATACCTCATATAGCTCAATCATATTATCCCAACCAAGAGTCAGAGCCAGACATCCAGGCATCATGGAGATAATGTTAGAGCTTTGCAGTCTGACTGTAAATTAGCTCCATCCTACAAACATGGTTCCTGTAACTGCTGTGTATTTCCTTCTAGTGTATGTAAACAAGCATATTTCCTCACCTTCTGTGTCCCCAGTGTCAGAGAGTGCACAGTGCATCTCAAAGGTGATCATTTCTTGCCAGGTAACACTTGAATTTCTCTACTGTTTCTGGTCTAGCAATAGAGCCAGGCTTGCCATGACTACTTCACAAGTAATATGCAACAGCAAAAAGCACGGGCTCTAACACTAGTCTTCAACATTCACCTGGGATGTTCTACCATTTGAGATATTCATCAGTTTATAATCAGGCTTTTCAGAACTCTAGGTATGTGAGAATACCAAGTGCTGACAATAATGTGGAACAACTGGAACTCTTTTTTTTTTTTTCAACTTTTATTTTAGATTCAGGAGTACAGGTGCGGGTTTGTTACTGAAACTCTCATACATTGCTAATGGGAAAGGCAAAATGGTAAAGCCATTCTGGAAAACAATATGCCAGTCTCAAAAAGTTACACATCCTATATGACCCAGCAATCCCACTTATAAGTATTTATCCTAGAGAAATGGAAAATTATGTGCACACAAAAACCTGTACATGAGTGTTTGTAAGTATCATTTACAATTTAAAAAGCTAGAGACAAGCAAATGTTCTTCAGTGTGTAAATGGATACACTGTGGTACATTCACATGATGGAATTCTACACAGTAACAACAATGAACTGCTGAAACATGCAACAACATAGGTGAACCTTGAATGCATTACACTAAAGGAAATAACCCAGTCCCAAAAAGTTACGTACCGTATGATTGCATCTATGTGACGTGCTGGAAAAAGCGAAAATATAACAGAAAACAGATCAAAGATTGCTGAGTGTTTGGGGTGGGGTGGGATCTGAATACAAAGGGGGTGCATGAGGGAATTCTTTGAGGTGTTGGAATTGTTTTGTGTCCTGCTTGTGGTCATAGATAACAAAAATCTATGCATGTGTAAAAAATAGAAGTATACATACGAGAAGGTGAACTGTACTGTCTGTAATTTAAATAAATAAAAACCCTAGCTCTGCTTCATCAGCAGCAGCACCTCCTGATTTGTGTCCCCAAAGATATCTTTAGACTGGCTTCTGAATTACATATCCAGTAGCAGTCAGTCTACACACACACACACACACACACACACACACACACACGGCCTTGGCCATATGGTCTCATAATTGTTCCTCAAGTCAATTCACAACATAAGGAACACACTGCACTTAGCCCATATTTGTAAACTCCATCCAGATGCTCAACCCCCCACTGGAGTGGCAGGCTTCATCTCTGGGGGTGGCACACCTGTGGAAGATGGAAGCCAGGCTGTGTGTTCTGTTGGGTGTCTCCAACACATCTAACAATGGCTGACAAACCAGCCAATACATAGTCATCAGGGAATATGCAATCATTGGGAGTAATACTAAGTGGGGCCAATTCTGCTATCCCTTGGTTCTCAGTGGATTTTTTTTTTTTTTTTTTTTTTGTGACAGCATCTCACCCTGTCACTCAGGCTGGAGTGCAGTGGCACAATCTCAGCTCATTGCAACCTCCACCTCCCAGGTTCAAGCAATTCTCCTGCCTCAGACTCTCGCTGAGATTACAGGCACCCGTCGCCACGCCCAGCTAATTTTTGTATTTTAGTAGAGATGGGGTTTCACCATGTTGGCCAGCCTGGTCTCGAACTCCTGAACTTGTGATCCACCCGCTTTGGCCTCCCAAAGTGCTGGGATTACAGGCATGAGCCACCACACCTGGCCCTCAGTGGTATTCTTAATTACAACACAGTGCCATATAAAGATCCCTGATTGTATACGTATACTGCATTCTGGAGGATGGTACTCCATCCTTGCAGAACATGCCCTTTGAGGCTTCACATTGGCTATACTTTCAGAAGCCCATTTCAGTGCTTTATCAGGGAGACTCTAGATGGTGCAGCATGTGATATGACCTGTTTGTTCTATTGATTTATTTGTTTGTTTTGAGACAGGGTCTCACTGTAAAAAAATAGAAGTATACATATAAAAAAGTGAATTGTACTGTCTGTAATTTTTTAAATAAGTCCTAGCTCTGCTTCATCAGCAGCAGTACCTCCTGATTTGTGTCCCCAGAGGTATCTTTAGACTGGCTTCTGAATTACATGCCCTGCTTCATAAGTAATATGCAGCAGCAAAAAGCATAGGTTCTAACACTAGTCTTTAACATTCGCCTGGGATGTTCTACCATTTGAGATATTCATCAGTTTATAATCGGGCCAGTCGCCCAGGCTGGAGTGCAGTGGCACAATCCTGACTCACTGCAGTCTCTGCCTCCCAGGTTCAAGCAATTATCCCGCCTAAGCCTCCCAAATAGCTGGGATTACAGGCATGTACCACCACACCTGGCTAATTTTTGTATTTTTAGTAGAATAAGGGTTTCACCATGTTGGCCAAGCAGGTCTTGGAACTCCTGACCTCAAGTGATCCACCCGCCTTGACCACTCAAAGTGCTGGGATTACAGTGATTTTTATTGATGCATAATAGGTGTATGTGTTTATGGGATATGTGTGGTGTTTTGATACTTGCATACAATGTGTAAAAAATTAGGGTAACTAGGCTATCCATCTCAAACATTTATCATTTCTTTGTGGTAGGAACATTTCAAATATTATACCTATTTTGAAATACACAATAAATTATTGTTAACTATAATCATCTTACTGTCCAATGAAACACTAGAACTTATTCCTTCTATACAACTTTTTTTTTTTTTTTTTTTTTGAGACAGAGTCTCACTCTGTCGCCAGACTGGATTACAGTGGCGTGATCTTGGCTCATTGCAACCTCTACCTCCCAGGTTCAAACGATTCTCCTGCCTCAGCCTCCCGAGTAGCTGGGACTACAGGCACATGCCACCATGCCTAGCTAATTTTTGTATTTTTAGTAGAGATGGGGTTTCACCGTGTTGGCCAGGCTGTCTTGAACTCCTGACCTCAGGTGATACACCAGCCTCGGCCTCCCAAAGTGCTGGGATTATAGGCTTGGGCCACTGTGCCTGGCCCTCATTGTAGCTTTGATTTGCATTTCACTGATAATTAATGATATTAAGCATTTTTTTCATATGCCTTTTGGCCGTTTATTTGTCTTCTTCTGGAATGTCTATTCAGATCATTTGCCCATTTTTTAATCAGATTTTTTTATTTTTGTGTTTTTTGCCATTAAGTTGAGTTTCTTATTATTCTGGTTAGTTTGCAAATATTTTCTCCTATTCTGTAAGTCTGTCTCTGCACTCTGTTGATTGTTCTGCTTGCTGTACAAAGCTTTTTTAGCTTGATATAATTATATTTGTCTATTTTTATTTTTGTTGCCTGTGTTTTTGAGGTCTTAACCAAAATATCTTTGCTCAGATGAATGTTCTGAAGCATTTCCCCCCTTTTCTTCTAGCAGTTTCATAGTTTCAGGTCTTACATTTAAGTCTTTAATATATTTTCGGTTGATTTTTTTTATATGGTGAGAGCTAGCGATCTAGTTTCATTTTTCTGCATATTAATATCCAGTTTTTCCAGCACCATTTATTGAAGATTGCTCTTTCCCCACTGAATGTTCTTGACGGCTTTGTTGAAAACTGGCTGTAAATAGTTGGGCTTATTTCTGAGTTCTCTACTCTGTTCCATTGGTCTGTGCATCTGTTTTCATGCCAATACCATGCACCATGCTGTTTTGATTACTATAGCTTATAGTATATATTGAAGTCTGGTAGTGTGATGCCTCCAGCTTTGTTTTTTTGCTCAGGATTTCTTTGTCTTTTGGGGGTTTTCTGTTATGAATCTTAGGATTTTTTTCTATTTCTATGATGAATATCATTATTATTTTGATAGGGATTTCATTGAATCTGTATATTGCTTTTGGTATTATAGTTCTTTACATGATGTTCTTCAAATTCAAATCATTGGATACCTTTCCATTTTTACATGACTTCTTTCTCTTTCTTTCTTTCTTTTCTTTCTCTCTCTCTCTCTTTCTTTCTTTCTTTTTCTTTCTTTCTTTGTTTCTTCTTCTTCCTTCCTTCCTTTCCTTTCTTCCCTTTCTTTCCTTTCTTTCCTTTCTTTCCTTTCTTTCGAGATGGGGTTTCACCCTGTTGGTCAGGCTGGTCTCGAATTCCCAACCTCAGGTGATCTGCCCACCTCGGCCTCCCAAAGTGCTGGGATCACAAGCGTGGCCCACCATGCCCAGCCATTTTTTTTTTTTTTTTTTTTGCGACCTCTTTCTTCATCAGTGTTTTATAGTTTTATCTCCTTGGTTCAGTTTATTCCTAGGTATTTTATAATTTTTGTAGCTAATGTAAATGGGATTACTTTCCTGATTTCTTTCTCCTCTGGTTTGTTGTTGATGTGTAGAAACACTACTGAATTTTTGTTAATTTTGTTTCTGCAACTTTACTGAATTTATCAGCTGAAAGAGTTTTTTGGTAGAGCTCATAGGGTTTTCTTTTCTTTTCTTTTTTTTTTTTTTTGAGACAAAGACTCACTCTGTTGCCCAGGCTAGAGTGCAGTGGCACAGTCTTGGCTCACTGCAACATCTGCCTCCTGGTTCAAGTGATTCTCATGCCTCAGCCTCCTGAGTAGTTGGGATTGCAGGCCCCTACCACCATGCCCAGCTAATTTTTGTATGTTTAGTAGAGATGAGGTTTCACCATGTTGGCCAGGCTGCTCTCAAACTCCTGACCTCAAGTGATCTGCCCACCTTGGCCTCCCAAAGTGCTGGGATTACAGGCATGAGCCACTGCGCCCAGCCAGATTTTCTGTATAGGAAATAATGTCTTCTGTGAACAGTGACAATTTGACTTCCTCTTTTCCAATTTGGATGCCCTTTCTTTCTTTCTCTTGCCTAATTGCTTTGGCTAGGACTTCCCATCCCATTGTTATGGGCTAATTCCTACAGATTTTTTGCTTAAAAGTGAATTTCCTGGTAAGATGGTGTGCTGTTTGAGGTACTGTGCCTTTATACAAGGCATTCGATAAGCACCCAGATGGTGGTATTGGCTGATGACTTGTGGGCAGAAAAGGCAGACCCATACTCAGAATAACTGTCTCTTCCTGAGAACAAACTTCTGGCTGTTGCAGGATGGAAGAAGCCCTGTTTGCTTAACCCAGATTGACATTAAGTGGCTGATTGGTCTTATCAAAGAATAGTCCCCACCGAAGGTTCATCTTTGGTCTCTCTCTTCCGAGTCAGCAGTAGCTAGATCCTCTTGGGAAGTGGGAGTGCATGATATTGAGGCCATCCATACCCTCCACCTTTTCAACTGTGACCAATTTATATATTTGCCTATAATACGTGTACTGGAAGGCAAATGACTGAGGCTGGTTAATAACAACAACCTAAGTCATTTTATGTACTTGGATGTTTAATTAGTCTTTATAGTTGATGCAATCTTTAGGACATTAATGTGATACAAAGATCTTCACCATCATACTTACTCTCATATATCCATCTATATACCCTTTCGCCATGCCTCCTACTCTATTATTATGTAGACAGTCAGTTTTTTTTTTTTTTTTTTAAAGATGGGGTTTCACCATGATGGCCAGGCTGGTCTTGAACTCCTGACCTCAGGTGATCCATCCACCTCAGCCTCCCAAAGTGCTAGGATTACAGGCGTGAGCCACCGCGCCCGGCCAGACAGTCAGTTTTATGTTCAGCATGGCTAGGTTACAGTCCCTAGTTATTCAAACATTGATCTAGGTATTGCTATAATCTAGGTATTGCTGTAATCTAGGTATTTTGTAGATGTGAATAAAGTCCGTAATCAGTTGATGCTAAGTAACTATCAACCAATTATGGATTCACCAGGACAGAGAGATTTATTTTAAGGAATTGGTTCATTAATTGTGAATGCTGTCAAGTCCAAAAATCTTCAGGGTAGCCCAGGAGGCTGTAAACTCAAGGAAGAGTTGATGCTACAGTTCAAGACCCAAAAAAGTGTGATGGAAGAATTTTCTTCTTCAAGGGAGGTCAGTCTTTTTTCAGTTAAGGCCTTCAAATAGTTAGATGAGAACCACCCAAATTGTGGAGGATAATCTGCTTTACTCAAAGTCTATTGATTTAAATGTTAATTGTATCTCAGAAAAATCTTCACAGAAGCATCTAGAGTAATGTTTGACAAAATATCTGGGTACTGTGGCCTAGCCAAATTGACACATAAAACTAACCGTAATGGCCAGGCGTGTTGGTTCACACCTATAATCCCAGCACTTTGGGAGGCTTAGGTGGAGGGATCACGAGGTCAGGAGTTTGAGACCAGCCTGACCAACATTGTGAACTCTGTCTCTAAAAAAAATACAAAAATTGGCTGGGCGTGGTAGCACGTGCCTGTAATCCCAGCTACTCAGGAGGCTGAGGCAGGAGAATTGCTTGAACCTGGGGGGCAGAGGTTGCACTGAGCCGAGATCTCACCACCACACTCCCGCCTGGGCGATAGAGCGAGACTCTGTCTCAAAAAAAAAAAAAAAAATTTAATCATCATATGGATGTATCAACTGTCCAGCCCTATGACATCATGTAGTCCACAGAGATCTTGATCCCCTTTCCTTTCTACAAGACGCCATGCTGGTCCATTACCTGGTTGATATCATGCTAATTGGGCCTGATGAGCAGAAAGTAGCAACTGCTCTAGACATATTGGTAAGAAATTTGTACAGCAGAGGGTGGGAAATAAGTTTCCATCTTGGAAAGAAAAATTAGCCAGGCATGGCAGTGCATGCTTGTAATCCCAGCTACTCGGGAGGCTGAGACAGGAGAATAGCTTGAATCCAGGAGACGGAGATTGCAGCGAGCCAAGATCGTGCCACTACACTCCAGCCTGGGCAACAGATTGAGTAAGAATCTGCCTCAAAAAAAAAAAAAATGTGGTATATATGCGTAATAGAATACTATTAACCCTGAAAAGGAAGGCAATAGTGTCGTTTTCCACAACATGGATGAACATTATGTTAAGTGAAGTAAGTCTAGCACAAAAAGACAAAAATGTCATCATCCCACTTATGTATGGAATGTAAAAACATCAAAACTATAGAAACAGAGAGCAAAATGGGTGTACAGGTCAGTGGGGTCAGTCAAGTAGGTTGTATCTAGCTGTCCTATAGAGTGGTGGCCACCAGGAGGGGGGTTGCGTAAAGTAGATATCTGGATTGAACACACTGAGGAACTTGGAGGCAGGTAACTGAAAATGATGTGTCAAGGGCAACTAATTCTGGATTCTGGTATAAGAACGTTAAACTTACATTCAAAATGGTTACTGGGGCAACATAAAATTATAAGAATTCACTACATACAGAATCTCAAGGGACTCTGAATACCCAAACAATCTTGAAAAAGAACACAGGTGGATAACTTATACTTCCTGGTTTTACAACTTAACTACAAAGCCATGGTCATGAAAATGGTATGGTTCTGGCATAAAGACTGATGAGACTGGGTACAGTGATTCACACTTGTAATCCCAGCACTTTGGGAAGCCAAGGCAGGTGGAGCACTGGAGCCTAGGAATTTAAAAGGAGCCTGGGCAACATAGGGAGACCACATCTCTACAGAAAATACAAAAAAATTAGCCGGGTGTGGTGGTGCACGCCTGTAGTCCCAGTTACTTGGAAGGCTGAGATGGGAGGATCACTTGAGTTCAGAAAGTTGAGGCTGCAGTGAGCCATGATTGCACCACCGCACTTCAGCCTGGGCGACAGAGAAAGACCCTGACTCCAACCGATGAACAAAACCCCAAAAACAAAAAAATGATGGAATAGAATAGACAGCCCAGTAATAATTCCTTGGATATATGGCTAAATAATTTTTGTTTATTGGTTTGTTGTTTTCTTGAGACAGAGTCTCGCTTGTCACCCAGGTTGGAGTGCAGTGGTGTGATCATTGCACCTGCAGCCTCTCAAGATCCTGGGCTCAAGCAGACCTCCCACTTCAGCATCCCAAGTAGCTGGGACTACTACTGTGAGCCATCACACTCAAGTTAATTTTGACTTTAATACCTACAAGGTCTTCCTGTGTTGTCTAGGCTGGTCTTGACCTCCTGAGCTCAAGTGATCCACCTGCCTTGGCCTCCCAAAATGCTGGGGATTATAGGTATAAGCCAATGTGTCCAGCATGGCAAAATAATTTTTATAAGAGTAACAAGACTATTAAATGGGAAAAGGACAGTCTTATCAACAAGCGGTACTGGGAAAACAGTATCTACATGCAAAGCAATCTTATCTTTCACTATATACAAAAATTAATTCAAAATGGATCAAAGACCTTAATGTGAGAACAAAAATAAAAAACTTCAAAGGAAAATACTGGGAGAAAAGCTTGCTGACATTGGACTTGACACTGATTTCTTGGACATGAAACCAAAAGCATAGGCACCAAAAGAAGACATAGGTACACTGGAATTCATCAAAATTCAAAACTTTTGTGCATTAAAGTACACTATCAACAGAGTGAATACACAACCCACAAAATAAGAGGAAATATTTGTAAATTATATATCTAGTGGAGATGTATTGAGATATATAAAGAACTCCTAAAACTCAACAACAGCAATCAAACAATCCAATTTTTAAAAAGGCAAATATTTGATTAGACATTTCTCCAAAGAAGATATACAGATGGCCAATACACATATGAAAATATGCTCAAGGGTCAGGCGTGGTGGCTCACATCTGTAATCCCAGCACTTTAGGAGGCTGAGGCAGGCGGATCACCTGAAGTCAGGAGCTCAAGACCAGCCTGGCCAACATGGTGAAACCCCGTCTCTACTAAAAATACAAAAATTAGCCGGGTGTGGTGGAAGGCGCCTGTAATCCCAGCTACTCGGGAGACTGAGGCAGGAGAATGCTTGAACTTGGGAGGCAGAGGTTGTAGTAAGCTGAGATCATGCTATTGCACTCCAGCCTGGTGACAGAGCAAGACTGTCTCAAAAAAAAAAAAAAAAAAAAAAAAAACCAAAAAACCAATGATGGACAAACAAAATTCCAGACAGTTATATGATACCAAAGCTGCTTTGCTTTCAGTGTATTTGTTATCACAACAAATCTTAACTTGTTTTGACAAATAGATGCGGTAGAGTGACAGAAATCAATTCCAGGGCATGCCCAGGTGAGAGAGCAATTTAAGTGCAATGTCCACATTACTAGGAAACTTAAATAGCTACATGTACTCAGGAGAAGTAAACCATCCCTCATGGACGTTTGAGTTTGGGTTTAAGGGTGAACTGATTTTGATCCATACTCCTGGAAGAGACAAAAATATTTTCTGTAGTTAGGTATTTGAGATGTTTTTCAAGTGGTTCAATTTGGCTAAGCTATAATTTTTTCTTTCAGAGTCTCTTTCTTAATATAGTTCTGAGATAAGCATGTCCAAAAGAGAAATTTGCATGAGATTTAGAAGGTGGAAGTGAAGCAGTGCCACTACTCTTGGAAGGTTTTCATGGATGAACAAATGGCTACATGTGGCGTGTTCTTATGGCCAATAGCAAAATCCAAGTCATAACAAGAAAGTACATGTAAAGTTCTGCCAAAAATGACTTCCACTCACATTCTGTTGGCTAAATCCAAAGTCCATTATATTCTTCAAAAGGGAGAGAAGTGCATAGTTGCTGACTAATAATTTAATCCATCATTTATCCCTCCTTCAGAAGTGTTAAAATGTGAAAAAACAAATGTGTATCTCAGCATCAATTAAAGTATGACAGATCCTTGATATGGGAGCCTGCAGGTACATTTCCTAAGAGTCTGAGGATCACTATGAAATCTTGTTTTCTTATCACCACCCAATGCCTCATCAATAGCTTCTGATGATTATATCTTCTTACTGTCTGAGATTTGCATCTGCTGTCTTCAAACCAATTTCTTTGTAAATTCTGAAGCTCTCCAACATAGATTCTTGTAATAGGCTACAATAGCTGATAGTCTCCTCGTCTATTTATTTCTCCTTCGGCCCCCTCAGGTCTGTCCTTTCCTCCACTATTACACAAATCCCTAGTTCATACTCCACTAAAACCAATAGAGGGATCTTCCTAAAACACAAGTATTTCCAAGTTATTACTCAGCAGATACCCTTCTCATAAATCAGCTGTCAACATTTTAAATAATCTACACCAAACATGATTCCATGAGACAAAATTCTCTGATGTCAGAAATAATTCATACTATATAACATACAATATAATCTTAAAAAAATGTTTGCCAGCTCCTTACACCATCAAATGTGGCCACACAGCAGCAGCAACACTTTTGTCTACCACTACCTACCATATACCCCTAACTCACTACACAGATTTTTGTATTTAATACTATTAAATTGTATTTAATTGAATATAAAATACTATTAAATAATATTAAGTACAAAACACTATAGCAAAAGTACAAGGCTCCTCAGAGAGTAGTTGATTATTCAACTTTTTTTTTTTTGAGACGGAGTCTCACTCTGTTGCTCAGCCTGGAGTGCAGTGGCACAATCTCGGCTCACTGCAAACTCTGTCTCCTGGGTTGGAGCAATTCTCCTGCTTCAGCCTCCTGAGTAGCTGGGGTTACAAGTGTGTGCCACCACGCCTGGCTAATTTTTGTATTTTTAGTAGAGATGGAGTTTCACCATGTTGGCCAGGCTGGTCTTGAACTCCTGAGCTCAGGTGATCCACCCACCTTGGCCTCTCAGAGTGATGGGATTACAGATGTGAGGAACCACCACACCTGGCCTTTTTTTTTTTTTTTTTTGAGACAGGGTCTTGCTCTGTTGCCCAGGCTGGAGTACAGTGGAGCAATCTCCACTCACTGTGGCCTTGAACTCCTGGACTCATGTTCCTTCCACCTCAGCCTCTCAAGTAGCTGGGACTACAGGCGTGTTCCACCATGCCCAGCTAATTTTTGTATTTTTTGTAGAGACAGGGTTTCGCCGTGTTGCCTAGGCTGGTCTCAAACTCCTGAGCTCAAACAATCCACCCACTTCAGCCAGAGTGCTGGGATTTTATGTGTGTTGATTGCTATCTTATGGAAAGATAAAAAATCAGGATGGATGAGGAACATTTTGTTGTGGCAAGGATAAAAAGATGCGATAAGGTGATTCCTGGCTCTAGCATTGTGCATGTTAGAAAGCATGTTAACATTATCCATTGGTTGTGTTTTGACAGTTTTCTTCCACATCAAATAAGAATAAATCTATCTTATTGGCCAGGCAAGGTTGCTCATTCCTATAATCCCAGCACTTTGGAAGGCCGAGGCAGTTGGATCACCTGAGGTCAGGAATTTGAGACCAGCTTGGCCAACATAGTGAAACCCCATCTCTACTAAAAATACAAAAATTTGACCAGGTGTGGTGGTGGGTGACTGTCATCCCAGCTGCTTGGGAGGCTGAGGCAGGAGAATCACTTCAACCCAGGAGGCAGAGGTGACAGTGAGCCAAGATCACGCCATTGCACTCCAGCATGGGCAACAAGAGCGAGACTCTCTCTCAAAAAAAAAAAAAAAAAAAGAATAAATATATCTTATTGAGACAAGTTGAGTATGAGTTTATAATCACACTCAAGAGAAAAAGACAAAGTTTATAATAGTTGTAATCAAAGAAGGTATATAGGCTGGCACGGTGGCTCACACCTGTAATCCCAGCACTTTGGGAGGCTGAGTCGGGTGGATTGCCTGAGCTCAGGAGTTTGAGACCAGCCTGGGCAACATGGTGAAATCCCATCTCTACTAAAATACACAAAAAAATAGCTGAGCATGGTGGCATGCGCCTGCAGTCCCAGCTACTTGGGAGACTGAGGCAGGAGAATTTCTTGAACCCAGGAGGTGGAGGTTGCAGTAAGCCAAGATCGCGCCACTGCACTCCAGCATGGGTGACAGAGTAAGACTCTGTCTCAAAAAAAAAAGGAAAGAATATAGTATGTTTATTATTGATTTCCACAAGGAATAGGTTAATGCATGTGTGTACCCAATTTCTGTCAATATTTTGTCTTTTTAAGAACAGATCATTATGTTAATGTACATAAACCAGAAAGTATAAACATAGAAAAATGTAAATCAGTCAAGTAACCACAAATGAGGCTACAGTGAGCTATAATCATGCCACTGCACTCCGGCCTTGGCAACAAAGACCCTGTCTCACACACACACACAAAAAGCCTATGAATGTCTCATTTTTTGAAATGAAAGACAACCTAATCACTAGTAATTCAGAATTGCGTTGGGAAACATAATAAAGTCGTCTGTTCTACATAACAGTAAATTGATAACTCAGATTCACATATTTGTCTGAAATGATCTTTCCTAACTTTAAAAAAAATTAAGGTTTTTATTTTGAGACAAATTTAGAGTATATGCAGTTGCAATAATAATACAAAAAGATCCCATGTGCCCTTTACTAAGTTTTCCCCAAAGCTAATTGTCCTGCAAAACTATAGACCACAAGCATGATGTTGACATTGGGTCAAAACACAGAAAATTTCCATCATCACAAGGATTCCTCATGTTGCCTTTTTATAGCCACGTCCACATCCCCCCTCCACCCCACTCCCTCCTTAACCCCTGTAAATCACAAAAAGAGATTTAATTTCAAGAACTTATTGACTGATTGAAACAAATTTTGGATTGTATAGCATGATATAAAATATGTAATGTTAAAAAATGTACACACAAGGAGTTCTGTTCTTGACAGTACTGTTGGACAAATAAGCAAAAGACCTTCTAAAAAGACAGTGAGGAAAAGGTCAACATATAATTCAGAGGGTAGACAGAGAAGGAAGAAGTGGGCAGAGAATGAGGGAGAGGAATATTATAAGTGGAAATAGTTGAGAATTTTTGAGAACCAATGAAGGATGTGAATTCTTGGATTGAGGGAGTAAAAAATAAATCTCTTAAGTATAAACATATATAAATCCACCCTATAATACAGTATTAATGAAGTTATTGGTTACTTTTTGTCCAAAAGATTTAAAAATTTTACCAGAATATTCGTGGAATACAAAAGAAACTGGTAGCCATGATTAACCCTAGAAAGCATGAACTAAGATACCCAACCCAAAATAGCCCAGTCTCCCACAGCCAAAATCCAGGCCTTCTTCGAAAGGGCATAGACATGATTCAGAATGGCAGAGAGGTAGGACTTTCAGGAAGTCAGCCTCTGGGTAGTTGGCAAAAGCCGGCTTCAGAGATGCTGCTACCCCTTATTACTCGCTGTGAAGCCACCCAAGTGCATGTTAGAGGCCGGTGCTGCTAGAGGTCACATACTACAGGAGCCAAGGGCTGCTGCTGCAGGTACTAGAGGAGACTGGTAAGAGTGAGACAAAACTAGGAAGAGAAAAAACCCTCCTCCTCTAGTGTCCTCCCCACACTCTGCTGGCAGAGAGTAACGTCATGCCAGGTGACAAAGGAGAAATGTTCACAGAATCCAGTTCCAATACTGCAGAGCAGGCACTGAAGGATTCAGAGCTGAGAGGCAGTAAATTGATAGTTACCACAAAGTTTTAAAATTCCTGGAATATATTAAAAATGAAGCAGGTGGCCAGGAGCGGTGGCTCACACCTGTAATCCCAGCACTTTGGGAGGCCAAGGTGGGCAGATCACAAGGTTGACTTCAAGACCAGCCTGACCAACATGGTGAAACCCTGTCTCTACTAAAATTATAAAAATTGGCCGTGTGTGGTGGCAAGCTCCTATAATCCCAGCTACCTGAGAAGCTGAGGCAGGAGAATTGCTTGAACCTGGGAGGCGGAGGTTGCAGTGAGCTGAGATTGCACCACTGCCCTCCAGCCTGGGCAACAGAGTGAGACCCTGTCCCAAAAAAAAAAAAAAAAAAAAAATGAAGTGGGCTGGGCACAGTGGCTCTCACCTGCAGTCCAAGCATTTTGGGAGGCTGAGGCAGGTGGATCATCTGAGGTGAGAAGTTCAAGACCTGCCTAGTCAACACGGTGAAACACTGTCTCAACATGGTGAAACACTGTCTCTAAAAATACAAAAATTAGCTGGCCATGGTGGTGCATGCCTGTAGTTCCAGCTACTCGGGAGGCTGAGGCAGGAGAATTGTTTGAACCTGGGAGGTAGAGGTTACAGTGAGCCAAGATTGCGCCACTGCACTCCAGCCTGGGTGACAAAGCTAGACCCTGTCTCAAAAAAAAAAAAAAATGAAATAAAGTGGGCCAAATGTGGACTAATGATAAGACTGTGTAATAAATCACATTTTATGAATAACGTACTTTTGTCTGAGGAATTTACAAAACTTACTTGGAATATTCCTGTTAGAAAAAAAGAAACTGATAGTACTTGTTGCACCAGCAGAGAGAAAGTGAGTGGCTACAAAACTGAATATTAGGGGACATTTAATTTTCACAGTTTTGGCAATTTTTGAATTTTTATAATGTGTGCTTTTATTATTTAAACAAAAAAATTAAAAGGTTTTAAAAGATAAATGTACTCTCAGAATACATACACCAGATACTCTTTAATCCCACTGTTTGGAATCTGCTCAACAGAAACAAAAGAAGGTAAGAATGTTTACTGCATGAGAGTTCCAGGTGAAAATCAGAAACAACTTGAATGTCTATAGTAGGTGATGGCTCAAAATACTGACATACATGCCATTCTAGAAATATTCTGAAGCTTCAAAAGAATGGCTATATCTTTATGTACTGAGCTGGAAAAGTATTCATGATTATTGTGAAAAGGACAAGACACTGTAAAATGTCCATACAGGGGGTAAAACCTCCTCCAAACACATGCAACAAATGCTTTCTGTGTACAAGTTGTTTGAGCATAATGGAAGAAGAAATTCACATACTAGTTGTCTCAGAGATTTGTGGGAGGGAAGGAAATTGTTTTCATTTTATTTATGCTATATTTCACTGGTTTCAGTGAAACATGTAATTTTAGAAGATTTATTCTCAATAATGGTTAATACAGTAACTCAAAAACAGCATTAAAATGAGAGCAAAATTTACACTTTAATTACTTTTCCATTTTCTCACTTAAAAACATTTGGTTTTCAAGGATTAGTTAAATAAATCAATATAATGAAACATGGTAGCTTATCAACTTTTTCCTTAAATAAAACAAAGACAATGTATATTTCCATCAACAAATTTCATGATGCTAGACTAGGATGGGGAGGGAGGAGCAGAAATGTGACTGGCTTCTCACCAGTATGAAGAGTCTGATGTAAGTTAAGTTGCAATCCATGATTAAACGCCTTCCCACATTGATACGGTTTCTTCCCAGAATGAATTCTCTGATGGTGTGAGAAGCTTGAATGATAGCTAAAGGCCTTCCCACATTCCTTACATTCATAGGGTTTCTCACCAGTATGAATTCTTTGATGTTGAATAAGGTGTGAATGAAGTCTAAAGGCCTTGCCACATATCACACATTCATGAGGTTTCTCACCGGTATGAATTCTCTGATGTCTTTTGAGGTGTGAACACTGTCTAAAAGTCTTCCCACATTCCTTACACTCGTAGGGTTTCTCACCAGTATGAATCCTCTGATGTAGGGTTAGTTGTAAGCCATCACAAAAAGCCTTCCCACATTCATGACATTCATAAGGTTTCTTGCCAGAATGAATTTTCTGATGGTGAGAGAAGCTTGAGTGGTAGCTAAAGGCCTTCCCACATTCCCGACATTCATAGGGTTTCTCACCAGTGTGAATTCTCTGATGTATAGTAAGATGTGAGCGATGCCTAAAAGTCTTTCCACATTCTTTACATTCATAAGGTTTCTCACCAGTATGGAGTCGCAGATGTTCAGTAAGTTGAAAGCCACGAATAAAAGCTTTCCCACATTGCTTACATTCATAGGGTTTTTCACCAGTGTGAAGTCTCTGATGTTGAGTAAGCTGTGATCGCTGTCTAAAGGCTTTCCCACATTCTTTGCATTCATAAGGTTTCTCACCAGTGTGAATTCTTTGATGTAGAGTAAGTTCTGAGCCATAATTAAAGGCCTTCCCACATTCATTGCATTCATAGCGTTTTTCACCATTATGAATTCTTAGATGTTGTTTAAGTTGTGAGCAATCAACAAAGGCCTTCCAACATTCTTTACACTCATTGCATTTGTCACCATTTTGAATTATCTGTTGTTTAAAAAGGTACGGTGTATTAACAATTTCTGTGCATTCTTTACATTCAGAAAGTTCTTCAGAATGAGTTTTGTGGTGACTAAAAAGTAAATGGTAACTGAAGTTTTTTCTACACTTTTTACATTCAAAGATTTTCTCTCTATCATAAAATTCTTGAGTGAGCAAAGTATGTTGGCTAAAAATGGGCATGTTCTCGTGACTAATCAAAAATTGTCTCAAATAGCCATCCTCTTGTCCCTGATGTTGCTCAAAATGACAGCTGCCTTCCCAGATATCTCTAAAAATGGATCTCTCAAGATTACGGCTTTCAAATTCTTCCATGTTAACCCACTGGGATAAATCTGTTTCATAAATATCTCTTTTGGAGATAATTTCTGGGGCTCATCTCTGGATGCCAAGTCTGAAAGATAAGAAATATATTTTAACTCCTGATTTTGTACCATAAGAGAAATAAAATATCTATGGCAGCAATGAGAGATAACTGCAAATAATTCACATAAGATAGAAAAGACTTGGAGAACTCTTTTTTTTTTTTGAGACAGACTCTCACTCTGTTGCCCAGGCTGGAATACAGTGGAGCGATCTTGGCTCACTGCAACCTCCGCCTCCTGGGTTCAGTAGTAGTTTCTTCATTTTCATTACTATATAGCAGCAGTACTCAATGGGTGGTCCAAGGACTGTGGAGGGTACCTGAGACCCTTTCAGGAAGTCTATAAGGTCAAAGCTATTTTCATACTAATCCTGAGACATTTGCCTTTTTCACTTATTCTCTTACTATGAGACTACTAGAAGTGTGATGATGTCACATTCTGAAATCTAACAGAATGTGTGATTATGTATTTCTTTGTGTTATAGAAGTTTCTGCAGTAGTAGGTTTGGAGAATAAATGTATACTTTCAGAGATTAGCTTTGTCACCAGTGCTTCTACTGTGCTCTTAAAAACTGTATTTATTTATACCTGCTTTTATGTCTGTAACCTCATTATTGTCTAAGAAATTATTGTGAAATCCCAGTTTTCCATGTACCTACATGGAAACAAAAGAATAAATATTTCATTTTATAATAATATTTTATTATACAATAAAAAAGAGAATATGTATTTCTTGTACTTAAAAATTTTTTTTTTTTGAGGTGGAGTCTCACTCTCTTGCCCAGGCTGGAGTGTAGTGGCATGATCTCGGCTCACTGCAACCTCCACCTCCCAGGTTCAAGCAATTCTCCTGCCTCAGCTTCCCAAGTAGCTGGGATTATAGGTGTGTGCCACCGCATCCAACTAATTTTTGTATTTTTAGTAGAGACAGGGTTTCACCATGTTGGCCAGGCTGGTCTCAAACTCCTGACCTCACGTGATCTGCCCAACTCAACCTCCCAAAGTGCTGGGATTACAGACCTCAACCACCCAGCTACTTGGGAGGCTGAGGTGGTAGATTGCTTGAGCCCAGTAGGTTGAGGCTCACAAAAGTACAATTTCCAAATGAAATAATAACTCAAATTACAGATTAAGCTGCAAACAGGAAGACTGAATTTTACTTATGTCTTACAGATGGATTGATCTACATAGCTAGACTTGGTGTTTCTTTGTATTCACTTAGTATCAGTGCCAATTAATCATTAAAGAGGACCCTCTTTATGTAAATGCTTGGTAACAAACAGTGTGGTGCTAAATGTTCAAAATAATAACTTTCTTGAATCTCATGATTTATCCTGGAAAATGTTAGTATTTGTACAAAAAGCAATGGAGAGTAAAACTGCTGGTGCTTTAGCCTGAATCACAGCAGTGGCCCCAAGCTGTACATAGTCACTGCTTTCTTCAGTCATGACTTGCAGGAAAAAAGTGCCAGATTCACCTAAGAATACCTATAATGAACAGCAATCATTATTAGTTTTATTAAATCTCAGCACTTCCACATACATCTTTTTAATATTCCATGTGATGAAACTGGCCTCTGCTGGAGACCAAAGTAGATGAATTGTTTTGAAAAAAAGCATACACTCGATTGTTCTAGTTGCAAGTCAAATTAGCCACTTTTTTGCATGGAATTCAATTTTTACTTGAAAGAACAGATGGATAAGCTATGGTAATTAACAGATTGCTAAACTGTGGTGATTCAGACTTGGCAGACATTTTGGCAAACTGAAAAATTAATCTGTCACTTTAAGAAAAACTGACTGTATTTGCCAATGACACAATTCTAGTTTACAAGTAAACATTAGACTTTTTTTTTTTTTTTTTTTTGAGATGGAGTCTCACTCTGTCACCCAGGCTGGAGTGCAATGGCCTGATCTCAGCTCAGTGCAACCTCTGCCTTATACTTCAAGTGATTCTCCTGTCTCAGCCTCCCAAGTAACTGGGATTACAGGTATGCCACCATGCCCGGCTAATTTTTGTATTTTTAGTAGAGATGGGGTTTCACCATGTTGGCCAGGCTGGTCTTGAACTCCTGGCCTCAGATTGATCTGCCTGGCCTCTCAAAGTGCTTGGATTATAGGCATGAGCTGCTACGCCTGGCCACAATTAGACTTCAGGAAAGTTTGTATCAGCCCCTGTGAGCCTGACAGCTTCCAAATACTTCAAGACTTCTGTGATTAGATTAGTGGTGTTATTAACAAATACGGTTTTTTTGGCTATTTTATAAGAAAATGTGTCAAAGTCTGGAAGATCTGCATAACTAATTGAAGCAATATTTTCCAAATAACTAATGCATCACGTTACAAAACAGGCACCACAGATAACAGTTCAATTCAAAGAACAAGATGGACCAGTGACTTTTAATTTAATAAATTCAGAGGCAGATGTGAGATCTAGCTATCTTCTTTTAATCCAAGCATTAAAGAAATGTGCAGAAATTGAAAAATAGTGCCACTTTTCACACGATTTTTGTTTTGTTTTGGAAAATATCATAAATTATTTAAGTTAACATGTAGTTTACTATTTTTAAATGAATTAAATAAATATTTCATTTTACCTAGATTGAATTTCTAAGACAGTTAATATTGAAAGATACAATCTACATATGCTAGAGCTCTTGGGGTCCTCAATAATTTTTAAGAGCATAAAGACATTCAGAGAATAAAAAGTTTGAGACTGATCACCGTATATAGCATTTGATTCTAACACAATTTATTTTTCCATACACCTAATGATGGACATTCTGGTTGCTTCCTATAGTTGACTATTATATAAGTAGTGTTATGAACATTCTTGTACATTTCTTTTGGTGGAATTAATTACTCTTTTCTGTTAGGTATGCACATAGGAGTGAAACTGCTACATCATAGGATATAAATTTATTCAGCTTTAGTTGACACTATGCAACAATTTTTTAATTTAGGCCAGGTGTGGCGGTTCACACTTGTAATCCCAGCACTTTGGGAGGCTGAGATGGGAGGATCACTTGAGGTCAGGAGTTCAAAATCAAGCCTGGTCAACATGGTGAAACCCTATCTCCACTAAAAACAGAAAAATTAGCTGGGCATGGTGGTGGATCCCTGTAATTTCAGCTACACAAGAGGCTGAGGCAGGAGAATTGCTTGAACTCAGGAGGTGGAAGTTGCAGTGAGCCAAGATTGCACCACTGCACTCCAGCCTAGGTGACAGAGTGAGACTCTGTCATCAAAAAAATATTTCTAATTTAAAATTCCATCAGGCTGTCAGAGAACTCCTGTTCTTTACATCCTCAACAACACTTGTTATTGTCAATCTTTTGTTTAGCCATCAGGCAGATGTGTTTACATTGTAGTGTAATTTGCAATTTCCATGAGGACAAATGAAGCTGAGCACTTTTTCATATGTTTATTGGCCAACTGGATATCTTTAATAAACTGCCATCCAGGCCTTTGATTTTTACATTGATTTTAATGTAAAATTCATGTAACATAAAATTCACCATTTTAATGTACACAATTCATTAAGTTTTAGTACATTCTCAATGATATGCAACCATCACCACCATCTAATTCCACAACATTTGCATCACTCCAAAAAAAACCTCACATTCATAGTCACTTCCCACTTTCCCCATTCCCCCACCCTGGCAACTACTAGTCTGTTTTAGGTCTCTGAATCTGCCTATTCTGGACATTTTGTATAAATAGAATCATATAATATGTGACCTTTTGGGTTTTGCTGTTTTCACTCAGCATGTTTTCAAGTTCAGTGAAGTTGTAGCATTCATTCCTTTTTATGGCTGAATAATATTTCATTGTCTGGATATACCACATTTTGTTTATCCATTCATCAGTAAATTGGATATGTGGGTTATTTCTGGGTTGTCTTTTCTTAATGATTTATAGAAATTCTTTGTAAGTTCTATATATGACCAACTTATGTATTACAGATGTCTTCTCCCACTCTAGGACTGGCACTGGCACTTTCATTCTCTTAGTAATATATACATATGTGTGTGTGTATATATATATATATATATATATGTTTATATATAATTTTTTTTTTTTTTGAGACGGAGTCTTGTTCTGTCACCCAGACTGGAGTGCAGTAACACAGTCTCAGCTCACTGCAACCTCTGCCTCCCAGGTTCAAGTGATTCTCCTGCCTTAGTCTCCCAAGTAGCTGGGATTACAGGTGTGTGGCACCACGCCCAGCGAATTTTTGCATTTTTAGTAGAGATGAGGTTTCACCATGTTGCCCAAGCTGGTCTCAAACTCCTGACCTCAAGTGATCCACCTGCCTTGGCCTCCCAAGTGCTGAGATTAGAAGTGTGAGCCAATGGGTCCAGCCATTCTCTTAGTAATATGTTTTAATGAACAAAAGTTCTTAATTTTAAGTAATCCAATCCCAAGGTTATGAAAATAAACTCATATTATCTTCCAGAAATTTAACTATTTTACCTTTCCTATTGAGATCGATAATCCACCTGGATTACATTTTCTGGTGTGAGGTCAGAATCAACCTTCCTATTTTTCCAGATACCCAATTTACTCAGTATCATTTACTGAAAAGACCATCCTTTCCTTACCCTTGTTTTAAATCAAATGACTGTATAAATTAGCTATTTTCTCTGTAATCCACTCCCATACATATTTCAATTCCTATAACTGAATTGAAACATCTCTAGCTAAGGTCACCAAGAAAATCACCTTGCCAAAATCAGTGCTCAAGTGCCCATCCTTACTCTACTCGCCTCTTCAGCATTACGACACATCTAATCAATCACCTTGCTTCCTGTATACCATATTCTCCTGGTTATCCTCTTACCTTTCTGACCACTTGTTTTCAGTTCCCTTTAACACATCCTCTTCCTCTCCCTGACTTCTAAATGTTGGAATGTCCCAGAACTCAGGCTCTGGCCAGCTCTCTTCTTTATACTCTTTCCATAGGCTTAAATACAAGCCACACACAGCTAAGTCTTACAATATACCTCTAGTATTTTTAGAAAAAAAATTAATTGTGGTAAAATAGCACATAAAATAGAATTTACCACCTTAACCATGTTTCAGAGTATAGTTCAGTAGTATTAAGTGTATTCATATTGTGCAACAACTCTTCAGAACCTTTGCATCTTGCAAAACTTAAACTCTATACTAAATAACAACTCTCCATTCTCTCTAGCCCCAGCTACTGGCAACCACCACTCTGCTTTGTTTCTGTGAACTTGACTACTCTAAATACCTCATGTAAGTTAAATCATACGATATTTGTGTTTTGGTGACTGGCTTATTTTACTTGGCATAATGTCCTTAGGGTTCTTCAAAATTATAGCACGTGTCAGAGAGTCCTTCCTTTTTATTTCATTTACTTTATTATTTTCTTGAGATGCAGTTTCACTCTTGTCGCTCAGGCTGGAGTGCAGTGGCATGATCTTGGCTCACTGCAGCCTCTACCTTGGGGGTTCAAGGATTCTCCTGCTTCAGCCTCCCGAGTAGCTGGGATTACAGGCGCTTACCACCATGCCTGGCTAATTTTTGTATTTTTAGTAGAGATGGGGTTTCACCATGTTGGCCAGGCTGGTCTTGAACTCCTGACCTCAGATGATCCACCCACTTTGGCCTCCAAAAGTGCTGAGATTACAGGCGTGAGCCACTGCGCCTGACCCAATGTCCTCCCTTTTTAAGGCTGAATAATATTCCATTGTATACATATACCACATTTTGTTTATCCATTCATCTATTGATGGACACTGGGGTTGCTTCCACCTTTTATTGTGAATAATGCTGCTATGAACATGGATATAAAACCATCAGTTTGCATTCTTACTTTCAATTCTTTTGGGTATATACCTAGAAGTAGAATTGCTGTATTATATAGCAATTCTATTTTTAATGTTTTGAGAAATTACCATACTGTTTTCCATAGTGGCTGTATGATATAGCTTAGATATGTGTCCCCTCTAAATCTCATGTTGAATCGTAATCCCCAGTGTTGGAGGTGGGCCTGGTGGGCGGTAATTGGATCATGGGAGCTGTTTTCTCATAAGTGGTTTAGCCCCATTCTCTTGGTGCTAACCTCATGATGGTGAGTGAGCTCTCGTGAGATCTGGTCATTTGAAACAGTGTGGCACCTCCCTGCACCCCCCCACTCTCTCTTGCTCCTACTTTCACCATGTAAAGTGCCTGCTGCTCCTTCGCCTTCCACCATGAATAAAAGCTCCTCCCAGAAGTTGAGCAGGGCCATGCTTCCTGTAAAGCCTGCAGAACCATGAGCCAACTAAACCTCTTTTCAAATTATCCAGTCTCAGGTATTTCTTTATAGCAATGCAAGAATGATCTAATACATTGTACCATTTTGCATTTCCACCAATAGTGCACAAAGTTTCCAATTTCTCCACGTCCCTGGCAACACTTGTTATTTTATGTTTTTTTTATATTAACCATCCTATTGAGTATGAGGTGATATCTCATTATGTGTGGGCTTTTTTGCTTCTTTGTTTTGTTTTTCAGACAGAGTCTCACTCTGTCACGCAGGCTGCAGTGCAGTGGCGCAATCTCAGCTCACTGCAACCTTCACCTCCCAGGTTCAAGTGATTCTTGTGCCTCAGCCTCCAGAGTACCACCATGGGACTACAAGCACGTGCCACCATGCCTGGCTAATTTTTGTATTTTTTGGTAGAGACAGGGTTTCACCATGTTGGCCAGGCTGGCCTCAAACTCCTGACCTCAAGTGATCCACCCACTTTGGCCTCCCAAAGTGCTGGGATTATAGGCATGAGCCACCATGCCCAGCCTCACTGTGGTTTTGATTAGCATTTCCCTAATGGCTAGTAATGGTGAACATCTCTTCATGTGCTTTTGGCCCCAGCAGCACGAGAGGTATGGAGCAGATCAGGATGGCACTGTAATCGTTCTGGAAACTAAACTGTCATTGGAACTAAAGTCTACAAAAGTAGATCAGATCTTTACTAAATCTAACAGGATAACTATTTGCTCAAATTGATTAAATAGAATCAAGACTCTCTGAAACATAATAACTAAAATATCCAAGGTACAAATGAAAATCACTTGTCATACCAAAAACCAAGAAAACCAAAATCTGAAGGAGAAAAGGCAACCAACTAATGCAAATACAAGGATGTCACATGTTGGAATTATCTGACAAAGATTTTAAAGTATGCTTCCCAAAAGGCTTTGCCAATAAATTATAAATTCTCTTGAAACAGTATATTGGGTTTTTGTTTTTCAGACAGAGTCTTGCTCTTGGTGCCCATGCTGGAGTGCAATGGCATGATCTTGGCTCACTGCAACCTCCGCCTCACAGGTTCAAGCATTTCTCCTGCCTCAGCCTCCTGAGTAGCTGGGATTAGAGGTGTGGGCCACCATGCCCAGCTAACTTTTTTTATTTTTAGTGGACACAGGGTTTCACCATCTTGGGCAGGCTGGTCTTGAACTCCTGACCTCAGGTGATCCACCTGCCTTGGCCTCCCAAAGTGCAGGATTACAGGTGTGAGCCACAGCACTTGGCCTGAGCCACCATGCCTGGCTGAAACAGTATACTGTAAACTTAAAAACTGCTAGGAAAGTAGATGTTAAATGTTCTCCCCTACACACAAAAATAAGTTTCTAAAATAAATGTTGTGAGAGAACAAAAAAAGAATGTGAGGTAATATATATGTTAATTAGCTTGATTTAATCATTTTTATAATATATATGTATATCAAAACATCATGTTGTAGACCATAAATACATATAATTTGTATTTTCAATTAAAATAATAATTAATTTAAAAATAATCCATTGGTCAAAGAGAAAGTCTTAAAGAAAAAAATGTTCAAAAAATTGTAAGTATATATACATCCATTATATATATGAATATACAGAATATTAAGAACATCACATACAACTTTATAAGTTCAACAAATTAGAAGAAATGGACCAAATCCTTGAAAATCAAAAAATACCAATACTCTGCTAAGATAAAATAGGCAATCTGAATAGTCCTATAACTATTAAATAAATTGAATTTATAATTAAAAAGCTCTCCAAAAGAAATCTCCAGGTTCAGACTATTTCACTGGAGAATTTTACCAAACATATAATATTTACACAATTTCTTCGAGAAAACAGAAGAAAACACAACACTTCTCAACTCACTTTATAAGGCCAGTATTACTCTGATACCAAAACCAGACTAAGGTGCCACAACAAAGAAAATACAAATCAGCATCTTTCATGACCCTAAATGAAAAAATTGTTAACCAAATTTTAGCAAATCAAATCCAACCCAACAATGAATAAGAAGCATAATATACCATGACTAAGTGTAATTTATTCTAGGTATAAGACGCTCATTTAATATTAGAAAATTGTTCATTGTAACATATAAATATGATAAGAAAAATAACATGATCACCTCAATACTCATTCATATTTTTAAAAAAATCTCTCAGGGCATTAAAAAGAGAGGGGAATTTCCTCAACCTTATAATATAAAGCATCTACAAAATTCCTAGAACTGACATCCTGCTTAACATTAAAAGACTGAATGCTTTCCTTCCAAAATAGGGAGAACACAAAGATGTCCACTTTTACCACCCTTATTCAACATAGTGTTAGAAGTTCTTGCCACTCCAATAAGGCAAGAAAAAGAAATAAAAGGCATAGATTACAATATAAAAAGAAAATGATTGTAGATAATTTGTTTATAACTAGAAATCTCTAAGAAAAAAGTTAGAAAAAAACTAGTACTAATATGCAAGTTGAGTAAGGTCACAGGATTAATACACAAAATCAACTGCACTCCAATATAAAAATGCAGTGCCCTTTACAAATGCTCCAAAGAAAACAAAATACTTAGGTATAAAAATAACAAAACATGTACAGATTCTGTATGATGAAAATTGTAAGATGCTAATAAAACAAATCAAGGAAAACAAAAGTATTTAGAGAGACATGCTGTGTTCATTCTTTGGAAGACTCAACAGAGTAAAGGTGTTCTCTCTTACTTCAGCTATAGGCTTAACACAATTCCCATGAAAATCTCAGCAAGTTTTTTGTAGACACAGACAAGCTTTTCTAAAACTTACATGCAAAGAAAAAGGTCCTAGGGATAGCCAAAACAATTGTGAAAAATAACACAATGGGAAGAATCACTCCTTCCAATATAAAGGCTTACTATATCCCTGCAGCCATCATGAAAGGTGGCATTAGAAGAGAGATGGTCACAAAGATCAATGCAACAGAACAGAGAACCCAGAAATAGTGCCACACAAATGTGCACAGCTAATTTTTGACAAAGGTGAAAAAGCTACTCACCTGAGAAGGGATAACTTTTAAATAAATGCTATGGGCATCCATAGAAAAAAAAGAACCTTGATCTAAATCTCACAACTTTATAAAAACGAACTCAAAAGAAGAACCTTGATCTAAATCTCACAACTTTATAAAAACGAACTCAAAATGAATCACAAACTTAAATGAAAAATGTAAAACTATAAAATTTCTAAAAAAGATTAGAGAAAATCTTAAGGACCTTTAGAACTTTAACTAAGCAAAGCGTTCTTAGGCATGACACTAAACACACACACACACACACACCCCCAAAAAACCACAATTCATAAGAGAAAAAAAAGATAAATTAGACCTCATCAAAATTAAAAACTTTTGCTCTGCAAAAACCCTGTTAAAAGGATAAAAAAATAAATTACAGACTGGGAGAAAATATTTGCAAGCCATATATCCAGCAAAGGGCTTCTGTCTAAGATACAAAAAGAACTTTGAAAACTCAACAGTAAAAAATCAACCAAATTGGAAAATAGGCAAAAGGCATGAAGAGACATTTCAATCAACAGGATAGACAGATGGCACACACAGTTGTTCAACATTATTTGTCATTAAGGAAATTCAAATTAAAACCACAATGAGATATAGTTACCTACCTAATAGAATGGCTACAATGAAAAACAATTATAACACCAAAAGCTGGCTATGACTAGAGAAACTGGATCACACATACATGGCAGGTAAGAATGTAAAACGGTACCACCATTGTGGACAATAATTTGGCAGCTCCTTGCAAAACTAAAAACGGATTTATCACACCACCCAGCAACTATACTCTTGAGCATTTACTGTAAACAAATGAAGACTTATTTTCATGTACAAATTTGTACATGAATGTAAAAAACAAACACCCATATACAGGATTCCATTTATGTAACACTCATGAAATTACATAATTATACAGAGAACAGAACATGGTTGCCAAGGTGTATGAGTCTGTTTCATGCTGCTGATAAAGACATACCCGGGACTGGGTAATTTATAAAGAAAAAGGTTTAATGAGTTCAGTTCCACATGGCTGGGGAGGCCTCACAGTCATGGCAGAAGGCAAAGAAGGAGCAAAAGCACATCTTACATGACAGCAGGCAAGACAGAATGAAAGCCAAGCAAAAGGGGAAACCCCTTATAAAACCATCAGCTCTCATGAGACTTACTCACTAGCATGAGAACAATATGGGGGAAACTGCCACCATGATTCAATTATTTCCCACCGGGTCCCTCCCCACCACATGGGAAATATGGCAGCTACAATTCAAGACGAGATTTGGGAGGGGGAGACAGCCAAACCATATCACAAGGGTTAGGGAAAAGAGAAATGGGATAAGTACAGATATAAAGAGGTAACATAAGGGAGTCTTGTGATGATCGTATTGTTGAGTATTTTGGCTACTGCGGTGGTGACACAAGGCTACATGTGATAAAACTACATAGAGTTATACATATACACAGATAAATAAGTGCATGTATAACTAGTGAAATCTGAGTAAGTTCTATGAATTGTAGCAATGTTGATCTTTTGGTATGGTATTGTACTATAGTTGGGTAAGGTATTAACCCTGAGGGAAGCTGCTAGGTGGGTGCACAGGACTTCTCCATACATTTCTTTGCAACCTCTTGTGAATCCGTAATTATTTCAAAATAAAAGGTCTTTTTTCTTTTTTTAAAGAAAATCACTGTATCTATGCCAAGAAAAAGGCCTACCCAGGTATAAAAAATTGGTAAAGGAATGTTATCTTTACATTAAAACATGTAAGAGAATATGTATCATTCATTTTTCTATGATTCCCCCTCTATTAGTTTCCTAGGGCTGCCATTAACAAAGTCCCACAAACTGGGTGGCTTAAAACACGAATGTATTCTCTCACAGTTCTGTAGCATTTTATTGATTGATTGAGACAGGGTATTGCTCTGTTACCCAGACTAGAGTGCAATGGCAGAATCATGACTCTCTGCAGCCTTCACCTCCCCAGCTCAAGCAATCCTCCCAACTCAGCCCCTTGAGTAGCTGGGACTACAGGTGCATGCCACCATGCTAGACTAATTTTTAATTTTTTTCGGTAGATACAGGGTCTCGCTATATGGCCCAGACTGGTCTCAAACTCCTAGGCCCAAGCAATCCTTCTACCTTGGCCTCCCAAAGTCCTGGGATTACAGGCGTGAGCCACCACATTCAACCTGTAGCACTTCAATAAGTCACAGACATCATCAAAGAACTCTGGCCTATAGAATGGATCTGCTCTTGGCCTACAGCACCCCGAACTTTCCTAGTTGACCTCCTGCCTTCTCAATCATCCCTCTGCCATCTTCACCTCCTCAATATAGTCATATATTACTTTCTCTAACTTTCCTAATCTCTAACCATTTTTTTCCTAGCGATTCTATTAGAACATCCATGTATTCTTGATCCCCTACTAAATTAAAAATGTCTCTATAATACTTTAAAAATGTATTCCCATCACCTAGCAAAGCAACCTGTATGAGTCTTTTATTTATTTATTTATTTTGAGAGAGCATCTTGCACTGTCACCTTGACTGGAGTAAAGTGGTACAATCTTGGCTCACTGTAGCGTCAAACTCTTGGGCTCAAGTGATCCTCCCATCTCAGTCTCCTGAACATCTGGGACTACAGGCATGTAGCATCATGCCTGGCTAATTTTTTAATTTTTAATTTTTTGTGAAGACAGGGCTTTTGCTATGTTGCCCAGACAGGTCAAAACTCCTAAGCTCAAGTAATCCTCCCACTTGAGCCTCCCCAAGTGCTGAGATTACAGGTGTGAGCTACTGAGCCCAGCCTGAATCTTTTAAAAAATTAATAAACAGGCTGGGCACAGTGATGCATGCCTATAATCCTAGCACACTGGGAGGCTGGGGTGGGAAGATTGCTTAAGGAAGTCGAGACCAGGCTAGGTAATATAGCGAGACCTCACCTCTGCAAAAAATTAAAAAATTAGCCAGGCATGGTGGTATGTGCCTGTAGTTCCAGCTACTCAAGAAGCTGAGATGGAAGGATTGCTTAAGCCAGGGAGGGAGAGGTTGCAGTGAGCTGAGTTTGCATCACTGCACTTCATCCAGCCTGAGTGACAGAGCAAAACCCTGTCTCAAAACAAACAAACAAAATTAATAAACACTGTTGATTGTGTCCTTTGATGTACAGAAGTTTTTAGGTTTGATGTAGTCCCATTTGTCTATTTTTGCTTTTGTTGCCAGTGCTTTTGGTGTTATACACAACAAATCATTGCCAAATCCAATATCATGAAGATTTTCTCCAATGTTTTCTTCTAAGAGTTTTATAGTTTTAGCTCTCACATTTAGGACTCGGATCCATTCTTTTCCATTCTTTTTTTTTTTTTTTCAGACAGAGTCTGCTCTGTCGCCAGGCTGGAGTGCAGTGGTGTGATCTTGGCTCACTGCAACCTCCAGCTCTCTGGTTCAAGTGATTCTCCTGCCTCAGCCTCCTGAGTAGCTGGGATCACAGGAATGCGCCACCATGCCCAGCTAATTTTTGCATTTTTTAGTAGAGATGGGGTTTCACCATGTTGGCCAGGATGATCTTGATCTCCTGACCTCATGATCTGCCTGCTTTGGACTCTCAAAGTACTGGGATTACAGGCGTGAGCCATCATGCTTGACCAAGGTCTTTGATCCATTCTGAGTTAATCTTTCTATATGGTATAAGATAAGGGTACAACTGTATTCCTTTGCCTGTGGATAATACAGTTTTCTCCATTAAAGTGTTGGCACCCTTGTCTAAAATCATTTGACTCTATGCAAGAGTTTATTTCTGGGATCTCTATTCTATTCCATTAGTCTACATGTCTGTCTTTATGTCAGTACCACACTGTTTGATTACTATAGCTTTGTGATATGTTTTGAAATTAGGTTTTCCTTAAGTATTTGGTTTAAAATAACCTTGCCAACCCAACATTCTGACCAGCTGGCCTGCTCCCTGCAAGAGCTTCCTGTGCTTGCTCACTCACCTGGGCACCATCTTCCTGAGTCTTCCCCTCACAACCATCCAGGGCTCCTTTCCTTGCTCCAATGAGGAGATTATGGCTGGCTTAGAAACAGAAAGTCCTAGTTATAAGAAAAGAAATTGAGATGAGATGGAAATAAAAGTATCCAAATACAGTGATTCAGAACTGATTAAAATAAAAATAAATGACAGATCAAAAAGGTACTTGATAAGGGATACAGAGGAAATAAAGGAGAAGAGATGAAATATTCATATTCAGATGAACACAGGATCATAACAAAGCAAACAAATAGGTGATAAAATGGTACTTAAATTTATGCAAGCTTTCTCTTATTTTGCTGTGATGAAAAAAAGGAAGCTTCCTGAGATATTTACTCTTTTTTTTGAGATGGAGTTTCACTCTTGATTCCCCTCTATTAGTTTCCTAGGGCTACCATTAACAAAGTCCCACAAACTGGGTGGCTTAAAACAACAGAAATGTATTCTCTAACAGTTCTGTAGCACATTATTAATTGATTGATTGATTTGAGACAGGGTCCAGGCTGGAGTGCAGTGGTGCAATCTCAGCTCACTGCAAACTCCACTTCCGGGATTCAGGTGATTCTCCTGCCTCAGCCTCCTGAGTAGCTGGGATTACAGGCGCCCACCACTGCACCTGACTAATTTTTGTGTTTTTAGTAGAAACGGGGTTTTGCCATAATGGCCAGGCTGGTCTTGAACTCCTGACCTCAGAGGATCTACCCACCTTAGCCTCCCAATGTGCTGGGATTACAGGTGTGAGCCACTGCACTGGGCCTCATATTTTTTTAATGTCAACTGTACAAAGTTATTAAAAAATAACTTCCAAAGGCAAATCATTTAAAAGAGAGTACAGGTCAGGTGCAAAACCTGCCCGGGAGTTCAAGACCAGCCTGCCCAACATGGTGAAATCCTGTCTCTATTAAAAATACAAAAATTAGTTGGGCATGGTGGCAGGCACCTGTAATCTCAGCTCAGGAAGCTGAGGCAGGAGAATTGTTTGAAACTGGGAGGTGGAGGTTGCAGTGAGCCAGGATTGTGCCACTGTACCCCAGTCTGGGTGACAAGAGTGAAATTCTGTTAAAAAAAATAAAAACAAAAAAAGGCTAGGCACGGTGGCTCACACCTGTAATCCCAGCACTTTGGGAGGCCCAGGTAGGCAGATCACCTGCGGTTGGGAGCTCAAGACCGACCTGACCAACATGGAGAAACCCTGTCTCTACTAAAAAATGCAAAATTAGCTAGGTGTGTTGGTGTATGCCTGTAATCCCAGCTTCTCGGGAGGCTGAGGTAGGAGAATCACTTGAACCTGGGAGGCAGAGGTTGCCATGAGCTGAGATCACGCCATTGCACTCCAGCCTGGGCAACAAGAGCAAAGCTCCGTCTCCAAAAAAAAAAAAGGTAAAATAAAAGAATTAAAAAAATTAAAGATAAAAGAGAGTACATTTATCATAGGAAATGGAGTAGTGTTCATTTAAGAGTAGTAAATAAATGTTTATTACTCCAGCCTACCACTGTATTACCCAGGAAAGAAAAAATGTTCACTCCTGGAACCCATGTGTCTAGTTTTAATCTTATGCTAGTACGTTGGCAGGTTTAGTACAGTGGAAGTGAAACAAAACAGAGAGTCTGGTTTCTTTGATAGTGTATGCATTAACATTACAGATTTCCAATTCTGCCCCTTAAACATCAAGGAAGAGCTTTAAGAAAGGACCAAAAGAACATGGAAGGATGGGGAAAATGAAAATGAATCTCTATTTAGCTGTGCTTCTTTCTGCAATACATAAAGAGAAAATTCATCCAGTTATTTGAAAGCTAGCCCTAATAGGGGAGAAAGCAGGAATTCCAAGAAGTACGTTACGCATTGTTAGAGGAATTCTGAATTGTCAGATTCTTTTTTTTTTTAACTGAGAAAAGTACTTGGAGAGATTTTTAATTTTTAGATAACTTTACCAAGCGACACCAAGTTGCTATAATTCTCCAGCATCACATCCTTGTACAGATTCCTCTGCGCTGGGTTCAGGCATTCCCATTCCTCCTGAGAGACATCTATAGCCACGTCTCTGAACATCACCAACTCCTAAAATGACAAGTCATAGTACTATTTTAGAAATTATAAGAAACATTTTTAAAAAGAAAAGAGAGGTGCTAAAAGAAGGCACTGCAAGAAAGGAGACAGTCTAGTGAGTATACAGGCTAAGCCTGGGACATGGGTCAAAGAGGAATTTAGTGTGACTGAAGTGGAGTGCCTACATGTTCTTAAACAATTCGATTTCTGCAGACACATCTTCTTGAGTAGGTGGGAAACTACTCTTTTTTTTTCTGAGACAGAGTCTCACTCCATCACCAGGCGCCAGCCTGGAGTGCAGTGGCACTACCTTGGCTCACTGCAACCTCCACCTCCCGGGTTCAAGCAATGCTCCTGCCTCAGCCTCCCGAGTAGCTGGGACTACAGGGGCACGCCACCACGCCCAGCTAATTTTTTTGTATTTTTAGTAGAGACAGAGTTTCACCATGTTGGCCAGGATGGTCTCGATCTTTGACCTCATGATCTGCCCACCTTGGCCTCCCAAAGTGCTGGAATTACAGGCGTGAGCCACCACATCCGGCCGGGAAACTCTTGTTAATCAGTCATCTAGAAATTAAGAAAATAAGTAGAGGCTCCCTATTATATTAAATAGTTGAAAACCTTTAAATCTTTCTAAAATATCTTATTAAAATCTCTATCTTGAGAAAAGAACTTGAAGAATTTTATTCATGATTATGACTATCGTGCCATAGGTATTTTTAGTTTTCCTGCAAATTCTTTAGTACACATCTGGTACAGACTATATTTTCCATAGATGGACAAAGCAGTATCTTGCATCCCAAATATCTTTCTTCAATGTAACCTTGACATCCCTCTTCCAACTGGTGTAAAGGTCTGTGTCCCCTTCTCTTGAACCTGAGAGGACATCTGTGACTTATTCAACCTATAGAATATGGCAGAAGTGATTATGTGACTTCTATGGTTAGATCACAAAAACGTCTCATACTTCTGCCTTACTTTCTGGGAATGTTCATTCTGGAAACCCCGCCACCATGTTCCTAGGAAGCCTAACCAGCCCATGGCATAGCTCATGGGGAAAGGAACCAAGGCTCTCCAAACAACACCCACCAACAGCTTGCTAGCCATGTGAGGGAACTATCTTGAAAGTGGGTCAGCTAGCTCCCAGTCAGGCCATTTCAGCTGATACCACATGGAACAGAGGTGAGCGATCCCTACTGAGCTCTGCTGAGATTGTGGATTTGCAAGCCCTACCATGACTGTTGTTTTAATCTACTAAATTTTGGGGTGGTTTGTTACCTGGCAATAGTTATTGTAACTGTAATATGATTTTTATTGGTAGCACAACATTTGATCTTTTTTTTTTTTTTAAGAGATGGGGTTTCACTATATAGCCCTGGCTGGTCTTGAGCTCCTGGGCTCAAGCAATCCTCCATTTTGGCCTCCCAAAGTGTTGGGATTACAGGCATGAGCCACTGCACCCAGCCTTATTTAATCTTACAATAAGGGATTTAATAATTCTCTTAAACTTGAATCTCTGGTGTGAACAAAATCTCTAAGGTCTTTTCTAAGGTTACATATAAATCTTAACTGTCATATCCACCACCTCTCCCTGTATATATACTACGCTCCTAAGTTAAAGAATATTAATGTAGAATAATCCAGACTTTCATAGATGTGACCCAGGTCTAACACTCTGTTCAGTCTAAAACTGGAGTTTGTAATTGGTGATCATCTATTTTCCAGCAAGATCTTCAATTTTTCCACGCAAGCACTAATCCTATCTCCATCTAATCCTAAAGCTTCACACAGCAAAGTCTTTCTGCTCAGTGAGATTACCCAACACCAATTCCTATCACATCTCACTGGAAAACCCCAAGTTGTGAAGTTATAAGATTTTCCATGTGTGATTTAATTAACCATTCATTCCCTGAGGACACCTCAAGTGCTGGCTTTTTTTTCCTCCCACAGCCTTCGTACCACTATCCTCTTTGCTTCTCATTATTGGTGTCAGACAACTGTCTTTCCTTCTCTAACATTTTTTTTTTTTTGAAACAGAGTCTTACTCTGTTGCCCAGGCTGGAGTGTAATGGCGCAATCTTGGCTCACTAAAACGTCTGCCTCCCGGGTTCAAGCAATTCTCATGCCTCTGCCTCCCAAGTAGCTGGGATTACAGGTGTGCACCACCATGACTGGCTGATTTTTGTATTTTTTTGTAGAGACAGGGTTTCACCATGTTGTCCAGCCTGGTCTTGAACTCCTGACCTCAAGTGATCTGTCTGCCTCGGCCTCCCAAAGTACTGGGATTATGGGTGTGAGCACCACGCCTGGGCCCCTTCTCTAAAATCTAATGTCATCATCTCATCAGCCTATACCATGTATTATCTCTCTCTGCTGCAGTGATGTGTTCATATGCAGGCTTTTGCCCCTCAGGAATTTTAGCTCCTGGCTCAGTATCACTAACTCTAATACTACTAATCTTTATTTTCAGTGACTTCAAATAGCCGTATACTGAGTTCTTCTAATATCATGGCCCAAATTCCTTAACCTCTTCTACTTTTGTATGAGCTTACATTCCACCCTATTTCCCTCACTCCCCATGTTATTACTCTAGACCTTGTGATCAGCGATAACTGCATCACCTCCAAAATATCAAGTATCCTTCTCTGATCACCTTCGCATTGGCACTTACCCCACTCCATACTTCTTCTCTCTCTTCTTACCCAACTTAAATTCCATGCTCAACTAATCACTTAACTTCATAATCACTCCCAGCATGAACTCCCTTAACCCTCTCATTTCACACTTGCTTGACAAAGCCTGAATCCTTGATAAATCCATCTCTCTTCCTACTCCATCACTGAATCTAAGTAGCTAAAAATGGCTAGAGAAAATTATAAACCTTGATAATAGATTTTTATTTTTACATTTTATTTTTCTTTTTGGGGGTGGGGGTCGGGGGGGCATCTCGCTTTGTCACCCAAGCTGGAGTTCAGGGGCGAGATCATAGCTCACTGCAACCTTAAACTCCTAGGCACAATCAACTCTCCTGCCTCAGTGTCCCAAGTACCTGGGACTACAGGCACATGTCACCATGCACAGCTAATTTTTTTTTTTGTGCTGATGGGGTCTTTGTTGCCCAGGCTGGTCTCAAACTCCTGGTTTCAAGTAATCCTCTTGCCGTGGCCTCTCAAAGTGCTGGAATTACAGGCATGAGCCACTGCACCTGGCATATTTTTATATTTTCTTTTCCTTTCTTAAATGGTTAAGAACTAAAAAGGTACACAATCATATGTCTTGTCTCATTTCTCTCCTCTCCATTTTGTCTCCCATCTCTTGCCCCCATGGATAAACAACTTTATAAGTAAATATACACATATAATTTTTCACCCTCTTATACAAACAATAATACACTATAAAATACACAGTTTTGTACTTGATTTTTTTCACTTATTAAATACAAAGGATCTTGCCATATCTGTGGTGAACGACTTCTTTATTTTTACCTAAGTATATATAATTCAACTATTTATATTAATACTTATAATTTATCAATTAAACCTATAGATTCATTATTTCTAGTCTTTGGCTATTACAAACAATAGTACAATGAATGCTCTTGTGGATTTATCATTTCATACAAATATAGGTATATCTATAAGAAAAAGTACCAGGAGTTGGATTGCAGGGTCGAAATGGAAAATACATTTGTGATTTTGGTAGATGTCATTTTTTACTGAATGTTCCATAGCCACTTGAAAGAAGAATGAATATTAACAAGTATCAGGATACCAAATTTAACATAAATGTATCAATAATGTAGACCAGATAGAGTATGTGGATTAGTACTTCTATTCCCTTATTAAATTTAGTCTACTTGGCCTGATTTGGACTGAGAAGAGTGAATTAATGTCTCCCACTGCTGGCAAGTGTCTATTTCTTCTATCTGCTTTAAAATTTGCTTTAGGAGAGGTACTGCTATGATAGTCAATACACATGTATTCAGAAATACTGTATCTTCATTTTGAAATTTATACTTTAAAAGTATATAATGTCCTAGGGCCATGTGTAGTTCTGTGATGTAGCCTGAATCTTACTTAGTCTGTTTCTTTTTTCTCTGGTCTTAATTTTATCATGCACATTTTTTTTTTTTTTTTTTGAAACAGGGTCTTGCTCTGTCACTCAGGCTGGGGTGCAGTGGTGTGATCATAGCTCACTGCAGCCTTAAACTCCTGGGCTCAAGTGATCCTCCCACCTCAGCCTCAGCTTCCCAAGTAGCTAGAACTATAGGTGCCCACAACCACACCCAGCTGATTAATAAAAAAATTTTTTTGCAGAGATCGGGTTTTATTATGTTGCCTAGACTGCTCTGGAACTCCTGGGCTCAAGTGATTCTCCTGCCTCAGCCTCCCAAAGTATTGGAATTACTGACATGAGCCACCGTGCCTGGCTTTTATCATGTGATTATTTTGTTAATTCTGTCTTGCTCACTCTCTCTGCATAAATCTGGTGTGTGTCTTAAGTTTTACAATACATAAGTTATTTTCTATCTCTCACTACCAGTTAAGCTTCAGAAGGGAAGATTTACATATATGTGATATTTTTTTCCCACTGATTTATTCCTAGTTACCCAGAAGAATGGCCTGTCGCATAGTAGGTACTCAATAAATATTTGTTAAATCACCTTATCAAATCAAGTTCTGACAAGAGAAACGCTATTTTTTTTTTTTTTTTTTTTTTTTTTTTTTTTGAGACAGAGTCTTGCTCTTGTTGCACAGGCTGGAGTGCAATGGCACAATCTTGGCTCACTGCAACCTCTGCCTCCCAGGTTCAAGTGATTCTCCTGCCTCAGCCTCCCGAGTAGCTGGGACTACAGGTGCCCATCACCACGCCTGGCTAATTTTGTATTTTTAGTAGAGACAAGGTTTCTCCATGCTGGTCAGGCTGGTCTCGAACTCCCGACCTCAAGTGATCTGCCCGCCTCGGTGATCTGGCTGCCTCCGCCTCCCAAAGTGTTGGGATTACAGGTGTGGGCTACCATGTCCAACTTCAAAAGAATATTATTTGTATTCTCTACTTGTTTCTGTTAGAAGATTGCACATAAGGGAGATGAAGAATGATTTATTTAACAAGTATATGAACATGGGTTGGAGAGGAGAGGAGCAAAAAATGAAGGGCCTGAAATTTTGGCACCATGACTTACTCAATAGTAAGTTATTGTATAATTCTTAGGTAAGAAACAATGTCAGAATAAAGAACGCAGACCAGGTGCGTGGCTCATGCCTGTAATCCTACCACTTTGGGAGGCTGAGATGGGCAGATCACTTGAGGCCAGGAGTTTGAGACCAGCCTAGTGAAACTCTACTAAAAGTACAAAAATTAGCTGGGCATTGTGGCATGTGCCTGTAGTCTCAGCTACCTGGGAGGCTGAAATGGGAAAATCACTTGAACCTGGGAGGTAGAGGCTGCAGTGAGCCAAGATTGCACCACTGCACTCCAACCTTCCACCTGGGAGACAGAGTGGGGCTATGTCTCAAATAAATAAATAAATAAATAAATAAATAAATGCAAGTAGTCACATGCCCTACACACACACACACACACACACACATACACACACACACACGAGAAAACTATTTGAATTAGGACCAAGAAAAAACCAACTTACATGGGCCATGGCTTATTTTATAATTGAATGTATTAATTAATCCTATTCTTGGTTCCTTCTGGAAGAAGTTCAATCCAAAAGTGTTGCTGGGGGAGAGGGGGAGTAAAAGAAAAGACAGAAGATTATTGCCTCTAAGCTCCCAAAATGTTAATTCAGAATGACATTTTTCTTTACCCTTCTTATCTCCTATTCCCAGATCTGATACACACATACATAAATGATTAGAGGGAATCTGAACAAATCCTAGCTTTACTCAAAACCATGAGGAAACGCAGCTATAGCAGGATAGACTCAGGAAAAGCAAGGACCAGGCTCTTCAGCAGAAGGGATAGTTAGGCCAGCTCAGTGTCCCAATACTATGATGAAATGGAAGCCAGGACCAGGGTGCTGAGAAATGCCCTGAGCATATTTTCACTGAATTAAGAGGAAAAGGAAAGGAAATGGACATTATGTGAAAAGACTAGGAAGACAGAAAACAGACCTAAAAGACCCAATGTATGTATAACAGGAATTTCAAAAGTGGAGGTTAAAACAACACAGATGGAAGAGAAGAAATAAATAGAGCAAAAATTTCCAGACCAAAATAAATTATTAAGTCTTTAGTTTGAAGCACAGTGCTGTAGGAATTAAAGAAGAATCACACCTGCAAACATCCTGGGAAATATTGTTTGTCTTTGAATACAGACAAAAGGACATAAATATCTTTTAGTAAGAAGCTGCAGAGACCGGGCGCGGTGGCTCACACCTGTAATCCCAGCACTTTGGGAGGCTGAGGCGGGCGGATCACGAGGTCAGTAGTTCGAGATCAGCCTGGCCAACACAATGAAACCCCGTCTCTATTAAAAATACAAAAATTAGCCAGGCATGGTGGCGGGCCTCTGTAATCCCAGCTACTCAGGAGTCTGCGGCAGGAGAATCGCTTGAAACCAGAAGGCGGAGGTTGCAGGGAGCCGAGATCGCGCCCCACTGCACTCTAGCCTAGGTGAAAGAGTGAAACTCTGTCTCAAATAAATAAATAAATAAATAAAAAGTTGCAGAACAATGTGCATTGTGGCCTAATCTTAGAAAAAATAAACACATATGTACATAAGCATACTACATATGTAGTGTATTTCTGAGGCTGTGATGATAAATGCAGGGTGGCAATGTGATTTTAGTTTGTGGTGTGTGTGTGTACACCTACAGCTGACTCCACAAGTAGTCAGGAAGGGCTGAGATGGATGAATGACGCTCTGGAGCAGGGCGTCCTGAGCCTTAGATGTGTACACAGGAACTGGGTGAGGTGACTGCGTGTGTGTCTAATTGTGTGTGACAGACCAGAATTGACTGAGAGGAGTGATAGCTATCTGCCTGATCATGTGAGCCCGAGTATAACGGTTTGTGTAAATGTGCTTTTTCTTTCATGTAAATAAATGGGACTTAACACAAATAGCCACTCACAATCACGGTCACAATCCCTACAAACCCCATTCACACGAATGATGACACATAATCACACGATCACAAAAGCACACCCACTGTCGTTGTCACAACAGAAACACACAGCCCAAGGATAAACCCTACTTCCTCACGCACTCACAACACACCCACATAAGGGGTGATCCCGCACTCAGAGGCCTAAAACTATAGACATTTCTCTTCCACGGCACTGGCTAGCCAGGATTTCTCACCTTCAGCATCCTCAGGGAGGGGTCTGATCCAAGTTCTGATTCGGATTCCAGGCGAGACCACACAAACAGTTCTGCCTTCTCCACCGGCCTGGGACGTCTTTACGTGCCTTTAACCCTAGACCAGCCCGCTGAGGCTCCTACCGGAAGTAGCTATGGGCAGCGGTATCTTCTGGGAAATGCAGTCTGAGGGAAGAGCGCCTGAGCTGGAGCGGGTGCGTTCGGCCCGGCTCCGAGCTGCACTTGCGCAGTTTCACCCAAGGCTGGAGTGACTCCCACCTGTTAGGGTTCGTTTCCGGATTCCGGACTTCGAGTCCCGCTGAGGACGGATTTCGGAACAGGTACGGCGGCTGCCCTGACTCCCTCAAGGCAGCCGCCGCGGACTGTGGCTGAAGATAATTTTTGGCAGGCGCAGACGAACCCGGCCTCCCTTTGTGGAGTTGTGATGAGAGAGGTGTTTTGTTGTGAGACCTGTCCTAAGGGGACTCCGGAGAAGGTGGATGTGAAACCGACTATGAGTGTGTAGCGCGTGAGATTTGTATGTGAAACGATTAAAAAGTTTTTTTTTTTTTTAATGTTTGAGACAGGGTCTTACCCTGTTGCCCGGGCCGAGTGCGGTGGCGTGATCCTAGCTCACTGCAGTCTCCACCTCCTGGGCTCAAGCCATCCTCCCGCATCCACCTCTCAAAGTGTTGGGATTACAGGCGTGAGCCACCGGGCCTGGCCAAAACGATTTATTTTTATTTTTTGGGTAGAGACAACAGTCTCGAGACCATCGCCCAGGGTGGTCTCGAACTCCTGGGCTCAAGCGATCCTCCCGGCTCGACCACCGAAGTGTTGAATGACAGGCGTGAGCTGCGCCGTGTCGTGAAACGGCTTTGAGCCCTTTTGAGAATGGGTGTGCTATATGCCCGCGTGGGTTCATGAGGCGAGCGCACCACTACTCCCGCAGTGGCCCCTGTGGGGTGATACGTGATGTGGCTTAAGTGTGAGAGGCCATCTGGACGTGTGTGATTACCATGTTTGCGGGAGCGCAGCCACGTGCACAGGGACCGTGTGACATTTTCTGAGGCGTTTTGCGCTGGGTTCACCCATGATTAGAGGACTAGTGTGACTGTGGCGGTCCCTGAGAAGGGAAGAGGCTGGTTGGGACCAGGAGGGGCTGAGATGGATGCATGACAGATCTCTGGAGCAGGGCGTCCTGAACCTTGGATGTGTCCATAGGAGTGGTGTGAGGTGACCGTGTGTGTTTGTGTGTGAGTCCAGAGCTGACTAAGAGGAGTGGAAGCTGGTACATGTTATCTCCCAGAAGGGACAGATCCTTGGTAAGGATTTTTAACCTTGCTGAGAGACCAGTAACTCCATCACCAAGTGTAATATGAGGAAATAGTGCTTGAGAACAAGTGATTCTGCTTGTGTCTGATTCTTGTTCATGTATGTGAGATGATTTGCACTTGAAACTGTCACTGAGAAAGAGAGTGAAATATATGATGTACAGTTGGCCCTCCCTATCCATAGGTCCTGCATTGTGGATTCAACCAACCTTCAGTAGAAAATACCTGGGAAAAGAAATTGATGTTTGGATCGGTACTGAACTTGTACAGACTTTTTCTTGTCATGCCCTAAAACAATAGAATATAACAACTATTTACATAGTATTTACATGGTTATTATGTATTATAAGTAATTTAGAGAAGGTTTAAAGAATACGGGAGGATTTCCATAGATTATATGCAAATACTATGCCATTTTATATAAGGGACTTGAGCATCTGTGGATTTTGGTAGGGAGGGGTCCTGGAGGGACACTGAGGGATGACTGTATGTGAATGTGGTTTGTGAATATGCTCGAGTCTCTGGATGATTGTATGACAGTGATGGGGTACGGGATTAGATGGTTGTGGCTTTGAGATTGATGCGTATGTTTTAAAGGATTATGACTGAGTTGGAGATCGTGTGAGATTTTGTGTGTTTGAATGGGACTTGTGAGTTAAAGTGTGAATGAAAGATTGCGAGGTTATATGAATGTCGTAACTACATAAGAGAATGCAGGTATCTGGGATCCATGGATACTGTGCATTGGGGAAAATAAATAATCAGACCTTATAGGGATTACTTTTTAGGGTAGTTTGGCAGTGGCACTTTGTGTAAAGAAGGCAGATCCATATCCAGTGTCTATTTCAGTGAGAAAAGCAGTCCAATGTAACCAACATGCCACCAGAGAATGGTGCCATATTGGGAACTCAGTGTTGGTCTCTGCACAGTCACTCTAATAAAAGCCATAGGTCCCTTTTGGAAGACTGGGAGAAAGATTAACAGTATAAATTTCTGGAAGTATACTGGTGGTCTTCCTCAAGGGGACCTGGCCTCCCCTTTGTTCAAGGGCTTCTGGGCCTCTTCACTGGCTCAAGTCTGGGTATTCATTGAGGGACACTGACTTTCTGTCTTTATTTATCAAGTTATGCTTTTGTTCACTTGACCTAGAAGTCTTCCGCTTACACAAATCAATTAACACTTGCGTAGACTTCTCATCTATTTAACTTCCACCAAAGAATATCAACTATCTTCCAAGATAGTTACCCTGTAAGAGGTATTTTCTTTGAAATGTTCTTTCATGGCCATTTGGCATTATCACAATAAATTATTGTTTCATATTTATTAAATTGTTTTAAATTAGACACTGGCTCTGAACTGACCTTAATTCCAGGAGGCTCAAAACATCACTGTGATCTACCAGTCAGAGTAGAGGCTTATGGCAGTTAGGTAATGAATGGAGTTTTAGCTCAGGTCTGTTTCACAGTGGGCACAGCAAGTCCCAGAAGCATTCTGTGGTTGTATCCCCAGTACCATAAACATAATTTGGACTAGATCTACTTAGTAACTGGCAGAATCCCCACATTAATTATCTGTCCTGTGGACTGAGGGCTGTTATGGTGGGAGAGGACAGGTAGAAGCTACTAAAACTGTCTCCACCTGGAAAAATAGTAAATCAAAAGCAATACCTCATTCTTGGAGGGGTTGCAGAGATTAGTGCCACCACTAAGAAAAATATACGGGGGGTGGAGCCACCCTATCCCCATTCAACTTGCCTATTTGGCTCTGCAGAAGACAAATGGGTCTTGAAGAATGATACTGCATTATCATAAGCTTAACCAGGTGGTGCCTCCAGTTGTAGCTGCTGTAGCAGCTGTGGTTTGTTTTTTTTTGTTTGTTTTTTGTTTTTTTGAGATGCAGTCTCGCTCTGTCACCTAGGCTGGAGTGCAGTGGTACGATCTCGGCTCACTGCAACCTCCACCTACTGGGATCAAGCAATTCTCTGCCTCAGCCTCCCGAGTAGCTGGGATTACAGGCACGCGCCACCACACCTGACTAATTTTTGTGTTTTTAGTAGAGATGGGGTTTCACCATGTTGGCCAGGCTGGTCTTGAACTCCTGACTTCATGATCCACCTACCTCGGCCTCCCAAAGTGCTGGGATTACAGGCGTGAGCCACCGCACCAGGCCCCTAAATGTGGTTTTGTAGCTTGAGGACATTAACACATCCTCTGCTGTGTGGTGTGCAGCTACGGAGCTGGCAAATGCTTTTTTTTCCATCCTTGTTATTTAAAACCACCATAAGTAGCTTGCTTTTAATTGGTAAGGCCAGTTATACACCTTCACTGTGCTACCTCAGGGGTATATCAGCTCTCCAGCCATATGTCATAATTTAGTTCACAGGGATCTTGATTGCTTTTTCCTTCTACTACTACTGGGCCCAGCGCAGTTATCTCACGCCTGTAATCCCAGCACTTTGGCAGGCCAAGGTGGGTGAATCATCTGAGCTCAGGACTTCGAGACCAGCCTGGCCAACATGGTGAAACCCTGTCTCTACTAAAAATACAAAAATTAGCTGGGCATGGTGGCATGTACCTGTAATCCCAGCTACTTAGGAGGTTGAGGCAGGAGAATTGCTTGAACCTGGGAGGTGGAAGTTGCAGTGAGCTCAGATCGTGCCACTGCGCTCCAGCCTGGGCGACAAAGCGAGACTCTGTCTCAAAAAACAAACAAACTAAAGATACTGCACCGATCCATTACATTGATGCCATTACACTGATTCACCCTAGTGAATAAGAAGTAGCAAGTACTCTAGATTTATCGATAAGACACTGCATGCCAGAGGATGGAAAGAAATCCAACAAGAAATCCGGGGCCTCCTAGCTCACTGAAATTCCCAGGGTTCCAGTGGTGTGGAGCATGGTGAGATATCTCTTCTAAGATGCAGGATAAATTCTACAGTCAGGAAGGGGCACAATGCATAGGGGGCCTCTGGATTTTGGAGGCAATACATTCCTCACTTGGATGTGTTATTATGCTGGCCATTTACCAAGTGATCCAAAAAGCTGTTAGTTTACAGTGGGGCTCAGAACAAAAGAAAATTGCCCAATAGGTCCAGGCTGCTGTGCAAGCTGCTGTGCCACTTGGGCCATGTGATTCAACAAATCTAATGGTGCCTCAAGTGTCAGTGGCAGAGAGGGATGCTGTCTGGAGTCTTTGGCAGGGCCCAACAAAGGAATCACAGTGCAGGCCCTTAGGATTTTGGAGCAAAGCCCTGTCTTCAGTTTTAGAAAACAACTCTTTCAAGGCAGTTTTGGCTGCTATGGAACCTTAGTAGAGACTGAACATTTAATCATGGGTCACCAAGTTACCATGCAACGTGTACTACGCATCACGAAAGGGGTGTTATCTGACCCACCACGTCATTAAATTGGGTGGTGTACACAGTAGTACTCCCATCATCAAATGTAAGTGGGATATATGTGATCAGGCCTAAGCAGGCCCTGAAGGCACATATTATGGGAAGAAGTGGCCCAAAGCCCATGGTTCCCCCTCCTGCTACAGTACTCTCCTAGCCAGCACTCGTGGCCTGATGGGGATTTCCAATAGAGTTAGAAAAGACTTAGGCCTGGTTTACAGATGGTTCTGCATGATAGGCAGACACCACCTGGACAGCACTACAATCCTGTTCTGGAACATCCCCGAAGGACAGTGGTGAAGGCAAATTCTCCCAGTGGTTGGAACTCTGAGCACTGCATCTGGTTGTTCATTTTTCCTAGAAGTAGAAATAGCCAGATGTGACATTATATACCAACTCATGCACTGTACCCGTGGTCTGACTGGATGGTCAGGGACTTGGAAGGAACATTGTTTACAAACTGGTGATGGCCAGGTGTGGTGGCTCACACCTGTAATCCCAGTGCTTTGGGAGGTCGAGGCAGGCAGATCACCTGAGGTCAGGAGTTCGAGACCAGCCTGGCCAACATGGTAAAACCCCATCTCTATTAAAAATAAATTAGCCAGGTATGGTGGCATGCGCCTGTAGTCCCAGCTACTCGGGAGGCTGAGGAAGGAGAATCGCTTGAACCCAGGAGGTGGAGGTTGTGGTGAGCTGAGATAGTGCCAGTGCACTCTAGCCTGGGGGACAGAGTAAGACTCTGTCTCAAAAAAAAACCAAAACCCCAGAAACTGGTGACAAGGAATTCTGGGAAAGAGATATGGACCTCTCCGAACAGGGAAAAAATATAAAGATATTTGTGCCCTATGTGAATACTTACCAAAGGGTAATCTCAGCAGAGGAGGATTTTTAATTATTGGGTGCATAGGATGACTCATTCTGTGGATATCAGTCAGCCTCTTTCCCCAGCCACCCTTGTCATCACCCATTGGCTCATGAACAAAGTGGTCATGACAGCAGTGATGGAAGTTATGCATGGGCTCAGCAACATGGACTTCCGCTTACCAAAGCCAAACTGGCTACAGACACTGCTGAGTGCCCAGTTTGCCAGCAGCCAAGACCAACACTGGTTCCCCAATATGCCATTCCCTGGCGGTGGGTTGATACGTGGATTGCTTCCATCAAGGAAGGAGCAGTATTTTTTGTTACTGGAATGCACACTTTAGATATTAATTTGTCTTCCTTACACAAAATGCTTCTGCCAAAACTACTAGCCAGACCCTTCAAAAATGAAGGTTTGGGTCACCACACCAGGTAATGAACCACAACCAGCTGAGGAGCTTGCTGAGGGCAAAAGGAATACATAATAGATAATTGAAGAAGGTAGGTATGAATACCAGCTATAACCACATGAGCAGTTACAGAAACAAAATCTGTAATTGTCCTGAATGTGTCTTCCCTATTTTGTAATGAATCTGTGTACAACAAAGCTTTGTTTTCATCCTTTTCATATCTTTATCATGTGCAGTAAGATGTACTGACTTTATATTAGGGTATTTAAATATTGTTAACTTTATAACAGTTTTTAAGTTATAGGTTATCAGGGAGAAGCATTAACATCACCCAGTCTTCGCATCCTCTTCTGAGGAAGGGTTAGTTGTTTTTTGTTGTATGCAGAATAGTTATATCATGTTAGCAGAAGTAAAATCTTGTTACTGTCTTCATTCAGATATGAAGTACGGTTTTAGGAGATGCTTATGTGTACCAAGATGACAAGGGTGGACTTATGATGGTTAGTTTTATGTGTCAACTTGGCTGAGCCATGATCCCGATATTTGGTCAAACATTATTCTGGATATTTCTGTGGAGGTGTTTTTTGGATGAGATTAACATTTAAATCAATGGATGAGATTAATATTTAAATCAATGGACACAATGGGTGAGCCTCATTCAATCAGCCAAAGTTCTTAATAGAACAAATACTAATGTCCCCTGAGCAAGAAGGAATTGCGTTAGCAGACTGCCTTTAGACTCGAACAACTCTTCCCTGGGTCTTCAGCCTGCTGGCCTGCCCCTGCAGATTTTGGATGTACCAAGCATTGACAATTGCGTGGGCCAATTCCTTAAATAAATCTTTCTGTGTGTGTACACACACCCACACCCACACCCACACCCACACACACACAGTGTTTGGTCCGTTTCTCTAGGAACCCTAATATACTATTCTAAGTATTTTACCTGTATAGTGTCATTTAACTCCCCCTCAGAGACCTGAGGGCATTATTGATAACCATTCCCAGTAAAGTGATGAAGCAGGTGAGGCACCAAGAGCTTAAATAACTTGTAAAATGTCACAGAGTTCCTAAGAGATAGAACTGGAATTTGAATTTCAAAGCCTTCAATCTTTAACTATTAGACTACCATTTGCCAACTTTACACCTGCTATTCTGTATCCCATCTGCTTCATGAAGCCATTCCTAATGAGTATCTTTACTTGCCAACTAATTTGGAATGAAAATCATTAGGATTATGTGTTCTATTATATGATATTTAACACAGTTTTTTCTCAAACATTTTTATTTACTAATTATTATCAGGAATTCTTCAATGAGCATTCTTGTAATACTATTTTGTTCATTTTTGTAATTACTTCCTAAGAGACGGTGTCCTAGAAGTGGGATTTTGGAGTAAGACATTGGGCATCCCTGGCAACATGCAAGAACTTGTGCTTCAATACTTGGAGGAAGCACAAATTATTAAGATATAATTGCTGACTTTGTATTGCTTATAATCCAGCAGGGGAAATAAAAGTAAGTCAAAGGTAAAGCATGACAAAGACTTCTGGAGAAGTACAGATGATAACCCTGGGAGTTCCCAAAAATTCATAACAGCTCTGGGTATGAATGATGTCCTCTATTCATGTGTATGCCTTACAGATTAGAGTCTTTTGGTGTTGGGTCTAAGGGCATCCTCTTACTGATAGCAGGGCATTATGGCTAATATTTCAGAAGTGAAATAAATCCTTCTGTGAAGAAGGCATATAAAACAAAGCAGCAAATCCAAGACAAGGTTTAAGCCTCTCAGCCCTTCTTCCCTGGGAAGAATACCCAAAGTCATAGTGGGGTCAAAATTAATATTTTTTGAACAGAAGACAAATCATTCATCACATAGTATTTAGAATATGCTGAGCTATAAATCTAAAGACTTCTTAAAGTTTTTTTTTTTTGGAGACAGAGCCTCACTCTGTTGCCAGGCTGGAGTGATTAGCCCTCAGTCTCCCAAAGTGCAGGGATTACAGGCATGAACCACCACACCTGGCCTAAAAGCTTTTTAAATCTACTTTTTGAAAATCTTCCATTTAATAAAATGCCTTAAACATATATCCTAAAATCAACAGATGGTTCTGGCAAAGAAAATAGGAAGTATATGTAACAAGTATACTTAAGTTTAAATTTATAAAAGTATACTTAAAACAAAAAATCAGTATCACAGCCTATTAAATGTTAAATGTTAAAGGTATACCTCAGCCGGATGTGGTGGCTCACACGTGTAATACCAGCACTTTGGGAGGCCGAAGCAGGAGGATTGCTTGAGCCCATGGAGTTGGAGACCACTGTGGGAAACAGAGTATGACCCCATCTCTACAAAAAATAAAAAATTAGCCAGGTGTAGTGGCATGTGCCTGTGCTTCCAGCTACACAGGAGGCTGAGGCAGGAGGATCAGTTGAGCCCAGAAGGTCAAAGCTGCATGAGCCATGTTCATGCAGTTGCACCCCAGCCTGGGTGACAGAGAAAGACCCGGTCTCAAACAAAAGTAAAAACAAAACCAAAAAAACCCAGTATATCTGTAGGTATTTTTCTTTCTATTGCTGATGTCTGACATTCTATCTGTATGTATATGTACGTGTATCTGTATGTACATACATGTGCTTTGATAAATGGCATAGCTGTACATATTGTATAGTTACCTGCTTTAGCCACTGTCAGCATGTCTTGGATTTGTCTATATTTTTCTATTCTAAAACTTTTTTTTTTAACTGATCACTTAACAGTTCGTTGTGAGGAAGTTCTGGAATTTTTAAACTAGTATATTCCTGCTAGACTCAAAGCTGAGCCATGCCAGAGAAACTTCTTCCATATGCTGCCTAGCTGCTATGTATACCCCAACCTCCCATTTCCCTCAGGGTCACGTGGGACTTACTTTCAGTGGCAAAAACCGCAATTACTTGTGTACCAACCTAATAGATTTGGAATGTTTTTTGTCATTTGCAGGACTGTCACTTCCAGGGATAATCATCAAGTCCTCCAGGTGCATAGTGAGGGGCTGAACCCCGCTTAGAGGGATGTAACTGCAAGGATGTGATGTCAGAGCCTAGTCTTGCTAGTTAAGAATAATTTCCTGGCCGGGCACTGTGGCTCACGCCTGTAATCCCAGAACTTTGGGAGGCCAAGTTGGACAGATCGCTTGAGCCCAGGAGTTCGACACCAGCCTGGGCAACATGGTGAAACCTCATCTCTATTTATAAAAATAAAAAAATAAATTTTTAATAATATTTTCCTTTATTATTTATAATCTGTTTGCTGAGAGTATTTTCCTTCATTGTGAGTCTCTTGAGAGCCTTTGAAGCTCTGATCTGACATTTCTATAACTAGAAATAATTAACTGTGTTTTTATTATTGAGGCTTCATTTTCTTGACACCGAAGGTGACTTTATCTTCTTCTGTCTCATATATTCCTCTCCCTGAATTGCCATCACCACAACAGGCCTAAGTCCAATTTCTTTTCCTATATACAGGACCTTATATCTCTAAGCCAGATGTGATTTCCCCATTGAAGAAAAGGAGATAGCCCTGAATGTGGAGAGAGTAATGTGTTAAGGTGGCTCAAAGAAGAGGGAAGCCATTGCAGGTAAATGCTCAGCTGATATGAAGAGTCAAAACTTCAAGGTATTGTTTGAGAAACTTTGCCCTCAGTGGCCAGGGGAGAGAACTGAGGTCCTTTCAGTCTGAGTTCCTAAAGACATCTCACCATCGTCCCCCTGTGTCACTGTGCCCGTAGCTCCTATAATTCTTCCAGGTTTAAGGAGGGAAGGATTAGCCTTATAGAGTTTCTGACTGTAAAAGAAATACATACTGAGCATTAAAATTCAGAAAACAGAGAATTCTACTCTGCACAGCAAAGGAAACAACAGAATGAAGAGACAACCCAAAGACTGGGGAGAAAACATTTGCAAATCATATATTGGATAAGGGGCCAATATCTAAAATATAAAAGGAACTCAGACTTCTTAACAATAAGAATACAAATAACCCTATTAAAAATGTGCAAAGGACTTGTATACATTTCACAAAGAAGACATACAAAATGCTAAACATTGCTAATCATCAGAGACATGTAAATTAAAACCACAATGAGATATCATCAGGCACCTGTTAGACAGGCTATTATAAACAAAGATGAACGATTAATGTTGGTGAGGATGTAGAGAAAAGGAGCATTTGCACACTGTTGAGGGCACTGTAAATTAGTACAGCCATTTTGGAAAACAGTGTAGAGCTTCCTCAAAAAACAAAAAATAGAATTACCATATGATCCAGCAAACCCACAAGGAACTGACATCAGTATGTCAAAGATGTCTGCTCTCCCATGTTCACTGCAGCATTATTCACAATAACTAAGATATGGAAACAAGCTAAGCATCCATCCGTGGATTTTTTTCAATGGAGGAACAGTATTCCACACAGTGTGGAATACTATTCAGCCTTAAACATGAAATTCGGTCATTTGCAACAACATGGATAAACCTAGAAGATATTATGTTAAGTGAAATAAGCCAGGCACAGAGAGATAAATACTGTATGATCTCACTTATATGTGGAATCTAAAAAGCCGAACTCTTAGAAGTAGAGAGTAGGAGGGTGGTTATCAAAGACTTGGGGGGTGGGGATGTGGTGGATAGGGAAGGGAAAATGCTGGCTAACAGGTAAAAAGTTTCATTTAGATATGAAGGATCACTTGAGCCCAGGAGTTCGAGGTGGCAGTGAGCTATGATAGTGTCACTGGACTCTAGCCTGGACTTCAGAGTGACATCCTGTCTCAAAACAAAACAAGAGGTTAAATTACAAACTACTACTATGTACAGCAACATGGATATAATGTTACATCTATATAATGTTATATCTATATATAGATACATATGTGACATACCTGTAGTCCTAGCTACTTGAGAGGCTGAGATGGGAGATCACCTGAGCCCAAGGAAGTTGAGGCTATAGTGAGCCATGACTGTGCCACTGCACTCCAACCTAAGTGTTGGAGTGAGACCGCGTCTCCAAAACTCTTAAAATTGAGGGAAAGATGTTATATCTATCTTATATGTTATATCTGTATATAGATACATATAGATATAACATTATAGAAATAATGTTGAAAAAAGGAGGCCAAACACAAGAGTACATACTATGATTCAATCTATATAAAGTTTAAAACTAGACCAAACAGTTCTATTAGAGAGGTCAAAATAATGGTTAACTTTGAGGTGTAATGATTGGGAAGAGATATGAGGGAGCCTTCTGGGATGTTGGAAAGTTTCTATGTCTTTAATGGTGGTTGCATGGATTTATTTTTTTTTAAAGTCAGCAAGGTATAATTTTAAGATTTGTGCTCTCTCTCTCTCTCTGTGTGAGTGTGTGTGTGTGTGTGTGTGTGAGATTTCATGTGTTCATTTCTTTTACCCATTTTTTTTTTATCAGGTTTTTGGGTCTTTCCTTCAATTTTAAGAGTTTTTTGTTGGTGTTTTTTTGAGACAGGGTCTCACTCCAACACTCAGGTTGGAGTGCAGTGACACAATCATGGCTCACTACAGCCTCAACCTCCTTGGGGCTCAGGTGATCTCCCACCTCAGCCTCCCAAGTAGCTAGGACTACATGTGCGTCACCACGTCCAGATAATTTTTTGTATTTTTAGTAGATACACAGTTTCACATGTTGCCCAGGCTGGTCTCAAACTCCTGGGCTCAAGTGTTCCACCCATCTCAGCCTCTGAAAGTGCTGGGATTACAGGTATGAGCCATACACACTCAAAATAAGTTGAATATCTGTATTTTTTAAATCACATTTTTCTAACTACAAAACCAATTTTCTTTTAATTCTGATTTTTGTTTCTGAAGCCCATATTTTTATTACACTGAATGAAACCTGTGCATGGGTAATTCATTTAAATAAACAAAATTTCCACTGGATTGGTGGATTTAAAAGACTAACAATGGCTAGGTGTAGTGGCTCATGCCTGTAATCCCAGCACTTTGGGAGGCTGAGGAAGGTGGATCATGAGGTCAGAAGATCAAAACCATCCTGGTCAACATGGTGAAACCCCGTTTCCACTAAAATACAAAAAATTAGCCGGGTGTGGTGGTGCACGCCTGTAGTCCCAGCTATTCAGGAGGCTGAGGCAGAGGTTGCAGTGAGCCGAGATTGCGCTACTGCACTCCAGCCTGGCTACAGAGCAATAATCCATCTCAAAATAATAAATAAATAAATAATAGACTAATGATACCATATAGTAGTGAATAGACATCCTCATAGTATGTTGTATATTGGTGCAAACTTAGGGCAATTGATAAAGATGTGTAATCAGGTTTTTTTTGTATGTTTGCTTTTTGAGATGAGTCTCACCCTGTTGCCCAGGCTGGAGTGCAATGGTGCGATCTTGGCTCATTGCAACCTCCACCTCCCAGGTTCAAGCGATTCTCCTGTCTCAGCCTCCCAAGTAGCTAGGACTACAGGCATCTGCCACCACGCCTGGCTAATTTTTTGTATCTTTAGTAGAGATGGGGTTTCACCATGTTGGCCAGGCTTGTCTCAAACTCCTGACTTCATGATCCGCCCACCTCGGCCTCCCAGAGTGTGGGGATTACAGGCGTGAGCCACCACGCCTGGCCAGCAGGTTTTAACTCAGCAAAATATCTGAGACACTATCTAAAAGATACAGTTCCATCTGTGTACAGAAAGGCATATACAGTAAAACATTGCATATAATGGGAAAAAGCTGGAAATAATTTACATATCTAAACAAAACAGGGCAGCCATAAAAAATTATGACAGAGTTCATAATTTAGTGACATGAAAATTTGTTCACTATATTTGGTTAGATGAAACAGGTAGATTTCAAAACAGAATTGTTATATAACCGTGTTTTGAATGAAAATCCTATATGCCTATATCCATGCGCTTATTCACAAACAAGGTGAAGTGATTTGGAATAAAATATTCAAAGAGCTTTAAGTTTTTAAATATTCTCCAATCTTCTCAATTAAGAATCTACTAATTTTACAATGCGAGAAATCTGCTTTGAGAGCAGAAAAAAATAATAAAAGGAGATATGTGCATGATACATGGAATGCAGTGTTGAAATGGTCTGAATTCTGGCTGAAGAGACCCAAACTTTCTTCACAGACCTTTCAGAGTACTAATTCAAATATTGTCTTAAAGGTCCTAAATCTAAAATCCTAAGATTTTAGACAATGAGTTCTTATCAGTTGCCCCTCCCCATCACGTCTTCCCAGAACTCTGTCTAAAGGACGCTTACCACTCGAAAAGCCTCATTCCAAAAACAGGTCTGTGATTTTTTGGTTTGTAGATTTTATTCCACCACTCGATTATCCCTTTTTGATGGCCTTTTCACTGCAGCTGGGGTCTATACGGCTATAAAGCGGGAGAAAAAAGGAAGCTGGGAACTCAGAGATGCAGAGCCCAAGAAACAATCGAGTCTAAAACTGGCACTTAGGTGGGTACTCACTCCACCAGGATCCCCTGTGTTAAACACCAGGCTGAACACCGGGGATGAGGGTGCCCTGAGAAGACAATGCGTGCCATGCTTCATTGCAAGATGACTGTGCTTAATATAGGTATCGATCGTAGTCCTCACAGGCACATGGGGGAGATCTTCAAAAGACCCCTCTGTCCCAACATTAAACCCAGAACTGCAGAAATGAGGTTTCCCATTACACACACACCACCACCGACTTAAAGGCTCTTCCATCACTAGACCACAGAAGCACTTTGGTGTGATGGAAGGTCTCAGACCCTAGAGTGTCACACACCGCACATGAAAGCCACCCAAGTGTTCCGCATTCGAGCAGGGACAGGAGCACAATCACGCACCTGTCGCAGCCGCCTCGCCGCGCGCATCGCCGCCTTGTCCTGGCGCCAAAAGCTCACACACGCACACGTGCACACACAGGCCTGAGCTACGGCCCTGCACGCCCTGTCTGTTGCCCGGGAGCTCGGGGGCTTCCTCACCGTGAGCCCCTCCCGCACCCAACCCAGTCACTATGAGAACTTGGAAGGGTAACCGGAGATCAAAGTTCGAAAACGGCCCGGGAGCCTGTGGGAAATGTAGTCCAAGGCCGGAAACGCCCGGATGTGGAGAAGGCGCGCGTAGCCGTTGGCCTGCAGGAACGCGCCGCGCAGGCACCTGGGAGGCATCGTCCGCGCGGGAGTGCGCGTGCGCAGACGCCCGGCCGGCGACTGAAGGTGAGGCTGGCGGGTCTGCCCAACGCGGAGGAAGCGGATGATGGTGGGACTCGTAGGGAAAGCGGCGTAGGGAGGCGGGAACCTGGGTTGGGGAAAGCAAGAAGAGAAGAGAAGCAACCTGGGACGAGAAGTTGGCAGGAGGAAAGTGCGAGTCCGAGCCCCAGAGAAGGCTAGAAGGGAAGCAGGAACCAGAGCGCGGGCCGGGGAGAGCCTGTAGAAGGGAACCGGGAGCCCGAGGCGGGGGTGAGCGCCGCAGTGGCAGGAATTTCGTCCGATTATCTTCCGCCAGCTCTTGGAGCACGGCCTGGCACACAACAGGCGCTCCGTGTATGTGGCTTTTCGTACCTGTCCTGTGTGTTGTGGTGGGGGAATGTGTTATTGTGCGGGACGTTGTGGAACTGGTTGTTTATGAAGGTGCTAGGGTCCCTGCGTGTATTAAGTTTTAATTTAAATTAGGTGCGAGTCGATTTGTGTTTGAGCTTGTGTCCGGCTCTGGAGAGGCGACAGTGAGAGCATGTGAGTGAAATGTTGTTACTTTTTGTAGAAGTATAAGTTATGTGAAATTGTGCACGATGTGGGCGCCTATGAGATTATGACTATGTGAGTGGGTGATACAGCTATGAATATGTCTGATTTCTGAAGTACTTTGTGTGCACGACCCATGATGACTATGGATGTGGCACATTGTGTGACTGAGGTGGAGTGCTTGAGAAACCGGGTTTTGACTAAAGTGTGCATTGTTTAGATTGATTTCTGAGTATTGGGCATTTTATATATGGCTGTAGAATTTGACTCTGGTAATTAAACAAGTAGAATAAGTAATGATTATTTTTAGCGAAGTGGAAGGGGCAAAATAATTTTCAGAGGGTAAGATCATAAACCGAGGCCAGGTGCGGTGGCTCACGCCTGTAATCCCGGTACTTTAGGAAGCTGGGGTGAACAAATCACCTGAGGTCAAGAGTTTGAAATTAGCCTGGCCAACATGGTGAAATCCTGTCTCTACTAAAAATACAAAAATTAGCCAGGCGTGATGGTGCACACGTGTAATCCCAACTACTTGGGACGCTGAGGCTGGGGAATCACTTGAACTCGGAGGTGGAAGCTGTAGTGAGCCACGATAGCACCACTGTACTCCAGCCTGGGCAACAGAGCTAGACTCCATCCCCGCCTCTCCCCTCCCCCCAAAAAATCATTTATTGGGAAACCTGGTATTGACTGACGACTGATATGCTTAAATGAACCACTGGGACGACGCAGAGAAAAACTTTATTTGGTAACTGCCACTCTCAAAATTCCTATTTGGAGAGAGAGAGATATATATTTATTATTTATTTATTTATTTATTTGCTAGATGAATTCCTTCTGCTGGAAGTCTGCAATATGAAAGGATACATGATTATTTTCTTTAATTCCCCCAACCTTTATTTTGTCTCCTTTTTACTCTCTATAGGTAGGTAGTCTTCAGCTCTCATGGATTGGGAGCTGGGAAAGGAATGAGAAGTCAAAAGTCAGAGGCAAGAAGAGGCTAACATGACTGATACCACTATAATTTAGTGTAAGTCATCGCTTACCTCCCAAGAGAACCTGCTGCTTATAACCTCCAGATACACTTCCCTTCTTATGGGCATAGCCTCTTCTCCAGCTGCCACCTCAGTGCTTCCTCTGGGCATGCAATGGCCCACCCACTCTGGTGGGTGAGTTTGTCCAGTCAGTTCTCTTTGATAGGACCCAAGACAACCCAGACAGCCTCCACCAATGGGGTCTTCACCTAGTGCTAAGGTGAGAATTAGCCACGTCAGTCACTTTGCCCTCCCAAATCCTAGAAACATGCACCTTTTTGCCAAGAAGACTCTCACCACTTTGGTTCCTAGTGGCATCAGGTTGTGAGGGACCCCTTGTGTGTTGTAAAGACAGGAGAATCACTCACGTTTTTTCCCCCTGGAAAAACTGTTCTAAAAATTACTTAATCTCTTAAAAAGACATTCTCCTCTCTCAGCCTCTCCACCCTTTTAAGGGAGGAGTTTAATAATAGCAAAATTTTACACTCAACAGCTATATAAGATCCTTTTCTGAAATGAGATTCTTTTAGAATTTTGTTTCATTCACCATCTTTGGGATATCAGCTACGACTGAGGCAAAAGATTTCTAAGTTTTCCTCCTGTTAAAAATGAACAGTGATAACAATTAGAAAATTAGGAATTGTGTGAGAAAAATAATGAGGAAAAAAGACTATTAAGAGAAACAAAGGAAGTGACTTTATTAATTACGTGATATATTAGTAAAAAGCACATTTAAAAATAAGACTTTTGGTTGGGCACAGTGGCTCATACCTGTAATCCCAGCACTTTGGGAGGCTGAGATGTGTGCACTGCTTGAGTCCAGGAGTTCAAGACCAGCCTGGGCAACTTGGTGAAATCCTGTCGCTACAAAAATACAAAAATTAGCCAGGCATGGTGGCACTCCCCTGTGGTCCCAGCTACTCAGGAGACTGAGGCGTGAGGATCACCTGAGCCCAGGTGGTCAAGGCTGCAGTGAGCCATGATCACACTGCTGCACTCCAGCTTAGGCAACGGTGAGACCCTGTTTCAAAACAAAAGAAACTATAAAACTCTTAGGAAAAGACACATAGGCATACATGTTAATGATCTTAAATTTGGCATGCATTCTTTTGGGGTTTCTTTTGTGATGATTAAAATGTTCTAAAATTAGATTGTGGATGATTGGTCATTATGGTTTGTGAATATACCAAAAGCCATTGAATTGTATGCTTTAAATGGGTGAATTGTATGGTATGTGAATTATGTATCAATAATGTCATCATTTAAAAAATTTTGGCTAGACCACCTCTGCATTATTTAATACTGAGCAAGCCGTGAGTGTCTCCTATGTTAGTCAATTTCAGTTATAATAGGACCTACCTCACTCAGGGTTTGTGTGAGGATCACTGGATCTACATTACAGGGAATTATTTTGGAAAGTGTAAAGAAATAATTGAATTCCAGATATCCAAGAGAGGGAAACTGGTTGAATTTAACCAAGCACAGTGCCACTGAAAAGTATTATGCAGCCATGAAAAGGGATCAGTTTCATGGATTCATGGAGAACAGTCATCAGGATACTTTGGATTTGTTTGTTTGTTTTTTGAGACGGAGTCTCACTCTGTTGCCCAGGCTGGTGTACAGTGGTGGGATCTCAGCTCACGGCAGCCTCTGCCTCCCGGGTTCAAGCAGTTATCCTGCCTCAGCCTCCCGAGTAGCTTGGATTACAGGCATGTGCTACCACACCCGATTAGTTTTAGTAGTTTTAGCAGAGACAGGGTTTCATCGAGTTAGCTAGGATGGTCTCAGTCTCCTGACCTTGTGATCTGCCCACCTCGGCCTCCCAGAGTGCTGGGATTACAGGCGTGAGCCACTGCACCTGGCCTGTTTGTTTCTGAGACAAGGTGTCACTCCGTTACCCAGGCTGGAGTGCCATGGATCACTGCAGTCTCGACATCCTGGGCTCAGGTGATCCTCCCACCTCAGCCTCCCAAGTGACTGGGACCACAGGCATGTACAACCATACCTGGCTAATTTTATTTTTATTTTTTGTACAGTTGGGGTCTTGCTATGTTTCCCTAGGCTCAAGTGATCTGCCCACCTTGGCCTCCCAAGGTGCTGGGATTATAGGAGTGAGCCAGCTTGACTGGCCTCCAGGATACTTTGTTAGTGACAAAAGCAACAGAAAATATTATATTTTATTTTTATCTAAGTTTTTAGCTTATCCTTTCATTATTTTAATATAAGCAAATCTATATATTTGCATTTATTTAAACCCATGTCACCACCATCACCCAAATTTAAAAAGAAAACAAAGACAGAACACTTCTAGGCCCCTTCCAGTCACCCTGGCACAGAAGTAACCTCTGTTCTAATTTTATCTCATATAAATGGAGTCATGCAGAATGTAACCTTTTGAGTCTGAATGAAGATTCAGTAAGCATGTTGCAATCAGTAAGCTGTAACTGGGACTACAGGTACACGCCACCATGCTGGCTAATTTGTATATTTTTATTTTATAGAGACAGAGTCTCACTGTGTTGCTCAGACTGGTCTTGAGCTCACACGATCCTCCTGCCTTGTCCTCCCAAAGTGCTGGGATTACAGGCATGAGCTCAATTCATTTGCATGTTGCAATTCACTCATGTTATTGCATGTATCATTGCTTCATTCTTCTTAGTACAAAGTAGTATTCCATTGGCTGGATGGATGACGGTTGGTTTGTCTCTGTATCCATTGATGCACACTTGGGTTCTTTCCACTTCTGAGGTGATTATGAATAAAACTGCTATGAACATTTACATTTGGGTCTTTTTGTAGATACATGTTTTTGTTTGTCATGGATAGATAGGAGTGGGATTGATAAGTCATTTAAACAATTATTTTTAAATAGTATCTTTACATGGAATAGTTTTGCCTCTTGATTGTGGTGGTGGTGACACAAATCTAAATGTATGATAAAATGGTAAAAACACATAATGAATACGTGGGAAACTAGTGATATCTGAAAGAAGTTGGTGCATTGTGTAATGTCAATTTTCTGATTTTTTTTATTTTTTAGAGACAGAGTCTTGCTCTGTTGTACAGTACAGTGGCACAGTCATAGCTCACTGTAACCTCAAACTGCTGGGCTTAAGTGATCCTCCTGCCTCAGCCTCCTGAGTAGCTGGGACTGCAGGTACACACCACCATGCTGGCTAATTTGTGTATTTTTATTTTTTAGTCTCACTGTGTTGCCCAGGCTGGTCTCGAATTTCTGAGCTCACAGGATCTTCCTGCCTTGTCCTCCCAAAGTGCTGGGATTATAGGCCTGAGCTACCTATGGCACCCAGCCAGTTTTCTGATTTTGACCATGTACTATGGTTATGGAAGATGTGACCATTGCGGGGAAGCTGGGTGAAAGGTAAATGAGACTTCTCTGCACTATTTTTGCAAGCTTCTGTGGATTTATAGTCATTTCAAAATAAAAAACATAAATTTTAAGAAGAGCCTGCTGCAAGACTGAGAAGTGCCTACGTTGTCTGATCCCCTGTTGTTGCGCATGGATTCTGTTTCCTACTCTAGGCACTTTTGGACAAAGCCATACAGAATATCTTATCCTATACCTGCCCCTGTAAGCCACTTACCCTTTCTCAAAGTTTCCAGCAACCTGGGAGTAGGCAGGATACAGTGGTTCACACCTGTAGTCCCAGCATTTTGGGAGACCAAGGCAGGAAGATAGCTTGAGCCCAGGAGTTGGAGCAACTGAGCCTTAGCGACATAGTAAGACCCCATTTCTACAAAATTAAAAAAAAAAAAATTAGCCTGACTTGATGGTATGCGCCTGTAGTCCCAGCTACCCAGGAGGCTGAGTAGGAGGATTGCTTGAGCCCAGGGAGGCCAATGCTGCAGTGAGCAGTGGTAGTGCCACTGTACTCCAGCCTGGGAAACAGAGTAAGACCCTGTGTCAAAAAAATAAAAATAAAAAAAGTAATTAGCTGGATGTGGGTGATGCATGCCTGTGGTCCCAGCTATGTAGGAGGCTGAGGTGGGAGAATCGCTTGAGCCGAGGAGGTCGAGGCTGCGGTGAACCATGATTGTACCACTGCATTCTAGCCTAGGCAAAGAGTGAGACCCTGTCTCAAAAACAAAATAAAAATGACACTTGAATAAAAGAACAGGAAGAAACAACATGATAAAATGTCAAAACTTCCTAACATTTCATCCATTTCCATTAAGATTTTAATGAAAATGTTTGAACTTTGTAGCATTGTTAGGAGAAAATAAACACCAGAAATTCTGAGAGGGAGAAAAACTGTCAGGGAAGTAGCCCTAGTAGATACTAAACTAAAACTGATAACTAGGCAATTAAATGAACGGTTCAGTGAAAATAAATATAAAGCTCCGATCTACTGAGATATATAACGGAAATAAAATAGGTGATAAAGATGGCAGTTTTGATGAATGAAGGAAATACAGATTCTGTAGTACCTTGTGATAACAAACTAGATAGCCAAATAATTTTTAAAATTGTATTTTTACATTGGAAAAAAAAAGCCAAGTGAGAAACTATAAAAAATTATTGGCCAGGCGCAGTGGCTCACACCTGTAATCCCAGCATTTTTGGAGGCTGAGGTGGGTGGATCACCAGAGGTCAAGAGTTCGAAACCAGCCTGGCCAACATGGTGAAACCCCATGTCTACGAAAAATGCAGAAAAATTAGCTGGGTGTGGTGGCAGATGCCTGTAATCCCAGCTACTCAGGAGGCTGAGGCAGGAGAATTGCTTGAACCTGGGAAGCAGAAGTTGCAGTGAGCCAAGATTGTGCCACTGCACTCCAGCCTGGACAACAAGAATGAAACTCTGTCTCAAAAAGAATTATTTGGGATTGGGCACAGTGGCTCACGCCTGTAATCACGTGGGAGGAGCACATGAGGCCAGCCTGGGCAACATTGTAAGACTCCATCTAAAAAAAAATTATTTAAAAAATTAGCTGGGCGTGGTGTCATGTACCTTTCGTGCTAGCTACTTAGAAAGCTGAGACAGGATTGCTTGAGCCCAGGAGTTTGAGGTTGTGCTGAGCTAGAATAGTGACACTGTACTCCAGCCTGGATGGCAGAGTATGACCCTGTCTCTAAAAAGGGAAAATTATGGTCAGGAGTGGTGGCTCACGCCTGTAATCCCAGCACTTTAGGAGGCCGAGGCTGGCAGATCACTTGAGGTCAGGAGTTTGAGATCAGCCTGGTGACATGGTGAAACCCCATCTCTACTAAATATAAAATTAGCCGGGCGTGGTAGCACATGCCTTTAATCCCAGCTACTGGGAGGCTGAGGCAGGAGAATCGCTTGAACCTGGAAATGGATGTTGCAGTGAGCCAAGATCGCACCATTGCACTCCAGCCTGGGTGAGGAAGCACGACTGTCAAAAAAAAAAAAAAAAAAGAAAGAAAATTTATTTGGAACTCATGTCATAAAAGTAAAGGATTAATTTCCTTCCTTTAAAGAATTCTAACACCAATTCAGAAGATAAAAATAATAGAAAATGAAATGAATGATAAGACCATAGATAAGAAACCTAAAAGCGTTCTTTAAGCTTAGGAAAAGTAGTTTATTGTTCATGGTAAGAAAACAAGAAACTAGAACCACAATTTACATGTGCTAGACAGACAAACATAAAAAGATTTGTAGGCTGGGTGCGGTGGCTCATGCCTGTAATCCTAGAGGCTGAAGCGGGTGGATCACTTGAGGTCAGGAGTTTGAGACCAGCTTGGCCAACATGGTGAAACTCGATCTCTAAAAAATTAAAAATTTAAAAAAAGATTTGTGTCAGTAGTATTCCTCAATGTGGAGTGACAGGTATTCTCGTATATTGCTGGCAGTACTATACATGGTGCAGCCTTAGTGGAGAACAGCTTAGAAGTAGTTAATAATAGTAGGCTGACTAGGAGAGAAAAGGTAGTGCTTGAGGGGGAGAGAAGCTTGCCCAAAATCCATCCTGTTGCCCCAAAAGCCTGTATCTCTGACCTTGGGGGATAAAACAGGATTTGCCTAGCTGGTTCTCTCCTCTCTATTTATGTGGCATATTCAGAGTGGACAAGGATCAATACAAGGGAAATGGAGGCAATTTTAATAGAATTATAAAAACTGTGAGGCACATGTGGTTTCATGTGGCTTTTTTTTTTTTGTCTTGGCTTTGCCTTCTTAGGACCTGCCTCTTTTCTAAAGAGGAGCCCAAAGGAGGGACTGGTCGTCTCTTTCATATCTCCAAACCATGGCTCAGGTAAGGCAATGGTTTCTCTCTACTTTCTGAAAGTTTTTTTTTTTAAGGATATTTGGGCATATGTCTGTCTTGTCCTACGTCCTCCTGCCTATCTTCCCCTCCAGAAAACTGGTCCTTACTTCTCATATTGGTCAGATAAGACTCTACGTTCCACAAATGCTCCCAACTTTAACCAGTGTTCACACATTAAGTGGATATGTCAGGCCAGGCATGGTGGCTCACACCTGTAATTCCAGCACTTTGGGAGGCTGAGGCAGGAGAATTGCTTGAGCCCAAGAGCTCAAGACCAGGCAGCCTGGGCAACATAGAGAGACCCTTGTCTCTACCAGAAATTTAAAAAAAAAAGGGTAGGCACAGTGGCTCATACCTGTAATCCCAACACTTTGGGAGGCCAAGGCAGTGGATCACCGGAGGTCAAAAATTCGAGACCAGCCTGGCCAACGTGGTGAAACACTGTCTCTACGAAAAATACAAAAATTAGCCAGTCTTGGTGGCAGGCACCTGTAATCCCAGCTACTCAAGAGGCTGAGGCAGGAGAATTGCTTGAACCCAGGAGGCAGAGGTTGCAGTGAGCGAGATTGTGCCGCTGCACTCCAGCCTGGGTATCAGAGTGAGACTGTCTGCAAAAATGAATTAGCCAGGTGCAGGTGCAGTGGCATGCGCCAGTGGTCCTAGTTATTTGGGAGGCTTAAGTGGTAATATGGCTTGAGCCTAGAGATCAGGTCTACAATGAGCCATGATCATGTCACTCCACTTCAGCCTGGGTAACACAACAAGACTGTCAGTGGGTATATCATTCATCATCTCCTCTCTCAGTCTTCTCCCAGAAGCTATGTAGGGACACAAATGCGTTTCCTTGAATTAAATGAAAATGTATTACTGAATGAACCTGTCTTGTGTAGATTAAAAATATATATAGGCTGGGTGTGGTGGCTCACGCCTGTAATCCAAGCACTTTGGAGGCCCAGGCAGGTGGATCACCTGAGGTCGGGAGTTCAAGACCAGCCCGACCAACATGGTGAAACCCTGTCTTTAAAAAAAAAAAAAAAAGAAAAAAAAATATATATAAGGCTTTATTGCATCCACAAACTGGAGTCAAGATGGTAGTGAAATTGATAGAATTTATATAGAATTAGTAAGTAGCAAGAATTCTTGTGTTGAGGCTTTGAGGATGAAGATTTGCAACCTGTACAAAGAACTCAGAATCTTATGTGTCTCCTCTACCTTAAGTTTGGCTCACAGCTGCTAACAATTTCTAAAAATCTGTGGCCTTCCAATAACACCTTAGTATATTAATTGTATTCTAGATTTATTTCTGTTTCAAATTTCTTCCAATTTTATGTTTGGATGTAGAAGTAAATATATTTGCAGTGACTGCCATACTGAACTAGAAGTGTAACTCTTAAAATATGCTGCTCCTGGTTTCAAAGACACTACACTTTCTTGTTTCACTCAGAAAATTTATCTTCGTATCTGGACCTTTTAAATACTGCTGTTCTCCAGATTCTGTATTGATTCTCTTCTATTTACACTCTCCTCTTCACTACCTACCACTATTATTCTAATGATGCTCAAGTAATTTTAATTCTAAACCTCTGTCTTTTTAGTATATAGTTAAAACTATATATCCAGCCTCCAGCTAGATACTACCACCTACATGTTCCACAGATCCCTCATGCATATGTCTGAGATTCACCTTATTGTCTCCTTCTGCCCATCCTATTCTTTTTTGTTTTTTACAATCTGGTTAGGGCCCCAACCCCTACCCACCTGCTAATACAGCCAGTGTGAGTTAAGAGTCTCTGATTCACTGCAAAATCATTGAGTGGCAAATTCTGTTCCTCTTACCACAGTTCTCTCCATCCTCCACTGATACTGTCTTGATTTGGGTGCCTCTCTCATAGTGGTCTCTTGTCTTCCATTTAACATCTTCACTTCTTTTTCAGTTCTCCAAGGGCTTACCCCAGTGCTTGCTTACATATTTTTGTTTTCTGTGCTTTTGTGTTTATTTTCATTTACGTAAAATATGCATAACAGAGAGCTTACCATTTTAACCTTTTGTGTTTTTTTTTGGAGACAGAGTCTTGCTCTGTCGCCCAGGCTACAGTACAGCGGTGGTGGATCTTGGCTCACTGCAACATCCGCCTCCCGGGTTCAAGCAATTCTGGAGTGTCAGCTTCCCGTGTAGCTGGGATTACAGACATGCACCAACATGCTGGCCTAATTTTTGTATTTTTAGTAGAGATGGGGTTTCACCATATTGGCGAGGCTGGTCTTGAACTCCTGGCCTCAAGTTATCTGCCACCTCAGCCTCCCAAAGTGTTGAGATTACAGGCGTAAGCCACCATGCCTGGCTGGGATTTCAATTTAAATGATTGAAGACATTCCAGTTTGCTGATAGTTTTTATCATGAATGAGTGTTAAATTTTCTCAAAAGTTTTTCTGGGCCAGATGTGGTAGCTCATGCCTGTAATACCAGCACTTTGGGAGGCCAGGGCAGGTAAATCACTAGAGCCAGGAGTTCAAGACTGGCCAAGGCAACATAGTGAGACCCTGTCTCTACCAAAAATAAAAAATAAAAAGAATAGCTTGGTGTGGTGGTGCTCACCTCTTGTCCCTTGTCCCATTTACTCAGGAGACTAAGGTGGGTGGATCTCTTGAGCCCAGGAGGTCAAGGCTGCTGTGAGCTATAATTGTACCATTACACTCCAGCCTCAGTGACAGAGGGAGACCCTTTATAAAAAACAGACAAAAAACGGCCAGGTACGGTGGCTCATGCCTGTAATCTCAGCACTTTGGGAGACCAAGGTGGGTGGGTGGATTACCTGAGGTCAGGAGTTTGAGACGAGCCTGGCCAATATGGTGAAACCCTGTCTCTACTAAAAATACAAAAAAAAATTATCTGGGTGTGGTCATGGGCACCTGTAATCCCAGCTACTCGGGAGGCTGAGACAGGAGAACCACTTGAACCTGGCAGGTGGAGGTTGCAGTGAGCCAAGATCCTTACCACTGCACTCCAGCCTGGGCAACAAAGAGAGAAACTTCATCTCAAAAAAAAAAAAAATAAGTATTTCTTCATCTATTGGTTTTTCACATTATATGACTTTTTCTTTTTTTTTAATATTACTATAATGAATTATATTGATTGATTTTGAAATATTAAACTTAGTTGTCCTGGGATAAACTCCACTTGGTCACGATATAATACTTTTGTATATATTGTTTTGTATATTAATTTGATGAATCTGCTAATACGTTTACTGATTTTTCTCATCTGTAGTTCATAAAGGATCTAATGTATAGTTTTTCTGTTTGATGTCAGGGTCATGCTATCTCATTAATAAATTGGCATGTATTCTCTCCTCTTATTTTCTGAAAGAATTTGTATAGAATTGGTTTTGGTTCTTCTTTAATGTTGGTTAGAATTCACCGTGAAGCCATCTATCTGACTTGGAGATTTATTTGCTTTTTTTTGAGACGATGTCTTGCCCTTGTTCCCCAGGCGGGAGTGCAGTGGTGCGATCTCGGCTCACTGCAACCTCCGCCTTCCTGGGTTCAAGCGATTCTCCTGCCTCAGCCACCCAAGTAGCTGGGATTACAGGTGCCTGCCACCACACCCAGCTAATTTTTGTAGTTTTAGTAGAGACCAGGTTTCACTATGTTGGCCAGGCTAGTCTGAAACTCCTGACCTCGTGATCCATCCGCCTCAGCCTCCCAAAGTGCTGGGATTACAGGCGTAAACCACTGCACCTGGCCTGACTTAGAGATTTCTTTGTGGAAAGATGTTTAACCAGTAGTTCAATTTTTGTTATAGAATGAGTACTGTTTAGGTTATCAGTTTCTCTTTTAATTCAATGAGCTTTTACAGTTTGTGACTCTCTAGGAATTTGTTCAGTTCCTCTAAGTTGTAAACTATATTAGCATAAAGTTGTTACTCTTTTTATCCTTTTGATGTTTGTATCATCTGTAAGCAGTGCCCTTGTTTTATTCTTGTTATTTATGATTTGTGTCTCTCACTTTTTTCCCTGGTTCATTGGCTACAGGTGTATCAATGAAGTTGATCTTTTCAAAGTACCACACCAGCTTTTAGTTTCATTGATTTCTTGTAGTATTTTTGTTTCTTCATTTCTCCTCTTTTATTTTGTATTTCCTTTCCCTCTCATGACTTTGGGTATAATTAGCTCTTCTTTTCCAACTCTTACATAGATGGGAGTGTATATTGAGTTAAGACTTTCTTTTTATCTAATAGAAGCTTTAAATGCTATAAATTTCTCTGTAAGCATTATTTAAAGGGCTCCCAACAAGTTTTGACATGTTGCATTTTCTTGTTCAGTTGAAAATATTTTCTGATTTTCTCATGTTTGTTTTTTACCCATTGGTTATTTAGAGATGTCTTTAAATTCCAAATATTTGGGCATTTTCCAGATAGCTTCCTGTAACTGGTTCTAGTTTAATTCTCTTGCAATCAGAAAACAGAGTCTATATGATGTCTTCCTAAATTTATAGAGACTTCTTTTATAGCACAGACTACAGTTTAATGTGATCAGTGTTCTCTGTGCCCTTGTAAAGAATGTATATTCTGATGTTATTGGGTATATCCTATAAATATCAGTGAGATTAAATTGGTTGATTGTGTTGAAAGTTTTCTGTATCCTTATTGTTCTTCACTCTGTTACAGCAATGACTGAAGGAAGAAAGTTGGAATCTTCTATTATGACTAAGCTTTGTTTTTAGATGCATTTATATTTCAGATTGTTATGTCGTCTCATGAATTCACCCTGCTCTATTATAATGAAATGCCTCAATCCCTGATAATATTCTGAATAATATTGCCCTGAAATCTATTTTGGTTAATATTTTTTTAGCTATTCTAACTTTCTTATGATTGTATGGTGTCTTTGTTCTTTGTGCTGCTATAACAGAATGCCTGAAACTGGATAATTTATGAAGAACAAAAATAAATTTTCTCACAATTCTGGAGGCTGGGAGGTCCAAGATGAAGATGCAGGCAGGTTTGTGTGTCTGGTAAGGTCTGCTCTCTGCTTCCAAGATGGCAGCTTGAGGCTGTATCCTCACATGGCAGAAGGCAGAAGGACAGGCCAGCCCCATGGTACATGAAGCCCCTTTACAAGGGTCTTAATCCCATTGACAAAGGGAGGAACCCTAATGACTGACCTAATCACATATTAAAGGCCTTACCTCTGAATACTATCACATTGGTAACACTTGAATGTTGTTTGGTTTTTGTTTTGAGATAGGGTCTCGCTCTGTCGCCCAGGCTGGAGTTCAGTGGCACAATCATGGCTCACTTCAGCCTCAACATCCTGGGCTCAGGCGATCCTCCCATCTCAGCCTCCTGAGTAGCTGATACTACAGGCAGGTGCCACCATGCCCAGCTAATTTTTCTATTTTTTTATAGAGACAGGATTTTGCCATGTTGCCTGGGCTAGTCTTGAGCTTTGGGGTTCAAGCAGTCCTCTTGCCTCGGCCTCCCAAAGTGCTGGGATTACAGACGTGAGCCACTGTGCCTGGCCTACACCTGAATTTTGGAGGGGACACATTAAAACTATAGTATATAAGGCTGGGTGTGGTGGCTCACACCTGTAATCCCAGTACTTTGGGAGGCTGAGGCAGGTGGATCACAAGGTGAGGAGATTGAGACCATCCTGGCTAACACAGTGAAACCCTGTCTCTACTAAAAATACAAAAAATTAGCCTGGTATGGTGGCACCTGCCTGTAGTCCCAGCTACTCAGGAGGCTGAGGCAGGAGAATCGCTTGAACCCAGGAGGCGGAGGTTACAGTAAGCAGAGATTGCGCCACTGCACTCCATCCTGGGCAACAGAGCAAGACTCATCTCAAAACAAAAACTATAGTATATGATATACCTGATTTCCATCCCTTTTTATTGTTGTTTTGTTTTTGTTTGGTTTTTTGTTTTTGTTTTTTGAGATAGGATCTTGTTCTGTCAGTTACCCAGGCTGGAGTGCAGTGGTACAGTCATGGCTTACTGCAGCTCCGACCTCCCGGGATCCAGCAATCCTCCCACCTTAGGCTTCTGAGTAGCTAGGACTATAGTCATGTGCCACCTCATCTGGCTGATTTTTAAATTTTTTGTAGAGGTGGGCTCTCACCATGTTGCCCAGGCTGGTCTTGAACTCCTGGGTCCAAGTGATCATCCTGCTCGGCCTCCCATAAGTGCTGGGATTATAGGTGTGAACCACTGCACATTGCCCATCCATTTTACTTTTATTTACCTATGTTTTAATGTTTATAGTTAATCTGGTACAGCTAGTAGATGGTTTTTTTCTTTTTCCTCCAGTGTGATACTCTATCTTTTAATGGAGTTTTTAATCCATTCAATGTAATTATCAATATAGTTGAGTTTAAATATGCCATTTAAACTATTTTTTAGTTTAAATATGCCATTTGTTCCTATTTTTTCCAGTTTTCTTTTAGATTGAGAAAATTTTTTATTTCATTTTTTTCTGTATTATTCACTTATTAGAAGTACCTCTTTAGATACTTGTTTTGTTTTTTAGTGGTTCTAGGCCAGAGGTTAGCAAACCATTGCATTTGAGCTAAGTCAGGCATGATGCCTGGTTTTGTAGAGTTTTATTGGAACTCAGCCAATTGTGAAAGTATTTTGCATGGTTTATATTGCTTTCTTTCTCTTCAAGTTCACTGATCTTTTCCTTCTTCAATGTGTAATCTGTGGTTACTGCCACCCATTGTCTTTTTCATATCATGTATTTTTCTTCTCTAGAAATTTTATTTGATCCTTTTTTATATCTTCCATTTCTCTCATGATGTTTATCTTTTTTTCTACCTTCTTGAGCTTATGGAGTATGTTTATAATCCTGTTTTAACATCCTTGTTTTTTGTTTGTTTGTTTGAGACAGGGTTTCACTCTGCTGCCCAAGCTGGAGTACAGTGGTGCAGTCAGCTCACTGCAGCCTCCAACTCCTGGGCTCAAGTGATCCGGTGTAGCTGGGACTACAGGTGTGTGCCACCACACCTGGTGAATTTTTAGATTTTTTGTAGAGACAGGGTTTTGCCATGTTGCCCAGGCTGGTCTCAAACCCTTGGGCTCAAGTGATACTTCTGCTTCGGCCTCCCAGAGTGATGGAATTACAGGCATGAGCCACTGTGCCCAGCCCATCCTTGTTTGTTAAATCCATCACTTCTGTCATTTCTGGGTCTGTTTCATTTCTGAATCCGTTTCTTTTGATCATTTTTTTTCTTACGAACATTAGTCGTATTTTGCATGCCTGGAAATTTTTAAATTGAATTTTAAAATGCTGAGTGCTGGATTTTGTTTTGTTACATTAAAGAATTAAGTTACTTCAGACCATTTTGAGCCATTTGAGCCTTGGTTTTAAGTTTTTGTTAGTGTAGGTCAAGAGCAGCATTTGGTCTAGGGCTAATTTAGTCCCATTCCTAAGGTCAGCAACCTATAGCCTGAGATCCAAATCCAGCTTGCTGTCTGGTTTGTTAGTATTGGAACACAGTCACACTCATTCATTTAAATTCCGTCTGTAGCTGCTTTCACACTACAATTGCAGAGTTGTTGTGGCATTCGGCTCAGAAAGCCCGAAATATTTACTATCTGCTCCTTTGCAGGAAAAGTTTGTCAAGCCCTGCTCTACCTAGAACTTGTGTATTACCAATTCTTTCTGCTCTGGCTGATAGGAACACAAACTTCCCAAGACGGTTTGACTTTCCTCTGATTCTTTCCCAAGCTTCATGTAATTTTACCCCTATATACTTGCAGATCAGTGTTTAGCTGTGGATTCAGAGGGACAACTTTGCAGATATCTGGATTGAATTGATCTTTATCTCTAATATTCTCTCTCTCTCCCCCCCTCCCTCCCTCTCCTCTCTCCTCTCTCTCTCTCTCTCTCTCTCTCTCTCTCTCTCTCTGATCTCTCTCTCGATCTCTCTCTCTCTCTCTCCTCTGCTACTTCTTCCTCTTCAGCTTTCTGCCAGCAGTTTTAGCCATCTTGGACTCCCCCAGATCTGTTTCTTCTTTTTTTGTTTTTAGAGATAGAGTCTGTCTGTTGCCCAGGCTGGAGTGCAACAGACTGAGACTCTATCTCTAAAAACAAAACAAAAACAAAAAGCTGTGCATGATCATAGCTTACTGCACCCTCAAACTCCTTGACTCAAGTGATCCACCCACATTGGTCTCCCAAAAGTCGGGGATTACAGGTGTGAGCCACTGCCCTGGCCTGTTTGTTCAACTCAGGGACACTGCTGGGCTGCTTGTGTTCCCCTTCCCTGTGTGATAGCCTAGAAAATGCTTTTAGGCAATAAGCTGGGACAATTATAGGGCTTACTTTGTTTATCTCTCACAAAGATCACCATTCTGTGCTGTCAGCTGATCAATGCTTCAAGCATTAATATATTTCTGTTGTTTAATATATTTTTATAGTTTTTTTCGTTGTTTATGGTAGAGAATTTCTCATAGCAATTCTTCTGGCATGAAAGGAAGTCAGAAATATCTATATGTCTTATTGGGCACTTCACTTGACTGAACTCAAACTTTGGACAATTCTCTATGATTGGTGGCAGCTTGAATCCCTACTTTATTTCTTTTATTTTTTACCAGACTGCTTGGATTCTGACCCATGCATGCCCAGTTGAGTTAGGTGTCAGCCAAATATGTTAACAAAGTTTATTCAGTGTCCTTTCTCCGACTCCCACTTTCAGTTTTATAGGATTTCTCCACTTCCTTTCCAGCTGGTGTTGCCTTTGCTTCTTCAAGTCAGTAAGGCCATGAGTTTCCACCTGAATTTCATTTGCCACACATGGTGTCTACTTGGGACCTGCCCCCAAGCCACAAGTAGTATGAATTAATTGTCCCATTGCTCTTCTGTTCTTCCAAGCATAGACCCTCCCCTCCAGTCTATCTGTTTGGGACACTTTGCAATGCCTTCAGATAGTTATTTTTATATTTTATCCAGGATTCAGGATTAACATTGTTATTTTCAGTAGCGTAGTCAAATAAGAGCTACTCTGCCATTTTCTAAAGCAGACTTTGCATTTTTAATCAACTTTATTGAGGTATAATTTATGTACAATAAATACTCATTTTGAGCATGTAGTTCATGAACCTCAGAAGTAAGTAGCTCTGCGTACTCACCACAACAGTCAAGACTACAGAATTTCATTACTCCAGAAGTTACCTCATGCGCCATACAATTAGTTGCTCTGCTGCCATCCCCAGCTTCAGTGGTCATGTATCTGCCTCTGTCACTATAGTTTTGCCTCTTCTGGAATTTCATAAAAATGGAATCAAGAATATGTAGCTTTTTGGGAAGTTGGCTAATTTAACTCAATGTAATGTTTTTGAAAGTCACTCATATTTGTTCTGTTTATCAGTACACACTTTGTATTGCTGAGTATTTTTCCACTGTATGGATATACTACTATTTGTTTATCTAGGCACCTTTATTTTTTTTGGGTAAATACCCAGCTGGGGAATCTGTGGATTATATGGAAAGTGTATGTTTAACTTTATCAGAAACTGCAAACTCAAAGCAGTTGTGCCATTTTATTTTCCTGTGATCAAATGCATGAGAGTTCTAATAGCTCCACATATTTTCTAGATAAATTCTTTTGTCATATAAAAAGACTATGAATATCTTCTCTCAGTCTGTGACTTGATTCTTTTATTTTCTTAATGGTGTTTTTTTACAGCTAAACTTTTTCATTTTATGAAATTCAGTGTTTTTAAAATTTTATGATAAACGCTTTTTGTGTTAAATTTAAATTTGTTAGTTTCTCTCTGAGCTTGCATCTACAAATTTTGATGTTTTTATTTAGTTGGAAATATTTTCTGAAAATTTCCTTTTTGATTATTCTTTGAGACAAAATTATTAATAGTTACTTAGAAGTATATTGTTTAGTTTCCAGACATTTGGGGTTTATCTAGATATCTTGTTCTTACTGACATTTAATTTAGTTTCACTGTTGTCAGAGAACATATTCCATATGGATTTATCTTTAATCTATTGAGACGTGTTTAGGTTCTGTCTTGGTGAGTAGTCTGTTTGCTCTTGAGAAGAGTATTATTGTAAAATTATTGAAAGTGCTTTTCTATAAATGTCAAATGGGTTTAGATAGTTGATAGGATTCTTTACATATTCTGGCTGTTTATAGATTTGCCCCTTTGGTTTGGTTCTTTCAGTTGATAACAAACATTAACATCAACCATGATTTTGGACTTTTAAAAATCTCATTTTGCTTTTGTTAAGTTTTGCTTGATGTATTTTGGAACTCTATACATTTATGATTATAACATCTTCCAGATGTACCTACTCTTTTTTATTATTATGAAATGTCCTTCTTTGTCTCCAGTAGTAACGCTCCTCAAGTTGAAATCTGTTTTGTCTGATATTTCTACAGCCACTTCAGCTTGTGTTTGTATCTTTTTAGTGGTTAGTGTGTCTATATCTTTTTTCATCCTTTTACTTTCAGCCCATTTGTGTCTTTGTTTTTTTTTTTAATAAATTTCTTGTAGACAGAATGACTCTTGTGCCTCAGCCTCCCGAGTAGCTGGGACTATGGGCGTGCATTACCACGCCTAATTTTTATATTTTTAGTAGAGATGGAGTTTCACCATGTTGGCCAGGCTGGTCTTGAACTCCTGACCTCAAGTTATCTGCCTGCTTTGGCCTCCCAGAGTGCTGGATTACAGGTTTGAGCCACGGTGCCCAGCCCTTAGCTAATTAAAAAAAATTTTTTTTTGTAGACACAGGGTCTCACTATGTTACCCAAGCTGCTCATGAACTCCTGGGCTCAAGTGATCTTCCCAACTCGGCCTCCCAAAGTGTTGGAATTACAAGTGTGAGCCACCACAACCAGCCTATTTGAATCTTGCTTTCATAGACACTCTGATAATCTCTGCCATCTCCCTGCACACACAGAAAGTCTCCCTCACTATCAACATCTGGGACCAGAGCAGTCCATTTGTACAAACACTGGAGCTACATTAACACATTATTTTCACCCAAAATTCATAGTTTACATTAGGGTTCACTACTGATATTGTATAGTCAGTGGGTTTTGACAAATATGTGATGGCATATATTCACCATTATATTATCTTACAAAATGGTTTCAATGCCCTCAAAATCCTCTTTGCTCTGCCTGTTCATCCCTCCCTCCCTGCTACCTCCTGGAAACCACTGATGTGTTTACTCTCTCCAAAATGTCGCCTTTTCCAGAATGCCATATGGTTAGAATCTGGAAGGCTATACCATGTGGCCTTTTCAGAGTGGCTTCTTTCACTTAGTAATATGCTTTAAATTCCTCCTAACTTGTTTTTGCCTATCTGCTCCTACATTCTGCTGTATTTTGTGTTAGTCACATACATTTTAATGGTTCATTTTCATTGCTCTGTTAGCTTTTTGGTTATGCGTTTGCATTTTTTGTGTGATTGCCCTAAGATTACAGTATGCATCTTCAACTGAATCAGAATTTTCTTAGGGTTGATATTAAATTAGTTATGGTAAAGATACATCAGTCTTGCCACATTATAGTTTCATTTACTAATACCGGCCTTTTACTTTTTTGTTTGCCATGTATGTGATATTTATATTTGTAATAAATGCTATTAGAGTGTTTATTTTAAATTAAGGGTCTACAGTCCACAGGCCAAATCCAGCCTGTTTCCTATTTTGTACAGATTGTAAGCTAAGAATTATTTTTGGATCTGAACCATTTGACAACATTTACAAGAAAAAAATATTCCTGACACACTAAAACTTCATGAAGTTTAAATTTTAGTGTCTATAACTAAGTTTTATTGAAGCACATTTTTGCTCATTTATTTACGTATTATCTATGGTTGCTTTCATGCTAAAATAGCAGAAGACATTCCCTGATTGCTGCTTGAAACAGTCATATCTTGTAAAGAGAAAAGGAAGTGAATATTATACTCTTACAATTTTTCTCATTTTCTTCATTCTTTCCTAAAAGACCTTAGTGTTGTTTTTACCTTAAGCCTGAAATTAATTTCTCCACCCCCCCCACCTCCCGGAGATGGGGATCTCACTTTGTTGCCTAGGCTGATCTCAAACTCCTGGCATCAAGCAGTCTCCTTCCTCAGCCTCCCAAAGTGCTGGGATTACAGATGTAAGCCACCACACCCAGCCTATTAGCATTTTTGATGGTGCAGTCCTGCTGGCGGTGAATTCTCTAGGTTTTATCTGAAAATATCTTTATGTTGCCTTCATTTTGAATATATAGTTTTGCTGCATGTAGAATTAATTCTTGGCTGTTTAGCAGTTTAATTAGGATTTGACTAAGTGTGGTTTTCTTTGGTGTTTATCCCTTTAGGGTTAATTAAGCTCTTTGATGGTGTAAGTTCTTGACAAATTTGGATGTGTGAGGCCATTATTTCCATGAAATTTATTTATGCCATTTCTTTTCTCTCCCCATTCTGAGACTCTAATTATATTCATGTTGTACTTTTGAAATTGACCCACAGATCTTTGTGAATCTATTCATGTTTCATGATTCTTTTTCTTTCTGTTGAGATTACTTATTTTCTCTTGATTGATTTACACAGATAGTCACTCTTTCTCTATTTCTGTTCTGCTATTGAGCTTATCTAGTTAAATTTATTTTTTCTTTTTTTTTTTCTTGCTCTGTCACCCAGGCTGGAGTGCAATGGCAGGGTCTCAGCTCACTGCAATCTGCTTCCTGGGTTCAAGCAATTCTCTTGCCTCAGCCTCCTGAGTAGCTGGGATTACAGGCGCCTGCCACCGTGCCTGGCTACTTTTTGTATTTTTAGTAGAGACAGCGTTTCACCATGTTGGCTAGGCTGTTCTCGAACTCCTGGCCTTGTGTTTTTCCTGCCTCAGCCTCCCAAAAATGCTGGGATTATGGGCATGAGCCATCATGCCCAGCCTATCTAGTTAAATTTTTATTTCAGTGATGTATTTGAATACCTTTAAAACAGCTACTTTGAAGCCTTTTTTTTTTTTTTTTTTTTTTGGCAAAATCCAACATAAGGACCCACTAGGAGTTAGCTTCTGTGATTGTCTTTTTGTGACTACAGCTCCTTTCCCCTCACTCCTTTTGTTTTGTTGTTTTGTTTGCATGTTTAGTAATTTTTGCTAGAAAGCTGGACGTCATAAGTAGTTTTTTTTGTTGTTTTTTTTGTTTTTTTGTTTTTGAGACAGAGTCTTGCTCTGTCGCCAGGCACCAGGCTGGAGTGCAGTGGCAGGATCTTGGCTCACTGCAACCTTCGCCTCCTCCAGGGTTAAGCAATTCTCCTGCCTCTGTTCTGGAGAGTAGAACAGCCTCCCGAGTAGCTGGGACTACAGGCGGGCGCCACCACATGCCCAGCTAATTTTTTTGTGTGTTTTTAGTAGAGACAGGGTTTCACCATGTTGGCCAGGATTGTCTCGATCTCCTGACCTTGTGATCTGCCCGCCTCAGCCTCCCAAAGTGCTGGGATTACAGGCGTGAGCCGCCGTGCCCGGCCCATAAGTAGTATTTTACTCTGAATTCTGTCATGTCTGTTATGTTCTTCTGAGAATTATTTTTTTAGTAGGCAATTAGCTTGCTTGTAATCAAACCTCAAACTTTGTCTCCCTGCTCAGTGTAAAGCAGCTGATATATCCTCTCGGTTCTTCAAGCTTCTAGCTGCTGCCTTTTATTCTAACCTCCTGAAAGCAAATAGGTTCTCCCTTGTGTTCATGTACTTTTGCTCTCAATCAAGGAATTGGTGAGTGTTTAGATTTTGGGCTTACGTCCTGCATTTCTCCTTTTCAAGTTTTACTCCCTACACTTCGTGCTGCTTTGTCAGTCCAAGCTCTGACACCTTAATCCTGTAAGCCTTCAGTCTTAACTCTTCTTGAGCTGTGAGCAGGTTGTGGAATACCATCAGTCGAGAAGCAGATGTCTTAGAATCTTACTGGATGCACTTTTATTTTTCAGTATATAGATTTTTTTGAGACGGAGTCTCACTCTGTCACCCAGGCTAGAGTGCAATGGCGGTCTTGTCTTACTGCAACCTCCACCTCCTGGGTTCAAGCAATTCTCCTGCCTCAGGCTCCGGAGGAGCTGGGAGTACAGGCATGTGCCACCAAACCCAGATAATTTTTGTGTATTTAGTAGAGACCGGGTTTTACCATATTGGCCAGACTGGTCTCGAACTCCTAATCTCTTGATCTGCCCACCTTGGCCTCCCAAAGTGCTGGGATTACAGGCATGAGCTACAACACCCAGCTATTTTTCAAAATTCTTTTCTGTTTTATTTCGTCTGCTTTTTGCTAAGCCCTCTGTGATCTCTCCAACACATGAATATTTTATCAACCAGGAGTTTTGACAGAGTTTATGCTCAGATTTTCATTTTCATCCTTTCTGTAGTTCTCTCGCTTCCAGAATTAACCTAGATTTCCAGCTCTCTTTTTCTGTGTGTGTGTGTGTGTGTGTGTGTGTGTGTGTGTGTATGTGTTGTGTGTGTGAGAGAGAGAGAGAGAGACAGTCTCTCTTTGTTGCCCAGGCTGGAGTGCAGTGGCATGATCTCAGCTCACTGCAATCTCTGCCTCCTGGTTTCAAGCTATTCTCCTGCCTCAGCCTCCTGTGTAACTGGGATTACAGGTGCGCACCACCATGTCTGGCTAATTTTTTGTATTTTTAGTAGACATCGGGTTTCACCATGTTGGCCAGGGTGGTCTTTAACTCCTGACCTCAAGTGATCGACCTGCCTCAGCCTCCCAAAGTGCTGGGATTACAGGTGTGACCCACTGCACCCGACCAAGTCCACCTGTTCTGATTACGATTCCATCCATCTTTAGGGATCAGTGTCATTCAACGATGTGACTGTGGACTTCACTCAGGAGGAGTGGCAGCATCTGGATCATGCTCAGAAGACTCTGTATATGGATGTGATGTTGGAAAACTATTGCCATCTCATCTCTGTAGGTAAGAAAAATTCTCTTTGAAACTTTCAGTAGCAGGCACTTCCTCTCAAAGTGCCTAAAGTTATGTATAATCTTGAATTTCAGGAATAAGAGATGATGAATTCCTTTTGGTTAGCAGAAGGAATGATTGTGTCTTCTCTTGCCCAGTACCAGGTGCTGCTTATATTGTTACACAAATAGGCGTCTTAATTTGCAGTACTGAACATGCACCCTTCCTCATTTTCAACGGTATTACAGCCCAAGCAACTTAAGTCTTATTTTCCCTTATCAGGGTGTCACATGACCAAACCTGATGTGATCCTCAAGTTGGAACGAGGAGAAGAGCCATGGACATCATTTGCAGGTCATACCCGCTTGGGTGAGTTTCTGGCTCTTAGGAAGACACCGTCTAGCAGAATGTAAATTTAAAGGGGTCAGGAGTGGGTGATACCTTTTGTTTCAGGAGTGTCTTTTTAAAGGCTCCTGACCTGTGAAAAACTTCATGCCTTTAAAACTCAAAACCAGACTTTTAGGCCAGGTATGATGGCTCATGCCTATAATCTGACACTTTGGGAAGCCAAGGTGAGAGGATCACTTGAGGCGATGAGTTCAAGGCAAGCCTGGACAGCATTGCAAGACCCCATCACTACAAAAAGATAAAAATAAAAAATTAGCCAAGGCTAGGTGTGGTGGCTCACATCTATCATCCCAGCACTTTGGGAGGCCAAGGTGGGCAGATCCCTTGAGCCTAGGAGTTTGCAACTAGCCTGGGAATCATGGCAAAACCCCATCTTTACAAAAAAAATGCAAAAGTTAGCTGGGCATGGTGGTACACACCTGTAGTCCCAGCTACTCAGGAGGCTGAGGTGGGAGGATCACTTGAGCCCAGGAGGTCAAGGCTGTGGTGAGCCATGATTGCACCACTGCACTCCAACCTGGGTGACAGAACAAGATCCTGTCTTAAAAAAATAAAAAAGCAGGAATGATGTCATGTATGTGTAGTTCCAGCTACTCAGAAGGTTGAGGTGAGAAGATCACTCGAGCCCAAAGATTCAAGGTTACAGTGAGCTAGGATTATGCCACTACACTCCAGGCTGGGCTACAGAGCCAAGACCCTGTCTTTTTTTTTTTTTGAGACGGAGTTTCGCTCTTGTTGCCCAGGCCACTGCACCCGGCCGAGACTCTGTCTTAAAAACAAAAACAGAACCATACTTTTAAATATCATGATCCCTGGCTGGGCCTGGTGGCTCACACCCATAATCTCATCACTTTGGGAGGCCAAAGCAGGGAGATCACTTGGGGTCAGGAGTTTGAAACCAACCTGGCCATCATAGTGAAACGCTGTCTCTACTAAGAATACAAAAATTAGCTGGGTGTGGTGGCACATGTCTGTAATTCTAGCTGCTTGGGAGCCAGAGGCAGGAGAATCATTTGAACCCAATAGGCAGAGGTTCTGGTGAGCCGAGATCATGCCACTGCACTCCAGCCTGGGCAACAGGGCAAGACTCCATTTCAAAAAAAACAAAACATGTATATCACTTTTCTCAAATAGGTGCTTTCCTAGTTTGTTTCATCTTATCATAGATAACTGCTACTCTGAATGTACCATAAGCCTTCTTTCTTTTAGATCTTTTTTATTGATATGTGTCTCTTTTTCCAGCATTCTCAGTCCTTATCTTGCCTTATCGTGATAGATTTCTTTGAGGCATTCTTCAGCCTATTCTTAAAAGAAAATTATTGGTTAGTGGTCCTCTCCTTACTTACTTAACATTTCCTGTCCTTCATATCACCTCAGGTTTGTTTTCTGTGCTAAGTTCCCTTCTCACCACAAATGTAGCTATTAATTTTAGAACTCACTTACCTCAACCCAGGCTGATAATTTCAAAGTTAACATTTTCTTTCATTAAACCTTTGTGGTTCATTTTACATGGCTGCTCCTCATTCCTGCAATCAATTATTTGTTTAGGTAAAACAACACTAATTCTTATCCTAATTCCTCGAATGCTTATTTACAACTTGGCCTCTTTTCTTCACCACTGTGACCATATCACCTGAAAAATGCTGGGCATATCAGAGTCACAACAAATTTTACTTTTTTAAATAAATGTTTATTGTTTCACTGGACACTTGGTCTCATTTCTGTCATATGCCCTCATGTAATCTATCGTTCAATTGTAATGATACCATCCATTCTCAGACTTACACTCTTTATTTTATGTAGATGGCACTAACGTCAGCATAAAAAGCACATTTCTCTTACCTTCACTCTAGTTCGTCAGGCATACTGCAGTCTGTCATCTCACCTGTTTTCTGATGATGTGTCAGAAATGAAAATCACTGGCTTTCTCAGCTCTTAAATTCTTTCCCATTATTTACTTATTATTATTATTTTTAACACAGAGTCCTGCTCTGTCGCCCAAGATGGAGTGCAATGGCATGATCTCGGCTCATGGCAACCTCCACCTCCTAGGGTCAAGTGATTTGCCTGCCTCAGCCTCCTGAGTAGTTGAGATTACAGGTGCTCACCACCATGCCCAGCTAAGTTTTGTATTTTTAGTAGAGCTGGGGTTTCACCGTGTTGGCCAGGCTAGTCTTGAATGCCTGACCTCAGGTGATCTGCCTGCCTCAGCATCCCAAAGTGCTGGGATTACAGGCATGAGCCTCCGTGCCCAGCCTCCCATTATTTAATTCAAAATTATTTTGTTCCTACTACAAAGTAAACTTGATTTTTCTGTCTCTGTTATCATTTCTTACAGATCTCTTCACAACTTGTGATATGTTTATCAACTTGTGAAATATATTGACATCCTCTCATATTCTCATTTCACACTGACATCATACAAAGTGACAACTATCTTATTTCATGTGTTTGTTGCTGCAATACCATTTGTCTTTGTTATATGTTTTGTCTGGATTTATTCAAGGTATATTATTACTTTCCTCACAAAACATACCATCAGTTGTTTGCTATTTTTAATCATTTATTATATGAAATTGAAATTTCTCTTCTTTCAGGAACTGTCACAATAAGCCCTCATCTGGTCTTTTCAACTTTCTCTTGGAGAGAATTCTTGATAATTTCCACTTGATCTAGTCTCCTAATTGTTGTTCATAAATGTAGGGTTTGTCATCACATAGATACTTTTAATTATGTTGTGTTCTCCCTTCTTTATACTGTATATCTTTTAAGTCTCAAGATTTCTCTGTGAACTCTTCCTTGATTACAGTACATCCTATCTACCTTACTTGTTTTCTGAATTCCTGTGCTAACTACTGACTGTAACACAAACATGCACAACTCTTGGATACAGTCGTATAATTTCATCCCTTCTTGTTTATGCTTAAGGATTTATAAGGATGCTTAAGGATTCTTTCCCCCAAAAATAAGATCCCTTTTGAATCTTCATTTCTTTGAGGGAATCAAGCATTCTGAGGGGTTATTTTTCTCAAAGACAAGATCCCTTTTGAACCTTCATTACCATGGTATTATTTAACATGTTAGGTATTTGGTAGTTACTGTGTTAATTGCTTATGGAGCTTTGTAAGGGAGATATCTTTTCATCCATTCAGAAAGCATGTACTGGCAAGTTCCTTTTAGATGTATCTACTCAAGGTGTGTCCCTATAGATTGTGATTGAAGTGTCTGCATTCTGCCAGACACTACCTATGATTATGCAGTGATAATGTAAACTCAGATTTTTTGTTTTGTTTTTGGTTCTTTTGAAATGGAGTCTTGCTTTGTTGTCCAGGCTAGAGTACAGTGACACAATCTCAGCTCACTGCAGCCTCTGCCTCCTGGGTTCAAGTGACTCTCCTGACTCAGACTCCAGAGTAGCTGGGACTACAAGCATGCACCACCACACCCAGTTAATTCTGTATTTTCAGTAGAGATGGGGTTTTGCCTTGTTAACCAGGCTGGTCTGGAACTCTTGACCTCAGGTGATCTGCCCAATTTGGCCTCCCCAAGTGCTGGGATTATAGGCATGAGCCACCATGCCCAGCCCAAAAAGAGTTTAAAGATCACCAATAAAATATTCATTTCTATGAGAAAGTATTACTATCAAGTCTGCATTTTTTATTTTTTTGAGATGGAGTATCACTCTCTTGTCCATGCTGGAGTGCAATGGCACAATCTCAGCTCACTACAACCTCCACCTCCCAGATTCAAGCAATTTTCAGCTCACTACAACCTCCACCTCCCAGATTCAAGCAATTTTCAGCTCACTGCAACCTCCACCTCCCAGATTCAAGCAATTCTCCTGCCTCAGCCTCCCCAGTAGCTGGGATTACAAGCATGCACCACCACACCTGGCTAATTTTTTGTATTTTTGGTACAGACAGGGTTTTACCACATTGGCCAGGCTGGTTTCGAACTCCTGACCTCAAGTGATTCACCCACCTCAGCCTCTCAAAGTGCTGGGACTACAGGTGTGAGCCACTGTGTCCGGCCAAAGTCTGCATTTTTCATGAAATATTTATGTCAAAGTGTTAGATTGTTAAAAGATTTGTTAACATGGTTTTTCTAGACTATACTTATATTGAAATTTTTAAATAGAGCTTAAAATGGTGGGGGAAATACATGAAGGGTTTTTGAGATTGTGGAATAGTAGGATTTCCTTGAAGATTCTCTAAATTTAAATAGAAATAAGCCTGGAAAGCAAGCTAATTAATTAAAGGAATGTGAGCACAAGCATGTTATTGGGCATAAGTAAAGTATGTATAGAACAGTAAGTGTCAGGCCAAACTGAGGCAAAAATTACTTGTTATAAACAGGTGAGATCTGTCAGGTATGTGGACAACCCTGAAAACTTGTGAGAATTTAAAAAATGAATCTAGACAATATAGTTTTGTTTACAGGTAAAATTCCTTCCATTGTTAGTATTGGAGTTATTGGACTCAATGAAGAAATAGATTTTTGAGTGTAGCTTTAACATTGCTTCATTAGATATAGATGATTGCAAGGTAAGTAAAGTTAAAAATAGCTATACTTTTATAAGATAAATGAAAGTGAAAGTTAATGTATGATCCAGGACCAGATTGTTGAATCTACCTTGTGAAATTGGTATTCTGATCTACCATATAAAAAACTGGAATGAAAGAACGTTACTGCATTGGGGAAGGATGTAAGCCATTCTTTCCATAAACCTGAAAAATGGAGTCAGCAACTGAAAAGAGGACTAGTTGTAATTGATGGTCATGAGAGCTTTGTTATTGGACAATTCTAAAAGAAGGGATTTTGCAGCAGTCTGAATACAGCAATTGAACATATTCTGATCTGTTTTAAAGTTGCTATTGTCTAGTTTTCCCTTCATAAAAGAGAAAATAATTCCCACCTATATGGAGGCTTAGAGCATGGACTATAGGATTGTGTTTCTAAATACTAGAAAATGAATTGATACTTTAAATTAACCAATGATGACTATACTTAGAAAGAGGAGGTATGTTGATCAATTGGAAGTGTTTTACCACAGTCATCTAGGGATGTGTGTATAAAAGTATAGGTGATCTGTGTTCTCCAAAAGAAATCTTTCCTCTAGTATTTTCCCTAAACAAACATTTCTACTAATTTTCCTTGTCCAACCTACGTGCATTTTAATGCTTTTGATAGATTCACTTCATTGTTTCTGAATACTTAACCTAACCGTCAATCCCTCTTCTACCATTCTTTGACTTCTTGGTTGGTTGCACTTTCTCTTGGAAATTCTAGTGCAAAATGCAAAAGGGATTAATGTTTATTGCTTACATTTTCATCCTTTTCCACCCTGAAGCAGTTTTTGTTTTGGTTCCCCATCCCGCACACCCGCCAAGCCAGTGGTGATTTGTCCTGGGTCTCTTTGGCACCATATGCTAGACCCTAGTAAAATTCCTTTGCATAGCAAATGTGTGAAGATTCACAAATTGTTATCAATTATATTCTTTTCTAGAAGAAAACTGGAAAGCCGAAGACTTTTTAGTAAAATTCAGGGAACACCGAGAGAAGTATTCTAGATCAGTTGTAAGCATCAACCACAAAAAACTGGTGAAGGAGAAAAGTAAGATATGTGAAAAGACATTTACTCTAGGCAAAAACCCTGTTAATTCCAAAATTCTACCTCCTGAATATGATACTCATGGAAGGATTTTGAAAAATGTTTCAGAATTAATTATCAGTAATCTAAATCCTGCAAGAAAGAGACTTAGTGAGTATAATGGATATGGGAAATCTCTCCTCAGTACTAAACAAGAGACAACTCATCCTGAAGTCAAATCCCATAATCAAAGTGGCAGAGCTTTCAGTCATAATGAAGTTCTTATGCAGTATCAGAAAACGGAAACTCCAGCACAGTCATTTGGATATAATGACTGTGAGAAATCATTCCTTAAAAGGGGAGGGCTGATTACACATAATAGACCTTACAGAGGAGAAAACCCATCTGTATATAATAAGAAGAGAAGAGCAACCAATATTGAAAAAAAACATACATGCAATGAATGTGGGAAATCCTTCTGCAGGAAATCAGTATTGATTCTGCATCAGGGAATTCACTCAGAAGAAAAACCCTATCAATGTCATCAATGTGGAAATGCATTTAGAAGGAAATCATATCTCATTGATCATCAGAGAACTCACACAGGAGAGAAACCCTTTGTTTGCAATGAATGTGGTAAGTCCTTCCGCCTAAAGACAGCCCTCACTGACCATCAGAGAACACACACAGGGGAGAAATCATATGAATGTCTGCAATGTAGGAATGCCTTCAGATTGAAGTCACACCTTATTCGTCATCAGAGAACTCACACGGGAGAGAAACCATATGAGTGTAATGACTGTGGGAAGTCCTTCCGCCAGAAGACAACACTCTCTTTACATCAGAGAATTCATACAGGAGAGAAACCCTATATTTGTAAAGAATGTGGGAAATCCTTTCACCAGAAGGCAAATCTTACTGTACACCAGAGAACCCATACAGGAGAAAAGCCCTATATTTGTAATGAATGTGGGAAATCCTTCTCCCAGAAGACAACTCTTGCTCTTCATGAGAAAACTCATAATGAAGAGAAACCCTATATTTGTAGTGAATGTGGAAAGTCCTTCCGCCAGAAGACAACCCTTGTAGCACATCAAAGAACACATACAGGGGAGAAATCTTATGAATGTCCTCACTGTGGGAAGGCGTTTAGAATGAAGTCATACCTCATTGATCATCACCGAACTCACACAGGAGAGAAACCGTATGAATGTAGCGAATGCGGTAAGTCATTCAGTCAAAAGACAAATCTCAATCTACATCAGAGAATTCATACAGGGGGAGAAACCCTATATTTGTAATGAATGTGGGAAGTCTTTTCGCCAGAAAGCAACCCTCACTGTACATCAGAAAATACACACAGGGCAGAAATCCTATGAATGTCCTCAGTGTGGGAAAGCCTTTAGCAGGAAGTCATATCTCATTCATCATCAAAGAACTCATACGGGAGAGAAACCATATAAATGTAGTGAATGTGGAAAGTGCTTCCGCCAGAAGACAAATCTCATTGTACATCAGAGAACTCACACAGGTGAGAAACCGTATGTTTGTAATGAGTGTGGTAAGTCTTTCAGTTATAAGAGAAACCTCATTGTCCATCAAAGAACTCACAAGGGAGAAAATATTGAAATGCAATAAATGAGTTGGTTTCTTAACGTTAATTCTTTCCAAGTTATTGTAAACCTTTAGTTATTAAAAGAAAAGCATGCTGAAAGATGTTAATGTAATTTAAAATCACAAGTCTAATAATACTTATTAACTTAAAGTACCATAATGAATAACTGTCTACTATTTACTAGCATATAAAATGAGTGTCATCATTATTGAACTCTATTAGCTATGAAGCTAAATTTTAAAGTCTTCAACTGCTCCTCCTGACTCAAATAGTTTATTTTTAAAAATACTTATATAATACATGCAGAGATAAAATACAAAATGATTATAAGCATTAATCTCCATAAGAGAAAATATTTATGAACTATATTTCTTCATTGCACTCTGTAATAAAAAGCAGTTGTTACCTAAGAGTTATCACTTCCGTAGCCTATAACTTCAAAAAGTAGTTTTTGCATGTTTTCAATTATATATATATATTTTTTATCATACATCATGAATTCTTTTGTGTCTTGCTTATTTCACTCAGTTTTTAAGATTTGTACATTATTGCATGTGGCAGTAGTGTATTTTCATTTTGCATACTATTCCATTTTAAGAATATATTGCTATTTATCCTATTGATGGATATTTGTATTTTTTATAATTTTGTGTAATAATAAAAATACTGCTGTAAACATTCTTGTTTATGTCATGGGTGTGCGCGTGTGTGTGTGTGTGTGTATGATTTCTGTTGAATTTATACCTGGACTGGAACTATTCATTCCAAATGTGTATATAAGTTTTTTTCAGCTGTAATAGGTAGCGCCAAACACCTCAGACCTTTCTCTGCATGAAATGATTGGACAGTAACAGCTTTAAATACAATCAGTGTGGAAAGGTCTTTACTGGTCAAACTGGAGAATTTCTACTAAAAAGAAACCTTGCAGTTTTATAATTGTGAGAAGGCTATTGATTATGGACATATGAATGTAGTAAATGTACAAGGCCTTTAGCTGTCTCTCAACCCTTAAATGCAAAACTGGCAAATTTATATTGGAGGGAAATCCTGTAGTTGTCATTATTTTCGGGGTACTTTCAGCCATTGCTTATTGCACCTTATTTAATATCAATGAATTAGAATTCATAGAAGAGAAAGGGACATTGAGAAAGGAAATAGGTGAGTAAAATTTGAAAATATAGGAGTCTTTTTGTTTTTTGAGATGGAGTCTCTGTCGCCCAGGCTGGAGTGCAGTGGTGCGATCTTGTCTCACTGCAACCTCTGCCTCCCGGGTTCAAGCGATTCTCCTGCTTTAGCCTCCTGCGTAGCTGGGATTACAGGCTCCCACCACCACACCCAGCTGATTTTTATATTTTTAGTAGAGATGTGGTTTCACCATGTTAGTCAGGCTGGTCTTGAACTCCTGACCTTGTGATCTGCCCACCTTGGCCTCCCAAAGTCCTGGGATTACAGGCGTGAGCCACCGTGCCCAGCCACAACATAAGCCTTTTATACCTTAATCTATGTCATAGGAAATGTAAGTCTCTGAAAGTCCCAAATAAATGACTAAAGAGATTTTGATGTTTGAGAATTGGAAATCTGCTAAGACAGTGACTTCCACAGCATCCTTTTGATTAGAAAACTAAGCTCAGTGACAACTTGAACAGCATTATTACAGGACTTCTTGGGAAAGATTATTTCCAACCAATATTTAGTACATATATAAGTTATTGTAATAAAATTCAGTAGAAATTGAAATTCACTTCTTAAAAGATTTAGAACTATAAACCATATCTGCATATACTGAAAGATGGTTCATGGTTCAAGTATTTGACATTAAAAATATTAAACAGGCCCTCTAGCCTGTTAGAAAGGGACAGCCATTGCCAATTAAATGGAAACATGCTTGTCAATCCTTATTTTTCTGATAATTTCAGAGCAAAAAATGAACAAGGTGATGAAACAAAAGCATAAAAATTTAGACTTGAAAGTAGCATACAGAAAAACACACGTGTGTGTGTACATTTATATATATATAAAGCCTTATCTGTAATGACTAGACATTGTTGAACTTAGCCTTAATTTATTTATGCATATAGATTTTTTAAAGAATATAGATGAGATAAACCTATTAAAGTAACTAAAACAGGTAAAATTATAGGACTTAGAACTGTGAGAACCCAAGGATTTTGTCATTTGAAAGTGAATTTATAGGTGAGTTATATACTGGTATATGCAAACAATGATGACTAACATAAGAATTGTACTCGTGACCAAAGATTAAAGCTTACCTTGTTTTCCTAGGTGGGGAGGATGGCCTAACTGGATGTTTGTCCTAGCATCAGTCCACCAAAGATTTGGGGAGCATGTGAGTCACATTCTCATGGACATTCTACTCCCGTTTGATTTTTGCATTTCCAGACATTTCAGTGGCTACCACAAAAAAATAAAAAGTATCTCTGGCATCACTACATGTGCTGCCCTGTCTCCTAATTTACTGATTATATCATGAAATAGCGATGTACTATTTCAGTGGAACATTGTATCCAATATCCACTTTATTTTCATACATACTACATATGTTCATGTTTTATAGATGTTGAATATGAAGAACTAGAAAGTATGTATTAATGGGCGGCAAACTTTGATAATATAATCACAAGGCCGGGCGTGGTGGCTCACATCTATAATCCCAACGCTTTGGGAGGCTGAGGCGGGCAAACCACCTGAGGTCAGGAGTTCAAAACTGGACTGGCCAACATGGTGAAAGTCCATCTCTACTAAAAATACAAAAAATAGCCAGATGTGGTGGCACACACCTGTAATCCCAGCTACTTGGGGGCCTGAGGCAGGAGAATCACTTGAACCCAGTAGATAGAGGTTGAGGCGAGCCAAGATCATGCCATTGCACTCCAGCCTGGGTGACAGAGTTAGACTCTGTCTTAAACAAAACAAAAAATCAGTAATGAACTCAGAGATTATTTAAGGGTGTTTTATTATCTAAGAAAACTTCCAGTATAGGCTATATAAACAACTCACAAAAGTATTTGTATAATAATCATTGGGCATCTTTCTATAATCACACTCATAACTTTTAAGTTTTAACATGTTTGCATGAAAAACTGATGAAATAGTTTCTTATGAAACTGTCTATGACTGTATCATATGGGAATTCTGTATTTAACTTTTTAAAGAATCAACATTCTGTTTCCCACAGTGGCTTTACCATTTTACATTCCCAATGGCAAGGCAAAAAGCTTCAGATTTCTCAGGCCTGGGGTGTTGCCTCGTGCCTGTAATCCCAGCACTTTGGGAGGCCAAGATGGGTGGATCACCTGAGGTCAGGAGTTCAAGCCCAGCCTGGCAAATATGGTGAAACCACATCTTTACTAAAACTATAAAAATTGGTGGGCGTAGTGGTGCATGCCTGCACTCCTAGCTACTCTGGAGGCTGAGGCAGGAGAACTGTTTGAATCAGGCAGGCAGACGTTGCAGTAAGCCGAGATTGTGCCACTGCACTGCAACCTGGATGACAAAGTGAGACTTCATCTCAAAAAAAAAAAAATTAGCCAGGTGTCATGGCAGGCGCCTGTAATCCCAGCTACTTGGGAGGCTGAGGCAGGGGAATACATTGAACCTGGGAGGCAGAAGTTGCAGTGAGCAAAGATTGTGCCATGTTACTCCAGCCTAAGAGACAGAGTGAGATTCTGTCTCAAAAAAAAAAAAAAAGGTTCAGATTCCTTCATATGCTTTCCATCACTTATTTTTCTTTAAAATTTTTTGAAATTGTGGCCTTTTTTTTTTGTGGATGTCAAGTATCTCATTGAGATTTATTTTTTATTTTTTATTTTTTTGAGACAGAGTTTCACTCTTGTTGCCCAGGCCATAGTGCAATAGCACAATCTCAGCTCACTGCAACCTCCACCTTCTGGGTTCAAGCTGTTCTCCTGCCTCAGCCTCCCGAGTAACTGGGATACAGGCATGTGCCACCACACCAGGGTAATTTTGTATTTTTAGTACAGACGGGAGTTTCTCCACGTTGGTCAGGCTGGTCTCAAACTCCCGACCTCAGGTGATCTGCCTGCCTTGGCCTCTCAAAATGCTGGGATTACAGGCATGAGCCACCGCCCCTGGCCTCATTGAGATTTTGGTTTGCATTTCCCTAGTGATTACTAATACAGGTTGCTTTCAATCTTGAACACATTTTGCTGAAAACAGGATTTGGGATTGAGAGTTCTTCCTTTCAGCACTTGAAAAATGTCAGTTCTTTCTGGTCTTATTTCTCTTATTTGGTTTCTCTTATTTGTAATTTTTTTTCCTTCCTGTTTTTAAAACCATCTGGTCTTCATGGTTTCTCATAGGAAATCTGCTATTTTAATTTTTTTTCCCCTAAAATATGATAGTTTGCTACTTTCAAGACTTATTTTGTCTTTAATTTTCACAAGTTGAGTATGACGTGTTGTGGTGTTACATTTTGTGGATGGGAAGATAGTTATCTTGTTTAAATTCACTCAGCTTCTTGAACCTGTCTTTTGCCAAATTTGGTGAGTTCTCAGCAATAACTACTTTTAAGTCCTTTGTGGCGGGGGGTGGGGATGTCTTCCTCTGTCATCCAGGCTGCAGTGCAGTGGCATGATCGCAGCTCACTGCAGCCTCGACCTCCCTGGTTTAATTGATCCTCCCACCTCAGCCTCTCGAATAGCTGGGACTACAGGATAGCACCACCAGGACTGGCTAACTTTTGTTTTTTTGTTTGTTTGTTTTTTGTTTTTGGCATATGAAATTTTATTACTACAGTGTTTTCAACTTTTGTATTTTTTAGAGACAGGGTATCACCATGTTGTCCAGGCTTCCTTAAGTACCTTTTTAGCCCTGTCTTTGTCCTCTCCTTCCAGGATTTCAAGGGCATGAATGTTAAGTCTGGTGAAACATTCTCACAGGCTCCTCAGTCTTTTCATTATATTTTTTTCAGTCTACTCTCTCTCGTTCAGATTGGGTAATTCCTATTGTTCTGTATTGCATTTCACTGATTCCTCTGTCCCCTCTGTTTCCACTCTTTGTCCATTTGAGTTTATGTTAGTTACATTTTCAATTCTGTACTTTCCATTTGGTTATTTTGTATGTCTTCTAATGTCTTGTCTGGACTAATTCTTTGTTGAGTTACTGTATCTCATTTTGTAAGGGTTATTGCCGAGTTTAAAATGAGGAAACTGAGGCCAGCACGGGAAAATTAAATGCCAATTTATTAAGCTCCCGGGTGAGGTTTTATGGTCCAGGAAAGGGGAGCCCCGAGAAGTCGCACTGGCTTCTGGGAAGGAGGGGTTTTTATAGCTTTGGGAGAGCAAGGAGTGGCCGGGTTTTCTAATTGGTTGCGGGGGGAGTGGGATGGAGACAGGGCAGTCCGTTATTGGTTGGCAGGTTTTTGGGCAGGTTTTTCTGGTGCAAGAGCCGACCAGGGTTGCATCAGCCGGGGCTGTCCGGAGGGCTGTGTGCAGAGCTAGGTGCCGAGTGCAGAGGCGGGTGCCGAGTGCAGAGGCGGGTGTCGAGTGCAGAGGTTAGTATTGAGTGCAGATCCTGGTGCGGAGTTTCCAGGCGCGGGAGAGGGATGGGCGTGTCCCAGCTCCCGGCGAGGCAACTGGCCTTACACATTTGTTTCAGTGTGTGATTGTTCAGGCATTTTTATGATGTCTGCTTTATGTATTATATAATTCTGACATCATTGTCATGTTCTTGTCTTTTTTCATTTGAGATTTTTCCTGGTTATGATTACTGAATTTCCATTGAAATGTGTGATTGTATCTATTATGAGATTCTAGATCTTATTTAAACCTGTTTTAGCTGGCTTTCTGATAGCACCCTGGCATGGGGAGGGCAAGTGTGCCATTTTGCTATGCCACATAGGGCATGGGAATCCAGATTTCCCACTCCCCTCCACTGACACCTGGGTGGAAGTGCTCCTCCTCATGGTTAGGTGTGAACGGGGGAGTTCTGGCTCCCTATTAGCCACCTTTTTATACCTCTCTTATACCCCTATAAGAGAGATAGGGGTGCTTTGTTAATGGTTTCCATTCGCTTTCCATATACACCACAGAGGCAGAGCTGGCCCTGTTAGGTGGGATAGTAGTGAAGATCCTGACTTTACTACACCTACTCTGACACTGGCCCAGCAGGTAGTTTAACAAGTATGTTTTTACTTCTGAGTATGGGGATGGAAATTCAGGTTCCCCTCATGACTCCAAGGACCCTACCAATGCCATCTGCAGTGATAGTTTGGGCTCCCTTCATAGTCTTCCTGAAACTATCCTGGCAGGGAAGTCAGAGTATCTTGTTACAGAGTATCTTGAGAGTAGAAGTCTAGGTTCCCTACTCAGCCTTTGCAAGGTGCATGTGTGGCATCAGATGTTTTGGGTTCTTTCTTTCTTTTTTTTTCCCCTATGCTTTTTGGCTAGAGCAGTTTTTTGTTGTTGTTGCTTTTCTCTTTCTTTTTTTTTTTTTTTTTTTTTGAGATGTAGTCTCACTCTGTCGCCCAGGCTGGAGTGCAGTGGGGTGATCTCGGCTCACTGCAACCTCTGCTTCCCGGGTTCAAGCAATTCCTTTGCCTCAGCCTCCCAAATAGCTGGGATTACAGGCACATGCCACCACACCTGGCTAATTTTTGTATTTTTAGTAGAGATGGGGTTTCACCATGTTGGCCAGGCTGATCTCGAACTGCTGACCTCAAGTGATCCGCCTGCCGCAGCCTCCCAAAGTGCTGGGATTACAGGCATGAGCCACCGTGCCTGGCCAAGTAGAGCAATTCTTACCTAGAAGTTTTGTCTTGCTAGGCTGCCCTTTCTTGGTCTTTTGTCTACACAGAGCAGGCTTTTGTTAGGACTTTTTTTCTTTGAGATGGGGAGTCTCTATCACCAGGCTGGAGTGCAGTGATTCAATCTCGGCTCACTGCAACCTCCACCTCCCGGGTTCAAGCTATTCAGCCTCAGCCTCCCAAGTACCTGGCTGGGCATGCACTACCACACCCAGCTAAGTTTTCTATTTTTAGTAGAGATAGGGTTTCACCATGTTGGCCAGGATGGTCTGGATCTCTTGACCTTGTGATCCACCTGCCTTGGCCTCCCAAAGTGTGCTGGGATTACAGGCGTGAGCTACTGCACCCTGACCTGGTTTTTTTTTGTTGTTTTTTTTTTGCATCTCTTGGTGTTTCCAGAAAGTTTCTTGCTTCTTCAGCTCCAGGTTTAGATATATGAGACAAAAAGGACAACCCAGGGAATTCACCAGTGTGGTGTTTATTAGATCTAAATCAATTTATAGGATTTTCTTTTTTAACAGCTCCTCCACAGTGAGAATAAACAATAGTTTATTCTATGTATGGGTGTTTAGATTATTTCCAGTATTTTGCTATTACACATAATACTGCAGTGAATAATTTTGTACAATTATATTTTCATATTGTTGGAAGTATATTTTAAAAATACATACCTGTAAGTGGCATTAGTGAATCAAAGGTAAACACTTGGATGGTTTTGTTAATCTAACAAAAATTATAGTTTTGCATTGCCACCAGCAATGTATGATATGGCTGTTTTTCTGTAGCTCCACCAACAGAGTATATTGTTAACTGTTTTCATTTTTGTCAACTTGGTAGGTACAAAATTGTTTCTCAGTATAATTTCTTACATTTCTCTTATTATGGGTGAAGTGTAATATCTCAAATGTTTAAGAGACATTTTAATATTTTGTGAATTCCATAAAGATAACTTAAAATCTTAATATGTTTGTTACAGTAGTGAGTGTGTAGTAATTTTAAAATTACTTTCTGTATGTGATAGGATTGCACAAATATGTAAAAAGTCAGTAGCTAGGTTTCTACATATAAAGAAGTGGAATAAGGCCATGTTCAGTGGCTCACACTTGTAATCCGAGAATTTTAGAAAGCCAAGGCTGGCAGAGCACCTAAGCCCAGAAGTTCAAGATTAGCCTAGGCAATGTGGCAAAACTATTTCTACAAAACATACAACAATTAGCTGGCTATGGTGGCACGCACCTTTATTCCCAGCGTCTCTAGAGGCTGAGGTGGGAGGATCTCTTGAACCCAGGAGTTCGAAGCTGCAGTGAGCTGCGATGGTGCCACTGCACTACACCCTGGGTGACAGGGCAAGAACTTGTCTAAAAATAAATAAATAAATAAATGAAAATAAAGAAGGGAAATAAGTGGGCATGGTGACTCAGGCTTGTAATGCCAGCACTTTGGGAGGCTGAGGCTGGCGGGATCTCCTAAAGTCAGGAATTTGAGACCAGCCTGGCTAACATGGTGGAAACCCTGTCTCTACAAAAAAAAATAGAAAAATTAGCAGGGTGCGGTGGCACATGCCTGTAGTTCCAGCTACTTGGGAGTCTAAAGCAGGAGAATTGCTTGAGCCCGGGAGGCAGAGGTTGCAGTGAGCTAAGATTATGCCACTGCACTCCAGAACCTGGGTAACAGAGTAAAACTCTGTCTCAAAAAAAAAAAAAAACCCATAATAAACATAAAAAATAGATGTATATTATAGACATTAGAGAAAGTCCTAGAAAATATAAAAAACAGAGGTATAATTAATAAATAATAGTAGAGATAAAATGGAATCATGAAAAACAATTGTAAAGAAGAAAGGAACAGGCTGGGCATGGTGGCTCATGCCTGTAATCCCAGCACTTTGGGAGGCTGAGGCAGGTGGATCACTTGACGTTAGGAGATCGAGACCATCCTGGCCAACATGGTGAAAGCCCGTCCCTACTAAAAATACAAAAAATTTGCTGGGCATGGCAGCACATGCCTGTAATCCCAGCTACTCGGGAGGCTGAGGGAGGAGAATGGCTTGAACCCGGGAGTTGGAGGTTGCAGTGAGCCGAGATTGTGCAACTGCACTCCAGGAGACAGAGGGAAACTTAAAAAAAAAAAAAAAAAAAAAGGAAAGAAAAGAAAGAAAAAGAAGAAAGGAACAAGCAAGGAACAGGACAAAACAAATGGCAAGCTGGTGGAACTAAATCTAACCATACTGATACTCACTTGAGATGTTAATAATCTAAACCAGGAATCAGAGAACTTTATCAGTAACAGGCCAGAGTGTAAATATAAGTTTTGTGGACCATAGAGTCTCTGTAAAATCACTAAACCCCTTAGTTGTAGCAGAAAAGCAATTTTAAACATGTAAACAAATGGGCATGGTGTATTCCAGCAAAGCTTTATATATAAAACAGGTGAGGCCGGATTTAGCCTGGGAACCATAGTTTGCCATTCCTTGATCTAAACACTACAACTAAAGGCAGAGATTGTCAAATTGGATAAAAATGCAAGAACGTAGCCAGGCATGGCACATGCCTGTGGTGCAAGTTATTTGGGAGGCTGAGGCAAGAGGAATGCTTGAGCCCAGGTGGTTGAGGCTGCAGTGAGTTGTGACTGCATCACTGCACTCCAGCCTGGGTGACGGCATAACCGTATTTCAAAACAACAACAATAATAACAAAACAGCGAACAAAAACTATACATTGTCTATAAGACACCCACTTTAAATTTAAACACCTAGATAGTTTCAAAGTAAAAAAAGATGGGAAAAGCTATACCATACAACCACCAATCATGGCTATATTAATATCAGACAAAGTAGGCTTCACAATAAGGACTGTTACCAGGTCAGAGCAAAGAGGGAATTTTGTAATGATAAATGGGAAAAACAATCATAAATGTGTAAGTACGTAATAACTGAGCTCCAAAAGGCACAGATCAAAAACAGATAAAACTGAAAAAAATTTAGAGAAATACACAATTATCGTTAGTTATTTCAATACTCCCCTATCACTGATAGAACAAGTAGACCCAAAACTAATTTTAAAAGACTGACCAAGCCTGTAATCCCAGTACTTTGGGAGGCAGAGGTAGGTTGATCACTTGAGCCCAGAAGTTCTAGACCAGCCTTGGGCAACATAACAAGACCTCATCACTACAGAAAATACAAAAATTAGCTGAGTGTGGTGGCTCATGCCTACAGACTCAGCTACTGAGGAGGCTGAGGTGGAAGGATCACTTGAGCCTGGGAGGTCGAGGCTGTAGTGAGCCATGATCATGCCACTTCACTCCAGCTTGGGTGACAGAGAAGATCCCCATTTCAAAGAAAAGAGAGGCCAGGCATGGTGGCTCACGCCTGTAATCCCAACACTTTGGGAGGCCAAGGTGAGTGGATCACCTGAGGTTGGGAGTTTGAGATCAGCCTGACCAACATGGAGAAACCCTGTCTCTACTAAAAATACAAAAATTAGCCTGGCATGGTGGCACATGCTTGTAATCCAAGCTACTCAGGAGGCTGAGGGCAGGAGAACTGCTTGAACCTGAGAGGTGGAGGTTGCAGTGAGCCGAGATTGCGCCACTGCACTCCAGTCTGGGCGACAGAGAGAGACTCCATCTCAAAAAGCAAACAACAAAAGAAAGTCCTTTGGCCAGGCATGATGGCTCACACCTGTAATCCCAGCACTTGGGGAGGCTGGGGAGGGTGGACTGCTTGAGCCCAGAGGTTTGACACCAGCCTCAACATCATAGCAAAACCCCATCTCTACAAAAAAAAAAATACCAAAAATGTGCGAGGCGTGGTATCACACACCTGTAGTCCCATCTACTCGGGAGGCTGAGGTGGAAGGATTGATTGAGCCTGGGAGATTGAGGCTGCAGTGAGCAGTGATAATGCCACTGCATTCAAGCCTGGTAACAGAGTGAGACCCTGAAAAAAAAACGCCCTTACAGAAAGGGTCAAGATTAGGAAACTAATTAGTGCTATAGACATTCATACTATACATATGATCCAAGCTACAAGTACAAATTAAGAAATAAGGCATATAGAAAGGAATAGACAAACATTTTTATTTACAAATAATACCGACGTCTTTCTAGACAATTCAATCTCATGAAGAAACCATTTGATCTACTAGTTTATCAATGTAACAATCCTTAGACAAAAAAACAGCATTTAGTACATAGTAACAGTAATCATTTACATAACAGAAAAAGTATCCCAATCATAATATAAACAAAAAAATCATTATCTAGAAATAAGTAAAATAAGAAATGTGTAAACCTTTATGCTAAAAATATGAAGACTTACTAAAGCACCTAAAAGAATACCTACTGAAGCAGAGATATACCAGATACGGGAAGAGAAAACTCAATGCCGTAAGATGTCAGTAATGATTCTTCTTTCTAATACTGTGGCAGACTAGAAATATTGAAAATCATCTATTAAAAGGATTTACCCCAAATAGATCATCTTTGGTTGATAAGAATATGCAGGTAATCTGTTTTCATTGTGCTTTTCTCTGCTCTTTAAAAAATTATTTCTCTCTACTTTTTTCACAAAAAGAGTAAAAACATAAAGAGTAATGGCTGAGCACAGTGGCTCACACCTCTAAATCCTAGCATCTAGGAGACTGAGGTGGGAGGATCACTTGAGCCCAGGAGTTCAAGACCAGCCTGGGCAACATGATTAAACCCTTTCTCTACAAAAAATACAAAAATTAGCCCTGTGTGGTGGTGTGCACCTGTGGTCCCAGCTACTCGGGAGGCTGAGGTCAGGGATCAATTGAGCCCGGGAAGTTGAGGCTGCAGTGAGCCGAGATTGTGCCATTGCACTCCAGTCTGGGCAATGCAGCAAAACCCTGTCACACACGAAAAAGACAACTGTGAACTGTAAAAAGCACTCTTCCATCTTCACTCTCTCTATATATATTTATGTTTAAATACTGCCGAGGAACCAGCACCAAAAACATGGAGAAGGAATAATAAATGACAGAGTAAGAATTTGAGAACAAACATTTGATTTGTTTCAATAAATTGAGACAAACCTCAACTGACTACAAATTGAGACAAAAGAATCAGTTGAGACAAAGCCTCAATTGATTAACCTGAAAATAACCTTCTTAAAAGGTTGTTTTATCATCCTTAATGTTGAAGATATATATATTTAAAATCATCCATAAGCATATTAGTAAAAGAAGAGATCAATAGATATGTAAGTTGTAGAGATGTGTTAACTTTTTAAAATAGAAGTATAATTTAAATAGAATGAAATACAACAATCTGAAGTGCATAGTGGATGAGTTTTTAAGTTTTCATCAACTTTATTGAAGTACAATTTATGTACAATAAAATGCAACCATGAGTCTACATTCATGCAAATACCAACTTGTAAGAAATGCCTTTCCTGACTACCTTATCCAAATTAGCCCTGCCCACCCCATTTTTCTCTAATCCCTTACCTTACTTTATAGCACACATACAGCCTGGTTTTATATTACATATATAATTTATTTGTTTGTTACTCTGTCTACTATACTTAAAGCAAACTCCAAGACAACAAAGTTCTTATTTTTCTTACACACTATTGTATCAACAGTTCCTAACACAGGGATGGCTCAGACTGTGCACTCAAGAAATATTGAATATATTTATGCATGAGTATCTTTGGAAATATAAACATATATGTCTATTTTTAAAGGAGCTGGAGCCAGGTGCAGTGGCTCATGCCTGTAATCTCAGCACTTTGAGAGGCTGAGGTGGGTGGACCACTTGAGGTCAGGAGTTCGAAACCAGCCTGGCCAACATGGTGATACCCCATCTCTACTAAAAATATGGGCAACAAGAGTGAGACTCCATCTCAAAACAAACAAAAAAACTAATACTATCAACATTTTATCATTTAGTAATTTTGGCACAGAGAGTTGACATAATTAGCCAAATGTCACATAGGTAGTAAATGGTTGTCATTTGTCATTGACCACATTCTCTAATATGAATTTGTATCTCAACAAGCTTTGAGTCATGATAGAAAACTTATTTACATTCATTATCAACTTCTTTCAGTATTAAATGTCCTAATTTTGAAAAAAGTGAATATGAAGTAAAAGGAATTCCCACATCCATTGTATTTGACTCACATATGGAATCTGCTCATGATCCATGGCAAATGAATGGCATGAGACTGGTTTCCTACATTAATTATGTTAGGTCATGAATTCTCCGATGTCGAGTTAGCTGTGTAAGCTGTCTAAAGGCCTTCCCACATGTCTTACATTCATAAGGCTTCTCACCAGTGTGAATACTGTAATGTCGGCTGAGTCCTGAGGCATAGAAAAAGGCTTTCCCACATTCTGGACATTGATATGTTTTGTCACCAGTATGGATCCGTTTATGTTGACTGAGCTGTGAAGGACATCTAAAGGCCTTCCCACATTCCTTACAATCATAAGGTTTTTCACCAGTGTGAGTTCGCTGATGTCGAATTAGTTCTGAGCCGCAAGTAAAAGATTTTCCACATTCTTTACATTCATAAGGTCTGTCACCAGTGTGAATTCTCTGATGTAGAGTAAGGTGTGTACGCTGTCTGAAGGACTTCCCACATGTCTTACATTCATAGGGTTTCTCGCCAGTGTGAATGCTGTGATGTTTGGTGAGTCCTGACAAACGGACAAAGGCTTTCCCACATTCCTGACATTGATAAGGTTTCTCACCAGTATGGATTCGTTGATGTTGAGTAAGTTTTGAACGACGTCTAAAGGCCTTTCCACATTCCTTACAATCATACGGTTTCTCACCAGTGTGAATTTGCTGATGTTGAATTAGTGCTGAGCGAAAAGTAAAAGATTTTCCACATTCCTTACAATGATAGGGTTTCTCACCAGTGTGAATTCGCTGATGTCGAATTACTGTAGAGTGAGAAGTAAAAGATTTTCCACATTCCTTACAATCATAGCGTTTCTCACCAGTGTGAATTGGCCGATGTTGAATTAGTGCTGAGCGAAGAATAAAAGATTTCCCACATTCCTTACAGTGATAGGGTTTCTCACCAGTGTGAATTCGCTGATGTTGAGTTAGTGTTGAGTGAGAAGTAAAAGATTTCCCACATTCCTTACAATCATAGGGTTTCTCACTAGTGTGAATTCGCTGATGTTGAATTAGTGTTGAATAAGAAGTAAAAGATTTCCCACATTCCTTGTCATCATAGAGTTTCTCACCAGTGTGTGTTTGCTGATGTTGATTAAGTGTTGAGTGAGAAGTAAAAGATTTCCCACGTTCCTTACAATCATAGGGTTTCTCGCCAGTGTGATTTTGCTGATGTTGAATTAGTCCTGAGCAGAAAGTGAAAGATTTCCCACATTCTTTACATTCATAAGGTTTCTCACCAGTATGAATTCTCCGGTGTTGATTAAGATATGTACGCTGTGTAAAGGCCTTCCCACATTCTGGACATTCATAGGGTTTCTCACCAGTGTGAATTCTGTGATGTTGGGTGAGTCCTGAGACACTGGTAAAGGCTTTCCCACATTCCTGACATTGGTAAGATTTCTCACCAGTATGGATCTGTTGATGCTGAGTAAGTCGTAAACGAAGTCTAAAGGCCTTCCCACATTCCTTACAATCATAGGGTTTCTCACCAGTGTGAATTTGCTGATGTTGAATTAGTGTTGAAACAACAGTAAAAGATTTTCCACATTGCTTACAATTATAAGGTTTCTCACCAGTGTGAATTCGCTGATGGTGAATTAGTGCTGAGCGAAAAGTAAAAGATTTTCCACATTCTTTACAATCATGGGGTTTCTCACCAGTGTGAATTGCCTGATGTCCAATTAGCCCTGAGCGAAAAGTAAAAGATTTTCCACATTCTTTACAATGATAGGGTTTCTCACCAGTGTGAATTCGCTGATGTTGAAGTAGCGCTGAGGCTGAAGCAAAAGATTTCCCACATTCCTTACAATCATAGGGTTTCTCACCAGTGTGAATTTGCTGATGTCGATTTCGTGTTGAGCGAAAAGTAAAAGATTTTCCACATTCCTTACAACAATAAGGTTTCTCACCAGTGTGAATTCGCTGATGTTGAAGTAGCGCTGAGGCTGAAGCAAAAGATTTCCCACATTCCTTACAATCATAGGGTTTCTCACCAGTGTGAATTCGCTGATGTTGAATTAGTGATGAGCCAGCAGTAAAAGATTTTCCACATTCTTTACAATCATAAGGTTTCTCACCAGTGTGAATTGTCTGATGTCCAATTAACCCTGAGCGAAAAGTAAAAGATTTTCCACAATCCTTACAATGATAGGGTTTCTCACCAGTGTGGATTCGCTGATGTCGAATTAGTGCTGAGCGAAAAGTAAAAGATTTTCCACATTCCTTACAATCATAGGGTTTCTCACCAGTGTGAATTCGCTGATGTCGAATTAATGCTGAGACTGAAACAAAAGATTTTCCACATTCCTTACAATCATAAGGTTTTTCAGCAGTGTGAATTCGCTGGTGTCGAATTAGTGTTGAGCGAACAGTAAAAGATTTTCCACATTCCTTACAATGATAGGGTTTCTCACCAGTGTGAATTTGCTGATGTTGATTTAGTGTTGAGCCAGAAGTAAAAGATTTTCCACATTCTTTACATTCATAAGGTTTGTCACCAGTATTAATTCTCTGATGTTGAGTAAGGTGTGCAGACGGTCTAAAGGCCTTCACAGATTCCTGACACTCATGGGGTCTCTCATCTGTATGAATTTTCTGCTGTTGGATAAGATGTGAACCAGAAACAAAAGCTTTTCCATATTCTTTACATGCATAGGGCTTTTCCCTAGTATGAATTATCTGATGTTTAACAAGATAGGAAAAATGACCAAAGGCCTTCCCACACTCCTTACATTTATAGAGTTTTTCACTAGTATGGGTTTCTTCCTCTTGTGTAAGTTCTGAGCCATACTTAAGAGCCATACATTCTGTGGATTTATACAGTTTCTCTCCAGGATGAATCTGATGCAGAGTGAGAGATGTCTGTAGGCAGAAAGTTGGCATTTTTTCATAAGTCATTAATGCTTTTTCCAAATGTTGCTCCTGATTTATACCTTGTTGCTCAAACTGGCTTTTGCTTTTCCAGTCATCTCTGATACTGGAGCCTACAAGGCTATGATGTTTTTCCATTCTCACCCACTGAGATGATGTTACTTCATAGATTTCTTTTGGCAGACATGAATATTTGGTCTTACATCTGAACTCTAAGTCTGAAAAATAACCAGAAAGCAAAAAACATAGTGTTTCTTTGTTGAGTAGAAATAAAAATATCTATGATAGAAAGGGGGAGACAAACTGAAAATAATGAAATAATCTTTACTCCTTAAGAGGTAAAGACAGGTTGGGAGTGGTGGCTCACGCCTGTAATCCTAGCACTTTGGGAATCTGAGGCAGGAGGACTGCTTGAGCCCAGGAGTTCGAGGGTACAGTAGCTCACTAGCTATGATTGTGCCATTGCACTCCAGCCTGGGTGACAGAGCAAGATCCTGTCTCAAAAAAAAAAAAAAGGAAAGATGGTGTGCATACATGGTGATAGTATGTACCCTTACATGATGTGATGAGAACAGCAATTTATCTCTGTGTGCTTCCTTCTACAAAATCCTGAACTCCAGTCTAATCACTGGAAAAACACTAGACAAGTCCCAAAATTAGAGACAATCTACAAAATACCTGGCCAGAACTCTCAAAAACTATTGAGATAATCACAAACAAGGAAAGCCTGAAAAGCTGTCAAAGCAAAGAGGAGCCAAGGGAGACATGATGACTCAATGTAATGTGTGATAACTCATCTCCTAGATGAGATCCTAGAATAGAAAAAAAGGACATTAGGTAAAAGCTAAGGAAATCTGAGTAAAGTAGGGGCTTTCATTAATACTAATAGATCTCAGCACCATAGGAGAGATAAATAATAATAACATTGCTTCAATAATATTATTATTGGATAGGATCAACATTCATTCATTATGACAAATGTACAAATATAAGATGTTAATGGGAAACTACATGTGATGTATATGGTAAGTCTCTGTACTAACCTGTAGCTTTTCTGTAAATCTATACTAAAACCTAAAGTTTACTTGTTTAAAGTGAGAAAGTAACATTTCATTAGCAAAAAGGCCAAGCAAATTTTTGTAAAAGACACAAATGGGGGTCTAAAAATTAACACATGAATCACTGAAACTTAAAATTCAATGAATGAATTTGAATTGGCAATGTAAGACTGCAATCATGATTTTTAAAAAATACTTTCCATCTTCATCCATTGAAGTCTTAGAAACAACCAATCCAGCAGCAATGAACACGCTAATGACAGATGACAGATTACTGTCTCTAAATACCATCTTTTACTACACAGAATCTGGGCTCCTTGGAGCATCTTGGGATTAGGACAGAAAGTGTACATTATGTGCATGGAAAAAGCTGGCATATTAAAAAAGCAAAGAAGCTCTTCAAGACTCTTAGGGTCATGTCAGATAGACTCAGGAACCATTGTGAAGAGTGTCCTATTGGCCTAAGTTGGGACAAGTTGAGCATGAATTCAAGAATAATAACTGTAATCATTGTAATGTTATTACAATAATCACATCAAATATTTTTAAAATCTGTATGTTCATAAGGACAGTTTTAAAATTACCTGGTAATTTTTGGGGATGAGATGAGGAATGGCTGCTCACATCACAAAAAGAGAAACAACCAGACATGTGCTTCTTGATGAAATACACAATAGTTTATAGGAAAGAAAGGAATAAAGGGAAGGGAGCTACATGTTAAACAAAAGATGATCTAGTTTCTTCAACATATAAATTTCAAGCAGAAAAAGAGAAATCAACAACAAAACCTCGCCAGAATGGTTAAATAATTGCAAACCCAAAAGCAAGGTTAACAGTCATAAAGAAAAGTCAAAGATCTCATTGGCCTTCCTGAAAGTAATACTGAAAGAAAAGAGATCAAACTATATTCAAGATGGAACAGCTAAAATTTATTCAGAAGTGATGAGATTTTCTAAAAAAAATCTGAGTCAGGTACCATGAGTGCCGTGGATGGTAAATTTTAAAAGTTCTACAGGGCCAGGCACGGTGGCATATGTCTGTAATCTCAGCACTTTGGGAGTCTGAGGCAGGTGGATCACTTGAGGTCTAGAGTTCAAGACCAGCCTGGTCAACATGGCAAAACCACAACATTACTAAAATGCAAACATTACTAAGGCAGGCACGGTGGTACACACCTGAATTCCCAGCTACTCAAAAAGAAAAAAAAAAAATTAATGAGGCTGGGTGCGGTAGCTTACACCTGTAATCCCAGTACTTTGGGAGGCCAAGGCAGGTTGATCACTTGAGGTCAGGAGTTCGAGACCAGTCTGGCCAACATAGTAAAACCCTGTCTCTAATAAAAATACAAAAATTAGTTGGGCATGGTGGCACGCACTTGTAATCTCAGCTACTCAGGAGGCTGAGGCAGGAGAATTGCTTGAACCTAGGAGGTGAAGGTTGCAGTGAGCCAAGATTGTGCCACTGCACTCCAGCCTGGGTGGCAGAGTAAGACATCGTCTCAAAAAAATTAAGAAAAAGAAAAAGTGAATGAATATCCATTGATGCATGAAATGGCTACATCAAAGGAAAATTAGCTAAGAAAAGATAAAAAGAAGTCAGAGATGAGTATGAAAAACAAATACATCTTAAAAGATTTAAGAAAAAAACAATAGGAGTTTAAATTTCAAAGGGAAAGAAGTAGCTCTAAGATACAGGAAACAGGATGGCTCCTGAAGAAGGAAACTATTCTTTGAAATCGGAAGAAATTATGACAAGAGGGGGTAAAAGGAGGTTCTTGGCCGGGCGCAGTGACTCACACCTGTAATCCCAGCACTTTGGGAGGCCAGAGCAGGTGGATCACCTGAGGTCAGGAGTTCGAGGCCAGCCTAGCCAACAAAACTTCATCACTACTAAAAATACAAAAATTAGCTGGGTGTGGTGGTGGAAGCCTATGATGCCAGTTCCTCCAGAGGCTGAGGCAGGAGAATCGCTTCAATCCAGGGGCAGAGGTTGTAGTAAGCCAAGATTGTGCCACTGTACTCCAGCCTGGGCAACTGAGCAAGACTCTTTCTCAAAGAAATTTAAAAAGTTGGGGGTGGGTATCTTGACTTTTTTCCATGTGTCTTAGGCCACAGTGCTTGGATGGGACTTTGAGGAAGAAATTCCTCAATAAATACTTCTACGGTGCTGCCCCTCTGACGGGCTGGATTCTAAACAGCAGTGCCTTCCCCATCTGCTCAGTCCTTACTCACCTGGGCACCATCCTCCCAAGACGTCCCTTGAAACCATCCAGGGCTCTTTCCCTTGCTCCAGTAAGGAAATCACATCAGGCTTTGGGATAGAGAGACCTGTTTATAAGAAAAGAAGTAAGATGGTCAGGCATGGTGGCTCACTCCTGTAATCCCAGCACTGTGGGAGGCCAAGGTGGGTGGATTGCTTGAGGTCAGGAGTTCAAGGCCAGTCTTACCAACATGGTGAAACCCTGTCTCAACTCAACTAAAAATATAAAAATTAGCCGGGTGTGGTGGCGGTTGCCTGTAATCCCAGCTACTCGGGAGGCTGAGGCAGGAGAATTGCTTGAACTTGAGAGACAAAGGTTACAGTAAACCGAGACTGTGCCATTGCACTCCAGCCTGGGCGACAGAGTGAGACTTTGTCTCAAAAAAAAGAAAAAGAAAAGAACTAAATAAGTAAGACATACTCTTGCTGTTACTGAATTCAAAGTTATTCCCTTAATCCTCTTGAAGGACTAGAGGAAGGTGTAAAGGTCTGAAGCTTGGAGAAGATGGAGGGGACCCCAGAGGGCTGCCCATCTCTTAATCTACAAAACACAAAACAATTCCCTAGGCAACAGGTGAAAATTCACCCATACAATTGAAAGGTGCACCCAACTGGGCGCGGTGGCTCACGCCTGTAATCCCAGCACTTTGGGGGGCCGAGGTGGGCAGATCACCTGAGGTCAGGAGTTCAAGACCAGTTTGACCAACATGGAGAAACCCTGTCTCTACCTAAAATACAAAATTAGCTGGGCATGGTAGTACATGCCTATAATCCCAGCTACACAGGAGGCTGAGGCAGGACAATCGCTTCAACCTGGGAGGTGGAGGTTTCGGTGAGCCAGGATCGCGTCATTGCACACCAGCCTGGGCAACAAGAGTGAAACTCCGTCTCAAAAAAATAAAAAAAGAAACAAAAAAGGTGCAGCCAAAATTCATGAGTTATTTGGGGACAGACATACTTACCTAGTGAGAGCAGGCTGCTGTAGTTCTCCATCATTACATCTCGGTATAAGTCCTTTTGAGCAGGATTCAGGCACTCCCATTCCTCCTGAGAGAAGTCTATAGACAGATCCTGGAACGTGACCAACCCCTGAAATGACAAACCCATGCAGCGCTGTTGAAATTAAAGGAAAGGTTTTTAAGATGAAGGAGGAGGTGGAAAGGGTGCTGAAGGTTGGAGAGAATATTATACTGAGCAGACTGGCTAGGCTGAGAGTGGGGAAGAGTAAAAAAATTAGTGTAACTTCAACAGAGTACCTCCATGTTCATGGATCTTCCTGTTGCTGCCAGCAAACCTCCTTCATAGAATGGGACATTCCCAATATTCCATGGTTTGCGCTGGGAATGAATAAAACACATTGATATATTATTTCCCAAATAAATGAAATAGAGTAGAAAAGCACACAGCAAGCTGTAGGCCTAGCAAAGCTGAAAGAATATTACAGTCAACATCTGATATGCAAATTACTATTTACAACAAACTCTTAATAAACAGGCACTCCTCCCTTCCCATTTTCTTTCTTTTTTTTCCCCTCTTGTTTTTGTTTTGAGACAGGGTCTCCTTCTGTTGCCCAGGCTGGAGTGTAGTGGCACAATCACAGCTCACTGCAGCCTCAACCTTCCAGGCTCAGGTGATCCTCCCATCTCAGCCTCTGTGTTAGCTTAGACTATAGGCATGCGCCACCATGCCCAGCTAGTTTTTTGTATTTTTAGTAGAAACGAGGTTTTGCCATTTCCCCAGGCTGCTCTCAAACTCCTGAGCTCAAGCAATCCACCTGCTTTGGCCTCCCCAAAGTGCTAGGATTAGAGGCATGAGCCACCACACCCAGCCTTTTTTCATTTCCTAAAGGAAGACAAGATCTTTCAAAAATATCTACAAAGCCCGGGCGTGGTGGCTCACGCCTGTAATCCTAGCACTTTGGGAGGCCGAGGGGGGGTGGATCACCTGAGGTCAGGAGTTCAAGACCAGCCTGGCCATCAGGGTGAAACCGCATCTTAAAAAAAAAAAACACACAAAAAGCTTAAAAACCTCTGTTGCACTTTGATAATTAGAACTTCGATAAAATAATATAGATAGTACTTCGATAATTAAATGTACATTGGCTAGGTGTGGTGACTCACACCTGTAGTCACAGCACTGTGTGAGGCCAAGGCAGGTGAACTGCTTGAGCTTAGGAGTTCAAGACCAACCTGGGCAACATGGCAAAACCCCATCTCTAAAAATATATATATAATATACAAATTAGCCAGATGTGGTGGCATACGCCTGTAGTCCCAGCTACTTGTAAGACTGAGGTGGGAGGATTGCTTGAGCACAGGAGGTTGAGGCTGCAGTTAGCTGTGATCCTGCCACTCCACTCCAGCCTAGGCAGCAGAGCAAGATCCTGTCTCAAAAAAAAAAAAAAAAAAAAAAAGAGTGGTTATCTTGGTAGGAATAAACACAGGTCAGATAAGAGTTACAAGGACATCCTGTGAGACACCTGGTCACGGGTCAAACACTTGAGTATTAGGCTGTGGGTCAGGAAGAAGAAATGTCCTGTGAAAGGCAACTGTAAAGGCCCACAAGCCCCTCCCCCTAGAGCCCCATTAGGGTGAGGCTAGAGTTCATAGTCATTTTCCTGAAAGAGACCTCAAGACCCAATTAGAAGAAAACTATAATATTTGTTATAAAGAAGCCATTTTCTGAAGAGTAGTTCAAAGATAAAATATATAGTCTTCCTTTGGATATAAAACAAAATCTCAAGATACACCAAAACTATTTTGCTTTTACTGAATAATTTTTGTGCACATGTGTTGTTACTTTGGCTGCAAGTGATTAACAAGCTCTGATTTTCTTTCCTTTTTTTTTTTATTTTGAGACAGAGTCTCGCTCTGTCACCCAGGCTGGAGTGCAATGGCCTGATCTCAGCTCACGGTAACCTCAGCCTCCCGAGTATCTGGAATTACAGGCATCCACCACCATGCCCAGCTAATTTTTGTATTTTTAGTAGAGACAGGGTTTCACTATGTTGCTGAGGCTGGTCTCGAACTCCTGGCCTCAAGTGATCCACCCACCTTGGCTTGCAAAGCACTGGGATTACAGACGTGAGCCATGCTGCCCAGCCAAATCTGATTTCTAACTTTCCCCATGTATTAGGGTCACACTGGGAAAAAACATTGGAGCCACGTGTACAATGTGCAGTAGCTCTGCTAGTAACACTGCTGCTTTTGCTTTGGCTCTTAGGACAGATGAGTTCAGCACTTGTCTGCCCTTGCTCTAGCTGTCACTGTGTCCCCCCAACACATGCACAATCATTTCACTCCGTTAGTTCACTCTGGATATCCCACCATTAGATTAAAACCAGCAGGCCAAAAAGCTAACCTGAGGAATCCATTCACATCCACAGTGTTCTCATAGGGTCAGTATCACGTACACATGACAGGACTGTGGTTGTACGGGGCAGAATGAAGTGTGATCCTTAACTGGCCATCCGATGTCATCAGCATGAACAGGAGGACTTTATAGGATATTATCTGATGTTTTCTAAGTATTACCTTACAAATCCTCCTTTATTTATAACTTAACGACAGGGACCCTGTCTTTTAAAGCTTTATATATCCTCAAGTAAAAGTTTTTCATATTAAATCCATTAATAATATCTTATGGCTGACCTGGAAATTCCATTTCTAGGTACTTATCCAAAGAATTTTTTTTTTTTTGAGACAAGTCTCAATCTGTGGCCCACACTAGAGTGCAGTGAAGTGATCATAGCTCACTGCAACCTCTGCCTCCTGGGTTCAAGCGATTCTTGTGCCTCAGCCACCAAACTAGCTGGGAATACAGTGCACACCACCACACCTGGCTTATTTTTTTGATATTTTTGGTAGAGGCGTGGTTTCACCATGTTGGCCAGGCTAGTCTCAAACTCCTGGCCTCAAGCGATCCATTCAACTTGGGCCTCCCAAAGTGCTGGAATTACAGACATGAGCCACTGAGCCAAGCCAGAGAATTTTGAAAGTATGAAGTTGTATGCAGAAGAATGTTTCTCAAAGACAAAAATCAAAAAATCTGAAACTAATGTCTTATTGGTTGATGTATAATACAATACTTTGTAATAGGAAAGACATGCAATATTGAGGGAGGCAGGCAAAAGAAAAAAACAAAAAGAAGAAGAAAAGGAAGAAAAAGCAAATTACTATTAGGACTTAGCTATTTCTCCCAGTCTGTTTTCCATACACATAACAATGCAGATGTGACCACAGTACACATATAATTTTGAAGTATGTCCTTCAGAGTTTGATTTTTTTCTTGTCATCATAAACACCTCATACATGGCATTTAAATGTCCACCAATTCTAGTCTGACACTATATGAGATAGTGTCATTCCACAGCTCAGTCCCCAAAACTGCTCACCTTTCAGACACCAGTCACAAGTCCCAGCCTCTGGAACTTCTGACTGATGAGTTTGATTTGTGGTTCCTACAACCCCCTCTTTGGGTTCAATTAATTTGCTAGAATAGAATGGCTCACAGATCTCAGGGGAAGCACGTTTACTGGCTGATTATAAGGATTTTCCAAAGGATACAGATGAAGAGATGCCTAGGGTAAACTCTGGGGGAAGGGGCACAGGGCTTCCATGCCCTCCCTGGGCATGACCCTCCAGGAACCTCCATGTGTTCAGCTCTCTGGAAGCTCTCCAAATCCATTCTTTTTGGGTTTGTAAGGAGGCTTCATTACATAGGCATGATTGATTAAACCATTGGCCACTTGCTGTCAACTTAATCCTCAGTCCCCTCCACTCCCCAGGGGTGGGAGGGTAGGGCTGAAAGTCCCAACCATCTAATCCTGACTTGGTCTTTCTGATGACCAGCCCCCATTGAAGCTATTGGTCAACCACTAACATATAAAAAGCCAAAGGCCAAAGGCCCACTGCAACCTCTGCCTCCTGGGTTCAAGCAATTCTCCTGTTTCAGCTTCCCAAGTAGCTGAGATTATAGGCACGTGCCACCATGCCTGGCTAATTTAGAGTGTCACTATGTTGGCCAGACTGGTCTCGAACTCCTGACCTCATGATCTGCCCGCCTTGGCCTCCCAAATTGCTGGGATTACAGGCATGAGGCACTGCACCCAGCCCTGAGAATTTAATGCAATACAGACGTGGACACTGGCCCAAGCATTTACACACCAATGACTGGGCAAATCTCTGGTCCTATTGGTACAATGAATTGATCAAGCCCCCAATTTCATTCCTACCCCTAAAATACAGCAAAGTAAAAGATCTTGTCACCTATTTGGATGAGATTAACACCATCCCATAAAGTGCATGGCTTTCAATCCCAAGGCTATGGCGTGTGATGCTACATAGAATATGCACTAATCTTCTCTTCGGTAATTGAGTTGTTAGGATAAAGGCTCTTGTCTTTGCGTCATTAGGCCAGCACAGATCTTAAGAGGAGACTCTGCACACAGGATAAACAGCCAAATTAATACTAAGGTAGACAGGACATATGGGACACCTAGTCTTAACCCCAGGTCCTCCATTATATAGTCCAATGAGAAGTACAGGTCTTTCAAATGGGCTTTTGGTAGGCTGGAATTGTCTGAAAAGGGAGAAAAAAATGTTCTGAAATAAACAGCAATGACTTAAGGGAAGAAAGAAAAACCACCTGCTCAGCACGGTGGCTCACGTTTCTTATCCCTTTGGGAGGCCAAGGCAGCAGATCACTTGAGGTCAGAAGTTTCAGACCAGCCTGGCCAACATAGTGACACTCTGTCTCTAATAAAAACACAAAAAAATTAGCCAGGCGTGGTGGCATGCGCCTGTAGTTGCAGCTACTCGCAAGACTGAGGCACATGAACTGCTTGAACCTGGGGGCAGGGATGGAGCTTGCAGTGAGCCAAGACTGTGCCACTGTACTGCTGCCTAGGCAACGGAGCAAGGCTCTGTCTCTGAAAAGGGGGGGGAAAAAAAAAGAAAAACCCCAAAGCACTTTGAGCTTGAGCTTGGTCTTCAGGTGCTCAGTAACCATTCCTTCCTCTTTCTCTTTGTAACAGAACTGTTCAAAGAAACTAAGCTGGGTGGAGTGGCTCACGCCTATAATCCCAGCACTTTGGGAGGCTAAGGAAGGCAGATTGCTTGAGTCCAGGAATTTGAGACCAGCCTGGGCAATATGGCAAAATCTCTACAAGAAATGCCAAAATAAGTCAGGTGGGGGTGGCCTACGCCTATACTCCCAGCTGCTCTGGAGGCTGAGGTGGGAGGATGGCTTGAGTTGGGAAGGCAGAAGTTGCAGTGAGCCGAGATCACGTCACTGCATTCTAGCCTATGAGAGAGAAAGAGCCAAAACTTGACTAAAAAAAAAATTATCCTAGCATGGTGGCACATGCCTGTGGTCCTAGCTACTCAGGAGGCTGAGTTGGGAAAATCACTTGAGCCCAGGAGTTCCAGGCTACAGTGAGCGCTGATCGATCTACTGTACTCCAGCCTGGGTGACAGAGTGAGACCCTATCTCAGAAAATAAATAGAAATAGAAATAAGGTGGTTTTTTGTTTTTTGAAGAAAAAAAAAAGAAACTGACAAGACACTTATCTTATTTTGAAACCCCAACTGACCAGGTTGGAATGCCCCACCTTTCAAGCCTGCGACTCCCACACAACGCACAGGCAGGAGAATGTCAGGGAAGACCGGAGAGTCCAGCACAGTTTAATTACAGGAAAGGGCCAAAATCTTTCCTGAGCTCACAGATGTCTCCTGGGAACAGAGTGGTGAAGTCACACCTGCACAATCACAGCACACCCCCCCGCCCCCGTGCACACACAGTTGCTGTGCCAGGTCACGGGGTCATTCATAATCCCACAAACACACCAAGGGTGTTAGTCTCGCCAGTGCACCACAATGTAGCAGCCTCCCCTTGTTCCCGGTATCCCCTGGAATTCTTTATCTCAGGGCCAAGAAAATTAAGGAGCGTGGATCCAAAGGATGAGGTTGGAGCGGAATTTTAATAAGCAAAAGAAGAAAGCTCTCCCTAGCGGAGAGGGGACCCGAGAGAAGGTTGCCAACTTAGGAGGCTGAATCTGGGGTTTTTATGAACGGTGAAGGGGAGGAATGTGTTGACTGCGGGCTGTCTTGGAGAAAGCACTACTCAGCTTGGCCCTGGGACCTTAGCCCGGGACCAAACGCTGAAATGAAAGTTTGGCCCAGGACCAATCAAGGGCTGAAGTGAAAGTTTAGCCCAGGACTGATCAAGGGCTGAAGTGAAAGCTTGGCCCAGGGCCGATCAGAGGCTGAAGTGAAAACTTGGCTGGGAGTCATCAGGGACTGAAGTGATAATTCGTAGAGGCTCAGCTCACAGTCCAAATCAAAGCATGTCCAAAAAAGGGAAGTGGCCACTGGAGCCTGTTAGTCCAAGCTGCAGTGTTGGAAGCCCCCGCCATTTCACAGACCCTGGTCAGAGGGGAAACATTCCATGGGGGGTTCGGGCTGTGAGAAATATCCTCCCCCAACCGCCTGACTTCCTTATCGCATCCTGCTGGGCAAAGGCCCAAAAAAACATCCTTATCAACATTCTCCCAGGCAACAAGCCATAACCGTGCAGATCCTTCCTGCCCAGGCCTGTAATTACTCCAGCCTGTTAGGGGCAGTGGCCTCTGGCATTTAGCTGGTCCCCGCCATTGAGATGCCAACTCTCTCTCTTTCTTTAATCCTCGCCTTCCCTTCAAAACCTAACAGAGCCCACCGTGTATATGCCCACGAAAGAAGCGACTATTTCCTGGAAGCCCGCCGGTCACACGAAGGACAAAGGCGTTTCTATGCTGGGCGTCGGTCCCTTATCAGTGCAGCTGAGGAATGTCTTTAGGACAACCCCCTGTGCTAGTTTTCCTTATCTGTGCCTGAAGCCTGATTTTTCAAGGGGACACAAAAAGTCCCAATCGCACACATGCCTCCCCCATATCCACCTACCCACTGCCTCACAGCCAATCACACTCTCCTCTCTCACACACACCAAGGGGCCACACAAGTTGCACCTGCACAGCCACAGACCTGCAACTCACGCACACACGGTACTGCACGCACACGCAGTCACACACCCACCCCGGGACACGCAGCCCCAACCACGCAATCACCGGTTCTCCACATCTGCACGCACAGCGCGGCTCGTCCAGGATACACTCAAACATTCCGGGTGCGCATTTACAAGCGCCCACCTGATCACCCAGAGTCGGCATCACACAGCCACAGTCACAGACCACGAAGACCCACGGCAACTATCGCGATCACACACGCAAACTCCTCTCCTCATCCCCTCCACACACAAAAGGACCGGAGCCGGATTCCTCACCCTCCTGGTTTCGGTCGGGACAGCCTGACCAAGTTGCTCCAGACTCCGACAGGCGGCGGCGGCTAATTCAGGACAGCCAACGGTCCCGCCACCTGGCAAAGAGGAAGCCGAAATCTCGCGAGACTTGTTGCGGCCTGCGCAATCCTCTGGGAAATGTAGTCCAGAGCCCTACTGCTGGCTTCCTTTCTCCTCTCATCGCCAAGCCGGGCTTGTTTCCATTTACCGCTCCTCTGCACCGAGGATCGCGAGCCCTCATGCCGAGCGGCTCGCTATGGGGCCGGCTCATCCGCTAGATTCCCAGGCCTGATCATCCCTGGCAGCTCAGTTATGTGGGGTACGACACAAGAAAACGTGCTTCCGGTTCTCGGCGGAAGTAGCTCCGAAATGTAGAACCGATGGGAAATGTAGTCCAGGGGCAGAGACGCAGTCAAACTGGCCACGATGCGAACCTAGGAAGTCTTCGCTTGAAGCCTGGTCCTGGCTGTTAGTTTGGAACTCATGCACCCAGATGCTAACTCGCCCTCAGAATGCAGAGGGGATGAAACACTGACCGGACATTTCAATCTGTATATGGGTGAGTCCAGGGCTCGGTCTGCACTGCGCTGAGGGTGAAGGTGAAGGTGAAGGTGAAATCTGATGGTCGCGTTCTGGATTGGGTGGAGGAAGCGGCAGAAAAGGAATCAAAATCGTGGCTTGGATGAGCTTGTGCGCGGATGCCCTCTGGGAGCGAGAATTGGCCGACGAGGGCCCGAAGATGCTGCCTTGTGATCGCAGGTGTGAGTGTCAATACGGGTTGCCTGTTTGGGAGACCAGGATTATATCTTTGTATCAGGTAGTAACCTTGGAGCCAGGCATTTGTAAAATGATAATAAGAAGGGATCATTCTGGAGCATCGATTTTATCTGGAGGTTGAGAGGAGAGGGGGGGAAAAAAACCCTAATATCTGATAAACAACATAAATAGATTTTTATGTTAAAATAGTCATATTTATTATGGGCTAGAATGTAAATCCAACATGCCCTTTAAAGCAAGAAAGATTTCAAAGTAATTTGTTGTTATGAGATCCGTGCTTTTATCTTATCTCAGACTCCTCATAATAGGCACATACACTCCTGTGTACATTTAATGAAACTACTAAAATATTTGGATTTAAATCTTCCACCTTACTATTTGTCTTCTGTGTATCCTGCTTGTTCATGACTTTGACATTTTCAAAGAATCCAGGTTATTTTGTCTTTGGTGGTGGTGAGTTTTGCTTGGGTTTTGTTTTTTGGTTTTATTTTTGGAGACAGGGCTTTGCTTTATCACTTGAGCTGGAATACAATGGCGCCATGATAGCGAGACATATACCAGATGCAACCTCCAACTCCTGAGCTCAAGTGATCCTCTGGCTTCAGCCTCCTGAGTAGCTGGGGCTATAGGACTGCACCACCACGCCCCGCTAATTTTTTATTTTTTGTAGAGATGGGTGTTGCTGTGTTGCCCAGTGTTATCTCAAACTCTTGAGCTCAAGAGATCCTCCCACTTCTGTGGCCCAAAGTACTAGGATTACAGGCATGACCCCGCGTGTCAGGACAACTAGTTTGTAGAGTATTTTTCAATTTGGGTGTACCTCATCTTTATACATCTTTGGGAGGAATACCACATAAATAATGCGGTTTATCTCATCAAGACACACACTGTGTCAATGTGTTCTGTTCTTGATGATAACTTTTATTACTTACTCAAAATAATGTCTATGAGGTTTCACCAATGTAGAGTGAATAGATGAATATGTGGGATTCATCAATGAATAAGTGAAAGGAAGCCAACCGGCAAAAGAACTGAGTTGGGAGGATGGCTTGAGCCTGGGAGGTTGAGGCTGCAGTGAGCTGTGATAGCACCACTGCACTCCAGCCTGGGTGACACAGCAAGACCCTGTCACAAAAAAAAATTAAATAAACAAATAAATGCCCAGCTCCTGATCATCTCGGGAATTTCCTATGCCTCTTTCTTATATTGGGGCACTGGTTTCCTGGAACTTATGTCTTTTTTTTTTTTTTTTTGGTTTAGCATCCATTTTTGTAAAAAACACATCCTTGTTTTGTTTAGCACTTTGACAAAGGTTAATTTGGGACAAAACTTTGGGACTCTTATAAGTCTGACAATGTCTTTATTCTACCTCTTTTGTATGATACCTTAACTGGGTTTGAAATTTTAGATTGAATGTAGTTTTCATTTAGAATTTTCAATTATATAACATTGTCTGCTAGCTTACAGTATTTATTTTAAAATATAATGACAATTGGATTTGTGTTGTGTTACTTTCTTTCTCTTTTAAAGCATTTAAAGACCAGGCTCAGTGACTCATGCTTGTAATTCCAGAACTTTGGGAGTCTGAGGCAGGAGGATTGCTTGAGCTCAGGAGTTCAAAAGCAGCCTGGACATCATAAGGAGACCCTGTTTTTATAAAAATAAAAATAGGCCAGGTGCAGTGGCTTCCGCCTATAATCCCAACACTTTGGGAGACTGCAGATCACCTGAAGTTAAGAGTTTGAGACTAGACTGGACAACATGGTGAAACTCTATCTCTACTAAAAATACAAAAATTAGCTGAGTGTGATGTGTGCATGCCTGTAATCCCAGCTACTTGGGAGGCTGAGGCAGAAGAATTGTTTGAATTCGGGAGGCGGAGGTTGCAGTGAGCTGAGATCATGCCACTGCACTTCCGCCTGGGTGAAAGAGAGAGCCTCTATCTCAAAAAGAAAAAAAATTGTGGAATAGAGCTACTAAAAATACAAAATATTAGTTAGGTGAGGTGGCATGCACCTGTGGTCTTAGCTACTCAGGAGGCTGAGGCAGAAGAATTGCTTGAATCCAGGAGGCTGTGGTTGCAGTGAGGTGAGATTGTGCCACTGCACTCCAGCCTGGGCGACAGAGTGAGAATCTGTCTCAAAAATAATAATAATAATAATAATTTAAAAAAAAAACATTTAAAATTGTCTCTTCATACTAGTTCTCTGAAATTTCACAGAAATGTGTTTTGGTGTGGGTCTTGTTTCTGTCACTGAGTGAAAGATGTGGCTCACATTTATAATCCTAGCACTTTGGGAGGCCGAGGTGGGTGGACCACTTGAGGTCAGGAGTTCAAGACCAGCCTGGCCAACATGGTGAAACCCCATCTCTACTAAAAATACAAAAATTCCAAAATTAGCTGGGCATGGTGGTACAAGGTACTCAGCGGACCTTTGTATTAATATTTTGAAGACTCATGATCTGTGTTTCTAGAAATCACCTTTGTTCTGTGAGGTTTTCTTCCATTCATTTTTCTCTTTCTTTCTGAAATTCCTTTTAATTGGATGTTATTATTTCTGATTTCATCTGGTAGTTCTGTCATTTTTATCACCTTTTCTTTCTTTTCTTTTTTTTTTTTTTTTTAAAATAAAGATGGGGTTTCACCATGATGGCCAGGCTGGTCTTGAACTCCTGACCTCAGGTGATCCACCCACCTCGGCCTCCCAAAGTGCTAGGATTACAGGCGTGAGCCACTGCGCCCGGCTCACCTTTTCTTTTATACTCTATGTTTTTTCCCTACAACTGGCTGATTTCTGCAACTCTAATTCTCATATCTGCTACTAGGTTTTATAAAAAAATAGCTGTCTTGGGGCTGTGAGCAGTAGCTCATTCCTGTAATCCCAGCACTTTGGGAGGCTGAGACGGGCAGATCACGAGGTCAGGAGATCGAGATCAGCCTGGCCAACATAGTGAAACCCCATCTCTACTAGAAGTACAAAAATGAGCTGGGCGTTGTGGTGCACGCCTGTAATCCCAGCCACTCGGGAGGCTGAGGCAGGAGAATCGCTTGAACCCGGGGGGTGCAGGTTGCAGTGAGCCAAGATTGCGCCGCTGCACTCCAGCCTGGTGACACAGCGAGATTCCAGCTCAAAAGAAAAAAGAAAAAGATAGCAGAGCAGCTCCCTCGCTGCGATCTATTGAAAGTCAGCCAAAAAAAAAAAAAAAGAAAAAAAAAAGAAAAAAGAAAAAGAAAATGACTGTCTTATTTTTCCTTTCCTTTTCTTTTTTTCTGAGACAGAGTATTACTTGTATTACTTATTTTTCATTTTTCAAGAGCAGCTTTTGTAGTACTGTTATTGATTAACTTGATATAAAATCTTTTTTTTTTTTTTTTTTTTTTCAGAGACCAAGTCTTGTGCTGTCACCCAGGCTGGAGTGCAGTGGCACCATATCAGCTCATTACAACCTCTGCTTCCTGGGTTAAAGTGATTCTCCTGCCTCAGCCTCCCGAGTAGCTGGGACTGCAGGCATGTGCCGCCATGCCCAGCTAATTTTGGAATTTTTATATTTTGAGTAGAAACACGGTTTCACCGTGTTGGCCAGGCTGGTCTTGAACTCCTGAACTCAAGTGATCCACCCGCCTCAGCCTCTCAAAGTGCTGAGATTACAGATATGAACCACTACGCCCAGCCACACATTGTCTGTTTTCTCATCATTTATAGCATTGTTTTGCAACAGACTTGTTGGAATCACACATTTGTAACTATCCTGTTATTGTTGTTGTTTGAGACAGCATTTTGCCCTGTAGCCCAGGCTGGAGTGCTGTGGTGCAATCATAGCTCACTGCAGCCTCAACCTCCTGGGCTCAGGTGATTCTCCCACTTCAGCCTCTCCGGTAGCTGGGACCACAGGTATGTGCCACCACACCCAGCTAACTTTTTTTTTTTTAATCGATATGAGGTTTCACCGTCTCCAGGCTGGTGTCAAACTCCTAGGCTCAAGCAGTCTGACTGCCTCAGCCTCTTAAAGTGCCGAGATTACAGGTGTGAGCCACTGTGCCCAGCCTTACTATGTTATTATTAAATAATGTTACATGCAGTGTCTTTGCAGAGAGAATTAAGTTTTTCAGAGACTGACTTTGCTCATTTCCTGATTTGTTCATTTTAATTCAAAGAGTAAAAGCTTTAGAAAGGCAGGAGGATCACTTGACTCCAGGAGTTCAAGACCAGCCTGGGCAACAAAGTAAGACCCCATCTATAAAAAAAAATTTTTTTTTTAAATTAGCCAGGCCTCAACTCACACATGTAATTCCAGCATTTTGGGAGGCCAAGGTGGGCAGATCACCTAAGGTCAGGAGTTGGAGACCAGGCTGGCCATCATGGTGAAACCCTGTCTGTACTAAAAATACAAAAATTAGCCGGGCGTGTTGTTGGGCACCTGTAATCCCAGCTACTTGGGATGCTGAGGTGGGAGGATCGCTTGAACCCGGGAGGCAGAGGTTGCAGTGAGCCAAGATTGTGCCACTGCACTCCAGCCTGGGTGACAGAGCAAGACTCCATCTCAAAAAAAAAAAGTTGCCAGGTGTGATAGCTCACACCTGCAATTCCAGCACTTTGGGAGGCCGAGGCGAGTGGATCACCTGAGGTCAAGAGTTCGAGACCAGCCTGGCCAACATGGAGAAATCTCTGCTAAAATACAGAATTAGCCAGGTGTGTTGGTGCATGTGTGTAATCCCAGCTACTCTGGAGGCTGAGGCAGGAGAATTGCTTGAACCCGGGAGGCAGAGATTGTGGTGAGCCAAGATCGCAGCATTGCACTGCAGCCTGGGCAATAAAAGCGAAACTCCATCTCAAAAAAAAAAAAATTAGCAAGGCCTGAGTGGTGTGTACCTGTAGTCTCAGCTACTGGGAAAGCTGAGTTGGGAGGATCTCTTGGGGCCAGGAGTTGAAGGCTGCAGTGAGCTCTGATTGCACCACTGCACTCTAGCCTGTTCAACAGAGTGAGACTATCTCAGTCAATCAATCAATCAATAAAGGTACTTATCAAAAGTAAGAACACAGGCAGGTGGATCACCTGAGGTCAAGGAGTTCGAGACCATCCTGGCCAGCATGCTGAAACCTCGTCTCTACTAAAAAATATGAAAATGAGCCAGGCGTGGTGGTGTGCCCTTGTAATCTCAGCTGCTTGGGAGCCTGGGACAGGAGAATCCCTTGAACCTGGGAGGTGGAGGCTGCAGTGAGCCGAGATCACGCTGCTACACTCCAGCTTAGGCAACAAGAGCAAGACTCCATCTCTAAAAAAAAAAAGTAAGCAGACATATCTGCTGTCTACATGAGGTTTACATTCTAGTCTGGGAGAAGAAAAAAGATTTTAAAGTTAAAGGGGAAAATGAGGTAATTTTATATTGTGGTAAATACTGTGAAATAAATAAATAGGTGGTATAAGCAGTAACTTGAGGGATACTTCCGGTAGCATTGATAGGGCAGGTGTCTGAGAGAGAACTCTCAAGCTTAGGTGGTGAGGACCAGCAGTGTGGAAGGGTAATCCAAGCAGAGGCACAGTTACACTAACAACTTTGAAAAATCAGAGAGCACTTGGAGTGTTCCAGAAATAGAAAGCAGCCCTGTGTGACTGAAGCTTAGCAAATGAGTGGGAAATTAGTTCAGATTTAGGATGCAGAGATCGGCATTTTCCATATCCTATGAGGAAATTATAGTGCTCAGATTACAGGCGTGATCCACTGCACCCAGCCCCAAACCAAGTTTTTACAGCAGCAAGCATAGATGTCCTGGTACAGTCAGTGTCTAAAGATTTTACAAACAATATCTCTTCTTCTAATTTGCAGTCATTATTGACGTAACAAACATGTGCTATTGTCAGGCTTTACTACCAGTAACTAGTGTCATTGTTCTGAATAGGAAACTTACTTTATTAATCAGCCACTCTTTGCTATTACCTCATCTCATTAATGCATCTTTGAATTGAATTATTGCTCAATAGAAGTGATTGTTAAATAGTGACAATGTGATACATCACAACTGAAGTTATGGTCTCTAAGTGGGTCCTACTACAGTTTCAGCAACTATATAAGCACAGCGAGTTTTACAATCATTTCTGCAATTTTATAAGGCAATACTTTCACCATAATTTATTTTTTCTTTTTTGAGATCAAGTCACTCTGTCATCCAGGTTGAAGTGCAGTGTTGCAATCTCCACTCACTGTAACCTCCACCACTTGGATTCAAGTGATTCTCCTGCCTAAGCCTCCCGAGTAGCTGGAATTACAGATGCACACACCACATCCGGCTAGTTTTTGTGTTTTTAGTAGAGGCAGGGTTTCACCATGTTTCCCAGGCTGGTCTCGAACTCCTGGGCTCAAGTGATCCACCCACCTTGGCCTCCTAAAGTGTTGGGATTACAGGTGTAAGCCACCTCACCCAGCCACTTGTCTTTTTTTTTTTTTTTTTTAGAGGGAGTCTCCCTCTGTTGCCAGCCTGGAGTGCAGTGGCGTGATCTGGGCTCACTGCAACCTCCACTTCCCGGATTCAAGCAGTTCTGCTGCTTCAGCCTCCTGAGTAGCTGAGACTATAGGTGCGCACCACCACGCCCAGCTAATTTTTGTGTTTTAGTAGAGACAGGGTTTCACCATGTTGGCCCAGATGGTCTTGATCTCTTGACCTCATGATCCACCTGCCTTGGCCTCCCGAAGTGTTGGGATTACAGGCGTGAGCCACTGGGCCCAGCATTGTTCTTAAATAAGGAAGTAACAGTGTTATAGTTCAAAATTCTGTTTTAAACTTTTAAATATTCTGTTTCTCTACTTTATCAGGATGTTTCTTTTTTGATGATCCACACATCCTTGATGGTTTCATAGCCCTGTCTGTAGAAAAACAAAAAACAAACAAAAACTATTATTTATAAGAAAGAAGCTGTTTTGAATTAAATGGGGTATTCAATAAAACCGTAGGCTAGGCTGGGTGCAGTGGCTCACACCTGCAATCCTAGCACTTTGGGAGGCTGAGGCCGGTGGATTGTCTGAGCTCAGGAGTTCTAGACCAGCCTGGGCAATGGGGTGAAACCCTGTCTCCACTAAAATACAAGAAATTAGCTGGGCCGGGCAGCATGCGCCTGTAGTCCCAGCTACTCGGGAGGCTGAAGCAGGAGATTGCTAGAACCCGGGAGATAGAGGTTGCAGTGAGCCGATATCATGTCATTGCACTCCAGCCTGAGCTACAGAGTGAGACTCCATCAATCAAACAAACAAACAAACACCCTGTAAGCTAGATATTCATTCAGAAGTATTGAACAACATTTTTCTTTTTCAACACTTAACACAATTAATGTTAAATTGAATTACTTTCATAATATAAACTATTTTACATAATTCCCAAAGCACTGAGGATTCATCATAAATACCACAAGGCAGCCAACACAGACCACCTCTCATATAACTTTGGGATATAGCATTCAGTCCAGAAAAAGTCTTCTGATTATAGCCATAAATTTGCCATCATTTTGTAGCACTGATCTTGCATAGATTCTTTTTTTTTTGAGACACAGGCTCGCTCTGCAGCCCAGGCTGAAGGGCAGTGGTGCAATTTCAGCTCACTGCAACCTCCCTCTCCTGGGTTCAACCAATTCTCCTGCTTCAGCCTCCTATGTAGCTGGGATGACAGGCATGTGCCACCACTCCTGGGTAATTTTTTTTGTATTTTTAGTTGAAACGGGGTTTTAGCATGTTGGCCAGGCTGGTCTTAAACTCCTGACCTTCAGTGATCCGCCCTTGTTGCCCTCCCAAAGTGCTGGGATTACAGGCATGAGCCACCATGCACAGCCTGACCTTGCATAGATTTTTTTTATCTTCCATGAAATGATTAATGCTGCCTATAAGACGAGAGAAATTAAATACCAAGGAGTAACATTGTATACAGTAGGCCGGGCACGATGGCTCACAGCTGTAATTCCAGCACTTTGGGAGGCGGCAGATCACTTGAGGTCAGGAGTTGTAGACCAGCCTGGACAACATGCTGAAACTCGTCTCTACTAAAAATACAAAAATTAGCTGAGCGTGGTGGTGCGTGCCTGTAATCCCAGCTACCTGGGAGGCTGAGGCAGGAGAATAGCTTGAACCTGGGAGACAGAAGTTGCAGTGAGCCGAGATCACACCACTGCACTCTAGCCTGGGCGACAGAGCAAGCCTCTGTCTCAAAAAAATTTTTTTTTTGTGGAATAGAGCTGAGCTTTAGAAGGCCACAAACACATTGCAACAACTATAATTCATTTTACCTTCAATAATCAATGTTCACCCTCTTTGAGGCAATATCACTCCCATTAAGAATGCTTGGCCAGGCGCAGTGGCTTATGCCTGTAATCCTAGCATTTTGGGAGGCCAATGGGGGCAGATTGTCTGAGGTCAGGAGTTCCAGACCAGCCTGGCCTACATGACAAAACCCCATCTCTACTAAAAATACAAAAATTAGGCATAATGGCATGTGCCTGTAGTCCCAGCTACTCAGGAGGATGAGGCAGGAGTATCGCTTGAACCCAGGATGTGGAGGTTGCAGTGAGCTGAGATCGCACCACTGTACCCCATCATGGATGAGAGAGTAAGATGCTGTTTTTTTTTAAAAAAAAGAATGCTTCCATAAGGCTAAATAAATATGCAAGTTAGGTATGTGTGTTAGTATATATACAATACATTTTCTAGGTCTGCCCACTAAGTGGGCCTAGAAGCAATGACACACCAGCGGCAATGAGCACACCTATCACCCCGATCTCGGTGATTTTGTTTTTGTTTTGTTTTTAAATTAGAGATGGGGAGATCTCACTGTGTTGCCCAAGCTGGTCTCTGACTCCTAACCTCAAGGGATCCTGCTGCCTAAGCCTCCCAAAGTGTTGAGATTACAGGCGTGAGCCACCTCACCCAGCCCAAGATTTTGGTGCTTTGTAAATAATATTCTTCAATATAAAAAACCAAGGACTCTTGAATAAATGGTTTATTCTACGTCTGGGTCAGAGAAAATACAAGATGAATCAAAACATTTTATGGTGCCAGAAAGTTGGGAATTAGTCTCATACCCCAAGCCCCTGATAAAGGCATGTTCATAAATAGAACACAGGAGCCAACCTAAAGGAACTCCCAAGGCCAACGTTCTTATTCTTTTTGGTATCATAACCACATATATGTCCAGTTGCACATACACTGTGTTCTCTACAAAGGTGCAGTTTGTATCTGACTCCAGCTCCTAGGAACATAGGTGGTACTCAGTTAAATGCTGGGTACCTCCTGGGTACTCAGGAGTACCAGTAATACTCAGGAGTAACTGCTGGGGAACAGACATATAAGTCCAAGGACCATGAGTAACATTCTTTTTCATCTGCCACAAACAGATACACAACTCATCTGACCCTTGGTTTTATTCATTCATTCACATGTTCATTCTTTAATTTGTGAAGTACTTGTAAATATCAGTACACACTTGACAATGTAGTGGATGCTGGAAATTCAGCAGTATCCATTCAATTTCCTTACAAGATCCATGGAGTGAAGTATGTACTATGGTCAAGGTTAATACATCATTCTAGGAAAAGCCAGAGGAGAAATAGCTCATTTCTGGAAAAGGTGATATCTGAGAGGAAAAAATGTTTTCAAATAGAAGTGAACAAGACTGCTAAAATAAGCACTACTTCAGAGTGTGATAATGAGCGGGGGACATCTGAGCAGAATGGAGGTAAAGGTCACTGGGATGAATAAGGCCTTGAGGACCTGGGCGCAGTGGCTCATGCCTGTCATCCCAGCACTTTGGGAGGCTGAGGCAGGTGAATCATTTCAGCTGAGGAGTTCGAGACCAGCCTGGACCACCTAGGGAGACCTGTCTCTACAAAATAAATTATTGGGGCATGGTGGCACGTGCCTGTGGTCCCAGCTACTCATAAGTTTGAGGTGGGAGGGTCACTTGGACCCAGGAGGTCAAGGCTGCAGCGAGCTGTGATCATGCACCTGCACTGCAGCTTGGGTGACAGAGGTGAGACCCTGCCTCAATAGTAATAAATAAAGCATTGGTTCTCTACAACGAGAGCATTGCATTGTCACCCATGTAGACAGTGAATTGACTCAGAATCACAAATACTTGTATTGGGAACCTGTGTGAAGTCAGGCCCTAGGAAGAGTGCCAGGGCATCATCTGGGAGTAGAAATATCAGGAGTATTGGGGTATGAATACTACTGTATAGAATTCCAATTCATTTGAAAATACGTTGCACAGATTATCACAAACCAGCAAATAGGTTGTATGTAGTTTTCTTTTTTTGTTTTGGGTTGGGTTGGGTTTTTTGATACATAGTGTTACTCTGTCACCCAGGCTGGAGTGCAGTGGGATGATCTCAGCTCACTGCGACCTCTACATCCCTGGTTCAAGTGATTCTCGTACCTCAGCCTCTGGAGTAGCTGGGACCACAGGCGTGAGCCATGATGCTCAGCTAATTTTTGTATTTTCAGTAGACACGGAGTTTCGCCGGGTTGGCCAGGCTGGTCTCAAACTCCTGGGTTCAAGCAGTGCCCCACCTCAGTTCCCCAAAGTGCTAGGATTACCTAGTGAATGCCCAGACAAAAATTTCTTCCTAAAAGCTGCATGTGTCTGTGGTCTCTAAGACTAAAAACAAAACCCAAAAGAAAAACCCAACCCCCACCCCCTGCAAAAAAAAACCCTCCACCAACCCACGTTTCACATGAGGCCTGCTTGAGAAGGGGCGCCTCTCCAGCCAGGACCAGGTAAGGGTATCTGTGCACTTGGCCGGACCCATAACACACAGTGGCAGGGACCTGACAGCCACACTTGCTAACTCCGTAGAACCTCGACCACTGACACACAGATCAGGATGCATCACCCTGAGAGATGATACCACAAATCTGGCTGTCACAGATTGAGTCCACACTCTCTCACTGATTCCACACACATCCCGTCAGTGACACCAGAGTCCCTCATCACTGACCCTACATACCCACAATCATTGATTCCATGCACCTCATCACTATTCCAAAGACCACCCATCACTAATGTACAGACCCTCATCTCTCACCCTAGGGACCTCACAGATTCCCCATCCCTGATTTCAAGATCTGTAGAACCTCATCTCTTCCTCACACAGACCTATCAATAAGAGGATACATTCCTGGGAGAGTGTGTTGACCATTTTACTCATCCTTTGTGTGTGTGTGCGTGCTGATTAATGGACTTAGGAAACTTTAGCATTTTGGTAGCCAACACAGTTTTTCAATGCCTTTTCTTTTTCTTTCCTTTTCTTGTACATCTTTGAAGAACTTACTCCAGTAAATGTGGATTGCAGTTTATTAATCCCTATCCCTTATTGAGTCCTTGTCATACATATTTGTTATTAATCATAATTTACAATGCTTACAACCCAGAGACACCAAAGACTCACATAAGAAGAATGGCTGTGGGTTTTATTTTTGTTGTTGATGTTTCTGTAGATTATAAAAGTCATTCATTTGTATCAAGTCACCAAGTGTATATTTTGTTTTATAAAAAAAATTGTAATTAAAAAAACTTTTTTCAGACAGGGTCTTATTCTGTCACCCAGGCTGGCGTGCAGTGGTATAATCATGGCCACTGAAGCCTCAACCTCCTGGGCTCAAGTGATCCTCCCAACTCAGCCTACCTAGTAGCTGAGACCATGGGCAGGCACCAATAGCCCACCTAATTAAATTAAAAAATTGTAGAGCTGGCGTTTCACTATGTTGCAGAGATTGGTCTTGAATTCCTGGACTCAACTGATCCTCCCACCTTGGCCTCCCAAAGTGTTGAGATTACAAGTGTGAGCCACTGCACCCAGCTGATAAAATTTTAAAAAGAGTAAAATACTTTGGGAACTAATGTAAAATTTCTGCTGAGATGATGCGTCAGTAATTAAGGTAGAGTAAAATGGTCCTAGGGCATCTGAAACAGTGGAAAGTAAATCTTGGGCCAGGTGCGGTGGCTCACACCTGTAATTCCAGCACTTTGGGAGGCCAAAGTGGGGACTCACTTGAGGTCAGAAGTTTGAGACCAGCCTGGCCAACACCGTGAAATGCCATCTCTACTAAAAATACAAAAATTAACCAGGTATGGCAGCGCATGCCTGTAATCCCAGCCACTCAGGTTGCTGAGGCACAAGAATCGCTTGAGCACAGGAGGCAGAGGTTGCAGTGAGCCGGGATCATGCCACTGCACTCCAGCCTGGGCAACAGAGGAAGACTCTGTCTCAAAAAAAAAAAAAAAGGAAGAAAGAAAAATCTTGATTTCTTCATCAAGTGTAAAAATGTGGGCTCTGGAGTAATAACACATAAAAAGACACACAGGCACTATTTTTTTTTGAAGTTTTATTAAGAAATATTAATAACATACCACAGAAGTCACCCATTTAAAGTGTAAAATTCAGTGGTTTTCAGTATATTTGCACAGTTGCACAAACATCATGACAATAAATTTTAGATCATTTTCATTACCCCACAGTAAACCCCATATACCTCCATTTCCCCCCCAACTTCCCTAACTTTGAGCCACCACTAATCTACTTTCTGTCTCTGTGTATTGGTCTATTCTGGACATTTTATTTAAATAGAATTGCATAACATGTGGTCTTTTGTGACTGGCTTCTTTCACTTAGCATAATAATTTCAAGGTTTATTTCATCTTGCATGTGCAGAGGGGGCACTGTACATGAGGATAAACCTGGGGGGTGTTTATTGATTGATTTTGAAACTTCGCTCCAAAATTTTAAAAGGGAAATGATTGGTTTCAAATACAGGAAAAACCTATTCGGGTTAAAATCCTCCTTTTTCACCAGTTTGTAATGTGGGGTTTTATAGCAAAGAATGGCAAGGTTTTTATGCGTATTTTCTGCACATTCTCCCTGTGATTTCAGAAGTCACAAAATGTGGAGGTATGGGCTTCTGGACTCTGGCTGGAGATTCGAGTCCAGGAGAACTCAGGTTCCAGGCAGAGAAAAAACTGCAAGAGTGCCAGTAGAACCCTTTGAAATGGAAAATTTAAAATGTTCCCTCTAAAAGGAGTCCCAGATAACCACACAAAAGAGGAGTTTGCTGAGCCGGTCAGCCGCGATTGTCCAATAACAAGATGCAGACAGACTGGGAAAGAAGGAAGTTTATTTCTGCAACCAGTTACATGGAGAAGTGCCAAGTAACTCACCAGACCAACTCAAAATAGCAAGTTTTTTTTCTAGTGCTTATATATATCTTAAGCTCCATGCTACGTCTGGGATTGCACCTACAAGCAGGAGTGTTTCGTTCAATCAACATCTAATCTTTAACGAGGGTCCAGGGTCTGGAAAGATTTCTCTAGAGTCTTGGAAAATTTCTGTATCTTAAGGCAGGTCGAGGTGAATGTCTAAGAATGCTATTATTATTCGATCAGATCTTAGGGTCTGAGAAAACCTAGGCGATGTCTTCATGGGTTTGTTTTTGCATTCCATCCCTCATACTCAGGCACCAGTTTCTCCATTTCTTTAACGTTTAACTTATGCATTCATCAAAATTATAGTAAAGGTGATGTGGAAGACAGAGCCAAGAAAAAAGAAAAAAAAAATTATAGTAAAGGGTTAGTGAAAACTGTTCTGGTTGCTAATGGTAACCTGTGATGGCCTGCCACACTGAAATCAGAACTGAAGCCCATTAAAGAACACTGAAAATGCCTGTAAACCCTGACTTTACTGACAAGTCAATTAAATTACAGAAAAGCAAGTTCATGCTGCCTGTCTGCTCTGTCCTCCGGAATTGCTAAAGACATGCAAATTGCCCTAGGCTCAGTTTTGCAAAGACTGAGCCCGTAAGTGAAAGCATTTGTGTGATTTCCTGCATTAATATTTCCTTTGTCCATTTCCTATTTATTTACGTTTGAGAATCACTTCTCGTGCCCAGGCTGGAATACAACGCGCAGTCTCGGCTCACTGCAACCTCCGCCTCCTGGGTTCAAATGATTCTCCTGTCTAAGCCTCCCAAGTAGCTGGGATTACAGGCATGCACCACCACCCCGCTAATTTTTGTATTTTTAGTAGAGACGGGGTTTCACCATGTTGGCTGGACAGGTCTGGAACTCCTGACCGCAAGTGATCTGCCGCCCTGGCCTCCCAGAGTGCTGGAATTACAGGCATAAGCCGCCGGGAACAGCCCCATTTCCTTTATTTCGTTTCATTTTTTTGACACATAGTTTCTGTAAGGGTTATTGCCGAGTTTAAAATGAGGAAACTGAGGCCAGCACAGGACAATTAAATGCCAATTTATTAAGCTCCCGGGCGAGGTTCGTGGTCCAGGAAAGGGGCCAGAGAAGTCGTGCTGGCGTCCCTGAAGGAGGGGTTTTACAGCTTTGGGAGAGCAAGGAGTGGCTGGGTATTCTAATTGGCTGCGGGGGGAGTGGGATGAAGACGGGGCGGGCTGTTATTGGTGGGTAGGTTGTGGGGCGGGTTTTCCTGATGCAAGATCTGGCCAGGGTTGCATCAGCTGGGGCTGTCCAGAGGGCTGTGTGCAGAGCTAGGTGCTGAGTGCAGCGGTTGGTGTTAAGTGCAGAGCTGGGTGTGGAGTGCAGAGTTAAGTGTCGAGTGCACAGGTGGGTGTCAAGTGCAGAGTTTAGTGTCGAGTGCAGAGGTGGGTGTCGAGTGCAGAGGTGGGTGTCGAGTGCAGAGGTGGGTGTCGAAGTGTAGAGGTGGGTGTCGAGTGCAGATTCTGGTGCTGAGTGCAGAGCCAGGTGTCGAGTGCAGAGGTGGGTGTCGAGTGCAGAGTTTAGTGTTGAGTGCAGAGCCGGGTGTGGAGTGCAGAGTTTAGTGTTGAGTGCAGAGGTGGGTGTCGAGTGCAGAGTTTAGTGTTGAGTGCAGAGCCGGGTGTGGAGTGCAGAGGTGGGTGTCGAGTGCAGAGTTTAGTGTTGAGTGCAGAGGTGGGTGTCGAGTGTAGAGTTTAGTGTTGAGTGCAGAGGTGGGTGTCGAGTGCAGAGTTTAGTGTTGAGTGCAGAGGTTAGTGTTGAGTGCAGATCCCGGTATGGAGTTTCCAGGCGAGGAGAGGGATGGGCGTGTCCGAGCTCCCTGCGAGGCAGCCGGCCTTACAGTATCGCTCTTGCCTCCCAGGCTGGAGGGCAGTGGCGCCATCTCGGCTCACTGTAACCTCCGCTTCCCAGGTTAAAGGGATTGGAGAATCACCCTCCGGAGTAGCTGGGACTACAGAGGCACGCCACCAGACACCTGGCTACATTTCCTTTATTTTATTTTTTATAATTTACTAGCCTGTTTGTTGATAACAAGACTGGCGGTGCACAAGATTGGGTCTCGGTGTTCACCGGGCGGCGGCGGTCATAGACCAGGTGGGAGGGTCTCCAGCGCCTGGTGCAAATCTCCAAGTAAGTTCAGGAAACGGCACCAAGGGTGATTGTAAAGTTTTGGTTTGGCGCGGCGAGTAGGCGATCCAGCGCAGAAAGCAGGAGAAAACTTGTTTTTTTGAGGCAGAGTCTCGCTGTTGTCACCCAGGCTGGTGTGCAGTGGCGCGATCTCGATTCACTGCAACCTCCGCCTCCCGGGTTCAAGCGAGTCTCCTGCCTCAGCCTCCGGAGTAGCTAGGACTACAGGCGCTTGCCACCACGGCCGGCTAATTTTTTGTATTTTTAGTAGAGACGCGGGTTTCACCGTGTTAGCCAGGATGATCTCGATCTCCTGACTTCCTGATCCACCCGACTGGGTCTCCCTAAGTGTTGGAATTACAGGCGTGAGCCACCTCCTGAACTGAAAACTTTTGCTGTGCTCGTAGGCCGGCCCGCCGCAAGCGCTTCTTAGTGGCTAATGTGGAGCGAAACTGCACATCCATTGGCTACAATATCCGTCTATTTGAGGCTGACTGCGAGCGTCCCTGCTTCTGTGTTGCCAGAAAACGGAGTGTCCGCCTAGTAACAGCTCATAGCGTTTCCCATTGGTCACCGTTTCCGGAAGCCCGCCCTCTCGTTTCCGGAAGCCCGGCGCGTTCTGTTTGCAGACTGTGTCCAGATTCACAGTGGGAAGCTGGTTCCGCAGGCTTGCGTTATTCTGCCAAGCGCTCGCCGAACATGGGCCGCTGGAGGGTCAGCGATGTGGAGTTCTCGCCTTCATCGTCCGCGGCTGGGAAATCGGCCATCCTCACGGCGGGAACTGGGACTCGGGCTCCGTCTGGGCCCTTTCCCTCTGCCCACCAGACTCTTGGGCGCCTGCACTGGAGCTGAGGTAGTTTCCCGAACTCTGACCCGTAGTGTCCCGAGATTAAAGGTAAAAACCGGTCTGCATGTAGGCAAGCATGAAAGAAAAAAAAAAAAAGGAAAGAAAAAAAAAACCGGGGCTTTTAAGCGCCCTTAGGTAAAACGACCTTTTAATTTTAGGCAGGTGTTTTGTTGCAGAACGCCTCGAGGGGGAGGGAGTGACCAGCGGGTTGAGGTTTATTAAGTAAAATACATTTCTGGCTTATGTTATGTTTATAGTAAAGTACCACAATCTTTAAAAAAAAAAAAATCTCGCTTTTTGCCAGTTTTATTATTTAGTGGAATATCTCTGATAAAGACAGCCAGTTAAAATGGCTTTTGTTGTTGTTGCTAATTACACCAATTTTTAGTTTTGATGGTTGTCCTAACAGCAGCAACTTTTCAGGCTTTATAAAATGACATTTCTTGTGGGAAATTTCTGTAAAAGGCACAGCGAGTTAGTTTGGAATTGTTTTAAAGGAAATAAGTTCCTGGTTTTGATATCTTAGTAGTAGCATTTTCCCCCAGTGTCTTTAAAATCTTATTTTTCGGGCACGTATATAGAGTAACTTTTGTGAAAGAAACAGCAGTTAAGGAGGTTTTGGGATTTCCTTTAAGAACTATGATACTGGTTTTGATTTTTTAAATATATAGTGGTAATGACAGTACCTTCCTAAATCCTTAAAAATGCTAGTTGGTGGATCTCTACTTCCACAGGATTTATTTCATAGGTGTGAATGAGACACTTCCTATAGGCTCCAGGTCCCTGTCTTCATGAGGTGTGAAGATTCGGTGCTTTATAAAACAGCCCCCACATTCTTCATGGGCCTTGTCCTTAATTCTCAGCACCCCTCTGCTTCTGACATTGTACCTAAAATTAAATTTTCATGGCTGTGTGAGAGCTCTGGAAAGGCGCAGCAGTAGCCACTAATGTTTCCCCTTGGTATTTCCCCCATACCTTAATACTGACCCTCAGTCCATTACTCAGGTGGGTGTCCTTTTCCTGGATGTCCGAAAACTGAGACAGGCTCTAACATTAACGCTAACCCTGACCTCTCTGCTGAGCTACTATTTTTTCTTCTCTTGTCTACAGTTGCATTGATAACCCTCAGTTCTTTCATGAGCAACCTTGATGCCTTCGACTCCTCCTAACTCTGGGTTTGTTACCCGCAGTTCCGTCAGCCAAGTTTAGGGATCCATGAGAAGGTCCCATGTAAATTTTCACATTCCTCTAACCAAAATGTAGTGTTTCCTTCCATCTTGAATATAGACTGTAGACCCCTTGGGTAGGGGGACGTTGTTAGCAGTGAGACCAAAGCAGTTTTTATGTCATCTGACGGCATCTCCAAATAGCCTTCATGGTTGTCACTGCTTCCCAATGACAATTCCAAATAACAGTTCCCAGTGATTACTTGCTACTTGCTATTGTTCTTAACGTGTTAAGGTGGCTGTTGTAGGCACTATTACTGTGTAAGAAATTACACCAAAACTTAGTGACTCAAACAGTCATTTTATTACTTTCGCGGATTGTCAAGCTCATGGTCAGGATTTTGCACAGGGCACCAGGTCGGCCCGCTGGTCTTTGTTGCATGTCTGGCCCCAGGACGGAAGACTCAACAGCTGGGGGCTGGAACGATCTGGAGGCTTGTTCCCTCACATCTGATACCTGGGTTGGGACGTTGGAAGAGGCTCATCTGGGACTGAGTGCCTACATGTAGTGTTTTCATCTGGCCTTGACTTCCTTACAGCCTGGCAGTGTCAGGGTAGTCAGAATTCTTAGGTGGCACCAGGGCTCCAGAGCGGATGCTGAGTGGTCTTTATGAGGTAGCACAGCAAATCCACCCAGGATCAGGGAGACAGGACATCCATTCTGCCTCTCAGAGGGAGGAGTGGCGAGAAATGTTCAGCCATTTTTTAAAACGACCACAGCGACATGCCTGTTAATACATCAGAAAAATTAAAATATCCTGCTAGCTGCGTTTCTGAGTAATTGGTCTCCTTTGAAATTGTATGCATTGTATTTTGTGTCGTTTATGGCGTTATTCTGAGGAGGGGTCAAAGACTCTTCCATATGTTAGAAGGGTCCTGCACTGAACAGGCTCACCACTCCCGCTTCCCCAGTATTTGAAATGCAGTTTTTGCTCTGGTTTAATGGTTAGGGCAAGACTTCTCATTTGTTTTAGACCTAACAGCAGTTTAAAAATTGGCCTATAACTTTGTTTTGTATTTTTGTTTTTGGCCTGATTTCCTTCTGTTTATGCTGATACTTTTCTCATCTCAATAGGAATCGGGAGGAGCTTCTTTTCCTGTTCTGTTTTGGATGCATTTGAAGCTAAGTTTCCTTGTGAACCGTATTTTGGACTCATTTTGTAGGCTTTGCCAAATGACCTTTTTACTCTCATGTATATTGTACTTTCTTTGGATATTCTCATAGATTCTCAAAGATATTTCCTTATTTTACTATTTATGAGTTTAGAAGTATGTTTACTTTGCTGAGTTTTCAATTACTTCTTTCTCTTCTGTCATAAGTAATTTACAGGACAAATACCTACCAGAGAGGATAACTTAAGGGATGTGGAAAGTGAGTTTCTTTGTGCTTATCAAGTGTGGTTGATTTTTAGTCAGTGAGCATTCAGCATATGCCTGAGACTCTGGCTTTATTTATTAGCTTTCTCATGCTGAACCTTTCAGTGAACTTCTGTGTATTTGATTCATCATGAGGAAAATGGTGACACCGAGGGTGGCTGATTTCCAGGTGTACATCCGTTGCGCCAGGATTAGTGCCTGGCCCTCCTCTGGTCCTTGCTGCTCTAACTTTGCCCTGTTAATTGAAGAAATTCGGCTATAAACACTTCTGGGTGTTACTGGTATTTACTGTCCTCACAGTTTACAGAGAAGCCCTGGCACATTTTCAGCCTCTTCCTCTGCTTTCTGTCATTTCTAAACCACCTCATCCGACCTGGTGTAATCTTCATTGTGGGTGAGTTTGCGCAGATGTAATTTGGGCCTTCACTTCTGCTCAAAACCTAATGCCCTCCTCCCACATCCACCAAAATCAAGCTCGAGACCCACTGCCCTCCCCCACCCACTGCAGGCTTGAACATTTGATGGTGGACACCCCTCCTTGACTTTGTATTGTAGTGGGTTCTCTTGGGTCTTATTCTCTGTGGGTCTGTACTGTGCTATACTGTGTGGAGCTGGTGGGATTTGCCCTGTGTTCCTGATGGAGGGTCACAGGGAGTTGAGCAGAGAGAGCCTGATGTTTCTTAAGGCCTTCCCCGAGAAGGAAGAGGCTAAACCTACGCAGGCAAATCTTGTTAGGTCCAGATTTTGAATGCATCACTGTAGAGGTTGAACAGGTGAGGCTCACCTTTCCATAGTTACACCAAGAAAGGCCTAGCTGGTGACTTAAGCTGTGGTTTTGGGTGGCACGAGAGTGGTCAGGGGGGGACAGTAGGGAAGTATACACATAACCCAGAGGGAAGAGAAGAAGGCCCCTCAGAAATCAGGGCAAAGTCTCACAGTGTCTCTTTCCCCATGGTGTCATTGGCATGTGGGTTACCTCCCCACTGTGTCCCCCAAGGACATGAGGCTGCAGACTGCAGTGCCAGTGGACAGAGGAGCTGTGCAGATGGAAGTCTGATCGCTGCATTTAAACACACACCCGGTGCACGTGCATCTCTTCTGATGCAGCGCCCGATGGCTGAGCTCTGCTTCTCCACACAGTGGCTTAGGAGTGGAAACATTCTGTTTAGTGCTTGATGGTTTGTTGTCACCTCATGTCATAGTGATTAGTGCCAGTGACCCTAACGGTTTAAAATGGTTGAGCTTGTGGGTAGGTATTTGGGAGATAGTATATGTGTTACCTAGTCTGTCATCTACAATGGTTTTGTTACTTTTTGTATAAACTGCTGAGAATGTTTACTAACTGTAGATGATAGAGAAATCACCAGTCACTCTAAAATCCTCCCATTTCTTGGTCTAGAACTGCGCCTGGACCCCTCCAGTAGTGAGGAGACCTGAAGACCAGAGAAAGCAAAGCAAGTAGACCCTTTAAACCAGTCATCTGTGTTCTCTTTCAATTTATTCTGTTTTATTTTGTTTACATCATTTTAAGGGTTATAATCATCTTGTTTAGATCTCAGCACATAAAATGACCCATCTGTAGATGTCAGGCTCCAACCATACCCCAGGAGTTGCCTGGTTTTCTTTCAATTACTGCCAGGTTTCAATTGTAGATATCCCTGGAGGGGATATTCCAGATTCCCTGAGTAGTTTCCAGGTTGAAGTCCTGTAGGCTTCTTCTGTTTTGAGGAGGAGTTCCTGTCAGAGAAAGACCAGATTTTGGATTTTTAGCTTTAATGCTTGTGAAAAGCTATAAAAAGTAATTTTCTACCCCTAGCTTTAAAGTACTGTTGATTAGAAATTAAAATGCCTTCAGGAGGATTAAACTGCCATTTCAGTTACCCTAATTCTGAAAGTTTTGGTCGTTAGAATTTTCTTTAATGTTCATGAAGAAGTGTTTTACATTTTCCATCAAGATTGATTCTCTTTAGCAGTTAATTTTGAAAGTTGCTTTCTTAAACATCCAAATTCAGTTTTCTCTTAGTTTTCCTTCTTCTACGATTTGATTTTTTCTTGGGACAGAGTCTCGCTCTATAGCCTAGGCTGGAATGCAGTGATGTGATCTCAGCTCACTGCATCCTCTGCCTCCTGGATTCAAGCAGTTCTCCTGTCTCAGCCTCCCTAGTAACTAGGCTTACAGGCATGAGCCACCACACCCGGCTTGTTTTTGTATTTATAGTAGAGGTGGGGTTTCACCATGTTGGCCAAGTGATTTGCCCACCTCTGCCTTGCAAAGTGCTGAGATTACAGGCAGAAGCCCCTGCACTGAGCCTCTGCTACAGATTTCAACTTAACATGAAAGGCCATTTTTAATGAAAGAGGGCAAAGCACAGAGGGGATAGTAGAGGGCACCATCAACCCCAGCATGGAAATGAGGTTCCTGCTTCAAAATGAACCATCACAGCAGTCTCGGCTTGTTGATTTGGACCCTCAGTTCTCTTAGGATTTGAACCTGTGTTAGGGAGAAGGGGTCCTTAAGCCAGCCAGTTTTTCGAATTCGGTATTTATGTATCATTTGTTCCTAAGTGTTTTCTCATTTCTATTACAGTGCATTCTGTGGGCTGTCAGGTGACTTCACAGTATCTTTTTCACGTGTTTATAAAGCTGAGTAGTTTTTTTTTTTTTTTGAGATGGAGTTTGGATCTTGTTGCTCAGGCTGGAATGCAGTGGTGTGATATCGGCTTACTGCAGCCTCTCTGCCTCCCAGGTTCCAGCGATTCTCCTCCCTCAGCCTCCCGAGTAGCTGGGATTACAGGCATGCCCCACTGTGCCCAGCTAATTTTATATTTTTAGTAGAGATGAGGTTTCTCCATGTTGGTCAAGCTGGTCTGGAACTCCTGACCTCAGATAATCCTCCCACCTCGACCTCCCAAAGTGCTGGGATTATAGGCATGAGCCACTGCGCCCAGCCAAAGCTGAGTAGTTGTGTGTGTCAGCTCAGCACCCCTAGTGTCAGCCTCGCTACTCCTGCTGTGTGTAGATGGGGGCCTGTCCCTCTCCTGGGTCCCCACTGTTAGCACTGAAGGTATCCACCAGATGTGTCTGTCACTTCCCTCCATCCACACCTCTATTGTGGTTCTCATGTTTCTGCCTCCCTAGAGACCGTTTCTCTCTAGAGCAGTGGTTTCCAATAGAAATATCATGCCAGACATACAAGTCATTTTAGATTTTCTAGTAGTCACTATAAAAAAGTTAAAAAGAAACAGGTGAAATTAGTATTTTATTTCACCTAAAATGTTAGCATTATCCAAAATATCACCTCAACATCTTATCAAAATAAAAGTTATTAATGAGATAGTTTAGTCTTTTTTTTTTTTTCTTTTTGAGACAAGGTCTTGCCTTGTTGACCAGACTGGAATGCAGTGAGTGGCACCAGCATAGCTCACTGCAGCCTCAAACTCCTGGGCTCAGGAGATCCTCCTCCTCAGCCTTCCTAGTAATTCGGACTACAGGCATACACCACCATGTCCAGCTATTTTTTTTTTTTTAAAGACAGGGTCTCACTCTGTCACCCAGGCTGGAGTGCAGTGGCACAATCTTGGCTCACTGCAGCCTTGCAGCCTTGACCTCAGGGGCTCAAATGATCCTTCCACCTCAGCCTTCCAAGTAACTGGGACTACAAACATGTGCCACCATGCCTGAATATTTTTTGTATTTTTTTGTTGAGACAGGGTTTTGCCATGTTGTCCAAGCTGGTCTTGAACTCCAGAGCTCAAGCGATCCACCCACCTTGGCCTCCCAACGTGCTGGGATTACAGATGTGAACCACTGTCTTTGGCCTAATTTTTTTTTTTTTTCCTGAAGAGATGGGATCTTGCTATGTTGCCCAGACTGGTCTTAAACTCCTGGCTCAAGCAGTCCTCCTGCCTTGGCCTTCCAAAGTGCTGGGATTACAGATGTGAGCCACCACACTGGCCCATTCTTTCTTTTGTACCAAGTATTCAGAATTTTTTAAAAATGTGTTTTACACTTACAGCACTTCTCAGGTTAGACTAGCCATCTTTCACATGCTCAGCAGCTACATGTGGCAAGTGGCTGCCTTATTGGACAGCACAGCTCTGGAGAGTGATGTTATGTACATCCCCACTGCTCTCTCTGCCATCTTTATTACCTTCTACCCCCCACACCCCTGGAGTCTTACCATCGTGTTCCTGTCTCCTGTCTCTTGTACTTCTTTAATATGGAGAATCATTTCCAATTCCTTAACACCCTGCCCTGACTTCTTCTGTCTCACGTTCAAGGGTCACAGTTTTCCTCTCATCCTCATTTTAGTGTTTCCCAGAAGATGTGATGTACCTTTTTGTCTTGGTTGGGTATTTATTTGCAATACAGGAACGATCCTTTTCTTTAATACATTAGTGACTTACATACTTTCCTTGTTTTTTGAGTACATCTTTCCTGACAGAATTTCAAATTAATTCTAGAATTGAACTAGAAAGGTTTTTTGTTTGTTTTTGAGACAGAGTCTCACTCTTGTCACCCAGGCTGGAGTACAGTGATGTGACCTTGGTTTACTGCAACATCTGCCTTCCAGGTTCAAGTGATTCTTCTGCCTCAGCCTCCCAAGTAGCTGGGATTATATATGTGAGCCACCACATTCAGCTAATTTTTGTGTTTTTAGTAGAGACAGGGTTTTGCCATTTTGGCCGGGCTGGTCTGGAACTCCTGACCTCAAGCGATCTGCCCACCTCGGCCTCCCAAAGTGCTGGGATTGATTACAGGCATGAGCCACTGTGCCTGGTCTAGAAAGCTTTTATTTTTTTGAGATGGAGTCTCGCTTTGTCCCCCAGGCTGGAATGCAATGGCATGTCTTGGCTCACTGCAGCCTTTGCCTCCCAGGTTGAAGCAATTGTCCCTGCCTCAGCCTCCTGAGAAGGTGGGATTACAGGTGCCTGCCACCAGGCTCGGCTGAATTTTGTATTTTCAGTAGAGATGGGTTTCGCCATGTTGGCCAGGCTGGTCTTGAACTACTTATCTCAGGTGATCTGCCCGCCTTGGCCTCCAAAAGTGCTGGGATTATTTGTGAGCCACTGTGCCCAGCCAGAAAACTTATTTTAAAAAGTGTGTATAGAGCCCCTTATGTTTCTGCTTGATTTGTGAAATAACATATTTAGGTCTTCAATATATTTTAGGATATAAGATCTCACTCTACGTGTTGCTTCGCATCATGGAACATTTTGGTAATTATTTTTATTTTCTATGTATTTTAGAGTTTTCATTAATATAGAATTTCATGTTCATAGCCTTGCCCGTTAAATGCCTGTAATCCCAGCACTTCGGGAGGCCAAGGCGGGCGGATCACCTGAGGTCAGGAGTTTGAGACCAGCCTGGCCGACATGGTGAAAACCTTGTCTCTACTAAAAATACAAAATTGGCCAGGTGTCATGGCTCACGCCTGTAATCCCAACACTTTGGGAGGCCGAGGCAGGTGGATCACCTGAGGTCAGGGTTTCGAAACCAGCCTGGCCAACATGGCAAAACCCTGTCTCTACTAAAAATACAAAATTAGCCGGATGTGGTGGCATATGTCTGTAATTCCAGCTACTTGGGAGTCTGCACTCCAGCCTGGGCATCAAGAGCAAAACTCTGTCTCAAAAAAAAAAAAAAAAGCTGTATCCCAGCTACTTGGGAAACTGAGGTCAGGAGAATCACTTGAACCCAGGAGGCGGAGGATGCAGTGAGCCAAGATCATGCCACCTCACTCCAGCCTAGGAGAAAGAACAAAACTCTGTCTAAAAAAAAAAAAAGGAATTTTACATTATCTCATATCAAAAGTAAAAATTTATTTTTATAAATTTCTATTTGAGACCGGGTGCGGTGGCTCACGCGTGTAGTCCCAGCGCTTTGGGAGGCCAAGGTGGGCGGATTACGAGGTCAGCAGATGAAGATCATCCTGGCTAACATGGTGAAGCCCCATCTCTACTGAAAATACAAAAACTTAGTCAGGCGTGGTGACACGCGCCTGATTCCCAGCTACTCAGGAAGCTGAGGCAGGAGAATCACCTGAACCTGGGAGGCGGAGGCTGCAGTGAACCAAGTTCACCCCACTGCACTCCAGCCTGGGTGACAAGAGCAAGACTTTGTTTCAAAAAAAAAAAAAAGAAAAAAATTACTACTTGAGTGATATAATTATTTTAATCTAAGAAAGGTTCATAAAAAATAGGTATAGTGATTGTATTCTTTGCTATGCTCAAATGAAAAATGATGAGGGGGCCAGGCGTGGTGGCTCACTCCTGTAATCCAAGCACTTTGGAGGCCAAGGCGGGCGGATCACCTGAGGTCGGGAGTTCAAGACCAGCTTGACCAACATGGTGAAACCCCCGTCTTAAAAAGAAAGATGATGAGGGAACAGGATGTTAGAGTTGCAGTGAGAGAGGGTGGAAAGGAGGGAGTCCAGAGCCAGGCGCACAGGTTTTCTGGAAGGCTTACATGGGACTGCTGTGGTTTGAATGTGTTCCCCGAAGTTCATGTGTTGGAAACTCAACCCCTAATACAACCGTGTGGACCAGTGGAAGCTTTAAGAGGTGATGAGGTCCTGAAGGCTCTGCCCTCATGAATGGATGAAGGCAGAGTGGGTTATCTCGGGAAGTGGGTTCCTGATAAAAGGATGAGGTCGGCTTCCTTCCCTTTGCTCTCTTTCTCCCTCCTTCCTCACATGTGGTCCCTCTCTTGTTCTTCCGCCTTCCACCTTCCCCCGTAGGATGACACAGCAAGACCTTCACCAGGAGCAGGCCCCTCCCCCTTCCCAGGGTCCAGAACTGTAAGCCAAATAACCTCTTGCTCATAAATCAGCCCATCTGTGGTATTCTGTTGTAGCCACACAAGCGGGCTGAGACAGGGACACTCAGAGGGCTCATCTCTGTCCTTGATGGAGCACTCCCTGCGTGGTACCTTGTATTGTTAGACCTGATGCTGTAAATGCTGTTCCAGTGCCTTGAAGGTTTTTATGTTGGAGGAGTTTACAGAGAAGCCCCTACAGGCTTCAGGTCCCTTCTGTTGCTCTTTGCTCTTTAGTACGTCCCCTACCCTGGTGTTAAGATCATAATGTGGTCCTTGGACCAACACTATCAGTATCACCTGAAAAACGTGCTGGAAATGCAGATTCACAGGCTGCGCCCAGAATACTAGGAGACCCAACAATCTGTATTTAACAAGCCCCTCAGGTGAGTCTGATGCACACTGAAATTTGAGATGCTGTATTAGATGATGTTTGAGTTCGTGCTGTCCGAATGACTGACACGCAGGTCGGCTCACTGCTTGGCCTTTGCACAGGCCTCTGGAGCCTCCTGGAATCCCCTATCCCTATTGCTCCCTCTGGGAGTTTTCTAGTCCCTCTTACTAGAAGCATGTCTTTCAGAGCCCCGCACCACCCACGTTGGGCATCTGGTAAGTTCTGTGTCTGCATATCCATGTTTGTGACATTCTCGGAAGGGTGGCCCAGGCTGTGATTTCCAATCGGCTGCTGCAGGCTATAGATGGTATTCAGAAGGGAGGGGGAGATGCTGTGTGCCTGTTTTGAAGGGTTTCCCACTAAACATATCCCTTACTATTTGATTTTTACTTTATCTCCTCATTGACTTCACCGTGTAAATGCAGTTTGTGTAAACATCTCTACTGGGTCATGCATGCATATACATGTTTCTGTGAACATACAGTCTGCATGAGTGGGTGAACTCTCCACATCGTGTCATTTATTGTCCATCTTTACATATCTATGGTGTCTAGCTCATTCCTCTACCTTATTTTCTCCCATTTTACCTACTTCTACCTGAGGTACAATGACGAGTTAATGACTATCACATAGTTCATTTAAAACACACCTCTATGGTTTTTTTCGCCCCTCACGTCGGGCCCTCCTCCTCAGCAGACTTCCCTGTGGGACCCATCTCTTCCCCCTCTCTCTCTCCAGTTCAGACTGGAGCTGTGGGTGTTGGCACCACCGCGTGGCTAGAAGTGATAAGCCAGGCTGTCTTTAGACTGACCCCCACTCTTGAACCCTGGAGTTCTCACATGCATGGATTTAAATGGTGTGTTTTTCTGAGGGCAGATTGTGCCCATTTTCCTTCTCTCCTTCTCAGGGGGCTGTTCCCTGCGTTTATTGACTCCACATTTTTAAAAAAAATCATATATATTGACTGACAGATTTAACCCCATAAATTGCATTTCATAAATATTTCAAAGAATAGTTTTTCAAACTTTTTTGCTTATATTTATCTGTCTTCTAAATTATATATATTTATGTGGTACAAAATGATGTGATGATTTTCCCATACAGTGTGGAATGATGAAATCAAATTAACCTATCCATACCTCAAATATTTGACTTAAGAATGCTGTTTATCACTTTCACTCATTCACCTGCTGATGTCTTCCGTGCTAGGGACAGGAAACACTCCACAGTTGACTTTCCCTGCTGTTTTCTTCTCCGCTGTCAACCCGAATGTCCCTTCCAGGTTGTGTGTCACCTACACCTAGCCCGATCCTTGTGCACACACCTTCTTCCCCGAAGAGTGTCCTTAGGGAGGAGTGACTATGCACAGACTTCATGTGCTCTTCCTGCCTCCTTCACCCCCATAAGCCCCCATCCCATCCCCATCTGATTATTCCGTTTCATTTCCTGTTATTCTGTTGGTTTTCTAACCTGAAGGGTAACTGTTAACTCCTTAGTTTTCTGCCTTAATTTCTAAGTCATAGGCTACTTTCAGGCTAAAAGTTTTCCTCTGGTCATGGTTTTAGTCTCATTCTGTAAGTCTTGGTATGTCGTTTCATTCACTGGGAACGTTTTGTTGGTTTTCAGACAGAGGCTCTGTGGCCCAGGCTGGAGTGCAGTGGCGCAATCTTGGCTCACTGTAACCTCCACCTCCTGGGCTCAAGCGTTTCCCCCTGCCTCAGCCTCCCAAGTAGCTGGGATTATGGGCACATGCCACCACGCCCAGCTAATTTTTGTATTTTTAGTAGTGATGGAGTTTCACCACGTCAGCCGGGATGGTCTTGAACTCCTGACCTCAAGTATCTGCCCACCCCGTTCTCCCAAAGTGCTGGGATTACAGGCATGAGTCACTGCACCTGGCCCCTTGGCAGTTTTTTTTTTTTTTTGATAAAGACTCTTGGTCTGCTGCCCAGGCTGGAGTGCAGTGGTGCGATCTAGGCTTACTACAACGTCCGCCTTCTGGGTTCAAGCCTTTCTCCTGCCTCAGCCTCCCATGTAGGCTGGGACTACAGGCATGGGCCTCCACGCCTGGCTAACTTTTTGGTATTTTTAGTAAAGATGGGGTTTCACCATGCTAGCCAGGCTGGTCTCGAACTCCTGACCTTAGGTGATCTGCCCGCCTCAGCCTCCCAAAGTGCTGGGATTACAGACATGAGCCACCATGCCCTGGCACTGTTTTTAAGATGTTATTTTCGGACACTGAGTTAGCTTCATTCCACAGGTTTAGATCTGAAGCATTTTCACTATTGCTTCTTCCCATGTATTGCCTGGTTGCAGGTCAGTTTCTTCTTTAACTCATCAGTGACAGTGGTTTATACGGCTTTTAATTTCAAATTTTTTTTCAATTTCTTTTTCTGATTTTTATTTGTTAATTTTAACTAGATGGGCATTGTTAGTTTTTTTTTTTACTATGTTTATAAATTAGATCGATTTTCACATCTCGACCCAGGTAAGAGTGTGGGAAATAAGACTCCATAAAGCACAGATATGACAAGTGGTTCAGATTCCCAAGGCTAACTCAGGTGAGGATGTATCATTGAATCTGTCAAGCAGCCCTCAGTAAGTGTCATCTTTGATTTATTTGTATATTTATTTATGTTGGAGTTTTGCTCTGTTGCCCAGGCTGGAGTGCAGTGGTCTGATCTCGGCTCACTGCAACCTCCACGTCCCGAGTTGATTCTTCTGCCTCAGCCTCCGGAGTAGGTGGGATTACAGGTGCCCACCACATTTGGCTAATTTTTGTATTTTTAGTGGAGACAGGGTTTCACCGTATTAACCAGTCTACTTTCAAACCTGAAGTGATCCGCCCACCTTGGTCTCCCAGAGTGTTAGAATTATAAGTGTGAACTACCGCAGCCGGCCCGTCACCTTTGATTTAAATGAATGCAGCATTCTTGGGTGTCTTGATGTTTGTTCATTTCTGTGGAGTTTGATACTACTCATTTCTCTGCTTGCTGTTTTTTCAGTCCCCTTGTCACTTGACCTGCTGTTAAATTATGTTTATTACAGATGCCCCATCAGCCTGGGTCTCTCTCTACAGACTTCATATACATACGTCTACACATAGGGATCTGGATGATATCAGGATCCCACATCCTCACTGTCCACCCCCCTCCATACCTTTCTCAAGTTTTCTAGTCCCTCCTTTTCATCTGTGCTCCTTAAAGCCTAGCCCCATGCCTGACTTTGGCAAGATCATTTACTTGGGCGGCAATAGGGCTGTCAGCTAATCCTCCTTCCTAAACACCCAATGGGACAGGCTGATATTTAACATGCAAACCTTGTTTTTTACTTCTCCAGGCAAAGGGATGTTGGAAGACATTCTGGAGCGGGTGGAGTGTGAAGGTTTAAAAATAATCTTTCAATATGTGCTTCATGATAGGTCTTGGATGTGCCTTGTGATGTGGCTTTGGAGGATGCTGCAAGGAAATTGTGGATATTAAAGTCAGGAAAGGAAAAGATCACTCACAATTCAGCAATTCAGAGTAACTTCCTGGCGGACTTTCTGGCTATTCGATGCATAGAGGCCAGGCCTCACTTCGCATCAAGACTCAGGACTGTGGATGCAGTATTTAAAGGAGTATCAAAAAAACCCAGTAATCAAGATAAATTACTGCAAAAGAAAACACCCATGTTGAACAAAATAGTTAGAATGATGCCTCCTCTTCAACACCACCCCACCTCCACCCTCCAGAAGGTTCCTCCAAGCCATACCTGTAAGGTAAAAATTAAAACCTCAGGCCGGGCATGGTGGTTCATGCCGATAATCCCAGCACATTGGGAGGCCAAGGTGGGTTGATCACCTGAGGTCAGTAGTTCAAGACCAGGCTAGCCAACATGGCAAAACCCGGTCTCTACTAAAAAACAAACAAAAAATTAGCTGGGCGTGGTGGCAGGCACCTGTAATCCCAGCTACTTGGTAGGCTGATGCAGGAGAATTACTTAAACCCAGGAGGCAGAGTTTGCAGTGAGCCAAGATTCCCATTACACTCCAGCCTGGGCAACAGAGCAAAGAGTCTGTCTCATAACAAACCAGCCTCGAGAATTTCTGGATCAAGCCTTGGATCCTCGTCACCACTATCACCAGGGGGCTCTATTGCTGGTCACCACAGTCCAGCCTCCATCCCCTAAAATCCTGGGGAAATGGGACCAGACTCTTCCCCTGTCTCCATTCTGGGGGTTTGCCCCAAGACAATCTTGCTTTCACTGAGAACAGCCTTGGGGCTCCCTGTCCCAGCACACCCTCCTACTCTAGCAGACACAGGGCCAGTGTCACCCGAAACCGGGAGTCCCAGCAGAACATCACCTCCCCCTGAGTGGCGTCCGTCCTGACCTGGCTTCTGCTCGGCGAGGGGCCCAAGTGCAGAGACCTGCGTGATGAGCTCAGCGTACCTGCAGCTGAAGGTCAGCGCAGGCTGCAGAGTGCTGGGAGCACATTTTTCAGAATCCTTCGCCACTCCTGGGGTGCTCTCACGGTCAGCACATCTCATTGGCTCACAGAAGAGAAAGTTGTCAGTGTCATTTGGGCATCTTAACAGTGGGCTCCTAAACTTGGTGAGCACTATGCAGATGTCAGAGGCACCCTGTGCAGGCAAAGTCGACTGCTTGCCACCTCTCTAGCTCCAAAATTACAATCCCCAGTGGCCTCTGCGGTCACTTCTGCTACCCACTCTACACACCTTCCCGTGTGTTGCGTTGACGTCAGAAGTACGTCCGTTGAGTGGCCGGCCCCTAGTCTGGTTGACACCCAGGTAGGCCTCCCTCTTCAGGACTTCCCCACACCTGACCTTCACTTTCAGGATCTGCAGTGTGCATCTGCATGTTCCCGTGTTACTCACGGGGATGCAAGCTAGAAGCCCCAGAGCGCTCTTAGAATTCGGCTGCTCTCCTGTGGGCACCTCCAGGCCATTTTCCTTTCATTCGAGCCCACAGAGTTAGAGACAAACCCTCACTGGGTTGCTTGGGGACAAGGACTTCACTGCCTGGCCAAAGCCTGGAACTGAGCTTGAGGGTGGTGGGTCATGCTGGGCCCCTCTGGATGGGAATTGGCTACCCTGGTGATTTCTCGGATGTCCCTGGCCCCAAATATGGGGTTCTGGAGTAGACTGCTACACTTCACCTCTTGGGGAGGGATTTCCACCTGAGAGTCAAAAAAGAAGTGAGAATTACCTGTAATTCCATCCTGTCAACGGGATGGATCCCCTTAGCCTTTCTTGCCCTGGAGACTGCCTTGTTGGTACTGGTCAAATTTCATTACTATTCCTGGAAGACAGGCTCGTTCTAACAGGAGTCGTCCCTCAGCATTCCTTTCTGCTCCATCCATACGGCAGTCACTCATGAAGTAGTTAATTGTAAACACACATGGAACAGTTTAAATATAGTTCAGTGATTTGGATGAAGGGCAGGGACAGCAGAGATGCCTCTGATTACTGGTGGCTGGGGAGGACTCCCAGAAGTAGGGCTGTCTCAGCTGCCCCTGACCAGTTTGGTAAGTTGGAGATTAGAGGGAAGACATTCCAGTGGGAGGCGAAAGGAAGCATAGTTAGTTTCAGAGGCCAGACTCTTGCTACAATGTAGAAGGATTATGGTGGCCCATGGATTTGCTTAAGGTTGAATTTTAAATATGCATAGGTGAAGATACAGACTAGCTATTCACACATAGAACAAGGAGGAGTTTGATAGAATCTGACCTGAATTTTACATTTGAGAGCATTTTCAGCTTCTGGCAATTGGGACATTTCACCCAAAATTTCAGATTCCCTGCTTCTCTGAAAATAAATCTGCCCTAAGTCTGGACTGTTTAGTATCAATTTGAGCGAAACACTGTCTTTCTCATTTGGACATGACCTATAGGGTCTATCTATCTGCTGCACCTTCTATGGTGTCCTTTATACTGAGGTTGAAACCACTGACTAACAGTTTGCACCCCCTCTCGTTTTTATTACTTTCCTGACCCCTGAAGGGTTTGCCTTTCCACCTCTCAGCTGGACAGGGACAGATCAGACAATCCTGAGTGCCAGGCTGAGCAGGGTAGACTGAGTAAGCTGGATTATGAAGAGTATTAATAAGGGATTTGACAGTAAGTCAGTGATATGTGGGAAATAGTAATTGACATGGTACGCCGACTTCAGGGAAGTGTTCTAGCGCCCGAGAATGGTGACTCTGATGCCCCTGACTTAAGTGAAAGCAATTAACATTTAGTAAACACCAACACAGTTGCCAGGCTACTCAAGAAGCTTTTTTTTTTTTTTTTTTGCTTTGTTGCCCACGCTAGAGAGCAGTGCCATGATCTTGTAATCTCAACCTCCCACATTCAAGTGACTGACATGCCTCAGCCTCCTGAGTAGCTAGGATTACAGGTGCACACTACCACGCATGGCTGACTTTTTGTATTTTTAGTACACACGGGGTTTCTCAATGTTGGCCAAACTCATCACCAACTCCTAACCTCAGCTGATCGCCAACAGCCTCCCAAGGTGCTGGAATTACACGTATGAGCCACCACGCCTGGCCAAGACTCATTTTTGATGAGTTAATTTGGTTATTTCAGATTTGCCTTGACTGTCCTTACCAATAAATCGAGTGGAATTTAGAAAGAAAACCTGATCTCTTAATTTTGAATTCATGGTAGGGATTATGCACACCTGGATGTTACCAGAGGAACAATAAGAATTCGGTTGTTTCTAAAATACAACATTCATTTGAAAGTGTTAATACCAGGAATACATGAGAAATCGAAGACAGGACATTTCCCAAGGTAACACTGAATAATTTCTGTGTATACTTCACTCACAATGTTACCAGTAAAGCATTCTTTCTGATTGGCTGGAAACAGCCAGAAGCTTGTGGTACGTGACTCGTCCTCCGTCATCACTTCCAGGCTCAGCAGGTCCACCCTAAACTGCTTGCTGCCTGTATATAACCAATATGTTCCTCAATGTAGCTTTTTAACAGTGTTTAGGAGAAATTAATCAAAGCCCACAAACATTTGAATAGTTCTTGAAGATGAGACCTGTAAGCCTGGAAGACTGCTAGCCACAAATGAACTGTTGGGTTTATGAGGGAACCACGAGCTTAAATAAATAAATTGGAAGCAACTAAGTAAAAAAGGAGTTTCTCTTGTTTTGGTATGTGATTTCAGGTATGTGATTAATCACATATTTAAAGGAAATTGGAGAGGATTCCAGATACTCTGATATGCATGATATCTGAATGATAAAAAATACAGCAAGGCTACCTAAGGAAATTCGGTATCACTACCAAAGGCCTTTGCATGAGAAGGAGAATTAAAACGAGAATTACATTTGTAACAGTCAGGTAACTGGCAGGCAAGTTAGGATACTTTTCTTAGTTTTTTTCTTTACCTTCATTCCTTAAGACAAATGCCAGCTACCTACAAAACACTCACTAGACTATTTTTAGTGATACGGGAAGCACAGCCTGCAAATCCACAGATCAAGGGTCCAGATCCAATCCACTCCGTCCTTGTATTGCCCTGTGGCTACATTTCTCAGAGAGATGCCAGAGACAAGAATGTGAACCATCTTCACTGAGGTCACCCTGTACCCTCCTGCAGGTGGACAATGAGCTCTCCTGTGAGGCTTTTATTCTTAGCTATGCTGTGGTGGTCTTTATCCAATGGAACAGCCCTCTGAGGATGCTGAGCTGATTTAAATACACAGCTGATCCAAGAAAATACCAGCATCCTCCAGAAATTCACAAACCCAAACTATAACCAGACAAAACACTATTAAAAGTAACCCAGGCACAGACATTTAAACACGATAATAAAAGAAAGCCTGATCTTAAAAAAAGCAGCAGCCTTCAAAACACTCACCTGTACTACGTCCATACAGGACTGTGGCAGAGATTCTTGTTGCCTCCCCAGTGCTTTCTACGGCAGAGGTGTTTTCCTCCTGGTCGGGCCTCCGGGAATCCTGGATTCCGCAGATTATGTTGTGGTCGTCGTCCTGGCCAGGAGTAGCCTGAGCCTCGTTGGGGACCCACCACCACAGAGCGCTCCTCCTTTGCCAAGTCTCAGAAACCCATCACCGGGCAACAGTGAAAGGTCACCAGGTCCTGAGGAGCCACTGGTGCCTCCTGCACGGGCACTGGTAAGGCTGACTCGCGCCTGGCTCCGGGAAGTCAGGCCGCGACCCCTTAAAGAAATGGTGGCGGCGGCCACAAAAGTGGCATGCGCCGGCTTTGCGGAGGCTTGGGAAACGTGTGTGTGAGAGACGAAACCAAGGTCCAACCCGTAGGACTTCTGTCCTCAGGACCTCCTGCAGAGGTCTTCTGCTTCGGCTCCAGGCAAAGGAGGAGCTTCAGGGAGCCCGATGGACTCTTCTTGGGGGGATCCGGTTTGGGATCCCACAGGGTAAGCAGGAATGGGAGTAAAGGGAGAGAGGCGGGAGGGCCTCCCTCGGGCACAGAGACATCCCGTGGGCCTCAAGGCGTAGTATCCCCACCCCGCCACCCGGCAGGCACCCCTGACGCAACCTCCCCTGCAGCCAGCGAAACCCAGTCCCTTTGGCTGGCTCCCGGAATCTCTGGCAGCCAGAGAGATTCAGTGCTTGAAGCCACTTTCCCCCGGGAGCAGAGGAAGCGGATGGCCCTCAAGAATGAGAGAGAAAGTGCAGGTGGGAGGCAACACCGCCTTTTGACAGGGCCAAGGCCAGCCACGCAGCCATCCGGAGGAAACGGGGACCAAGAAAGCTTCCCTGTCCCAGACAGGTGTGGGGAGCCCAGAGCTCCACGATCGTGGCACCCGCCCAGTCGTCCACAAACAGCTTTGGAGGGCGAAACAGACAGGAAACGGATGCCCACAAAGTTTCTCCCTGCTGGACGGCGAGTGTTCTTTGTGGAAGACGCTGAGCCAGACCAAGAAGCCTCTAGACCTCTCAGAAACAGGGCAGACAGAGAAACAGGGAGGACAGAGCACAGGCTACATACACCAGTATGCCACCGCCACGGGCATCCAGGGAGGAGTGCCAAACGCTTGACTTGGCCAGAAAGGCCAGAGTTGGAGTGACAGAGATGCTTCCCCACATCCCGTCCCCGGCGTCCTCGTCCATTCCTGTGTCGAGCTATGGCTAGATTTCTCCCTGAGAGCCAAGGCCAGAGAAGTGAGAACCATCCCCTCTGAGGTCGGTGGGCACCCCCTCCTGCAGGTGGTCGATGAGCTGTGGTGAGGCTTTTGTCCTTGACTGGGGTGTGATCGCCTTGGTCCGGACACAGAGGCTGCTCAGGATGGGGAGGTGATTGAAACCCCTGCGGGTCTGACGCAGCTCCCCTCCCACGTTGCCCAGGCCTCCACCAACCCCGACTGGAACCGGGGGAGAAACCGACTGACAAGCCTGGCAGGCTGCCACAGGACCCAGGCCCCGGCAGACACGTGGAGAGAGTCTCACCAGAAGAAAGGCCGACGTGCCAGAAACCGCCCTCCGGCACACAGGGCACGTGCGTCCCAACACACACGTGCCCCCCACAGACGCATAGAGTCAGAAAGAGACAATGGGAAAGGAAAGACAGAGAAATCACATAAAGGCAGACACACACACACACACAGACGCACACACATAAGCAGACACACACACACGCACACGCACACGCACGCACACGCACACGCACACACACACACACACACACACACATACACACAATACTCCACCCCAGGCAGCCCCTGAAGCTGCAGCAGGGTTCTGCTCTCCTCGACGACCACCCTCCGATGGGAGAGGAGCCCACGGGCACACAGGCAGATGTATCCGCAAGATGACAAGGGCACGACATTTGGGGAGACTTACCTGTAACCCATCGACGCAGGCCTGAGGCTGGGATTCCACGCTGCCTCCCCGAGTGCTTTCTGCGCCTGAGGTTTCTTCCTCCCGGTCGAGCCTCCGGGGAATCCTGGCCTCCGCAGATTATGCCGTGCACGTCCTGGCGAGGAGTGGCCTGAGCCCCGTCGGCGAGCCACCCACCGCCACAGGGGGCTCCTCCTTTGCCAAGTCTCAGAAACCCATCACCGGGCAACAGTGAAGGTCACCAGGTCCTGAGGAGCCACTGGTGCCTCCTGCACGGGCACTGGTAAGGCTGACTCGCGCCTGGCTCCGGGAAGTCAGGCCGCGACCCCTTAAAGAAATGGTGGCGGCGGCCACAAAAGTGGCATGCGCCGGCTTTGCGGAGGCTTGGGAAACGTGTGTGTGAGAGACGAAACCAAGGTCCAACCCGTAGGACTTCTGTCCTCAGGACCTCCTCCAGAGGTCTTCTGCTTCGGCTCCAGGCAAAGGAGGAGCTTCAGGGAGCCCGATGGACTCTTCTTGGGGGATCCGGTTTGGGATCCCACAGGGTAAGCAGGAATGGGAGTAAAGGGAGGAGAGGCGGGAGGGCCTCCCTTGGGCACAGAGACATCCCATGGGCCTCAAGGCGTAGTATCCCCACCCCGCCACCCGGCAGGCACCCCTGACGCAACCTCCCCTGCAGCCAGCGAAACCCAGTCCCTTTGGCTGGCTCCCGGAATCTCTGGCAGCCAGAAGATTCAGTGCTTGAAGCCACTTTCCCCCGGGAGCAGAGGAAGCGGATGGCCCTCAAGAATGAGAGAGAAAGTGCAGGTGGGAGGCAACACCGCCTTTTTGACAGGGCCAAGGCCAGCCACGCAGCCATCCGGAGGAAACGGGGGACCAAGAAAGCTTCCCTGTGTCCCAGACAGGTGTGGGAGCCCAGAGCTCCACGATCGTGGCACCCGCCCAGTCGTCCACAAACAGCTTTGGAGGGCGAAACAGACAGGAAACGGATGCCCACAAAGTTTCTCCCTGCTGGACGGCGAGTGTTCTTTGTGGAAGACGCTGAGCCAGACCAAGAAGCCTCTAGACCTCTCAGAAACAGGGCAGACAGAGAAACAGGGAGGACAGAGCACAGGCTACATACACCAGCATGCCACCGCCACGGGCATCCAGGGAGGAGTGCCAAACGCTTGACTTGGCCAGAAAGGCCAGAGTTGGAGTGACAGAGAGGCTTCCCACATCCCGTCCCCCGGCGTCCTCGTCTATTCCTGTGTCGAGCTATGGCTAGATTTCTCCCTGAGAGCCAAGGCCAGAGAAGTGAGAAAAATCCCCCTCTGAGGTCGGTGGGCACCCCCTCCTGCAGGTGGTCGATGAGCTGTGGTGAGGCTTTTGTCCTTGACTAGGGGTGTGATCGCCTTGGTCCGGAAACAGAGGCTGCTCAGGATGGGGAGGTGATTGAAAACCCCTGCGGGTCTGACGCAGCTCTCCCCACGTTGCCCAGGCCTCCACCAACCCCGACTGGAACCGGCGAGAAAGCGACTGACAAGCCTGGCAAGCTGCCACAGGACCCAGGCCCCGGCAGACACGTGGAGACAGTCTCACCAGAAGAAGGCCGACGTGCCAGAAACCGCCCTCCGGCACACGGGGCACGTGCGTCCCAACACACACGTGCCCCCACAGACGCATAGAGTCAGAAAGAGACAATGGGAAAGGAAAGACAGAGAAATCACATAAAGGCAGACACACACACACACACACAGACGCACACACATAAGCAGACACACACACACGCACACGGACACACACACACACACACGGACACACACACACACACACACACAAAGTAACACCCACCCCAGCCAGCCCCTGAAGCTGCAGCAGGGTTCTGCTCTCCTCGACGACCACCCTCCGATGGGAGAGGAGCCCACGGGCACACAGGCAGATGTATCCACGAGATGACAAGGGCACGACATTGGGGAGACTGACCTGTAACCCATCGACGCAGGCCTGAGGCTGGGATTCCACGCTGCCTCCCCGAGTGCTTTCTGCGCCTGAGGTTTCTTCCTCCCGGTCGAGCCTCCGGGAATCCTGGCCTCCGCAGATTATGCCGTGCACGTCCCGGCGAGGAGTGGCCTGAGCCCCGTCGGCGAGCCACCCACCGCCACAGGGGGCTCCTCCTTTGCCAAGTCTCAGAAACCCATCACCGGGCAACAGTGAAAAGGTCACCAGGTCCTGAGGAGCCACTGGTGCCTCCTGCACGGGCACTGGTAAGGCTGACTCGCGCCTGGCTCCGGGAAGTCAGGCCGCGACCCCTTAAAGAAATGGTGGCGGCGGCCACAAAAGTGGCATGCGCCGGCTTTGCGGAGGCTTGGGAAACGTGTGTGTGAGAGACGAAACCAAGGTCCAACCCGTAGGACTTCTGTCCTCAGGACCTCCTGCAGAGGTCTTCTGCTTCGGCTCCAGGCAAAGGAGGAGCTTCAGGGAGCCCGATGGACTCTTCTTGGGGGGATCCGGTTTGGGATCCCACAGGGTAAGCAGGAATGGGAGTAAAGGGAGAGAGGCGAGAAGGGCCTCCCTCGGGCACAGAGACATCCCGTGGGCCTCAAGGCGTAGTATCCCCACCCCGCCACCCGGCAGGCACCCCTGACGCAACCTGCCCCTGCAGCCAGCGAAACCCAGTCCCTTTGGCTGGCTCCCGGAATCTCTGGCAGCCAGAAGATTCAGTGCTTGAAGCCACTTTCCCCGGGAGCAGAGGAAGCTGATGGCCCTCAAGAAGGAGAGAGAAAGTGCAGGTGGGAGGCAACACCGCCTTTTGACAGGGCCAAGGCCAGCCACGCAGCCATCCGAGAGGAAACGGGGGACCAAGAAAGCTTCCCTGTCCCACACAGGTGTGGGAGCCCCAGAGCTCCACGATCGTGGCACCCGCCCAGTCGTCCACAAACAGCTTTGGAGGGCGAAACAGACAGGAAACGGATGCCCACAAAGTTTCTCCCTGCTGGACGGCGAGTGTTCTTTGTGGAAGACGCTGAGCCAGACCAAGAAGCCTCTAGACCTCTCAGAAACAGGGCAGACAGAGAAACAGGGAGGACAGAGCACAGGCTACATACACCAGCATGCCACCGCCACGGGCATCCAGGGAGGAGTGCCAAACGCTTGACTTGGCCAGAAAGGCCAGAGTTGGAGTGACAGAGAGGCTTCCCACATCCCGTCCCCCGGCGTCCTCGTCCATTCCTGTGTCGAGCTATGGCTAGATTTCTCCCTGAGAGCCAAGGCCAGAGAAGTGAGAAAAATCCCCCTCTGAGGTCGGTGGGCACCCCCTCCTGCAGGTGGTCGATGAGCTGTGGTGAGGCTTTTGTCCTTGACTGGGGTGTGATCGCCTTGGTCCGGAAACAGAGGCTGCTCAGGATGGGGAGGTGATTGAAACCCCTGCGGGTCTGACGCAGCTCTCTCCCCACGTTGCCCAGGCCTCCACCAACCCCGACTGGAACCGGCGAGAAAGCGACTGACAAGCCTGGCAAGCTGCCACAGGACCCAGGCCCCGGCAGACACGTGGAGACAGTCTCACCAGAAGAAAGGCCGACGTGCCAGAAACCGCCCCTCCGGCACACGGGGCACGTGCGTCCCCAACACACACGTGCCCCCCACAGACGCATAGAGTCAGAAAGAGACAATGGGAAAGGAAAGACAGAGAAATCACATAAAGGCAGACACACACACACACACACAGACGCACACACATAAGCAGACACACACACACGCACACGCACACGCACACGCGCACACACACACACACACACAAAGTAACACCCACCCCAGGCAGCCCCTGAAGCTGCAGCAGGGTTCTGCTCTCCTCGACGACCACCCTCCGATGGGAGAGGAGCCCACGGGCACACAGGCAGATGTATCCGCGAGATGACAAGGGCACGACATTTGGGGAGACTGACCTGTAACCCATCGACGCAGGCCTGAGGCTGGGATTCCACGCTGCCTCCCGAGTGCTTTCTGCGCCTGAGGTTTCTTCCTCCCGGTCGAGCCTCCGGGAATCCTGGCCTCCGCAGATTATGCCGTGCACGTCCCGGCGAGGAGTGGCCTGAGCCCCGTCGGCGAGCCACCCACCGCCACAGGGGGGCTCCTCCTTTGCCAAGTCTCAGAAACCCATCACCGGGCAACAGTGAAAGGTCACCAGGTCCTGAGGAGCCACTGGTGCCTCCTGCACGGGCACTGGTAAGGCTGACTCGCGCCTGGCTCCGGGAAGTCAGGCCGCGACCCCTTAAAGAAATGGTGGCGGCGGCCACAAAAGTGGCATGCGCCGGCTTTGCGGAGGCTTGGGAAACGTGTGTGTGAGAGACGAAACCAAGGTCCAACCCGTAGGACTTCTGTCCTCAGGACCTCCTGCAGAGGTCTTCTGCTTCGGCTCCAGGCAAAGGAGGAGCTTCAGGGAGCCCGATGGACTCTTCTTGGGGGATCCGGTTTGGGATCCCACAGGGTAAGCAGGAATGGGAGTAAAGGGAGAGAGGCGGGAAGGGCCTCCCTCGGGCACAGAGACATCCCGTGGGCCTCAAGGCGTAGTATCCCCACCCCCGCCACCCGGCAGGCACCCCTGACGCAACCTGCCCTGCAGCCAGCGAAACCCAGTCCCTTTGGCTGGCTCCCGGAATCTCTGGCAGCCAGAAGATTCAGTGCTTGAAGCCACTTTCCCCGGGAGCAGAGGAAGCTGATGGCCCTCAAGAAGGAGAGAGAAAGTGCAGGTGGGAGGCAACACCGCCTTTTTGACAGGGCCAAGGCCAGCCACGCAGCCATCCGGAGGAAACGGGGACCAAGAAAAGCTCCCCTGTCCCAGACAGGTGTGGGAGCCCAGAGCTCCACGATCGTGGCACCCGCCCAGTCGTCCACAAACAGCTTTGGAGGGCGAAACAGACAGGAAACGGATGCCCACAAAGTTTCTCCCTGCTGGACGGCGAGTGTTCTTTGTGGAAGACGCTGAGCCAGACCAAGAAGCCTCTAGACCTCTCAGAAACAGGGCAGACAGAGAAACAGGGAGGACAGAGCACAGGCTACAGACACCAGCATGCCACCGCCACGGGCATCCAGGGAGGAGTGCCAAACGCTTGACTTGGCCAGAAAGGCCAGAGTTGGAGTGACAGAGAGGCTTCCCACATCCCGTCCCCGGCGTCCTCGTCCATTCCTGTGTCGAGCTATGGCTAGATTTCTCCCTGAGAGCCAAGGCCAGAGAAGTGAGAAAAATCCCCTCTGAGGTCGGTGGGCACCCCCTCCTGCAGGTGGTCGATGAGCTGTGGTGAGGCTTTTGTCCTTGACTGGGGTGTGATCGCCTTGGTCCGGAAACAGAGGCTGCTCAGGATGGGGAGGTGATTGAAACCCCTGCGGGTCTGACGCAGCTCTCTCCCCCACGTTGCCCAGGCCTCCACCAACCCCGACTGGAACCGGCGAGAAAGCGACTGACAAGCCTGGCAAGCTGCCACAGGACCCAGGCCCCGGCAGACACGTGGAGACAGTCTCACCAGAAGAAAGGCCGACGTGCCAGAAACCGCCCTCCGGCACACGGGGCACGTGCGTCCCAACACACACGTGCCCCCACAGACGCATAGAGTCAGAAAGAGACAATGGGAAAGGAAAGACAGAGAAATCACATAAAGGCAGACACACACACACACACACAGACGCACACACATAAGCAGACACACACACACGCACACGCACACGCACACGCGCACACACACACACACACACACAAGTAACACCCACCCCAGGCAGCCCCTGAAGCTGCAGCAGGGTTCTGCTCTCCTCGACGACCACCCTCCGATGGGAGAGGAGCCCACGGGCACACAGGCAGATGTATCCGCGAGATGACAAGGGCACGACATTTGGGGAGACTGACCTGTAACCCATCGACGCAGGCCTGAGGCTGGGATTCCACGCTGCCTCCCCGAGTGCTTTCTGCGCCTGAGGTTTCTTCCTCCCGGTCGAGCCTCCGGGAATCCTGGCCTCCGCAGATTATGCCGTGCACGTCCCGGCGAGGAGTGGCCTGAGCCCCGTCGGCGAGCCACCCACCGCCACAGGGGGCTCCTCCTTTGCCAAGTCTCAGAAACCCATCACCGGGCAACAGTGAAAGGTCACCAGGTCCTGAGGAGCCACTGGTGCCTCCTGCACGGGCACTGGTAAGGCTGACTCGCGCCTGGCTCCGGGAAGTCAGGCCGCGACCCCTTAAAGAAATGGTGGCGGCGGCCACAAAAGTGGCATGCGCCGGCTTTGCGGAGGCTTGGGAAACGTGTGTGTGAGAGACGAAACCAAGGTCCAACCCGTAGGACTTCTGTCCTCAGGACCTCCTGCAGAGGTCTTCTGCTTCGGCTCCAGGCAAAGGAGGAGCTTCAGGGAGCCCGATGGACTCTTCTTGGGGGATCCGGTTTGGGATCCCACAGGGTAAGCAGGAATGGGAGTAAAGGGAGAGAGGCGGGAAGGGCCTCCCTCGGGCACAGAGACATCCCGTGGGCCTCAAGGCGTAGTATCCCCACCCCGCCACCCGGCAGGCACCCCTGACGCAACCTGCCCTGCAGCCAGCGAAACCCAGTCCCTTTGGCTGGCTCCCGGAATCTCTGGCAGCCAGAAGATTCAGTGCTTGAAGCCACTTTCCCCCGGGAGCAGAGGAAGCTGATGGCCCTCAAGAAGGAGAGAGAAAGTGCAGGTGGGAGGCAACACCGCCTTTTTGACAGGGCCAAGGCCAGCCACGCAGCCATCCGGAGGAAACGGGGACCAAGAAAGCTTCCCTGTCCCAGACAGGTGTGGGGAGCCCAGAGCTCCACGATCGTGGCACCCGCCCAGTCGTCCACAAACAGCTTTGGAGGGCGAAACAGACAGGAAACGGATGCCCACAAAGTTTCTCCCTGCTGGACGGCGAGTGTTCTTTGTGGAAGACGCTGAGCCAGACCAAGAAGCCTCTAGACCTCTCAGAAACAGGGCAGACAGAGAAACAGGGAGGACAGAGCACAGGCTACATACACCAGCATGCCACCGCCACGGGCATCCAGGGAGGAGTGCCAAACGCTTGACTTGGCCAGAAAGGCCAGAATTGGAGTGACAGAGAGGCTTCCCACATCCCGTCCCCGGCGTCCTCGTCCATTCCTGTGTCGAGCTATGGCTAGATTTCTCCCTGAGAGCCAAGGCCAGAGAAGTGAGAAAAATCCCCTCTGAGGTCGGTGGGCACCCCCTCCTGCAGGTGGTCGATGAGCTGTGGTGAGGCTTTTGTCCTTGACTGGGGGTGTGATCGCCTTGGTCCGGAAACAGAGGCTGCTCAGGATGGGGAGGTGATTGAAACCCCTGCGGGTCTGACGCAGCTCTCTCCCCACGTTGCCCAGGCCTCCACCAACCCCGACTGGAACCGGCGAGAAAGCGACTGACAAGCCTGGCAAGCTGCCACAGGACCCAGGCCCCGGCAGACACGTGGAGACAGTCTCACCAGAAGAAAGGCCGACGTGCCAGAAACCGCCCCTCCGGCACACGGGGCACGTGCGTCCCAACACACACGTGCCCCCCACAGACGCATAGAGTCAGAAAGAGACAATGGGAAAGGAAAGACAGAGAAATCACATAAAGGCAGACACACACACACACACACAGACGCACACACATAAGCAGACACACACACACGCACACGCACACGCACACGCGCACACACACACACACACACACAAAGTAACACCCACCCCAGGCAGCCCCCTGAAGCTGCAGCAGGGTTCTGCTCTCCTCGACGACCACCCTCCGATGGGAGAGGAGCCCACGGGCACACAGGCAGATGTATCCGCGAGATGACAAGGGCACGACATTTGGGGAGACTGACCTGTAACCCATCGACGCAGGCCTGAGGCTGGGATTCCACGCTGCCTCCCGAGTGCTTTCTGCGCCTGAGGTTTCTTCCTCCCGGTCGAGCCTCCGGGAATCCTGGCCTCCGCAGATTATGCCGTGCACGTCCCCGGCGAGGAGTGGCCTGAGCCCCGTCGGCGAGCCACCCACCGCCACAGGGGGCTCCTCCTTTGCCAAGTCTCAGAAACCCATCACCGGGCAACAGTGAAAGGTCACCAGGTCCTGAGGAGCCACTGGTGCCTCCTGCACGGGCACTGGTAAGGCTGACTCGCGCCTGGCTCCGGGAAGTCAGGCCGCGACCCCTTAAAGAAATGGTGGCGGCGGCCACAAAAGTGGCATGCGCCGGCTTTGCGGAGGCTTGGGAAACGTGTGTGTGAGAGACGAAACCAAGGTCCAACCCGTAGGACTTCTGTCCTCAGGACCTCCTGCAGAGGTCTTCTGCTTCGGCTCCAGGCAAAGGAGGAGCTTCAGGGAGCCCGATGGACTCTTCTTGGGGGATCCGGTTTGGGATCCCACAGGGTAAGCAGGAATGGGAGTAAAGGGAGAGAGGCGGGGAGGGCCTCCCTCGGGCACAGAGACATCCCGTGGGCCTCAAGGCGTAGTATCCCCACCCCGCCACCCGGCAGGCACCCCTGACGCAACCTGCCCTGCAGCCAGCGAAACCCAGTCCCTTTGGCTGGCTCCCGGAATCTCTGGCAGCCAGAAGATTCAGTGCTTGAAGCCACTTTCCCCCGGGAGCAGAGGAAGCTGATGGCCCTCAAGAAGGAGAGAGAAAGTGCAGGTGGGAGGCAACACCGCCTTTTTGACAGGGCCAAGGCCAGCCACGCAGCCATCCGGAGGAAACGGGGACCAAGAAAGCTTCCCTGTCCCAGACAGGTGTGGGGAGCCCAGAGCTCCACGATCGTGGCACCCGCCCAGTCGTCCACAAACAGCTTTGGAGGGCGAAACAGACAGGAAACGGATGCCCACAAAGTTTCTCCCTGCTGGACGGCGAGTGTTCTTTGTGGAAGACGCTGAGCCAGACCAAGAAGCCTCTAGACCTCTCAGAAACAGGGCAGACAGAGAAACAGGGAGGACAGAGCACAGGCTACATACACCAGCATGCCACCGCCACGGGCATCCAGGGAGGAGTGCCAAACGCTTGACTTGGCCAGAAAGGCCAGAGTTGGAGTGACAGAGAGGCTTCCCACATCCCGTCCCCGGCGTCCTCGTCCATTCCTGTGTCGAGCTATGGCTAGATTTCTCCCTGAGAGCCAAGGCCAGAGAAGTGAGAAAAATCCCCTCTGAGGTCGGTGGGCACCCCCTCCTGCAGGTGGTCGATGAGCTGTGGTGAGGCTTTTGTCCTTGACTGGGGTGTGATCGCCTTGGTCCGGAAACAGAGGCTGCTCAGGATGGGGAGGTGATTGAAACCCCTGCGGGTCTGACGCAGCTCCCTCCCCCACGTTGCCCAGGCCTCCACCAACCCCGACTGGAACCGGCGAGAAAGCGACTGACAAGCCTGGCAAGCTGCCACAGGACCCAGGCCCCGGCAGACACGTGGAGACAGTCTCACCAGAAGAAAGGCCGACGTGCCAGAAACCGCCCTCCGGCACACGGGGCACGTGCGTCCCCAACACACACGTGCCCCCACAGACGCATAGAGTCAGAAAGAGACAATGGGAAAGGAAAGACAGAGAAATCACATAAAGGCAGACACACACACACACACACAGACGCACACACATAAGCAGACACACACACACGCACACGCACACGCACACGCACACACACACACACACACACACAAAGTAACACCCACCCCAGGCAGCCCCTGAAGCTGCAGCAGGGTTCTGCTCTCCTCGACGACCACCCTCCGATGGGAGAGGAGCCCACGGGCACACAGGCAGATGTATCCGCGAGATGACAAGGGCACGACATTTGGGGAGACTGACCTGTAACCCATCGACGCAGGCCTGAGGCTGGGATTCCACGCTGCCTCCCGAGTGCTTTCTGCGCCTGAGGTTTCTTCCTCCCGGTCGAGCCTCCGGGAATCCTGGCCTCCGCAGATTATGCCGTGCACGTCCCGGCGAGGAGTGGCCTGAGCCCCGTCGGCGAGCCACCCACCGCCACAGGGGGCTCCTCCTTTGCCAAGTCTCAGAAACCCATCACCGGGCAACAGTGAAAGGTCACCAGGTCCTGAGGAGCCACTGGTGCCTCCTGCACGGGCACTGGTAAGGCTGACTCGCGCCTGGCTCCGGGAAGTCAGGCCGCGACCCCTTAAAGAAATGGTGGCGGCGGCCACAAAAGTGGCATGCGCCGGCTTTGCGGAGGCTTGGGAAACGTGTGTGTGAGAGACGAAACCAAGGTCCAACCCGTAGGACTTCTGTCCTCAGGACCTCCTGCAGAGGTCTTCTGCTTCGGCTCCAGGCAAAGGAGGAGCTTCAGGGAGCCCGATGGACTCTTCTTGGGGGATCCGGTTTGGGATCCCACAGGGTAAGCAGGAATGGGAGTAAAGGGAGAGAGGCGGGGAGGGCCTCCCTCGGGCACAGAGACATCCCGTGGGCCTCAAGGCGTAGTATCCCCACCCCGCCACCCGGCAGGCACCCCTGACGCAACCTCCCCTGCAGCCAGCGAAACCCAGTCCCTTTGGCTGGCTCCCGGAATCTCTGGCAGCCAGAAGATTCAGTGCTTGAAGCCACTTTCCCCCGGGAGCAGAGGAAGCGGATGGCCCTCAAGAATGAGAGAGAAAGTGCAGGTGGGAGGCAACACCGCCTTTTTGACAGGGCCAAGGCCAGCCACGCAGCCATCCGGAGGAAACGGGGACCAAGAAAGCTTCCCTGTCCCACACAGGTGTGGGAGCCCAGAGCTCCACGATCGTGGCACCCGCCCAGTCGTCCACAAACAGCTTTGGAGGGCGAAACAGACAGGAAACGGATGCCCACAAAGTTTCTCCCTGCTGGACGGCGAGTGTTCTTTGTGGAAGACGCTGAGCCAGACCAAGAAGCCTCTAGACCTCTCAGAAACAGGGCAGACAGAGAAACAGGGAGGACAGAGCACAGGCTACATACACCAGCATGCCACCGCCACGGGCATCCAGGGAGGAGTGCCAAACGCTTGACTTGGCCAGAAAGGCCAGAGTTGGAGTGACAGAGAGGCTTCCCACATCCCGTCCCCGGCGTCCTCGTCCATTCCTGTGTCGAGCTATGGCTAGATTTCTCCCTGAGAGCCAAGGCCAGAGAAGTGAGAACCATCCCCCTCTGAGGTCGGTGGGCACCCCCTCCTGCAGGTGGTCGATGAGCTGTGGTGAGGCTTTTGTCCTTGACTGGGGTGTGATCGCCTTGGTCCGGAAACAGAGGCTGCTCAGGATGGGGAGGTGATTGAAACCCCTGCGGGTCTGACGCAGCTCCCTCCCCCACGTTGCCCAGGCCTCCACCAACCCCGACTGGAACCGGCGAGAAAGCGACTGACAAGCCTGGCAAGCTGCCACAGGACCCAGGCCCCGGCAGACACGTGGAGACAGTCTCACCAGAAGAAAGGCCGACGTGCCAGAAACCGCCCCTCCGGCACACGGGGCACGTGCGTCCCAACACACACGTGCCCCCACAGACGCATAGAGTCAGAAAGAGACAATGGGAAAGGAAAGACAGAGAAATCACATAAAGGCAGACACACACACACACACACAGACGCACACACATAAGCAGACACACACACACGCACACGCACACGCACACGCACACACACACACACACACACACAAAGTAACACCCACCCCCAGGCAGCCCCCTGAAGCTGCAGCAGGGTTCTGCTCTCCTCGACCACCACCCTCCGATGGGAGAGGAGCCCACGGGCACACAGGCAGATGTATCCGCGAGATGACAAGGGCACGACATTTGGGGAGACTCACCTGTAACCCATCGACGCAGGCCTGAGGCTGGGATTCCACGCTGCCTCCCCGAGTGCTTTCTTGCGCCTGAGGTTTCTTCCTCCCGGTCGAGCCTCCGGGAATCCTGGCCTCCGCAGATTATGCCGTGCACGTCCCCGGCGAGGAGTGGCCTGAGCCCCGTCGGCGAGCCACCCACCGCCACAGGGGGCTCCTCCTTTGCCAAGTCTCAGAAACCCATCACCGGGCAACAGTGAAAGGTCACCAGGTCCTGAGGAGCCACTGGTGCCTCCTGCACGGGCACTGGTAAGGCTGACTCGCGCCTGGCTCCGGGAAGTAGGCCGCGACCCCTTAAAGAAATGGGTGGCGGCGGCCACAAAAGTGGCATGCGCCGGCTTTGCGGAGGCTTGGGAAACGTGTGTGTGAGAGACGAAACCAAGGTCCAACCCGTAGGACTTCTGTCCTCAGGACCTCCTCCAGAGGTCTTCTGCTTCGGCTCCAGGCAAAGGAGGAGCTTCAGGGAGCCCGATGGACTCTTCTTGGGGGAGTCCGGTTTGGGATCCCACAGGGTAAGCAGGAATGGGAGTAAAGGGAGGAGAGGGCGGGAAGGGCCTCCCTCGGGCACAGAGACATCCCCGTGGGCCTCAAGGCGTAGTATCCCCACCCCGCCACCCGGCAGGCACCCCTGACGCAACCTCCCCTGCAGCCAGCGAAACCCAGTCCCTTTGGCTGGCTCCCGGAATCTCTGGCAGCCAGAGATTCAGTGCTTGAAGCCACTTTCCCCGGGGAGCAGAGAAGAAGCGGATGGCCCTCAGAGAATGAGAGAGAAAGTGCAGGTGGGAGGCAACACCGCCTTTTGACAGGGCCAAGGCCAGCCACGCAGCCATCCGGAGGAAACGGGAACCAAGAAGCTTCCCTGTCCCACACAGGTGTGGGAGCCACAGCTTCCCGATCGTGGCACCCGCCCATCTCCACATTTGGCCCCCCCCTCCGCTTTGGGGGCGCGCGGAACGATGCCCACAAAGTTTCCTCCCTGCTGGACGGCGAGTGTTCTTGTGGAAGACGCTGAGCCAGACCAAGAAGCCTCTAAGACCTCTCAGAAACAGGGCAGACAGAGAAACAGGGAGGACAGAGCAGCAGGCTACATACACCACATGCCACCGCCACGGGCATCCAGGGAGGAGTGCCAAACGCTTGACTTGGCCCCAGAAGCCGCCAGTTGGAGTGACAGAGGCTTCCCACAGCCCGTCCCCGGCGTCCTCGTCCTTCCTGTGTCGAGCTATGGCTATTTCTCCCTGAGAGCCAAGGCCAGAGAAGTGAGAACCATCCCCTCTGAGGTCTGGTGGCGGGCCCCCCTCCTGCAGGTGGTCGATGAGCTGTGGTGAGGCTTCTGGCCTTCGGCTGGGGTGTGATCGCCTTGGTCCGAACAGAGGCTGCTCGGATGGGGAGGTGATTCGAAACCCTGCGGGTCTACGCTAGCCCCCCCCACGTTGCCCAGCCTCCCCCACCCCGACTAACCGGGCGAAGGCGACTCGACAAGCCTGGCAGGCTGCCACAGGACCCAGGCCCCGGCAGACACGTGGAGACAGTCTCACCAGAAGAAAGGCCGACGTGCCAGAAACCGCCCTCCGGCACACGGGGCACGTGCGTCCCAACACACACGTGCCCCCACAACGCATAGAGTCAGAAAGAGACAATGGGAAAGGAAAGACAGAGAAATCACATAAAGGCAGACACACACACACACACACAGACGCACACACATAAGCAGACACACACACACGCACACACACACACACACACACACACACACACACACACACACACACACACACAAAGTAACACCCACCCCAGGCAGCCCCTGAAGCTGCAGCAGGGTTCTGCTCTCCTCCACGACCACCCTCCGATGGGAGAGGAGCCCACGGGCACACAGGCAGATGTATCCGCGAGATGACAAGGGCACGACATTTGGGGAGACTCACCTGTAACCCATCGACGCAGGCCTGAGGCTGGGATTCCACGCTGCCTCCCCGAGTGCTTTCTGCGCCTGAGGTTTCTTCCTCCCCGGTCGAGCCTCCGGGAATCCTGGCCTCCCGCAGATTATGCCGTGCACGTCCCCGGCGAGGAGTGGCCTGAGCCCCGTCGGCGAGCCACCCACCGCCACAGGGGGCTCCTCCTTTGCCAAGTCTCAGAAACCCATCACCGGGCAACAGTGAAAGGTCACCAGGTCCTGAGGAGCCACTGGTGCCTCCTGCACGGGCACTGGTAAGGCTGACTCGCGCCTGGCTCCGGGAAGTCAGGCCGCGACCCCTTAAAGAAATGGTGGCGGCGGCCACAAAAGTGGCATGCGCCGGCTTTGCGGAGGCTTGGGAAACGTGTGTGTGAGAGACGAAACCAAGGTCCAACCCGTAGGACTTTGTCCTCAGGACCTCCTGCAGAGGTCTTCTGCTTCGGCTCCAGGCAAAGGAGGAAGCTTCAGGGAGCCCGATGGACTCTTCTTGGGGGATCCGGTTTGGGATCCCACAGGGTAAGCAGGAATGGGAGTAAAGGGAGAGAGCGCGGGAGGGCCTCCCTCGGGCACAGAGACATCCCGTGGGCCTCAAGGCGTAGTATCCCCACCCCGCCACCCGGCAGGCACCCCTGACGCAACCTCCCTACAGCCAGCGAAACCCAGTCCCTTTGGCTGGCTCCCGGAATCTCTGGCAGCCAGAAGATTCAGTGCTTGAAGCCACTTTCCCCCGGGAGCAGAGGAAGCTGATGGCCCTCAAGAATGAGAGAGAAAGTGCAGGTGGGAGGCAACACCGCCTTTTTGACAGGGCCAAGGCCAGCCACGCAGCCATCCGGAGGAAACGGGGACCAAGAAAGCTTCCCTGTCCCACACAGGTGTGGGGAGCCCAGAGCTCCACGATCGTGGCACCCGCCCAGTCGTCCACAAACAGCTTTGGAGGGCGAAACAGACAGGAAACGGATGCCCACAAAGTTTCTCCCTGCTGGACGGCGAGTGTTCTTTGTGGAAGACGCTGAGCCAGACCAAGAAGCCTCTAGACCTCTCAGAAACAGGGCAGACAAAGAAACAGGGAGGACAGAGCACAGGCTACATACACCAGCATGCCACCGCCACGGGCATCCAGGGAGGAGTGCCAAACGCTTGACTTGGCCAGAAAGGCCAGAGTTGGAGTGACAGAGAGGCTTCCCACATCCCGTCCCCGGCGTCCTCGTCCATTCCTGTGTCGAGCTATGGCTAGATTTCTCCCTGAGAGCCAAGGCCAGAGAAGTGAGAACCATCCCCTCTGAGGTCGGTGGGCACCCCCTCCTGCAGGTGGTCGATGAGCTGTGGTGAGGCTTTTGTCCTTGACTGGGGTGTGATCGCCTTGGTCCGGAAACAGAGGCTGCTCAGGATGGGGAGGTGATTGAAACCCCTGCGGGTCTGACGCAGCTCCCTCCCCACGTTGCCCAGGCCTCCACCAACCCCGACTGGAACCGGCGAGAAAGCGACTGACAAGCCTGGCAAGCTGCCACAGGACCCAGGCCCCGGCAGACACGTGGAGACAGTCTCACCAGAAGAAAGGCCGACGTGCCAGAAACCGCCCTCCGGCACACGGGGCACGTGCGTCCCAACACACACGTGCCCCCCACAGACGCATAGAGTCAGAAAGAGACAATGGGAAAGGAAAGACAGAGAAATCACATAAAGGCAGACACACACACACACACACAGACGCACACACATAACCAGACACACACACACGCACACGACACACGCACACGCGCACACACACACACACACACACAAAGTAACACCCACCCCAGGCAGCCCCTGAAGCTGCAGCAGGGTTCTGCTCTCCTCGACGACCACCCTCCGATGGGAGAGGAGCCCACGGGCACACAGGCAGATGTATCCGCGAGATGACAAGGGCACGACATTTGGGGAGACTGACCTGTAACCCATCGACGCAGGCCTGAGGCTGGGATTCCACGCTGCCTCCCGAGTGCTTTCTGCGCCTGAGGTTTCTTCCTCCCGGTCGAGCCTCCGGGAATCCTGGCCTCCGCAGATTATGCCGTGCACGTCCCGGCGAGGAGTGGCCTGAGCCCCGTCGGCGAGCCACCCACCGCCACAGGGGGCTCCTCCTTTGCCAAGTCTCAGAAACCCATCACCGGGCAACAGTGAAAGGTCACCAGGTCCTGAGGAGCCACTGGTGCCTCCTGCACGGGCACTGGTAAGGCTGACTCGCGCCTGGCTCCGGGAAGTCAGGCCGCGACCCCTTAAAGAAATGGTGGCGGCGGCCACAAAAGTGGCATGCGCCGGCTTTGCGGAGGCTTGGGAAACGTGTGTGTGAGAGACGAAACCAAGGTCCAACCCGTAGGACTTCTGTCCTCAGGACCTCCTCCAGAGGTCTTCTGCTTCGGCTCCAGGCAAAGGAGGAGCTTCAGGGAGCCCGATGGACTCTTCTTGGGGGATCCGGTTTGGGATCCCCACAGGGTAAGCAGGAATGGGAGTAAAGGGAGAGAGGCGGGGAGGGCCTCCCTCGGGCACAGAGACATCCCGTGGGCCTCAAGGCGTAGTATCCCCACCCCGCCACCCGGCAGGCACCCCCTACGCAACCTCCCCTACAGCCAGCGAAACCCAGTCCCTTTGGCTGGCTCCCGGAATCTCTGGCAGCCAGAAGATTCAGTGCTTGAAGCCACTTTCCCCGGGAGCAGAGGAAGCGGATGGCCCTCAAGAATGAGAGAGAAAGTGCAGGTGGGAGGCAACACCGCCTTTTTGACAGGGCCAAGGCCAGCCACGCAGCCATCCGGAGGAAACGGGGGACCAAGAAAAGCTTCCCTGTCCCACACAGGTGTGGGAGCCCAGAGCTCCACGATCGTGGCACCCGCCCAGTCGTCCACAAACAGCTTTGGAGGGCGAAACAGACAGGAAACGGATGCCCACAAAGTTTCTCCCTGCTGGACGGCGAGTGTTCTTTGTGGAAGACGCTGAGCCAGACCAAGAAGCCTCTAGACCTCTCAGAAACAGGGCAGACAGAGAAACAGGGAGGACAGAGCACAGGCTACATACACCAGCATGCCACCGCCACGGGCATCCAGGGAGGAGTGCCAAACGCTTGACTTGGCCAGAAAGGCCAGAGTTGGAGTGACAGAGAGGCTTCCCACATCCCGTCCCCGGCGTCCCTCGTCCATTCCTGTGTCGAGCTATGGCTAGATTTCTCCCTGAGAGCCAAGGCCAGAGAAGTGAGAACCATCCCCTCTGAGGTCGCTGGGCACCCCCTCCTGCAGGTGGTCGATGAGCTGTGGTGAGGCTTTTGTCCTTGACTAGGGGTGTGATCGCCTTGGTCCGGAAACAGAGGCTGCTCAGGATGGGGAGGTGATTGAAACCCCTGCGGGTCTGACGCAGCTCCCTCCCCCACGTTGCCCAGGCCTCCACCAACCCCGACTGGAACCGGCGAGAAAGCGACTGACAAGCCTGGCAAGCTGCCACAGGACCCAGGCCCCGGCAGACACGTGGAGACAGTCTCACCAGAAGAAAGGCCGACGTGCCAGAAACCGCCCCTCCGGCACACGGGGCACGTGCGTCCCAACACACACGTGCCCCCCACAGACGCATAGAGTCAGAAAGAGACAATGGGAAAGGAAAGACAGAGAAATCACATAAAGGCAGACACACACACACACACACACAGACGCACACACATAAGCAGACACACACACACCACACGCACACGCACACCCACACACACACACACACACACACACACAAAGTAACACCCACCCCAGGCAGCCCCTGAAGCTGCAGCAGGGTTCTGCTCTCCTCGACGACCACCCTCCGATGGGAGAGGAGCCCACGGGCACACAGGCAGATGTATCCGCGAGATGACAAGGGCACGACATTTGGGGAGACTGACCTGTAACCCATCGATGCAGGCCTGAGGCTGGGATTCCACGCTGCCTCCCGAGTGCTTTCTGCGCCTGAGGTTTCTTCCTCCCGGTCGAGCCTCCGGGAATCCTGGCCTCCGCAGATTATGCCGTGCACGTCCCGGCGAGGAGTGGCCTGAGCCCCATCTGCGAGCCACCCACCGCCACAGGGGGCCCCTGCCAAGTCTCAGAAACCCATCACCGGGAAAGTAGAGGTCACCAGGTCCTGAGGAGCCACTGGTGCCTCCTGCATGGGCACTGGGAAGGGTGACTCGTGCCTGGCTCCGGGAAGTCAGGCTGCGACCCCTTAAAGAAATGGTGGTGCCGGTTACAAAAGTGGCAAGCAGCCTGCTTTGGAGAGGTGTGAGACACGGGTGTGTGAGAGACGAAACCAAGGTCCAACCCGTAGGCCTTTTGTCCTCAGGATCTCCTCCAGAGGTGTTTTGCTTCGTCTCCTGGCAAAGGAGAAGCTTCAGGGAGCCCGATGGACTCTTCCTTTTGGGGGATCGGGTTTTCTATCCCACAGGGTAAGCAGGAAGGGAGTAAAGGGAGAGAGGGGGGTCCTCGGGCACAGAGACATCCCGTGGGCCTCAAGGCGTAGATCCCACCCCGCCACCCGGCAGCACCCCTACGCAACCTCCCCTGCAGCCAGCGAAACCCAGTCCCTTTGGCTGGCTCCCGGAATCTTGGCAGCCAAGATTAGTGCTTGAAGCCACTTTCCCCGGGAGCAGAGGAAGCGGATGGCCCTCAAGATGAGAGAGAAAGTGAGGTGGGAGGCAAACCGCCTTTTTGACAGGGCCAAGGCCAGCCACGCAGCCATCCGGAGGAAACGGGACAGAGCTTCCGTCCCACACATCAAGGGATTATAATGGAAAGAGGCAGGAAGGACCTCGCTGGGGAACAGAAAGATCCTATGGGCCTCAAGGTATGGTGTGGCCTAAAAATTCACTGACCCTTACACCTAATGCCTCCCTCCTCCCTGGGTGAAGCAGTGGCCTTCCGGTATCTCGAAAGACCAGGGATTTTAGAGATGGACAGAGAGAGCTAGAATAATGGAGAGAGAGTTAAGTAAGAGAGATACAGAGAGAGAGAGACACACACACCGAGCCCTGGCACAGTGACACCCACCCCCCAGGCAGTTTCTGAAGCTACTGGGTTCTGCTCTCCACGATTACCACCCTTCGGTTAGAGAGCAGCCCACAGGCACACTGGCAAATGTGTTCTCAAGATAACAAGGGCATGATATTTGGGGGAGACACACCTGTATCCCATCACCCAGATCTGAGGCTGGGAGTCTGCACGGCTGCTTACGTGCTTCACCTGTGGTTTCTCCCTCCTGGTGGGTCCTCCCCAAGTCCTGGCTTCCCGAGACTATACTGTTGACGTCCTAGCGAGGAGCGGCTTGAGCCCAACCCTGACACACTGCCACCGAGGCCGCCTCCTTTGCCAAGCCTCAGGTACCATCTCCAAGCAATGATGGCCGTCACTATGACCCAAAAAGCAGCTGGTGCCTCGCACACACGCACTAGCGAGGCTGACTTGTTCCTCGCTCTGGGAATTCAGGCTGCCATCTTTTTAAAAAATGGCAGCAGTGGCTGTGATAGCTGCGGTGGTGGCAGCTAAAACGGCAGGTTTGGATAGTCCTGGGAAAGTGGCGTCAGCGAAACCTGCAGTCGGACTCACAGGACTCCTGTCCTCAGGACCTTCTTGAGTGGTCTCCTGCTCCAGGTCCCGGCGGAGGAGGAGCTTCAGGGCACCCAATTCACTCTCCGGACTCCTCTTAGGATTCCATTTTGGTTCCCACTGAGTAAGCAAAAATGGAATTACAATGTAGAGACGTTGGAAGGTCCTCGCTGGAGCACAGAAAGATCCCAGGAGCCTCAAGTTGTTGTGTAGGCTAAAAATTCACTGACCCCTGACCCCTGACCCCACTGCCTCCCTCCTTCCTGGGCAAAGCAGTGGCCTGCCCGGGTCTCCAAAGCCAAGGGACTACTGCATTCCGACACTGGGTTCCAAGACATGGGCAAAGACAGATGGAGGCGTGTCTGAGGTGGAGCCAATGTAATCACACATGGCACTGATGTCCCCCCAAGAGCAAACTGAGTGTGTGTGTGTCTCTGAGACCTTATGGGCGATGCTGAAACTAACCATGAGGTCCAGGCAGGCGCCCCGGAGGGCACTGCAGACCTTTCCCACAATGCCAAGGAAAAGCAAAACACACCTGAAAACCTACATGAAATGGCCTGTGCCAGAGTCCAAGCCACATTCAGGGATGCCTGCCAGAAAAGCCAAGAGGTTTCTCCAAAGTACAGCCCACCAACCCCCGCAACCATCCGGCAGGTACCCCTGACGCACCCTTCCCTGCACCCCAGCAAAAACTGGTTTCTTTGGCTACGTCACTGGCATCCATGACAGCCAAAAGACTCAGTGCTTGGAGGCACTTTCCCAGGAGCAGAGGAACCGAATAACCCTCAAGAATGAGAGAGGATGTGCAGTTGGGATGCAACACCACCTTTTTGAGATGACAAATGCCAGCCACAGTCACCTCCTGCCCTTCCTATACCAACCACGCAGCCATCCGTTGGCACATGAAGACCAAGAAAGCTTCCCTGTTTCAAATATGTATGGAAGCCCAGAGCTCCATGATCACCACACCTGCCCAATCATCCGGAAATAGGTTTGGAAGGGGAATCAGACATGAAACTGCCGAGAGCAGCTTGGTCATAGAGACCCCAACCCAGGCAGCACTGAAGGAATTAAGAAACAAACACAAGGATAAAACAGCCTTCCCAACTGAGAGCCTCAAGGGGGAGTAAACAGCCTTCCAAGCTGAGAGCCTCGAGCAGACGCAGACCCACGTATTCTCTTTGAACAGGTGATTATTATCAACAAGCAGCTGTTGATAATAATCAACAGCTGTGTTTTCTCAGAGACCAAAGATAAACTCGGCAGGCAGCTGGTGCCTGCTTACCACTGATCAAAGACAAACTAGAACACGTTCACGTTCTCCACGAGGCAGCACTGGGGGCAGCACCACTCATCCCGTGCTGAGAAAACTAGTTTAACCGGTGTGTGATATACATATGCTGCTTACTACTTTAGAATGCCCCAAGCAGTTTTTCACTTGGGAGCTGGCTCAATTTTCCTTGCGGTCATTCTCAGCAATCAATGTAATCTATCACACACATTAGGACTTGTCCCAGCAGAAACGGATCCTGAAGAAGTTCCTCCCTGCTGGGCTGGGAAGCGTTCTGTTGAAGACATTGAGCCAGACCAAGAAACCTCTAGGCGTCTCAGAAACAGGGGCAGAGAAAAAGGGAGGACAGAGAATAGGCCAGAGTCCAGGTGCCATGGGCATCTGGGGAGGAGTGCCAAATGATCGACTTGGCCAGAAAGGCCAGCATTGGAGTGACAGAGATGCTTGCCACATCCCATTCCCGGCGTCCTTGTCAGTCCCTGTGTCAAGCCGTGGCTACATTTCTCAAGGAGGGCAAAGGAGAGAAGTGAGAACCATCTTCTTGGAGGTCGGTGGGCACCCCTCCTCCAATTGGACAATGAGCTGTGTCCTTAGCTGGGGTGTGACAATCTTGGTACTAACAAAGAGGCTGCTCAGGATGGGGGAGGTCACTGAAACCCCTGCGGGTCTGTCACAACTACCCTACTCAGGACTTCAGAAACCCGAACTGGAACGGTCAGTAAAAACACTGACAAGTGGCCACACGACCCACGCAGAGATACCAGGGGAGGCTCACCAAAAAGCGGAGGTGCAAGAAACCGCCATCCGGCGCACAGGTCACATGGGTCTTACACAAACGCAAGCACACACACACACACACACAGACGCACAGAGGGAAAGGAAACAAATAAGAGAAAGAGAGAGATACACGCGCACCCACACACACCCACAAAAAAAACACAGCAGCGGCACAGTAACACCTACCCCCCAGGCAGACCCTGCAGCTACGGGGTTCTGCTCTCCACGACTACGACCCTCAGGTGAGAGAACAGCCCATGGGCACACAGGCAGACGTGTACTGGAGATGACAAGGGCACGACATTAGGGGAGATTCACCCGTTCCCAGTGAGCTCAGGCCTGAGGTTTGGATTCCATGCTGCTTCCCTGGCGCTCCGCCTGAGGTTTCTTCTTCCTGGTCCACCCTCTGCGAATCCTGGCCTCTAGAAACTATCCTGTGCACTTCCTGTCGAGGAGTGGCCTGAGCCCCGGGCCGCATTGCCACAGATGGCTGTTCCTTTGCCAAGTCTCAGGAATCCATCCTGGGGCAACGGTGGCCATCACTGTTACCCGAGGAGGCCTCGGGCCTCGGGCCTCGCGCATGCGCACTAGCAAGGCCCTCGCACCTCGCTCTAGAAAGTCAGGCTACGATTACTTTAAGAAATGGCGGCAGGCTGGGCGCGGCGGCTCACGCCTGTAATCCCAGCACTTTCGGAGGCCAAGGCAAGCGGATCACGAGGTCAGGAAATCGAGACCATCCTGGCCAACATGGTGAAATCCCGTCTCTATTAAATATACAGACAATTAGCTGGGCGTGGTGGCCCAGGCCTGTAATCCCACCTACTCGGGAGGCTGAGGCGGGAGAATTGCTTGAACCCAGGGCGCAGAGATTGCCGTTAGCCGAGATGGCGCCACTGCATTACAGCCTGAGCGACAGAGCAAGCCTCCGTCTCAAAAAAAAAAAAAAAGGCCGCAACGGTGGCAGTGAAAGCCCCAGGTTTGGGAAGGCCTGGGAAAGGGGGCATGCCTAAGACCAGGGTCGGACCCAGAGGACTCCTGTCCTCAGGACCTCCTTGAGCCGTCTTCTTCGGCTCCCGGTGGAGGAGGAGCTTCAGGGCGCTGGATTTCAGCGAGTAAGCAAAAATGGGATTACAATGTAGGGAGGCGCCTTGAGTGGTGGCTCACACCTGTAATCCCAGCACTTTGGGAGGCCGAGGAGGGTGGATCATCTGAGGTCGGGAGTTGAAGACCAGCCTGACCAACGTGGAGAAACCCCGTCTCTACTAAAAATACAAAATTAGCAGGGCGTTGTGGCGCATGCCTGTAATCCCAACTACTCGGCAGGCTGAGGCAGGAGAATTACTTTAACCTGGGAGGCAGAGGTTGCAGTTAGCTGATCTCGTCGACACTGCAGCCTGGGCTACAAGAGTGAAACCGTCTCCAAAAAAAAAAAAAAAAAAAAAATGTAGAGGGGCGAGAAGGGCCTTGCTGGGGCACAGAAAGATCCCATGGGCCTCAAGGGGTGGTGTCGGCTGAAAATTCACTGACCCATAAGCCCACTGCCTCCCCTCCTCCCTGGGCGAAGCAGTGGCATTCCCCGGGTCTCTAAATCCCAGGGACTCCAGAGACAGAGAGAGAGGAGAGAAAAAGGAGAGAGGAATAGAGAAAGGACATACACACAGAGAGAGAGAGGGCGCAGTGACACAGTAGCGCCTATCCCCCAGGCAGCCCCTGAAGCTGCCCGTTCTGCTCTCTGTGACACGGATCCTCGTGTGAGAGAGCAGCACATGGGCACACAGGCAGACCTGTCTTCGAAATCACAGGGCCCGACTTTTTAGGTGACTCACCTGCACACCGTTTTCGCTGGCCCGAGGCTGGGGCCCTACGCTGCTTTCCCGTCCTCCGCCTCAAGTTTCTGCCTCCTGGTCGACCTTCCGCGAATCCTGGCCTCCTGAGACCATCCTGTCGACATTCTGGCGAGGACTGGCCTTAGCCCCGAGTCCAACGCACTGCCACAGAGGGATCCTGCTTCGCGAAGCGTCAAGGACTCATCTCCAGGCAACGAGGGCAGTAACAGTAGCGGTCTCTGACGCGAGCACCGGCTCGCGATTCGCGCATGCGCATTGTCAAGGTGCACGGCTCCGCTTCGCGCATGCGCATAGTCAAGGCTGACCGTGTTCTGCTCTTGTTCAGGTGCAGCCCCTGAAAAAAATTGCTGGGGCTGTGTGTTCCAATGCGACTGCTCGTGTGTGTCTTCCGACGGATGTGCTTCGTTCGCTGGAGGGCGGTTTCATGCATGTCTGCCTGTTTCTGGTCAGACCCTTTCTCGGTCTCTGCCCGGGTCGTGGGGCCGGTCCTGTGACTGGAACCGACAATCATTTTCCTGGCGGTTCCACTTTCGGTTTGTGAACGCCTTAGTGAGGTTTGGCACTGTGTCGATCCGCAGGCGTTCAAATCACCTACCCATTCTGAGTGACCTTCTTTCTAAAATCCTCCACCCAGGAGCACAGGATCCGGATGTCTCTCAAGAATTACAAAGGAAGTGCAGATTATTGCAAAGCACATGATAGCTAACACTGGATAGAAGAGATGAGCATCGGTTTGTTAATTACCCATACTTCCAGCCCAGGGGAAGGAGAGCCCAGCACACCATGCAGGGTACAGTGTGTTGAACTCAGGAGCAGAGTAATCAGGTGAGGGTTTTTCCAGGATGCTTTGTAGTAGCAAGAGTATGGGAAGTAACCCTTGGTTCTTGAAGGACAGTGTGACTGGCTTGTTTGAATAATTCTGCAGGCTGGCAGGAACCTGACTCCCACTACTAGGCAGTAAGCAGGTACCGTGCCTGGCCTTGAGGGGGAGTGGTTCGGCTAGGGCACCTTATTCAAAGGAGTACAATGGGGCAGGAAATTTGCAGTAAATCCATTAAGCCCTCCTTGTTTTTGCCCACTGTCAGGGCACATATAATATTGAGCCTTAATCTTGGGCCTTATACCACACTTGACCCTTTGATGTCTTGACATCTCTTGGTGATACTGATACTTCTAGAGTGTAGAAGTGTTACTGGATGGAAGATCTTGACTGCAAGTTTTCCAGGCTTCTGGCTTGTTGAAGAAAGAAGTGAACGAAGGACACAAAGCAAGAAAAGGACGAAGCCACGAAAGAAGAAAGGAACAACGAAAGCGCAGACTTATTGAAGCCAAAGTCCACTCTACAGAGCGGGAGTGGGCTAGAGCAAGCAGCTAAAGAGCCCAGATTACAATGTTCTTTAGGGTTTTTATTAAGCTAAAAGAATGTGCTAACAGGTAAAGGGTAAAAGTGCCCTTTAGAGGCCTCCAATTGGTTACACCCTATGAAGGATAGGCCTGTGGCCACTCGGAGACGGAGACTTCTGTCTTGTTATCACAGGAGTGAGGATGTGGCCTCTGTGCAGCTTAACCTGGCCTACAACTTGCTGCACCTGCTGTTCTTTTCCTTCCACTTTAACCCTTGGTTATGCTAATTTTCTATTCTCCTGCCTCAGAAGTGCCTCCCTAGGAAGCCAGGCAGGCTCTTACCAGGAAGGCGAGGACCACAGTTGCTCTCATGGCTATGATTCATATTTGGAAACCTGTGCAGAGCCTTTGGCTCCATTTCATATGGGATAGCCAAGAGAACAGATATGTGGTTTCCAGATTGTGATTTGTCTTTGAATATTTGTGTAACCTTATGTATTACCATCAGTTTTTGTTAGATGCTGTTGTTCTTGCCCAGCATTATTATTATTATTATTTCGAGACAGAGTTTCACTCTGTTGCCCAGGCTGGAGTGCAATGTCACGATGTCAGCTCACTGCAACATCCACCTCCAGGGTTCAAGCAATTCTCCTGCCTCAGCCTCCCGAGTAGCTGGGATTATAGGTATGTGTCACCACACCAGACTAATATTTGTATTTGTGATAGAGACAAGGTTTCACCATGTTGGCCAGGCTAGTCTCAAACTCCCAACCTCATGATGAAACCCTGTCTGTACAAAATATACAAAAACATTAGCCAGGCATTGTGAATCACTTGAACCCCGGGGGAGACAGAGGTTGCAATGAGCCAACATCATGCCTCTGCATTTCATCCAGGGCAACAGAGCAAGACTCTGACTCAAAAAAAATCTTTTTTAATAAAATAAAAGATGTGGGTATAGGCCAGGTGCAGTGGCTCACATCTGTAATCCCAGCACTTTGAGGGGCTGAGATAGGAGGATCACTCAAGACCCGCCTGGACAACACTGTAAGACCCCACCTCTAAAGAAAAAAAAAAGCGTGTGTGTCTGTGTGTGTGTCTGTGTGTGTGCGTGTGTGTAATATGACATGAACAAATGTGGGTATATTAGTCATTCACCAGTTACTGATGCTGTATAACACACCATTCCAAACTTAGTAGTATAAGACAACCATTTTACTATGCTCACCGATTCTATGGGTCAGGAATTCAGAGAGCTCACAGAAGAGATAGTTTGCCTCTACTCCAGATGTCTGTGGCCTCACCCAGGAGGATTCAAAGGCTGGGAGTGACCTGATGCCTGAGGGCTGCAATCCTATGAAGCCTGCTTTGCACACGTCTGGCATCTGGGGTGGGAGGACTCAGAGAATCGGACTAGTAGCCTCTCCATGTGACTTGGCTTCCTCGTAGCATGGTGGCTCAGGGCACTTGGAGCTTCTTACATGATGGCTCAAGACTTCAGACACTGGAGTTTCAGCTAATGAGGTGAAGGGCAGTGCTGACTAAGCCTTGGGAGTCACACAGCATTGGTTACAAGCAATAAACTGATCCAGATTCAAGGGCAGAGGAGTTAGACTCCATCTCTAAAAGTGGGAATGGCAAGATTATAGAAGAACATTTGAGACAAACCTTTTGTTGCAAACATCTTTGAAAAATACAATCTGCCACAATCACCTTTGGAAACTAGGAAACCAATTCATGATTCTGAAACTAATCATTCTGAGAACTACTGAATATGAATGAACAGAATCAAGCATTTATCTTCCCTTTCCGACACATATTATCCCCTCCGAGTAATCAGATCACTGATGTGGGGGGAGCTCATTTTTATAAAAGGATTCCAGTCATAATGGCCGAAAGAGAGACAAAATAAGAAAGCAACCATTTTGCAACTCCTAACAACATAATGATCATCAATGAATGCATGACCTTATGCAAAAGGCAGCAATTATATAATGGGTAAATCACATGGATTACACTTTGGCCCACTATCAAATCTGATCACAAAAACAGTGACAAGCAGACCTTGCCAAAATAATTGACCTTGATTTTGATCAAGCCTCTAGAGCAGAGTTTCTCAACTCTGACACTATTTACACTTTGGACCAGATAATTATTTGTTTGGGGTGGGGAGGAAGCTGTCCTGTACATTATAGAATGTTTAGCACCACCCTAGCCTGTAGCCAATAGGTGCCAGAAATAGCATCCTTCCTTCCAGTTGTGACGACCAAAAAGATCTCCAAACATTGCCAAATGTCTTCTAGAGAAAAAACAAAAACAAAAAAACACAACTTGTTGAGAATCGCTGCTCCAGTTAATGACCGGATATTTTAGAGAAAATATAGAGAATCTAATACGTCAATCAGTACCATAGCAGTGTACTCAAATGCAGTATGTGGAAACTCTAGATGATCCAGCGTTTGATTTCTCCAAAAAATAAATATCAAGAAAAAAGGAAAGTCAATAGATTAAAAGATATGTAAGAGAAAGCCGAGATCGGTGGCTCACCCCTGTAATCCCAGCACTTTGGGAGGCCGAGGCGGGCAGATCACCTGAGGTCAGGAGTTCAAGATCAGCCTGGCCAACATGGTGAAACCCCATCTCCACAAAAATACAATTATTTGGGAGGCCAAGGAGGCGGATTGCCTGAGGTCAGGAGTTTGAGACCAGCCTGGCTAACAAGGTGAAACACCGTCTTTTCTAAAAATACAAAAAAATAGCTGAGGGTGGTGGTGCATGCCTGTAGTCCCAGCTACATGGGAGTCTGAGGCAAGAGAATCGCTCTAACCCAGAAGGCGGAGGCTGCAGTGAAGTGAGATCACACCACTGCACTCCAGCCTAGGCGACAAAACAAGACTCTGTCTCAAAACAACACACACACAAAAAAAAAACAAAAAAAATTAGTGGTGGCGTGCACTTGTTATCCCAGCTGCTTTGGAGGCTGAGGCAAAATAATCGCTTGAACTGGGAGGCAGAGGTTGCAGTGAGCCAACATTATGCCGTTGCACTCCAACCTGGGCGACAGAATGAGACTCTGTCTCAGAAAAAAACCAAAAAGACAAAAAGATGTAAGAACTTTATTCTCTAACCTCAACATGTAGATCTTGTTTAAACTCTGATTTAAACAAATCAACTGCAACAAATTATGTGATTTTAAGCAATTGTTCATTTTCTTTTTTTTTTCTGAGACAGGATCTCGCTGCGTCACCCAGGCTGGAGTGCAATGCTGCAATCGTGGCTCACTGAAGCCTCAAATTCCCAGGCTCAGGTAATCCTCTCACCTCAGCCTCCCAAGTAGCTGGGACTGCAGGTGTGCACCATCATCCCTGGCTACCTTTTTGTTTTTTTTTTGTAGAGACGGGGTTTTGCCATGTTACCCAGGTTGGTCTCGCACTCTTGGACTCAAGGGATCCTCCTGCTTTGCCCCCCTAAAGTGCTGGGATTACAGGCATGAGCCATGGCACCTGGCCAGGAATTGTTCATTTTCTTAAAATAATCATATGAAAATTGTCTTTCAAGAAAAGTTCTTAAAATAACTATATTTCATTCTGAAATGTCTGAAATTGTCTTTAAAATAATCTAACGGAAATAAAGATGAAACAAAACTGGCCGTGTGTTAATTGTTAAAGCTCGGTTCACTGTACTAGCTTTTCTACATATATAATGTTGAAAGTATCCATATTAAAGAGTTTGAATTAAAAAAAAATTACCTCTTTCCAAGTACCACTCAAATCAGTAAGCACTAATTTGGAAGGACGTCCGTAAGGTCTGCCCTAGAAAGACAAGGTAAGGCCGGGGGCGGTGGCTCATGCTTGTAACTGCAGAACTTTGCGAGGCTGAGGCAGGTAGATCACAAGGTCAGGAGCTGGAAACCAGTCTGGCCAACACAGTGAAACCCCGTCTCTACTAAAAATACAAAAAAAAAAAAAATTAGCTGGGTGTGTAGTGGCAGGTGCCTGTAATCCCAGCTACTTGGGAGGCTGAGGCAGGAGAATCACTTGAACCTGGGAAGCGGAGGCTGCAGTGAGCTGAGATTGCACCACTGCACTCCAACCTGGGCAACAGAGCAAGACACCGTCTCACCAAAAAAATTAATAAATAACAGATAACAAATTCTAATAAAGGCAAAAGGGAACAAAAGTTACTCAGTATATATGTGTGCATCTTTGAGCAAGGAGAGAGGTAAAAGAAACTTACCAGACTTTTAAAATGGATAAACATGGGGGAGTTGGGGGAATATAAAATAACAAGAAATATACATATATTGGTCTCTGCCCCGGCACCTGGTTTAGAGCTCCTTAAAACCCTTGGGGGAGTAGGAGGATCATTTGTTCTAATATCTGGTCTTTGCCCTAGTTCCTGACACAGAGCTCTCAAATCCCTTGGGATTTCCTGGCTGATAGCAGCATCTTATGTTCTAATGAGGTGACTCTTGGTAGGCTCGTGGATGGCCTCAGGATGTGATATGAGGGTTGGAACATTCAGCTCCACCCCTTCACCTCTGGGCAGGGGATGGCAGGTGAAGGTTAAGTTGACTGCCATTGGCCAATGATGTAATCAGTAATGCCTATCCAGTGAAGCCCCCATGAAAACCCAAAAGGACTGGGTTGAGAGAACTTCCAGATTGCTGAACACCTGGAGTTTACCAGAGGATGATGTGCTGGGGAGAGAGCACTGAAGCCTAGTGTCACTTCCTACATACGTTGCCCTAGGTACCTTTTCATCCATAACCTTTGTAATATCCTTTTTATTTTTTTATTTTTTGACATGTAGTCTCTCTCTATTGTCCAGGCTGGAGTTCAGTAGCACGATCTGGGCTCACTGCAACCTCCGCCTCCCAGGTTCAAGTGATTCTCCTGCCTCAGCCTCCCAAGTAGCTGGGATTACAGGCACCCACCACCAAGCCCGGCTAACTTTTGTATTTTTAGTAGAGATGGGGTTTCACCATGTTGGCCAGACTGCTCTTGAACTCCTGACCTCAGGCGATCCACCCACCTCGGCCTCCCAAAATCCTGGGATTAGAGGTGTGAGCCACTGCGCCCGGCTCTTATTTTAAAAAAAAAAAAATTTTTTTTTGAGACAGGGTCTGGTACTGTTGCCCAGGCTGGAGTGCATTGGCAAGATCTGGGCTCACCATAGCCTTGACCTCCTGGGCTCAAATTATCCTCCCACCTTGGCCTCCCCAAGTACTAGGACTATAGGTGTGCACCACCATACCCAGCTAAGTTTTGTATTTTAGTAAAGACAAGGTTTTTCTATGTTGCCAAGGCTGGTGTCCAACTCCTGGGCTCAAGCGATCTGCCTACCTCAGCTTCCAAAAGTGCTAGGATTACAGATGGGCACTACCACACCCGGCTGTAATATCCTTTATGCTATATGAACTAATGTACTAAGGTTTCCCTGAGATCTGTGAGCCATCTTAGAAAATTAATCAGACCTGAGGAGAGGATGTGGAAACCCCAAATTTATAGCTGGTCAGAAGTACAGGTCATCACCTGGCTCTTGAGATGGACATCTGAAGGGGAAGGATCTTGCGGGACTGATCACTTAGTCGGTGGGATCTGATGCTATCTCCAGGTAGGTGGTGTCAGGACTGAACTGAACTGTAGGACCCCCAGTTGGTGTCTGCTGGGGAACTGCTTGGTGTATGGAGAAAAAACCCACATCTGGTGTCAGAAATGTTCTTAAGTGTTCAGTGGTGTGAGAGTAGAAGAGATCTTGTCTAGGAAGAGAGAGAATTTTCTTTATCTTTGGAAAATGTCACTCTTTGCCCTCATTATTCAAATGAAGAAAAAAACCCTTCAGCACATGCTGCTTTAATTTGGCATCTGTCCATCCCATGAAAGTCGTTAACGTCGCCCACACCACACTTGCCTGGACACATAGGTGTTGTCTCTTAGACCCTGCCCTCTACTGTTCCCTCCTTATCCCTAATCATTCCTGTCCCACCTCTTCCTCCTCAAGATAGATACAAAACATCTATATCCTTAGCCCCAGCTTTCAACCAACCATCTTATTACACCCTGGAAATGTCTACATTGCTGAAATTACTTATGACCATGTTCTGTTTTCATTCGTACACTGTGTATTTCTTTTTTTTCTTTTTTTTTTTCAGACGGTCTCCCTCTGTCGCCCAAGCTGAAATGTGGTGGTACAATCTCTGCTCACTGCAATCTCCGCCTCCAAGGTTCAAGTGATTCTCCTGCCTCAGCCTCCCAAGCAGCTGGGAATAAACTAACAGGTTTGGAAGGGTTCTGGATTACTGAACATGTAAAGGGTCCTGGAGGGTGGTGCCCCCAGAGAGGGCATAGAAGCTCTGTGCCTCTCCTGCATACCTTGCCCTATGCATCTCTTCCACCTGGCCGTTAATCTGTATCCTTTGCAATATTTTTTATAATAAATGGGTAAACATAAGTAAAGTGTTTCTCTGAGCTCTGTAAACCACTCTAGCAAAATGCTCAGACTTGAGGGAACCCCAATTTATAGCCAGTATGTCAGAAGCACAGGTCACATCCTGGGCCCTGCAAATGGCATCTGAAACAGGGGGCAGTATTGTGGACTAAGCCCTTAACCGATGGGTTCTGCTGCTATCTCCAGGCAGAGTCAGAACGGCACTGAATTGTAGGACACCCGGTTGGTGTCCGCTGAAGAACTGCTTAGTGTGAGAGAAAAAAAGAAACCCACAGATTAGTGAGCGGTGTGTGTAAATGTAGAAAGAAAAACACCCTGGTTGCTTCCTATCTTTAAAACCGCTCATGACACACTATCATACTGTCACAACCTGCGCAATGCACACTCCCGCTGTAGGTACTGACGCACAGTCAACAACATAAGCAAGAGTCACACACAGTCAAGAAAAGCCGTTCACGTGGTCCCAAATGGCCACACATTTAATGCTGCTGTCACAATCATGCACAAAGTCACAGCCGGCTGTCACACACACACACGCACACACGGAGACGCGGGCGCACACCAACGTGTGGACAGACCCACGCACCTAAAGACACGTGCGCAAAGAGACGCACACACAGACACGTGCACACATACAGACACGCGTGAACACAGGCAGACGTGCACACAAGAGACGCACACACAAAGACACACGTGGGCACACAGAAATGCAAACACACGCATGCACACAGACGCGCACACACAGACACACACGCACGAGAACAAACACGTCTTCCAGGCGCCCCCTCCGGCTCCCGCAGCCTTGGGGTTCCCGCCCGGCTACAGGCTCCTGGCTCCCTCACCGACTGCATCTCGGGGGCGATCCCGGTCGGGTTCCGTCTGAGCCGAGGCCCCGCACCCAAACCGCGACAGCGGACCCATTACCTGGAGGCCCGCAGCCCGGCGAAGGAACCAGGACTCAAGTAGCCTCCGGGACCGAGCCCTCCGAGAAAGGCAGCCCGGGGCCCCGACAACCGTGGACCAAGCCAGAGTGAGTCATAGACCCAGACTAGGCAGCTGGAGGCATAGTCAACGGAGGGTCCTTAAGAGACCCTGAACCCATTCACCCGGGCACCAGGGACTCTCCCAAAGCACGAATTCGGGCAGGTGGTAGCCTCGAGGCAGGGAGGATGCTTCGCAAGCCTCCACCTAGATGCGCGGCGGACCCTGGGAAAGGTAGTCCAGCGCAAGCCAACCCTGGGAAATGTAGTCCTGCGCAAGTCACCGCCTAGATGCGCGGCAAACCTTGAGAAATGTGGTCACGAGTCAGCCAGCGTCACTGTCGCGGAGCTTTCCGGGTCGCAATGACTGTCCTGGCTTCCAGCCCGCCAGACGGGATGGTAGAATCCCCGGCCGCAGCCCCTCGGCTTAGAACTCAGCCTCTTTCAGGCCGGGCGCGAGCTCGCGCCTGTAATCCCAGCACTTTGGGAGGCTGAGGCGGGCGGATCACGAGGTCAAGAGATCAAGACCATCCTGGCCAACATGGCGAAACTCCGTCTCTACTAAAAATACAAAAATTAGCTGGGCATGGTGGCGTGCGCCTGTGGTCCCAGCTACTTGGGAGGCTGAGGCAGAAGAATCGTTTGAACCCGGGAGGCGGAGGTTGCATGTTCTAAGGCAGTTTCACAAAAACTCCAAATGTGTTCTGTTAGACACATCTCAGGGATGTCTAAAATGAAGGCTGCCTCATGAGAAAAAATTATTTTCTATAAAAAAAATATTAAGTCGGGAGTAGTGGCGCACACCTGTAATCCCAGCTATTGGGGAGGCTGAGGCAGGAGAATTGCCTGAACCGGGGAGGTGGAGGTTGCAGTGAGCCGAGATCCCGCCATTGGACTCCAGCCTGGGCGACAGAGCAAGACTGCGTCTCAAAAATAAATAAATAACATACTCTTTGTTTACACAGGTGAAAAGAAAAAAAAAAGAAAAGAAAAAAAATAACATACTCCCTTTTATCTCAAATCTTCCACATCCTCTCCTCCCCTTTCATTCTAAGCAAATGACTCCAGCTGATCTTTTATTGAGAAAATACAACTAACCAGATAGGAACTACTTTTAGTTTCCCCCACTATCAGATTCTCAGATCTGCGTGAATTGGCACCTACATTATCTCTTCCCTGCCCTTCAAATCAGAAATATCCCAGTTCCTATTAAACACTAGATGGGCCAACAGCCTCCTCTTCTCTCGGCCTCTCAAATCCTTTTCTCCTGCAGTTTTCTTCTTTCCTTTCCTTCCTTTCCTTTCTTTCCCTTCTTTCTTTTCCTTTCTTCCCTTCTTTCTTTTTCAGACTGAGTCTCGCTGTGTAGCCCAGGCTGGAGTGCAGTGGCACGATCTTGCCTCACTGAAACCCCCACCTCCCGGGTTCAAGCGATTCTTGTGCCTCAGCCTCCCGAGTAGCTGAGATTAACAGGCGCCTGCCACCATGCCCGGGTAATTTTTGTGTTTTTTGGCAGAGACGGGTTTCACCATGTTGGCCAGGTTGGTCTCAAACTCCTGAGCTCAAGTGATCTGCCCACCTTGGCCTCCCAAAGTACTATGATTACAGGCGTGAGCCACCGCGCCCGGCCTGCCCTGCAGTTTTCTTACTGGGTCACTACCATTTTACAAGCATCCTCTATGTCTTCCATCTTTAATTAGTAACAAAGAACCAAAACCCCTTCCTAAATCTTGCATCTGCCTCAAGCTACTGTCTCATATCTGGCCTTCCAGCAAAACGATTCATGAAGAGTTGTCTACACGCTATCACCCCTACCTATCTTCATGTTCACTCTGGTTGTTGGTTGTTTTGAGATGGGGTCTCACTCTGTCACCCTAGAGGTGGGGCCTGGTGGGAGGTGTCTGGATTATGGAGGTGGATCCCTCATAAATGGCTTAGTGCTATTTCCTTGGTGATGAGTGAATTCTAACTCTGGTTGTTCAGGAGAGAGCTGGTTGTTTAAGAGTGTGGGACCTACCCTGTCTTGCTCCCTGTCTTGCCACGTGACTTGCGACATCCCCTTCTCCTTCCACTTTAAGCTCCCTGAGTCCTCACCAGAAGCAAATGCCAGCACAATGCTTCCTGTACAGCCTGCAGGACCATGAGCCAAAATAAAATTCTTTTGTTTATAAATTACTCAGTCTCGGCCGGGCGTGGTGGCTCACGCCTGTAATCCAAGCACTTTGGAGGCCAAGGCAGGCGGATCACCTGAGGTTGGGAGTTCAAGACCAGCCTGACCAACATGGTGAAACCCCGTCTTAAAAAAAAAAAATCAAATAAAAAAAAAATAAAAAATAAAAAAATTACTCAGTCTCAGGTATTCCTTTATAGGAATTAAAAAAACACACAGAAGAACACAACTGGCATATTAGTAGGGAAATACTTCTCAAAAGGTTTACAAGAGCTTTCTCTCCTACCTATTGCACTGAAATAGTCAGAAGTCATAACTTGCTTTAGTCTTGGTTCCTTAAGCAGATGTGAAAGTACTGTTTTGTTTTCTTTGCTTTTGAGACTGGGTCTCACTCTGTCACCCAGCCTGGAGCAGTGGCACAATCACAGCTCACTGCAGCCTTGACCTCTTGGGCTCAAGTGATCCTCCCGCGTCATCCCTCCAAGTAGCTGGGACTACAGGTGTGTGCCACCACACCCGACTAATTTTTGTATTTTTTGTAGAGACTGTGTTTCACTGTGTTGGCCAGGCTTGTCTCCAACTCCTGGGCTCAAGTGATCTGCCCACCTCGGCCTCCCACAGTGCTGGGATTACAGGTGTGAGCCACTGCACCCGGCCACCTTTTCCTACATATAAAATAGGCAAATAATTGGATGCATACTACTATCCAACAGAATTTTCCTGAAGATAAAATGGTTAGAACAGGGGTTTCCAAACTGTGGTCCCTGGCACAGCAGCATTAGCATGCTCTGGGAACTTCTCAGAAATGCAAATTCTAGCCCCCCACCTGACTTACTGAATCAGAAACCCTGAAGAAGGGCCCAGCAACAAATCATCCATGTAATTCTAACATACACTGAAGAACAACTAATTTAGATAAAAACGTTCTGCAGGGGGATGTGGGGAGGGCACCAGAGCTAAATAAATGCCACATTATCACTGCCTTGTATGACAAAATCATGTTTAACCTTGCTATTGAGCAGCGGTAAACAGGCAAAATTCCAATGCCAGATTTTTCATAAAACAGCTTGTTTTCCCATAGTACTGTCATCCTTCTGGTATCCAAGAGGAAGTGGTTCCAAGACAGCCCCCCAGACACCTAAATTCACGGATGCTCCAGAGCCTCACATAAAACGGCACAGCATTTACATGCAGCCTAAACACAGCCTCCAGTGTAATTTCAATCATCTCTACATCACTCCTAATACCTAATATACTGTAAATGCTATCCAAGTTATATATTGTTTTAAAGATTTATATTTCAAAATTTGTTGTGTATATATATATATATATATATATACACACACACATACAATATATATACACATTGTGTGTGTGTGTATACATACATACTTTTCTTGAGACAGAGTTTCTCTCGTTGCCCAGGCTGGAGTGCAGTGGCACCATCTTGGCTCACTGAAACCTCTGCCTCCCGGGTTCAAACGATTTTCCTGCCTCAGCCTCTGGAGTAGCTGGGATTACAGGCACACGCCACCATGCCCGGCTAATTTTTGTATTTTTAGTAGAAATGGGATTTCGCCATGTTGGCCAGGCTGGTCTTGAACTCCTGACCTCAGGTGATCTGCCTGTCTAGGCCTCCCCAAGTGTTGGGATTACAGGCGTGAGCCACCACTTCCAGGTTTGTTGATTAATGGATGCAGAACCCATGGATACAGAGGACCAACTGTATCATAAAGAGAACACCTTAAAACTTGAAATACATGTGCAAAGAGGGAGAAAGCAGAGAAAACGATGGGGTACTTCATTATTAGAAAGGAAGAATTCATTTACATCAAGCTCAAATGCTGTATATTGTTGGCATTCATTATTCAAGAAAACCTTTAATAACACTTCATATTATACAGTGATGAAGGATTAAAAAAATCTTTAGGAAGGGCTGGTTTACAAAATAGAACTGCCTAGGGTCTGAGCCATTTTTCTCATACCCATCCCATTCTCTCTCTCTAACAGCAGTGGGAAGAGTGACAGAGCCCGCAGGTTAAGACTGACCAGTAGGTGTTAACATCTAGTGCACTGGAAGTTGTTTTCATTCTTTTTTTTTTTTTGAGATGGAGTCTCACTCTGTCCCCAGGCTGGAGTACAATGGTGTGATCCCAGCTCACTGCAACCTCTGCCTCTTGGGTTCAAGCGATTCTCCTGCCTCAGCCACCTGAGTAGCTGGGAGTACAGGTGCTTGCCACGATGCCCAGCTAATTTTTGTATTTTTAGTAGAGATGGCGTTTCACCATGCTGGCCAGGATGGTCTCAAGCTCTTGACTTCATGATCTACCCGCCTTGGCCTCCCAAAGTGCTGGGATTACAGACATGAGCCACTGCGCCCTGCAATTTTCTTTTTTAAAACAAAATTAGCTGGGGATGGTGACTCATACCCACAATGGCAGCACTTTAGGAGGCCATGGGAGGATCACTTGAGCCCAGGAGTTTGAGACTAACCTGGATAATATATGGAGACCTCATAACTACAATTAAAAAAAAAAAAAATTAGCACAGCATGGGGGTGCCTGCCTGTAGTCCAGCTACTTGAGAGGCTGAGGTGGGAGGGCTGCTTGAGCCCAGTAGGCAGAGGGGACTGATGGTGGCTTGAGTCAAGATCCTGCCATGGTATTCTGGCCTGGGCAACAGAGCAACACCAAAAAAAGATATCATCAAAAATTCAGTATTTAATGCACACATTTCCCGTGACAATATGCAGGACAGGAAAACTGACATTTCTTGGAAGACAATTTTTCCACGGAGGGGTTGTGGGATGCATATGGGATGTTTTAGGATGAAACTATTCCGTCTCACATCATCAGGAATCACGATCTCATAAGAAGCGCAAAACCTAGATTCCTCACACACACAGTTCGTAACAGGGTTCGTGCTCCTGTGAGAATCTCAAGCCACCGCTCATCTGGCAGGAGGTGGAGCTCAGGTGACAAATGCTTGCTCACCTGCCACTCACCTCCTCCCATGCAGTTGGGGGGGAGTTGGGACCCCGATATAGTGTGTATCCCATGTTTAAATAATCAAAACAGATTTGGATTATGCTGTCCTTTTAAACTTTAATAAAATAGATTAATTTCATATTACATAGAGAGCAAGTCCATCCACTCATCCGTGATAAAATTTTAGAAATATTTTTTATAAAATGTTTAGTATTTGATTGGAAATGAATCCAGTATAACATGACTTCTACAGATACAGCATTTCCATCCTCACTCCCGTTCCTATTGAGAAATTTTAAAAATACAGAAAAGTACAAAAAATAAGACAAGATATCCATATACCACAATCGAGAATTAATCAGTATCTTCTTATATTTACTTGAAGTCCTTTTAAAGAGAAGTGGATGTTTATACAAAAAGCTCAAGTCCCCCTTAACCGATACCCACCCCACCTCCCACATTCATTACTTTCCCTTCTCCACTCTTCACAGGTGACCACTATCAAGAGTGGTCTGTATCCTTCCAACCCATTTCAACAACATGTACATACATATATGCATCCATTACCAATAGACAGTACTGAGTATTGTGAGGGAACTTTTCATTCACATTTACAAAAAGTCATTGTACTACCTGCGTCCTCTGCAACTTGATCCCCCCTCAACACGTCTGGGATCTTTCTGTGAATACATGTGGATTTCATTGGTTGCATGTTACAGATATATAGTATTATATACGAATTTCCCATAGAGTTCCTCATGGGCATTCTCAGTTGTTTCTAATTTTTGGCTACTACAAGTCAAGCCACAGTAAATATCCTAGTACGTATTTCCTGAGCATTCATAGTCACAAGTAGAACTGCTAAGTATTTCTGAAGTTGTCAAACGAATGTTTCCCTGTTCTCAAGGTTATATTGCATGTAGTATACAGCTTTTCAAACTTCTGTTTTTAATCTCTGGATTTACTTTTGCGTATAGTTCATGGTCTATTTTTCTCCCTTGGAGAACAAATTACCTCCACTTAAAAAAATAGTTCCATTATTTCCTCACTTCCTGATGCCGCTTATATCATATTCCAAATTCTAATAAATGCATAGGTCTTTTTCTGCAATCTCTTCTGCTCTGTTCAATTAATACCACAGGAGTCTTAATATTATTTGTAGATGACCATGTCATCTATTTTTGTCTGTTCCTTTCCAATATTTACAACTTTTTTGTTACTGGCAAAGATCTCCAGATCTGTGGTGGCAGCAATAAAAAACAGGCATCCATTTTGTTCCCATTTGTCGTGAAACTGTGCCTAAACTTTCAGCATGATCATTGCTGCAAGTGTCTTTGCTGGACATAGGCTTTTTATCATACGCATGTCTTTCTCTTCAGTACAAATTTTCTGGTATCCCTTAAGTTTTTAGAACTTTAGTTAAAGTTAATCTCATTCGTGGTGCTTTGCTTCAGAAGGATTATTTCTGATGCATGACGAGGTGCCCATTTCTAATGAAAGCTTTCCCACTTTCTAGGTATTCATAGGGTTTTTAGTGAGTATGAATTTTCTGGTGTCTAATGTGGTGTGACTTCTGGCTGAAAGCCTTCCCACATTCGCTGCACTGATAAGGCTTCTTACCTGTATGTATTCTCAAGTGCAGAGCAAGAGTTGAGAACTGAGAGAAAGCTTTCCCCACATTCGTTACAACCATAGGGCTTCTCACCTGTATGGCTTCTCACATGCACAGTGAGGGATGAGCTCTGAGAGAAGGCCTTTCCACACACATTGCATTCGTAAGGTTTATCACCCGAATGGATTCTCACGTGTACGATAAGTGATGTTCGCTGAGAGAAAGCTTTTCCACATTCGTTACATTCATAGGGTTTCTCTCCAGTGTGAATGTTCTGATGTTTTATGAGGTACTTCTTCTGGCCAAAGGCTGTTCCACATTCACTACATTTAAAAGGCTTCTCTCCAATATGGATTTTCTCATGCTCAGTAAGGTTGGATTTGCCACTAAAGGTTTTTCCACACTCCTTACACACAAAGGGCTTCTCTCCCGTGTGAGTTCTCTGGTGTCTGATGAGGTTTGACTTCTGAATGAAAGCTTTCCCCGCAATCTTTACACTCAAAAGGTTTTTCTCCAGTGTGAATTTTCTGGTGCGTAAGGAGGTTTTCCTTCTGGCTAAAGGATTTCCCACATTCATTACATTCAAAGAGCTTCTCGCCAGTGTGGGTGTTCTGATGTTTAATAACATACTGCTTCTGGCTAAAGGCTTTGCCACACTCGTTACATTCGAAAGGTTTCTCTCTCGTATGAAAATGCTCATGCTCGGTGAGGTTTGACTTGTGGCTGAAGACTTTCCCACATACCTTACAGGCAAAGGGGTTTTCCCCACTGTAAATTCTCTGCTGGCTGAGCTGTGACATCTGAATGGAAGCTTGCCCACATTCACAAGGTTTCTCTCCAGTAGAAAATGTTTGATGAATGAGGATTTACTCTTGGCTTAAGAGATTTCCACATCTCTTACATTTATAAGGCTTCTCTGTTTATGACCACCCAAATGCATACCAAGGGATAAGGTTTGAGAGGAAGTTTTTATCATACTCAGTACATTCAATGCTCTCTCTCCAGAAAAATTTTCTAATATTCAATGAAGTATTGCTACTTTCACCTTCACTGGTTTCTCACCAGCATGAACGTTCTGCTTCTCAATGAGATTTGTCATCTAGCTAAGGGCTTGTCAATACTCCTTAGAAGCACAGGGTTTCTCTTCAGCATGACTTCCACGTTCAATGAGATGTGACATGTGAGTAAAAGTTCCCCCCACGTTCAGAAAATTCATAGGGTTTCTCTCCAGTATGAACACTCTGGTATCAGATGAGGTACAAACGTTTTAAACCAAAGGCATTTACACTGAAAGAGGGTTAATACCATAAGAAGTAAGCTGTGGTAGAGAAGTTCCCAACTAATTCCCTTAATGATTCTTTCTTACACAACCTCCCTCATGACTTCAGTCCAGGTTGTGTTTCAACTCCAAACTTCAAAAAGGTGTGGCCTTCAAAGCAAGAAGGTCTGAGAGCAGAGGAAGTATTTTCCTTCTTTTCCTCAGTCTTTACTGGCGATAGATCAACTTGCCTCCCAAGTGTTGGTGCCTCTTTATCTGCTCATCATCTTCTCAGGCTTCCTCTAAAATGGAGTACAAAGAACCATCACACAAAGGAGTTAATTCATAAAGTACCCAGAACCATGGCTGGCACATGGTAAGCCCTTCATCTTACCTTTATGTTACCATCACTTTTATTTGTGAATTTTCCCATTACTAGCAATAAAATTTCTGATCGTGCTTTTCTGAGACGAACTCTGATAGCCCATCTCCCAATATGAAAAGAATCTATACTATTAATGCCGCCAACTAAATTATCAGAAGGGAACCCTACTTCAGGTTACCTAGGCAGAAAATTAACATTCATGGGTCCACAAAGCTTAGAGTACTCTTGAAAAATAACATTTCCATTTCAGAATTACTTCTTTTTTTTTTTTTTAAAGACGAGTTTCACCATGTTGGTCAGGCTGGTCTTGAACTCCCGACGTCAGGCGATCCGCCTGCCTTGGCCTCCAAAGTGCTTGGATTACAGGCGTGAGCCACCGCGCTCGGCCTCCATTTCAGAATTTAGCAAGTTGTATAAAAAATAATAAAGAATTGCCAAATAGGAGAAAGAGATAAAGAGATGACTACATAAAAATTAGAAAGTCCACCTGGGATGCTAAGAAAGAAAAGTAATTTTTTTTTTTTTTTTTTGAGATGGAGTTTTACTCGTTACCCAGGCTGGAGTGCAGTGGTGCGATCTCAGCTCACTGCAACCTCCACCTCCTAAGTTCAAGTGATTCTCCTGCCTCAGCATCCTGAGTAGCTGGGATTACAGGCGCCTGCCATCACGCCCGGCTAAATAATGCTCATATTTCTAAGAAAGAGAATAGATCAATCAACAAGTGCTTTTCTCCAAAACCCATTAAAATGGTAAGAAGAGGAAAATGGTACAAACTGACAAGAAAAAGAAATATGGAGGAGATACTGGTATACAACAGACATGAACAGATTTTTCAATAATGGAAAGGATGGGGAAGATTTCAATGCACAGCAGAGTTACGAGGAAACTCAAATAATGTAAATGTACTGCAGAAGAGAATGCCAGTGATTTGTGCCATAAAATATTCAGAAAGAGGCAGAAAATGAAGGGAATTAGGTTTTTCAAAAGGAATAAAGGATGGTGGCTGAAAAAATGTGTGAGGAGCAGTTGAACACGCAATGTCCAGTCATGAGAACAAAGGACTGGCCCCACCTTCGTATGAAATGGAAGATCATCCTCTGAAGAAATTTCATTAGAGCTCAGGGGATCCAGCAAATGAGGTGACAGGAATGAGCTGCTATACGGAAATCAAGGAGATTAAAGCGACATATATGGTAAGACCTGCAGCGCCATTCTGCAGCTGAAGACAAAAGATGCTGGCAGCCAGGTATATATACCCATGGGCAGGATACGAGAGGATCCGTTTCTGGAGAAACTGAAAGGCCCACAATAAACCTCATTAGCAGCCTGGCCAACATGGCAAAACCCCTTCTCTACTAAAAATACAAAAAACTAGCCCAGCATGGTGGTGTGCACCTGGAGTCCCAGCTGCTTGGGAGGCAGAGGCATGAGAATCACTTGAACCTGGGAGGCAGAGGTTGCAGTGAACTGAGATCATGCCACTGCACTCCAATTCCAGCCTGACTGAAACAGCAAGACTGTTGCAAAAACAAAACAAAACAAACAAAACCTCATTAAGATGCCCCTCTCCAAGATGGTAAGTATCAAAGTGTCACTTGTATTCTTATCTCATTGGCTAAAACGAAAGACCTGGCCGTGGCTGAGTTCACTGGAGTCAGACAGTATAATCCTCCTGCAAGACAGAGACCAGTGGTTCACTAAGCATTTCACTTTTCAGCCGCTGAAGCCTACCAGATACAAGCACCCAGGCACAAAAGAGCTTATGATTACCTCTTAGTGAGCTATTAACAAATATTCCACTAGCCCCACTAACATGAAAGACATCAAAATAAAGAGAAAAAAGCTATGAGGAAATAAAGGCAAGGCCCAGCAAACACTACAACCAGTCAGGAATAGGTAAAAGATACTTTGTCAGTTAAACAGTAACAGGGTTTTGTAAGCAAGAAATGGAAATAAAAGTTCCCTTAGAAATTAAGACTGTGACAGAGGGGAAAAAAATATAAAGCAGAGTGTATCCACATTCATCAGTAACAAGTCACCTTGTTCCAGAAGGCATGGCTGCCTCATCCTAGCAAACTCAGGCATGGCTAGGTGCTCACTTGGCTGATAAAATATGATCACAAGTGACAAGTGTCATTTCATGGTAGAAGTTTCAATGACAAATTCAGAGAATACACCAAGGAAACATAAAAGCTGAGTAAAAGAAGTTCAAATAAAAGAAGATAATTCATTAGAGGAAGTATTTAAAGAACAAAAAAGTTGCCTCTACTCTAAGTCAAAGGGTCCACTCGAGTAAGAGTAAGACCCATACCTAGACACATTACTGTGACATTTCAAAACACAAAATATAGAGGTTATAAATGTTTTCAGAAAGAAAGAACAAGGCTGGACATGGTGGCTCACACCTGTAATCCCAATCCTTTGGGAGGCCAAGGTGGGAGAACTGCTTGAGCCCAGGAGTTCAAGACCAGCATGGGCAACATAGTGAGACTCCATCTCTAAACAAAAAAAAAAAAAAGTAAAGAGTTTCTGAGACTAAAACATTTGAGAACAGCAGCTCATAATATTCATTCAACAAACAGTTGTCTCCTTACCATGTGCATGGCAGTTCTAGGTTCTAGAGATAAATAGTACTGAACAAAACTGACAACATCTCCTGCTCTCATCAAGTTTACATTCTAGTTGACATGGTATAATAATACAGATGGTTTTCTAAAAAGCAATCCAGGCACAGTGGCTCACGCCTATAATCCCAGCCCTCTGGGAGCCCAAGGCAGGCAGATCATTTGAGGTTAGGAATTTGAGACCAGCCTAGCCAACATGGTGAAACCCTGTCTCCACTACAAATACGAAATTAGCCGGGGTTGGGTGCAGTGGCTCACACTTGTAATCCCAACACTTTGGGAGACCGATGTGGGCAGATCACCTGAGGTCAAAAGTTCGAGACGAGCCTGGCCAACATGGTGAAACCTTGTCTCTACTAAAAATGTAAAAACAAACAAACAAACAAACAAAAAATTAGGCACGGTGGCGGGTGCGTGCAATCCCAGCTACTTGGGAGGCTAAGGAAGGAGAATCGCTTGAACCCAGGAGGTGGAGGTTGCAGTGAGCTGAGATTGCACCACTGCACTCCAACCTGGATGACATTGTGAGACTTCATCTCAAAAAAAAAAAAAAAAAAAGTTTTAAGTGCTATGGAAAAAAACTAGGGAAGTGGTAAATAGTTTCAATTTCGGATAGGATCATCTCTGACAAGGCAAGTATCACGTCAAGACATGAAGAAAATTAAGACAATGATCCTTACAGGTATCTGGAGGAAGAGCTTTCCTCTTTTTTTTTTTTTTTGAGACAGAGTTTTGCTCTTGTTGCCCAGGCTGCAGTGCAAAGGCACCATCTAGGCTCACTGCAACCTTCACCTTCTGGGTTTAAGCGATTCTCCTGCCTCAATCTCCCAAGTAGCTGGGATTACAGGCGGGCACCACCACGCCCGGCTAATTTTTGTATTTTTAGTAGATACAGGATTTCACCATGTTGGTCAGGCTGGTCTTGAACTCCTGATCTCTGGTTATCTGGCCACCCTGGCCTCCCAAAATGTTGGGATTACAGGCATGAGCCACTGCAACCGGCCTGGAGGAAGAGCTTTCTAAGTTAAAGAAGTTCACAGGCCCAGAAGATCCTGCTGAGCTTAAGTGGCAGTGATACTTATGAAACACGATGTCCTCTATGTCCTTCTTTGGCTTAGTCTGAACTTCTCCTATCTTTTCATTTTTAGTTATTTTTTTAGAGACAGGGTCTCACTGTTGCCCGGGCTGGAACACAGAGGCACAGTCCTATCTTAGTACAGCCTCGAATTCCTGGGCTCAAAGTGATCTTCCACTCCAGGCTCCTGAGTAGCTAGGACCATAGGCATAGGCCACCATGCCCCGCTATTTTTAAAAACTTTTTGTAGAAATGGGGGTCTCATTATATGGCTCAGGCTACTCTCTAAACTCCTGGCCTCAAGCAATCCTCCTACCTCCCCATCTACCTAAATGCTGGGATTCCAGGTGTGAGCTGATGTACCTGGTATCAGGTGTGAGCTGATGCATCTTTTAACTTTCTTAGAATCTATACATCTTCCTGAAGTGGCTCCCAGAATGTGCTTTTTTTTTTTTTTTTTTTTTTGGAGACAGAGGCTTGCTCTGTCACCCAGGCTGGAACGCAGTAGCACCATCTCAGCTCACTGCAACCTCCACCTCCCAGGATCAAGTTATTCTCTTGCCTAAGTCTCCCAAGTAGCAAAGATTACAGGCACATGCTACCACACTCAGCTAATTTTTTTATTTTTAGTAGACAGCATTTTGCTATGTTGGTCAGGCTGGTCTTAAACTCCTGACCTCAGGTGATCCATCTGCCTCAGCCTTCCAAGGGGTGCTGGGATTACAGATCTGGAATGCGCTCTTAAAAGACTTCCTGACAGGCACAGTGGCTCATAATATGTAATCACAGCAACGTGGGAGGCTAAAGCAGGAGGATCACTTGAGGCCAGGAGTTTGTGACCAGCTTGGGCAATGTGGCAAGATCTTGTCTCAAAAAATAAAAACTTTTTTAAGGAGGTCTCTAATTTTGTCTCTTAAAACGCCATTCTCTGAACTTCTAATTATTATCAGACTCACTGTTTCTAAAATATGCTTTTCATATGAAATATTTTTAAACCCAAATTTATATATAGCTAAGTCTTCACATCCTAACTATAACCTGAGATGCTGGGTTACATCAATGGCTCTAATCTTTTATTTGAATGGCTGACAATACTGTACACATTTTAAAAATACTAAGGGCAGTATCATGGAGGAAAAAACAGTGGAATTAGGAAGGTTGAAAGTTTAGATTTTACTTAAAAAATTAGCTGGTTGTGTGATGCATGCAATGCATGCCTGTGGTCCCAGCTGCTCAAGAGGCTGAGGTAGGAGGATTGCTTGAGCCCAGGAGGTTGAGGCTGCCATGAGCCATGTTCATACCACTGCACTCCAGCCTGGGCGACACAGCGAGATTCCGTCTCAAAAAAAAAAAAAAAAAAGGAAAGTTTGTTTGTTTGTTTTGAGACGGGAGTCTTGCTCTGTCACCCAGGCTGGAGTGCAGTGGTGTGATCTTGACTCACTGCAACCTCAGCCTCAAAGGTACAAGCAATTCTCCTGCCTCAGCCTCCCCTGTAGCTGGGATTACAGGCGCAAGCCATGACGTCTGACTAATTTTTGTATTTTTAGTAAAGACAGGGTTTTGCCATGTTGGCCAGGCTGGTCTTCAACTCCTGACCTCAGATGATCCACCTGCCTCAGCCTCCCAAAGTGCTGGGATCACAGGCATGAGCCACCATACCTGGCCAGAAAGAAAAGTTTAGATTTTTAAAAGACAGTAACAAGATCCAAAGCTTGAATCTTGATTACATCCTGGAATTGAAAAAACTATGACAGGCATTCTGGGGACAAGTGGAAACCTGTGAACACAGACTGTATAGTCTATAATATTAGGGCAATATGGTTAATCTTCTAAGGTGTGATAATGGTATTTTGTTATATGTCGGGGGGGGGAGGGGACTCTTTTTTTTCTCTGTTTTTGTTTCTTTTTCTGAGATGGAGTCTCGCTCTGTTGCCCAGGCTAGAGTGTAGTGGTGTGATCTCGACTCACTGTAACCTCCGCCTCCTGAGTTCAAGTGATTTTCCTCCCTCCACTTCTCAAGTAGCTGGGATTACAGTCATGCGCCACCACACCTGATTTTTGTATTTTTAGTAGAGACTGGTTTCACCATGTTGGCCAGGCTGGACTCGAACTCCTGACCTCAGGTGATCCGCCCACCTGTGCTTTTCTTGGTAAAAAATACATAGTTAATTTTTTAGGAGTAGAGCATCATGATGTCTCAGCATGCAAAATAAACACAGATACAGACATACAAAAACATGGCAAAATATTAATTATTGAATCTACATGGTGGGTACATAAGAGATCGTTGTACTATTCTTTACTCTTTCAGCATTTATGTTTAAAATGTTAACATAAAAAAATTGAATGGCTGTACATGGTGGCTCACACTTGTAATCCCAGCACTTTGAGGCCAAGAGTTCGAGACCAGCCTGGCCAATGAGGTGAAACCCCGTCGCTACTGAAAATACAAAAACTTAGCTGGGTGTGGTGGCATACACCTGTAGTCCCAGCTACTCAAGAGGCTGAGGCAAAAGAATCACTTGAAATTGGGAGGTGGAGGTTATAGTGAGCCCAGATCACACCAATCGCATTCCAGTTTGGGCAACAGAGCAAGACTCTATTTCAAAAAAAATAAATAAAAATTTAAAAATTGAGAAAGAAGAACTGATCAATATTTCCACAACAAAAATTCATAGATTATTTAACAGCACCTCATGCATTCTCATAGTACTAACCAGAAAGATAAAACAGGTTTTATTTTCCTTTCCACAGGTTTATAACGCAGACTATAAACAGCAAATCTAAAAACATATTTAAGATCTCATTTACTGAGGACTTGTAAGTTCCTCCGGAAAACATGAAGTAATGGACAAGCAGAGGGAAGATGAAAAAAGGCAGAAGTAACAGGAACATTTTAACTAAAATTAAATTCAAGTTTAAATAAGTATTACGTACATATGTAGAACATTTCATAATTGAAGGCCAATATTTAAAAAATTTTATAAAGAGGAAGAAATATGTTCATATTCATAGTCACATTTTTTTTTTCTGTCACCCAGGCTGGAGTCCAGTGGCAAGATATTGGCTCACTGCAACCTCCGCCTCCCAGGTTCAAGCAATTCTCCTGCCTCAGCCTCCAAGTAGCTGGGACTACAGGTGTGTGCTACCACACCCAGCTAATTTTTGTATTTTTAGTAGAGACAGGGTTTCACCATTATGGCTAGGCTAGTCTCAAAATCTTGACCTCAGGTGATCCACCTGCCTTGGCCTCCCAAAGTGCTGGGAATACAGGCATGAGCCCCTAAGCATGCCCATGAAGACCCCTTATGCATGTTGCTCTCCAAAAGCATAGGCACAGCTTCAAGGGGCCTGATTACCGCTCCTTGCATGCAGTCATGGAATCCAGTAATGTTATACTGGTTGAAGGCAACTTAACAGACCCACTGGCATCCCCTGAATAGTAGGGAATATAGGGCTTAGCAAGGAAAGAGACACCAACCTCATAGAAAGCAGCCTGTCAGTATAGCAGGACAGATGCAGGACAGATGAGGGCACAATTTTCCTTTTTTTTTAAACCATGCCTCTGAGACAAGTTCAAGAGGGCACAATGTTCTATCTCCCTAAATTCCTGACTTCTATATCCAACTGCCAACTTGAATACTCATTTATATGAACAACAGACATGTCATGAACAAGTCCAAAACAATACTCCTGATCTGGCTGGGTGCGGTGGCTCGCACCTGTCATCCCAGCACTTGGGGAGGCCAAGGTTGCTGGGATCACCTGAGGTCGGGAGTTTGAGACCAGCCTGACCAACATGGAGAAATCCCATCTCTACTAAAAATACAAAAAAAAAAATTAGACAGGCATGGTGGCACATGCCTGTAATCCCAGCTACTGGGGAGGCTGAGGCAGGAGAATCGCTTGAACCTGGGAGGCGGAAGTTGCGGTGAGCCGAGATCTGGCCATTGCACTCCAGCCTGGGCAATGAGAGTGGGGGAAAAAAAAAAAGAAAACTCCTGATCTGTCTCAAAAATTTCTACAGACTTCCTGTCTCAGTAAATGATAATCCATTTGCTTGCATTTTTTCAAATCAAAATGTTGGACTCTTTTTTCTCATACCCCACATACAATCTGTCAGCTATTCCTCTAAATTATTTTTAAAAATCCAACTACCTGTCACTAAACTACCATCACTTTCTCATCCAGATTACTCAATGGCCTCCAATTAACCTTCTAGCCTTGGGCCCCTACATTATTCTCTATGTAGCAGACCTGATTATTCCTTTCAAAATGTAATTCTCATCTTATTCCTCGGCTCAAAGCCCTCTGATAGGCTGGAGCAGTGGCTCATGCCTGTAATCAGCACTTCGGAAGCCCAAGGCAGGTGGATCACTTGAGGCCAGGAGTTCAAGACCACCCTGGCCAACATGGTGAAACCCCATCTCTACTAAAAATAGAAAAATTAGCCGGACGTAGTGGCAGCTGCCTATAATCCCAGCTACTCGGGAGGCCGAGGCAGGAGAATCTCTTGAACCCAGGAGGCGGAGGCTGCAATGAGCTGAGATCATGGCACTGCACTCCAGCCTGGGGTGAGGGAAGGAAGGGGTGAGGAAGGGAAGGAGGTAAGAAAGGAAGGGAGGGAGGGGGGGAGGGGGGGAGGGAGGGAGGGGAGGGAGGAAAAGCAAAGCAAAGTCGTCTGTTGGGTCTCCCAAATCACTCAGAATAAATGCAGAGCCTGTGATTTGACTGGTTAGGGAACCACTAACAGGTCCCTAACCACTGCTACTCTTATTCCCTCTTGCCCACTCTCTTCCAGCCCACGGACCTGACCACCATTCTCTGAGCAGGACAGCAAGCTCCTCCTGCCTTCGGGCTTTTAACACCTTTGTTCCTTCTAGCTAAATGACCTTCCACCCAACACTGCACGCCCACTCTCACACTCTTCAGATCGTTTTTCAAACGGCACTCAGTGAGATCTTTCCCCGCCAAGCTGATTTAAAATAACCCCAACTGGCCTCTCTCTGCCAGTCTTCCTTGCTTTACTCTTTTCCACTGCACTTATCACCATCTGATGGTATAGATTTTTTAAGCATTTACTCATGGTCTGTCTCCCCTAATTACAACATAGTCCCTAGGAGGAAGACATTTTTTGACTGTTTTGAGAGCTGACATTTCTCTAGCATCGGAAATAGTACCTACTACATAGCATGCAATAAATACTTGTAGAATGTGAATATACCACATTGGTAGAAATGTAAATTGATTTACTGCTTTTGAGAGCAATGTGGTTATCTCAATCAAATTTACAAACTAACTTTGACCCAGCATTCCATTTAAAAGTAAGTACTATGTAGTTATATCTGCATATTTGTGCAAAGCAATATCAACAAGTATACACACAAAAAGGATGGCTGGAAATGCCATTCAGACATCTCAAAAACTCACAGCAAGCAATACTCCATGTCTAGGGCCTGTAAGACAACACCCTTAGAAGCACTCAGAGGTATCAATGCTGACTGAAAACTGTGGCCGGCCTGCCTGTCGTTCACTCACCTGCACAGATCCTTCCCACTTCTTTCTCTACCATAGTTGTCTTCTTGCTTCAACAGAGGATCATATAACCTGCTACTGGGGAAATGACACAGCATTACAATGTTAATGCGAGCCAAAGTACCATCCTAGAACTCAGGTTGGTGTCTCCTGGCCTTCTGAAGTGTGAGGGTGCAATTTCCAAGGAAGCACAGAAAAAAGTACTGACCTTCTGCCTTAGTGACTAAAGCACACACAATCGTGTGGGCAAAGGCACTAGGGTCATTTGAATCCTAAACTTCAAAACCATGCTCATTAAACCACTTAAAGTCTACACACAACCAGAAATGGGAGAAAGGGAGAATTAACTTTCAGAATTTTACTTACACAGGAGAGCTGTTCACACCTTGTGTGAGTGACTGCTGTTTTCTCTAGCACCACACTCCCACGCAGGCTCCTGAGAGGATTTTAACTCACGGCCCTTATTCGTGGATAATTCAATACTCATGTCTTTAACAACATGTTCCTATGAGAACTAAAGCACATGGGCACAATGTGTAGGAGGTCGTTCTGACAGTATTCAACAATACAAATGCAAACATTTTCCTCCTGGAGTCCTAGTATTTATCTTCTTTGCATTATTCTGAGTGAAATCATTTCATTTTTTTTTTTTTTTTGAGATGGAGTTTTGTTCTTGTTGCCCAGGCTGGAGTGCAATGCTGTGATCTCGGCTTACTACAACCTCTGTCTCCCGAGTTCAAGCAATTCTCCTGTCTCAGCCTCCCAAGTAGCTGGGATTACAGACATGTGCCCACCATACCCAGCTAATTTTGTATTTTTAGTCGAGTTGGGGTTTTTCTATGTTAGTCAGGCTGGTCTCGAACTCCCGACCTCCGGTGATCCGCCCACCTCGGCCTCCTCAAGTGCTAGGATTACAGGCATGAGCCATGGCGCCTGGCCCCTCAAAATATTTTTAATCAATAGCAGACATTATTGGGATGACTGACCAAACTTTAATATGGACTTTGGATTAAATAATACTAACGTATCAATGTTAAACTTCCTGATTTCATCACTGTACTGTAGTTATGAAAGAGAATGTTTTAGTTCTTGGAAAATTCATGCTGAAGTATTTACAGATAAAGGAAGCATGTCCGCAACTAGTTTCAAATAATTCAGGAAAAAAATATACACATTTGGAGAAAGAATGAAGGAAAAACAAAACAAAAAACCAAAATGTAAATGATTGGTGAATTTGGGTAAAGGATATATGAGACTTCGCTGTACTATTCCAACTATTCTATAAAGTTGAAATCACATAAAAAAGCATAATCACAAAACAGTTAAGTATCTATTACACGTATATCCCCCCCATCCACTATGTAAGTTGAAAAAGCTTGATCACCAATTCCTGATGGGGTGTGTCAGAGATAAGGTTCAGAGCATGATTTAAACCGAAACATACATGACAGGAACATGAGAAGATGAGTTGGCTGGAAGCAACTTCCAGGAGGGAGATCAAGTTTGAGATTCTGTACTTTCAGGGTGTAGGTTTCTGAACATGTGCAGGCAGATAGATCCATTAGGCAGTTGGATATGCAGATAAGGAGCTCAGAATAGGGCTAGAACAGAAATGGGAACTTGCCAGTTGTCAGACTGTCGCTGCTGCTGAAGACACAGGGAGAATGTTACTGTAGGCTGGGCGCGGTGGCTCATGCCAGTAATCCCAGCACTTTAGGAAGCTGAGGTGGGCAGATCGCTTGAGCTCAGAGTTCAAGACCAGCCTGGGCAACCTGGCGAGACTCTGTCTCTACAAAAAATACAAAAATTAGCAGGGTATGGTGGTATATGTCTGTAGTCCCAGCTACTTGGAAGGCTGAGACAGGAGAATCGCTTGAGCCTGAGAGGTGGAGGCTGCAGTGAGTTACGATGATGCCACTGTCCTCCAGACTAGATGACAAAGCAAGACCCTGTCTCAAAAAATAAAAAATACTGGAATGTAGGATTTCCAGAAAAAAGAAAATTAAAAAATGGTAAAAAAATTTTTTTTTAAAATAAAAATAAAAAAAATCACAAAGCAGGGGCCACGCTTGGTGGCTCATGCCTATAATCCCACCACTTTCAGAGGCCAAGGTGGGCAGATTGTTTGAGCCCAGGAGTTCAAGACCAGCCTGCACAATAAAGTGAGACCTCATCACTACAAAAAAAATTCAGAAAACTAGCCAAGTGTGGTGGTATGCACCTGTAGTCCCAGCTAATTGCGAGGCGGAGACAAAAGGACTGCTTGGGTCTGGGAGGCTAAAGTTGCAGTGAGCTGAAAAAAAAAAAAGGAATCACAAAGCAGATGAAAACTGAAACATAACAAAATCAACTTAAGACACAAAAATTTTAATAAGCAAGCAAAGCTATAAGTAGATCACAAAAAATAAACAGAGGAAATGAGTAAAGAAACAGTCACCCAAAAGAAGGCAATGGACAGAAAACAGAAGAATAGGAACGGACATCTGATTTTGTCCCATTTGATTTTTTAAGGATGCAATAACAAAATTTTGAGGGATTTTTGTTTCCTCAATTAGTAGCTTTACCCTGGTTGTTGCACCTGGGCTATAGCAGTGTCCTCAGTCTTTCCGCTCACACCCCCAGAGACCCGGGCAGCATGAGTAATCTATACTCACATAATCATAATCTGTATCTGACCACAAAAGCTAGCATCTTATCTAACGTAAAAACACTGAAAAGCAAATCATAATAAAAATAATAGAAAAACACTGAAGGCGTTTCTATTAGATTCTAAACAACAAGAATGCCCACTGCCTCAATTACATAATCAAATTACAAATAACTAAGTAAGGAAAGCAGGGAATGATATTAATACATAGAAATCAATAGTTTCATATATACCAACAATGACTACATTCATAATAGCAACATAAAACAAAATATCTAGAAATAAACTTAGTAAAACATGTTCAAGGCCGGGCACAGTGGTTCACGCATGTAATCCTAGCACTTTGGGAGGCCGAGGCAGGCAGATCACGAGGTCAGGAGTTCAAGACCAGCCTGGCCAATATGGTGAAACCCCCGTCTCTACTAAAAATACAAAAATTAGCTGGGTGTGGTGGCATGCACCTGTCCCAACTACTCGGGAAGCTGAGGCAGAAGAATCACTTGAACCCGGGAGGTAGAGGTTGCAGTGAACTGAGATCATGCCACTACACTTCAGAGACTCTGTCACAAAAAAAAAAAAAAAAAAAGGGAAGCGTTTAAACCTGCATGAAAAAAATTTTAAAACACCCCAGAGGACCCAAAAGGAAATCAGTATACCTATCACATACATGAACAGGAATATTTAATGTTCCTATCCCCCAAGTTATTTTATAAATTTAATGCAATCCTAATAAAAATAACAAATAACAAGTTCTTTCTTTTCCCCTCTGGAACTAGACAAGCTAATGCTAAAATTTACAAAGAAAAAAAAGCAAGAATAGCCAGGAAACTCTGAAAAGGATGGGCAATTAGGAGACTAGCCATACCACAAAGTAAAACACAATGATAAAGCCTCAATAGTAAAAAGATAAATATTGGTACATGAATGCAGACTGGAAGATGGATGAAAATATGAAGTCCAGAAACAGACCAAATATATGTGAGAATTTAGTATATAATCAAATGGCATCTTAAAAATTAGCAAACATAAGACCCTTTATATTTTCTAATTTTTTTTTTTTCTCTGAAACAGAGTCCAGCTCTGTTGCCCAGGCTGGAGTACAGAGGCACAATCTCGGCTCAAAGCAACCTCCACCCTCCGAAGTTCAAGTGATTCTCTTGTCTCAGCCTCCCATGTAGCTAGAATTACAGGCATGTGTCACCATGCCCAGCTAATTTTTTGTATTTTTAGTAGAGACAAGGTTTCACCTATTGGCCAGGCTGCTCTCCAACTCCTGACCTCAAGTGATCCACCCACGTTGGCCTCCCAAAGTGCTGGGATTACAGGCGTGAGTCACCGCAGCGCGCCAGGTAAGACCTTTCAATAAATGATAAAGAACTGGGTAGCCAATTGGAAAAAGGTAAAGCTGGATGCATATCTCATAGCATATACCAAGATCAAATCTAAATGGATTATAAATTAAAATAAAAACAAAACCTTATAAAAACTGTAACTCTGTCTTAGAAGGCCAAGGTAGGAGGATCATTTGAGCCCAGGAGTTTGAGACCAGCCTAGGCAACACAGGGAGATCTCATCTCTAAAAAAATTTTTTAAAAACTAGCCAGGATATGGAGACTGCGGTGAGCTGTGATCATGCCAGTGCGCTCCAGCCTGGGTGGCAGACAGAGATCCCAACTCTAAAACAAACAACAAAAAACTATAACCTTGTAAGTTAAGAATTTGAACATATGGGTGAAACTTAACAGTGGAAAAGCCTTTCAGACTATAACCATAAATTAAAACACGAACAAATCTAACCGCATAATTTTTTATTTGTATTAAATATAACTAGATTAATTTTTTTTTTTTAGATGGAGTCTTGCTCTGTCACACAGGCTGGAGTGTGGTGGCGCGATCTTGTGCATGACAGTGCCTGGCTTATCTTTTTGTATTTTTAGCAGAGACGGAGTTTCATCATGTTGGCCAGGCTGGTCTTGAACTCCTGACCTCAAGTGATCTGCCCGCCTCAGTCTCCCAAAGTGCTGGGATTACAGGTGTGAGCCACTGAACAAGGCCAAATTTTTTTTAAAAAGAAAAAGAAAACCGTAGCCACCATGGTGGTGCATTGCCTGTAGTCCCCGCTACTTGGGAGGCTGAGAATTGCTTGAGCCCAGTGGTTCAAGGCCAACCTGTGAAACACAGTGAGACTTGGCCTCTAAAAAAATATATAAATAAAAACCTCCTTGGTGTGGTGTGGGGGATGTCTCTGTGCTCACCAACCACTGGGGGCTCATTCTAAGCACAGCTATGTAAAAAAATAACATTACTAAATTAAAACAAACAAAACCTCTTGATTCTGCAAGATTAAAAAAAAAAAAAACCACTGTCAAAATGCAAACAAAAACCTTAAAAAAAACAACCCGCCCACTCATTTCATTTAGGGCTAACCTTTGTAATGTATAAACAGCTCCTCAAAGGAAAAGACAGCTCATAGGAAAATCGTGAAAAGGATATGAACAGATGTTCCTAGGTTAATACCTATGGGCCTTTAACATACGAGAAAACATTCTCTCTCACTCATAAGAAGGGATGTACATGAAACCTGCACTGAAGTGCTGATTGTCACATATGCCCCTGGCGAAATATCAAATATTCAACACTACACTCCTGGTGAGCTTGAGAAGGAGGTGCTCTCGCACATGACTCATGGGAGTGTAAGTACTTACCCACTGGGCAGTGCCACTTGTATTAATAGCAATCTAGTTTACAGCTACTCCTGTGTCAGTACAAAATGGCGCACATAAAGTATTCGTGACTGCATTGTTAGCAACAGCAGAAGCCTGGCAACACTCCAAATGCTCAACAACGGGATTAACTGAATCAACTATGATGCATCCGAACAATGACATCTTAATTATACAGCAGCTAAAAAAAATTTTTTTTAAGATTATGATTAAGAAGGGACATCTCAGCTGGGCGCAGTGGCTCATGCCTATAATCCCAACGCTCTTGGGAAGCCAAGGGAGAAGGACTGCTTGAGCGCAGGAGTTTGAAACCAGCCTGCGAAACAGTGAGACCTCATCTCTACAAAAAGTAAGTAAGCCAGGCGTGGTGAAGTGTGCGTGTGGTCCAGCTACACAGGAGGCTGAGGTAGGAGATCACTTCAGCCCAGGAGTTGGGAGGCTGCAGTATGCCATGTTCACACCACTGCACACCAGTTTAGGTGACAGAGCGAGGCTATTTAAAAAAAAAAAAAAAAAAAAAAAAAGGAAGGGCCATGTCCAGCACATATTGTTAACAAGGAAAGTGAGATACAAAGAGGTATATATCGTATGCTATCTTTTATGTAAGGAGTGGGGGAGATAGGCGTGAAGAGAAATATATACTAGTGACCCAACAAAAAACCCACTTGCAGGATAAACCAGAAACAATCAAACAAAAAAGACATGTTGACATAAGACAAAGAAGAATGTGACTGGGAGAAGGGAGCAGAATGAGCTATCTCTGTGAGATGTATCTTTGTTGAATCATAGAAATATATTACCTACTTCAAAAGTAATCAAATCCATTTTTTAAAAAGCAGTCCCTTAACTTGAAAACAACAAACGAACCCAACTGTATGTTGACTTCGTAACATAATTCCTCAGAAAAAGGATTTCAAATGACTTTAGAACAGAGTTCTTTGACCACATCTTTAGACGGATGCATTTTAAAAACTGGGCTTGGTGGCGCATGCCTGAAATCCCAGCACTTTGGGAGGCCAAGACCAGTGGATCACTGGAGGTCAGGAGTTCAAGACCAGCCTGGCCAACATGATGAAACTCTGAGTCTACCAAAAATACAAAGTTAGCTGGACGTGGTGGTAAGCACTATAAGCCCAGCTACTTGGGAGGCTGAGGCAGGAGAATCACTTGAACCAGGGAGGCAGATGTTGCAGTGAGCCAAGATCGTGCCACTGCATGAACCACTGAACTCTTTCACGCCGCTGGGCAAAGAGTAAGACTCTGTCTCAAAAAAAAAAAAAAAAAAATGCATTTTAAGAACAATAGCTACATACATTAATGAAAGAATATTTTAACATGATACAGTACGTTTATGGTTACTAATATCAGCATTGTTATTGAAACATTTACTTTCTTTATGTTATTTTTTGGAGACAGAGTTTCCCTCTTGCTCCCCAGGCTGGAATGCAATGAGGGACCTGGGGGACCTCTGCAACCTCCGCCTCCGGGGTTCAAGTGATTCTTCTGCCTCAGCCTCCCGAGTAGCTAGGATTACAGGCATGAGCCACCACGTCCAGCTGTGTATTTTTAGTAGAGACGGGTTTTTCCATGTTGGTCAGGCTGGTCTCGAACTCCCAACCTGAGGTGATCCGCCTACCTTGGCCTCCCAAAGTGCTGGGATTACAGGAATGAGCCACTGCTCCTGGCCTGAAACCATTTTCTTTACATTGCAGGATAAAGCAAAGAAAATAAGTACTTATATAACTTGTTTCAAAATTTTTACTATAAAATACAACTAGGAGCTAAGAAATTAGGTAAAAATAGTATACCATTTAAACTGAATTAGAAATATAATATGGACTCATGATTTTAAAAAATACATTTAAAATGTATTTTTAAATGCTCTAGCATTTAAAATGCCCTTAAAACAATATTACCCCTGGGCAATGGGCAGACCTTTTATTGTCTCTAATATCTTTCTTCAATAAAAGGAACCAGAGCTCCTTGGAGAAATGGCCAATTCCAAGTCTGGGAGGAAGGTACAAGTCAGCCTGCAGTACAGGGAAACTTTCCAAGATAAATGATATCAGTCAAAATGAGACAAGAATGACCTGAAGAAGTGTCCACTGGCCTCAAAAAGTGCAGCTGATTCTAGAACACACTAAATATACACAACTTTAGGATGATGTTTAAAAAAGAAAAACCCAGGGGAGGAAAAAAGATCCAACTTGATATAACAATCACATAAATGCGGCCAGGCACGGTGGAGTTCAGGCCTGTAATTCCGGCACTTTGGGAGGCCGAGGTGGGAGGATCACAAGGTAAGGAGTTCGACACCAGCCTGACCAACACGGTAAAACCCCGTCACTACTAAAAATAAAAAAAAATAAAAAGAAAGAAAGAAAGAAAAAAATTAGCTGGATGTGGTGGCACACCTATAATCCCAGCTACTCAGGAGGCTGAGGCAGAAGAATCGCTTGGCACCTGGGAGGCGGAGGGTGCAGTGAGCCAAGATCCTGCCACTGCACTCCAGCCTGGGTGACAGAGCCAAACTTTGTCTCAAAAAAAATGAATAAATAAAATTTTTCTAAAAAATCACATAAATGCAAAAGGAATAAAAAGACAAGAGAAATTAAGACTACACTTCCAGGAATAGTTTCTGGTTTGTTCCTAGAAGTTTCTCATAACATACAGAGTATTATATTTTTATACAAAAAAAAAAAAACAGAAAATCACTTTACAAGCCCTGTAGAAATTTACTCATTCAGTCAAGAATTATTTATTGGTGTTAAAACCATCTACTAAATAATTGATGGGGAATGAACAAAGTAAACAACATTTTGGTCAAAGGGAAGTAACAATCACCAGCCATATGGTGTATCTTTCCTAATGGTATGCAATTTGAAGTATGTAAGATCACGTCTGATGTATTCTGGCCAAACGTGAACCACAGTTAGAATTAAAAAAAAAAAAAAAAATCCTTAGAGATTCTGAAACAGAACCATGTGAAAATAATCACAGAACAAATCTCCCAAAGGAAAGGGTAGTGATGACTTTCTAAAGATAAACTATAACTCAAACACAGAAATCTAACTTCCAGTCTGAGCAAAATAGTTAAGACCCCATCTCTACAAAATTTTTTTAAAAAATTAGCAGGCCATGATGGCACACACCTGTAGTCCAACCATCGGGGTTGTGGGGGTAGGGCTGAGGTGGGAGGATCACTTGAGCCCAGGAGGTGGAGGCTGCAGTGAGCTGTGATCGCACCACTGCACGCAGCCTGAACCAGAGTGAGACCCCATCACAAAAAAAAAAAAAAAAATCTAATTTCCTCATTCTAATTAAAAAAGTCAATATCCGCAGAAAATTTTAAGTAAAAAAATTAAAATACAGAAATATTAATAAGAAAAGTATATCTACATATCTTATTCTTTCAGAAATTCTTACCAGACACAGTACTAATGTCGGGACTATAATATTTTCTGAGGAAGCATTTTTTTGCAGATAGTAATAAAAAGTACTAGTATTTAACATTTATGAAATACTACACACTGGGCACTATTCTTAGAACTTTACATGTATTAACTTCTGGAGCTGCACAACCACCATTTGAATCAAATGTTGCTATTATCTGTGTATTATGAAATGAGAAACCGAGGCACAGGTTTACGTTCCTGCCTGAGATCCCCAAGGTACAAAGTGGCAAAGAGTTAACACAGGAAGTCTGGCTCCTTGGCCTGTCTTCCTTAAAAAAAAAAAAAAAAAAAAAAAAATTAGCTCACGCCTGTAATCCCAGCACTCTGGGAGATCTGAGGCGGGCGGATCACGTGAGGTCAGGACTTTGAGACCAGCCGGGTCAACATGGTGAAACCCCATCTCTACTAAAAATACAAAAATTAGCCGGGAGTGGTGACACGCGCCTATAATCCTCCCACCTCAGCATCCCAAGCAGCTAGGACTACAGGAGATGTCACTATGTCGCCCAAGCTGGTCTCTTAACTTGTGGACTCAAGCCATCCTCCTGCCTTGGCCTCCTAAAGTGCTGGGATTACAGATGCGAGCCACCAAGCACGGCCTGAGGCTTTATATTTTAAAATGTGTTAGGTTCCCACCTCCCCACACTTCAATGGCTTTTTTTTTTCAGTTTGTTACTGGCTCTTGTGGCTTGTCTGTTTTTCCACATTAAGTCTAGTATCACTTCCCCTAGTTTCAAAAGAGAAAAGCCTTTCTATACTTTTGTTAGGATCACATTCTTATTATCTGAGACGGAGTCTCTCTCTTGTACAGGCTGGAGTGCAGCGGCACAATTTCGGCTCACTGCAACCTCCGTCTCCTGGGTTCAAGCAATTTTCCTGCCTCAGCCTCCGCAGTAGCTGAGATTACAGGCGCCCGCCACCACACCCGGCTAATTTTTATTTTTTTTTTTATAGTAGAGCCGGTGTTTCACCAAGTTGGCTGGGCTTGAACTCCTGACCTCAGGTGATCTTGAACTCCTGACCTCAGGTGATCTGCCCGTCTCAGCCTTCCCAAGTGCTAGGATTACAGGCATAAGCCACCGCACCCGGCCAAGATCACATTAAACTAATACATTTATTTAAGTTTGCGCACATTTCTTAATGTCACATGGTATATTTATTTGTTTACATTTGTTATGCCCCTTAGTATTTTAAAGTTCTTTCCTAATAGTTTTGAACCTTTCTCTAGTTTATTCTACAATAATTTATCTTTTTACTGCTACTGTAAATATTAGTTTTCTTCAATTATGTATTCTAACTAATATTTGTAAATTAGAAAGTTATTTATTTGTAGATATTAATTTGGTACCCAATTACTTAAACTTTTTATAATTTAAAACTATGTCACACACGACGGTGGGTGATTTCCTTAGAAAACGCATCTCTGCAGAGGGAAGTAGTTTTCGCTAATATTCCACGAAATCCATACAACCTGAGGACGCCTCGACTCATTAAGGAATTAAGACACCTAGGATTTAATCCAGATTCATGGATAAACACTGCAACAATCAAGTTTTCTTCAAAAAAATGAGGATAACTGTGCCTAATCTAAAACCTTTGACTCCCTCATCCTGGGCTGCGTTATATGGCGTTGCTTCTCAAAATGTACAATACTATTTAGTCTAGAGTTTTGCTTAACAGCCTTATTAAAGTACCTAAAAGATTTGGGGATCTGAACAGTCTAAAGCAGGCACCCCGAAACAACACTTCCCTTGAAACACTCTCGTTAAAAAAAGTCACAGTGATTTGCATTCCACTCCAATTAAAAAGAAATGCTTTTAAGTAAAAACTCGTTTTAAAATTATTCACCGCTTAGCTTTTCCACCCCTTCAATTTTCAAGTAAAACGGATGTTCCAGGAAGATGGCACCGTTACAATTATCAGCACTTTCGACAAGGGAAGTGCAGCTCAAACGTTATACCTCAATGTTGGTCTCCTACATCTCCCTCTTAGGCATAATCACACACAATCCCGCACCCAGTTTCACATTCACTCAACAATCCCAAACATCAGGTCAAACTTTGCGGTCAAACTCAGGGTCACACTCGCTCAAACCTGCCTTAGAGGCCCCCACCTCCGCCCCGCACGTAGGCCAGAATCTCTCAGACCCACTCCCTGCCCTCGCGCCGCGCCCCTAAAGATCAGGAATCCTCCCCTTTAACCTCCCCGGTCCGACCGACCCGAGACGCCCAGATCCCACCTCCTACTTTCGCGCCACGTGGACCCAGGGGCCGTACTGACCCGCGGACAAAGACCAAAATGTCCACTCGGTGCGCTGCGCCTGCGCACTCCGAGGGCGAGGAAACGCTCCCAGAAGTCTCCGCGACACCGCCCGCCTCGGTCACCGCGGCCAGGCCCAGGCTGGTACCGGATTACCTTCTATTACCAGCAACGCCGCTTCTTAGGCCTTGGACTACATTTCCCTTAAGGCTTTGCTGATCGGCTCTCCGTCTCCTCCCTTCCCCCAAACTTGGCCGCCTCCTCCTGTGACGATGGGGCTCTTGAGGTAAGTAGTTCTTTAGTGACAGATGAGCTCAAGTTTGCTGGGGCGTCTGGAGTAGCGACGACCTCTTCGAAGCCTCGTGGTCGCAATGTCAAAACGGGCCAGGCCCCCACTCAGAGGTAGGAGAACGCCATTTTGTCTGTGGCGGATCTGGCTCTGGACTACAATTCCTAGACCCCACAGCGGCCTGACATTACGCCGTTCTTGACGTCGTGGCGAGCTCGTTAACTCCGCGAGGACCCGGACGCGACCAGGAGAGGCAGAAGGTGAGGGGTCTGGGAGTCCTGGGCGGGGCCGGGGCGTGTCCGGAGCTTCGGATCTGTTCGCGCAGGCGGGAGCGGGCTTGCGGACGCGCGGTTCAGAATCTGTCTTTGTGGCTGTATGGTCGGGTGTGGGTGTCTGAGACTGTGCGGGTGTAACCGCCTGTCTCCAGGGTGTCTGGTGGTTTTTGTGTAATCACATGATAGTTGAGTATCGGGGTGCAGGGTCCTTGCGACCAGGGGTGATACTGCGTGTGTCCCCGTTGTGTATGTGGCCTGTTCGCCCTGTTCTTGGGGTGTGAGTACAGTTTTGACTGTGTGACCAGTGCGGGTGCGTGCGGTTGTGATTCATGTCTCCAAGTTGGGTGCATGGTTTTGGTTGTGTGACACTGGGCGTGTGCAATTGCCTGTGACTGTGTGGTGACGCCACGTGTGTATTCCTGTGTCCCTTTCGGTGTGTGTGTGTGTGGTGCTGTGTCGGCGGGAGTGGGGTGCCACTGCTTGTGTGGGTTGCTTGTGTGTGACTGTGTGTGTCCACAGTGAATGTTCAGTTGTGACTGGGTACCATAAAGTACCAGTGATGGTGTGTGTCCCCTGAGTGGGTGTGTGATTGTGACTATATGAGGCGTTTGTCTGTATTGGTGTGGGGGGGCTTATGACTATATGGGAGTGACTGTGTATCACAGTGGAGAGTAGATTGTGTGACTATGTGTGTCTTAGTGGGTGTGTGATTGTGACTGGAAAGGTATGGAGGTGTCTGTGATTGTGTCCTGTTTCTCAAGAGTGGATGTAGGGTCAGGCGTGGAGGCTCACACCAGCACTTTGGGAGGCCGAGGTGGGAGGATCACTTGAGCCCAGGAGTTTGAGACCAGCCTGGCCTATACAAAAAAAATTTAAAATTATCTGAGTGTGGTGACCTGTGCCTGTGGTCCCAGCTACTGGGAAGCTGAGGTGGGAGGATCTCTTGAGCCTGAGAGGTCAAGGGTGCGGTGAGCTGTGTTTGAGCCACTGCACTCCAGCCTGGGCAACAGAGTGAGACCCTGTCTCAAAAAAATAAAAGAGTGGATGTGTCATTACGTTTGTGTGACACTGACTATAGGTCCAGCACCAAGTGCGCCAGTGACTCTAGTGCTTGACCCCTGCAGAACCTTTGAAGTTAGGACAGATTTTGGCCCTGGACAATAGTGACCTCAGCCTTCTCGAGACACTGGATTTAGGCAGATGCCTGGTCTTCTCTGACCACACTCCCCTGTGCATGGCCTGATTGTTCATGATTCCTTTCTCTTAACCCTGCTCCAAGAAAGGTGTCAAGTTCATCAGGTTTTCTTCTTCTTTCCCTGAAATCCTTCTTGTTTTTCAGGACACGCTTTTCTTTTCTTCTTCTGAAACATCAGAACCACCCCCACCATCACCCACACCCCCACCAAAGTAACCCGGTCTCCACTATTTGCCGCAGGAGTAATTTACTGGATGCCTTGGAGATAGACTGAAAGGCCCGTATCCTCCCTGCATATCTAATGTTCTTTTAAACTTTTTTCTTTACTTTTCATTTTGAATTAAGACTTTAAAATGTTACAAAAATAGAATTCCCGTATACTTTTTTTTTTTTTTTTTTTTTTTGAGACAGAGTCTCACTCTGTTGGCCAGGCTGGAGTGCAGTGGTGCCATCTTGGCTCACTGCAACCTCTGCCTCCCGGGTTCAAGCGATTCTCTTGCCTCAGCCTCCCGAGTAGCTGGGATTACATGCATGCGCCACCACACCCAGCTAATTTTTGTATTTTTAGTAGAGACGGGGTTTCACCACGTTGGCCAGGCTGGTCTTGAATGCCTGATCTCAGGTGGTCTGCCCGCCTCAGCCTCCCAAAGTACTGGGATATTAGGCATGAGCCACTGCGTCCGGCCCCCATTCTTTCTACCCAGTTCCCACTTACTTATTTAAGTAACCAATTTTGTTACTTGTTTGGCTTTATGATTAAATAAATATAACATAAAATTTACCATTTTAGGGTGCAGTGGCTCACTCCTGTAATCCCAGCAGTTTGGGTAGAGGTGGGAGAATTGTTTGAGCCCAGGAGTTTGAGACCAGCCTGGGCAACATGATGAAATCCCATCTCTACAAAAAATTAAAAACCAGCCAGACGTTTTGGTGCATGCCTGTAGTCCCAGCTATTTGGGAGGCTGAGGTAGGAGGATCTCTTGAGTCTGGGAGATCAAGGTTGCAGTGAGCTGTGATCATGCTACTGCACTCCAGCCTAAGTTCCAGAATGAGACCCTGTCTCAAAAAAATAAATAAATAAAAATAAAAACACTGGGAAAAGGGTTTTTGGTTAGAGTTTTAACTCTGAGTGGTTGCTTTTTCAGGAAGAGATTACTAAGATCAAGATGGAGATTCCTATACCTGTCTAGCTCCCATAACTTGGCCAGCTTCTCCCAGGCCCTTGTGATGTTGGATCCCAGGCCCTAAAGAACATCTGTCAATGCAGACAGGGAACATTTAGAGAGACAGCTTCAAGTTTTACTAGGTGTTGTAGAGATAGCTCAACTTTCCAGAAGGATTTGTACAAAGTTTTGACGTTAGAGATCTGAAACAGCATGGTTTTGCTGGGTCAAAGTCAACTTGTAGGCTGGGCACAGGGGCTCACACCTGCAATCCCAGCACTTTAGGAGGCTGAGGTGGGAGGATCACTTAAGGCCAGGAGTTCAAGACCAGCCTGAGCAACATATCGAGACCCTGTCGTTACAAAAAATTTTAAAATTAGCCAGGTGGGCTGGGTGTGGTGGCTCATGCCTGTAATCTCAGCACTTTGGGAAGCCAAGGCAGGCAGATCATGAGGTGAGGCAATCGAGACCATTCTGGCCTACTAAAAATACAAAAAAAAAATTAGCAGGTGTGGTGGTGTGCACCTGTAGTTCCAGCTACCTGGGAGGCTGAGGCAGGAGAATTGCTTCAACCCGGGAGGCAGAGGTTACAGTGAGCCAAGATTGTGCCACTGCACTCCAGCCTGGTGACAGAGTGAGACTCTGTCTCAAAAAAAACGAAAACAAACAAACAAAAAAACTAGCCAGGTGTAGTGGTGTACATGTGGTCTCAGCTACTTGGGAGGCTGAAGCAGGAGAATCACCTTGGCCCAGGAGCTTGAGGTTGTGATCACACCACTGCCCTCCAGCTTGGGTAAGAGTGAAATCCTGTCTCAAAAAAAAAAATCATCCTGTAACTCATAATCCGAATTTTGTTTCACAATGTGGGTATGCAAACAATCCCTTTGAGACTTATAGAGCTGGAATTGGACAGCTCTGCTGTTATTTCTGAAGCTTCCTCTTTTTAAAATTGCTCTTTCTCATATTGACCAAGTGTCTGAGTCTGAATTTTTATGTAGTCAAAGTATAGCCTAATTGGTGTACTGGTTAGGTCAGGCTAAGTTATGCTGTGGTGGCAAACAACCCCTGAAAGTGAGTGGCTTACAGAATAACACTGTATTTCTACTCATGTACATGTCTATTGTGGATCAGCAGAAACAGGGTTCCATACCAAAGAAGGCCCCACCACCCTCTGGCTGTACCGTCTTAAACACAGATGGTCACCACATCCACGAAGAGGAAGACTGGAGAATTGTGCAGTCTTTCTGGTGTCAGCTGAGTGACAGCCATCACCTCAGCTGAGATTCGTTGGCTAAAAGCAGTGCATGGCCCTGCCTAAGTGCAAGGGACTGGAAAATGTCATTTTCTATGTATTCAAAACTGGATAATGGTGAAACATTAGTAACGTCTACCACACTGGCTAAGACCCATTTCTTTTTCTGTATTTAGGAAGTTGCTTCTGTAAATTAGATGTGATTTCTTTCTGGAGCAAGGAGGATATCCCTGGACTGTGGAAAGAGGGTTGACAAGGAGCCTGTGCACAAGCCAGCAAGGGGACTGAGGAAGCGGGAACTGAGGAAGCCTTTCAGATGAAAGGTCACCTCTGCGTAAGGCCAGGACATGCCCCTTAAAGGCTTTAGCACAGAGAAAATCAAGCTCCCTTTCAATATGCAGGTTCCCAAAGGTACTCACTGCCACTCATGAATCACTCCATTCATAGCTCCTTTTATAATCCACTCCCCCATCGAGGAGAATTAATTATATTACTTATCATTATAGAATATATGCTTGCTGCGTACAGTGTGGCTCATGCCTGTAATCCCAACACTTTGGGAGGCTGAGGTGGGCGGATCACTCGAGGCCAGGAGTTCAAGACCAGCCCGGCCAAAATGCTGAAACCCTGTCTCTACTAAAACTACAAAAATTAGTCAGGCATGGTGGTACGCACTTGTAATCCCAGGTACTCCGGAGGCAGAGGCAGGAGAATTGCTTGAACCTGGGAGGGGGGAGGTTGCAGTGAGCTGAGATCACGCCACTGCACTCCAGCAAAGTGAGATCCGGTTTCAGACATACACACGTGTACCCACGCATGTGCGCACTTTAGGGAAAAACTTGAATATACAGAAAAAAAGAAAGATCCCCCATAATCATATCACGTAGAGACAAATATACAAATTTAATTGAAAATCCTTTTAGTCCATCTTCTGTGCTGCATACACACAAGCATGCATGTGTAAATATGTATATTTTTCTTGTAAGTATAGGATTACACTACACTTGCTATTTTGTAACCTATGTTTTTCACCTAATGTTATTTGTTTTACATCATTCCCCTTTTGGGGGTTCCCCCGCCCCCCCGCGCGCGGCCCCTTATATCAACAAATAAAGATATGTAGGCTGAGCGCGGTGGCTCACACCTGTAATCCCAGCATTTTGGGAGGCCAAGGTGGGCGAATCATGAGGTTAGGAGTTCGAGACCAGCCTCGCCAACGTGGTGAAACTCTGTCTCTAATAAAAATACAAAAATTAGCCAGGTGTGGTGGTGCATGCCTGTAATCCTAACTACTCAGGAGGCTGAGGCAGGAGAATTGCTTGAACCCAGAAGGCAGAGGTTGCAGTGAGCTGAGATCATGCCATTGCACTCCAGCCTGGGCGACAGAGTGAGACTCTGTCTCAAAAAAAAACAAAAAACAAAACTCTGACTTATTCCCTTGAGATGTGGACCGTTCTCAGGACTCCAGACTCAGCAACTGCTAGCCTTACAGTCAGTGGGGAAGTGATGTTCTGCAGAAGGCAGTGAGTTATCTCCATTGTTTGTTCCCAGTGAGTTATGGATTGAATTCCTTATTCTATTCTTCCCCCCTCTTTTTACTACTGTACTTGTCTAGTCTTAAAAAAATAAAGAAAGCAGTAGGGAGGCTCAGATGAGAAATAAGGAGTGCTGGCCCAAGAAGCTTCTAGAAACTGAGTTCCCTTTGAAGGCAGCACTCTGGATGTGCAGGTATGTGAGCAAGATGCCTGTATTACTGGGGCTTTCTTGCTTCTGTCTGGTGAGTCTAGCTGGGGCTGGAGGCATTGACAGAGCCTATGGTACGCATGGTGTGGCCCCATTTTGGACTTGGAAGGAAGAAGTAGAGCCAGTGACATGCCCAGGAGGTTTGCCTATTGAGCCCAGAGAAGCTAGAAGACTTCATTTAGGAATGTCTTACTCAAGGTTTGGCCTGCATAGATGGTCTGTGTTCCTAGCCTGATGGTGCTGTCCTCATCCTTAGGGGTCAAGTGGGTAAGTCTCAGTGGTAAGATCCTCGTTGGTTAGCATCAACAAAATGGGGGACCGTATCAACCGTAATCCCTTCCTTGGTGGTGCCTGGGTTCTCTGTCAGTGCTGGAGCACATCTGCCTTGAAACCATCTTGCTGCAGGCCAGGCACGGTGGCTCACACTTGTAATCCCAGCACTTTGGGAGGCCGAGGCTGGCGGATCACCTGAGGTCAGGAGTTCGAGACCAGCCTAACCAACATGGAGAAACCCCATCTCTATTAAAAATACAAAATTAGCTGGGCATGGTGGTGCATGCCTGTAATTCCAACTACTCAGGAGGCTGAGGCAGGAGAATCGCTTGAACCCGAGAGGCAGAGGTTGTGGTGAGCTGAGATTGTGCCATTACACTCCAGCCTAGGCAACAAGAGCAAAACACCGTCTCAAAAATAAAAAATAAAAAGAAAAGAAACCATCTTGCCACTTTTGAGTTCCTTACTGTTTAGGAAGGGACTGGGTTTTGTTAACTCTGAGGTTTGCATTTCTGTTTTTGCTTTTGTTTTTTTTATTAAACCAAGTGTCACTGTGTCACCCAGGCTGGAGTGTAGTGGCGCGATCTCAGCTCACTGCAAACTCCACCTTTCGGGTTCAAGCAATTCTTGTGCCTCAGACTCCCAAAGTGCTGGGATTACAGGCATGAGCCACCACCCCCGGCCAACTCTATACTTTTTTTTTTTGTTTTAAGAGATGGGGTTTCTCTATGTTGGCCAGGCTGGTCTCGAACTCCTGACCTCAGGTGATCCGCCCACCTCGGCCTCCCAAAGTGCTGGGATTACAGGCGTGAGCCATTGCACCCGGCCCTCCCACTTTTTTTTTTTTCTTTTTTTCTTTTTGAGACGGAGTCTCACCCTGTCGCCCAGGCTGAAGGGCATTGCTGCGATCTCAGTTCACTGCAACCTCCACCTCCTGGGTTCAAATGACTCTTCTGCGTCAGCCTCCCGAGTAGCTGGGATTACAGGTGCCCACCACCATGCCCAGCTAATTTTTGTATTTTTATTAGAGACAGGGTTTCCCCATGTGAGCCAGGCTGGTCTCGAACTCATGATCTCATGATCTGCCTGCCTCAGCCTCCCAAAGTACTTAGATTACAGGCGTGAGTCACTGCACCCAGCCAACTTTGTAGTTCTTAATGTTAGTTCTTGCGTGGAAGGACATAGAGAGGGCGGGAGAAGCAGTTTTGAGACATTGGAAGTACAGTTCTTTTAAGCTCCTCTATTTGGGAGTGCTGAGGCAAGCTCGGTTTATCAGAGGTTACTCCATCTCCCCTCATTCTGCTTTTACAGGACTTTGTACTTGTCCAAGAGAAGAATCCAGAGAAATCAGAGCAGGTCAAATAGTTCTAAAAGCCATGGCTCAGGTATGTTGAAATTTCTTCTATCCTTAGAATAATCTGTCTTCCCCCAGATAATATAAACTTTGTGCTCTTTTTCCTGAAACTTCCCTGTATCCTTCTCACAGTTCATCCATTCCAGGAGATGAGTGATGGTGCCCACGTCCCTTGGTGGCCCTCTCCTCTCCAGCATTGTCCACGTGTCTGTAGTGCTCTTAGCAGAGCATAGGCTGGGCATGGTGGCTCACACCTATAATCCCAGCACTTTGGGATGCTGAGGTGGGCGGATCACTTGAGGCCAGGAGTTCGAGATCAGCCTGGCTGACATGGTGAAACCCCATCTCTACTAAAAATATAAAAAATTAGCCGGGCATGGTGGTGCATGCCTGTAGTCCCAGCTACTCGGGAGGCTGAGACAGGAGAATCGCTTGAACCCAGGAGACAGAGGTTGCAGTTATCCAAGATTGACCCACTGCACTACACTCTGGGCGGCAGAATGAGACTCTGTCTCAAATAAGTAGATAAATAAATAAATGCTCTTAGCAGAGCACCAGTACAGTAGAAATACCTTATCTTGAGAGAAATATGAGAGTCTCCCTTATCATAACTGTGGTTGAATGGGGCCAAAGATGAAATAAAATAGTTTTGTCTTTTCCATTGTCTTGGGTGGTTTATTTCTTCTATGTTTTGTTTCGTTTTGTTTTTTCAGAAAGAGTCTCACTCTGTCACGCAGAGTAGAGTACAGTGGCACAATTACGGCTCAATGCAGCCTCAACCTCCCGGGTTGAAGCAATCCTCCTGCCTCAGCCTCCCAAGTAGCTAGGACCACAGCCACATGCCACCACTCCCAGCTAATTTTTTAATTTTTTGTAGAGACAGGGCGTCACTATCTCCTGGGCTCAAGGAATCCTCCAACCTCAGCCTCCTAGTACTGGAATTACAGGCATGAGCCACTGAATTTGGCCTCTTTATTCTATTTTTAAATGTCACTCCCTCTTTAAAAAAGTCACAAAACATTTAATACTGTCAAAATATCTATCTATACACAGATAGATTAGATAGATAGATAGATAGATTAGATAGAGACAGATTAGATAGATAGATAGATAGATAGATAGATATAATGGGCTGGACACAGTGGTGGCAGGTGCCTATAATCCCAGATACTCAAGAGGCTGAGGTAGTAGAATCGCTTGAACCTGGGAGGCCGAGGTTGTAATGAGCAGATATGCCACTGCACTCCAGCCTGGGCGACAGAGCAAGACTGTCTCAAAAAATATATATGTGTAGATAGATAGATAGATAGATGTATAAACATATCTATAACATATATTTGGCATAAAGAATAATGAAATGAATGAATACTATCTTAATCCATTTTTGTGTTGATATAAAGGAATACCTGAGGCTAGGTAACTTATTAAAAAAAAAAAAAGGTTGAGGCCTTTGAGGGTGCAGTGGCTCACGCCTGTAGTCCTAGTACTTTGGTAGGCTGAGGTGGGCAGATCACTTCAGTCCAGGAGTTTCAGACCACCTGGCAACATAGCAAAACCTCATCTCTCAAAAGATGTAAATATTAGCCAGGCGTGGTGGCAGATGGCTGTAGTCCCAGCTGCTCAGGAGGCTGAGGTTGCAGCGAGCTGAGATTGCGCCACTGCACTCCAGCCTGGGTGACAGAATAAGACCTTGTCTCAAAAAAAAAAAAGGAAAAGAGAGAAAAGAGAAAGAAAAATGACTGGTTTATTTGGCTCACAGTTCTGATGGCTGGAAAGTTTGAGATCAGGTGTCTGGTGAAGGCCTCAGGCTGCCTCCACTCATGGTGGAAGGCAGAGGTTGCAGTGAGCCGAAATCTCGCCAGTGCACTCCATCCTGGGCGAAAGAGCAAAATTCTGTCTCAAAAAAAAAAAAAAAGAAAGAAAGAAAGAAAAAGAAAATATATTGTGTGAGGGGAATATACATAAGGGGAAGCCCATATGTGCATCACATGGCAAGAGGGGGAAGCAAGACAGAGAGAAGGAAGGTGCCAGGCTCTTTTCACAACCAGCTCTCATGAGAACTAACAGAGTGAGAACCTACCTCCCAGGAGGGCATTAATCTATTCGTGATGGATCCACTCCCCATAACCCAAACACCTCTCGCTCAGCCCCACCTCCAGCACTGGGCATCAGAGTTCAACATGCTGTTTGGAGGGGACAAACATCTAAACCATAGCAAGTTCCAATATATTCATCACCGAGGTTAAGATATCACCCAAGCAACCTGTATCCCCTTTCCTGACAATATCCCTTCCCATATCCCATTCTCATTCCCACCAATGGTTATGATGCTTTCAATTTTGTGTTTATCCATCCTTTGACTTCTATAATACTTTTGCCATATATGACTGCATACTAAGAAATATTACTGTGGGTTTTTTTGGTTTCTTTTTTTTTTCTTTTCTTTTTTTTTTTTTTTTTGAGATGGAGTTTTGCTCCTGTTGCCCAGGCTGGAGTGCAATGGCACAATCTCGACTCACCGCAACCTTCACCTCCCAGGTTCAAGTGATTCTTCTGCCTCAGCCTCCAGAGTAGCTGGGATTATAGGCATGCGCCACAGGGTTTCACCATTTTGGTCAGGCTGGTATTGAACTCTCAACCTCAGGTGATCCGGGGTTTTCTGTTTTTAAATTTGATATAAAATTGTCATATTCTATATTTCTGTGACAATTTTTTTTTTTTTTTGAGACAGAATCTTGCTCTGTCACCCAAGCTGGAATGCAGTGGTGCAATTTGAGCTCATTGCAACCTCCCAGGTTCAAACAATTCTTCTGCCTCAGCCTTCTGAGTAGCAGGGATTACAGGTGCCCACCACCATGCCTAGCTAACTTTTTTGTATTTTTAGTAGAGACAGGGTTTCACCATGTTGGCCAGACTGGTCTTAAATTCCTGACCTCAGGTGATCCACCCACCTTGGTCTTCCAAAGTGCTGGGATTACAGGCGTGAGCTACCACGCCTGGCCTGCGACAAAATTTTTGCATTCCACACAATATATTTTCCTTTTTTTTTTTTTTTCTTTTTGAGACATGGTTTTGCTCCTTTGCCCAGGCTGCAGTACAGGGCGTGATCTTGGCTCACTGCAACCTCTACCTTCCAGTTTCAAGCGATTCTCCTGCCTCAGCTGTCCCAAGTAGCTGGGATTACAGGCATCCACCACCAGGCTCAGCTAATTTTTGTATTTTTAGTAGAGACAGTAATTCACCATGTTGGCCAGACTGGTCTCAAACTCCTGACCTCGTGATCTGCCCACCTCCGCCTCCCAAGTGCTGGGATTATAGGCATGAGCCACAGCACCCAGCCTCACACAATGTATTTTCAAATCATTCATGTTACATTGTGTAGCACTAGATCAGCAGTTCTCAAAGTCTAGTCCAGGACCTTGAGCCCCTTTAAAAGGTCTGCAAGGTCAAAATCATTATTATTATTGTTATTTAAAGTAAACAGAGATGGAGTCTCGCTATGTTGACCAGGCTGGTCTCAAACTCCTGGCCTCAAGCAATCCTCTCATCTCAGCCTCCCAAAGTGCTGGGATTACTGGCATGAGCCACCACGTCCAGGCCATTATTATTATTTTTAATAGAGGCAGAGTCTTGCTCTGTTTCCCAGGCTGGAGTGCAGTAGCACGATCACAGCTCACTGCAGCCTTGAACTACCAGGCTCAAGTGATCCTCCCACCTCAGCCTCCTGAGTAGCTGGGACTACAGGCGTGCACCACCAGACCCATATAATTTTTAAATTTTATGTGTGTGTGTGTGTGTGTGTGTGTGTGTGTGTGTGTGTGTATAAAAACCTCAAATCCTCAATCCTGCAACCTCAAATCCTGCAATCCCAGCACTTTGGGAGGCCAAGGCAGGCAGATCACCTGAGGTCAGGAGTTCGAGACGAGCCTGGCCAACATGGTGAAACCCCGTCTCTACTGAAAATACAAAAATTAGCCAGGCGTGGTGGCACATGTCTGTAATTCCAGCTGCTCAGGAGGCTGAGGCACGAGAAGCGCTTGAATATGGGAGGCAAAGGTTTCAGTGAGCCAAGATCGCGTCAGTGCACTCCAGACTGGCTGATAGAATGAGACTCTGTCTCAAAAATAATAATAATAATAGTAATACATTTAAATTTATCTGATCTCAAGTGATCTGCCTGACTTGGTCCTCCACAGTGCTGGTATGATAGGCCAGCATACCAGCTGGTGTGCCACCACACCCAGCCAAAATGTACATTTTAAAATAAAGAGCATAATTAGATTTTTTATAACTTGAAAGGATAAACGCTTGAGGGGTTGGATACCCCATTCTCCATGACGTGCTTATTTCACGCTGCATGCCTGTATCACAACTTCTCACGTACACCATAAATGTATACACCTACTATGTACCAACAAAAATTTAAAATTAAAAAAAAATTAAAAACACAGGATTTATGTGTTTGTTATATGCTTGTTAATATTCATATTTCTTCACTATCCACTTCTCCTTGTTCCTCACATCAGAAAGCTGATGGAGGGTATACCTGAGTTACATAAATGTGGCCCACAACTAACACGTATGTTCAACCTCAAAATGGACCATTTTATGGTTATTCATGTCTTATACATTTCCTTGCAAGCCTGAAGAGTGTTCCATCACTAAAATTCCCAATCACACCCACCTTCCTAAAGGTCTCACAAAACAGATGTTACCACATGTAGAGACCAAGACCAATCACTACAGGTCCTACCATGTCAACATGGAGAGAGAAAGCTGTGGGCTTCTGTCGCAAACACCCTGATGTTGGGTAAAACATAACACCCTTTTAAATGAATCTATCTGTCTGTCTATCTATCTATCTATCTATCTATCTTTCTTTCTTTCTTTCTCTCTTTCTCTCTCTTTTCTTTTTCTTTCTTTCTCTCTCTCTCTCTTTCTTTTCCTTTCTCTTTTTTTTTTTTGAGACAGGGTCTTACTCTGTCACCCAGGCTGAAGTTCAGTGGCGTGATCTCGGCTCACTGCAATCTCTGCATCCTAGGCTCGAGATTCCCCTGCCTGAGCCTCCTGAGTAACTGGGACTACAGGTGGCACGCCACTGCACCCGGCTAAATTTCATTTTTTTTTTTTTGGTAGAGACGGGGTTTCACCATGTTGCGCAGCCTGGTCTCATACTCCCGAGCTCAGGTGACTTACCCACCTTGGCCTCTGAAAGTGCTCGGATTACAGGGATGAGCCACCATACCCAACTTTGTGTTTTTAAATTTAAATTTAAATTTTTGTTTATAGAATGGGGTCTCACTACTTTGCCCTGGCTGGTCTTGAACTCCTGGTCTCAAGCGATCCTCCTATCTCAGCCTCCCAAAGTGTTGGAATTATAGGGTTAGCCACTGTGCCTGGCCAGAACTTTTGTTAATACTGGTTATATCTATCAACATTTTCCCACCTTAGAAATTAAAAGAAAGAGGCTGGGCGCGATGGCTCACTCTTATAATCCCAGCACTTTGGGAGGATGAGACGGCAGATCACCTGAGGTCAGGAGTTTGAGACCAGCCTGGCCAACATGAGGAAACCCCATATCTATGAAAAAATACAAAAATTAGCTGGGCGTGGTGGTGGGTACCTGTAATCACAGCTGCTCTAGAGGCTAAGGCAGGAGAATGAGTTGAACCCGGGAGTGGAGGTTGCGGCAAGCCAAGATCAAGCCACTGCACTACAGCCTGGAAGACAGAGCAAGACTCTGTCTCAAAAAAAGAAAAAAATGTACAATTAAGTTACTATTGACTATAGTCACCCTGTTGTGCTATCAAATAGTAAGTCTTATTCTTGCTATTTTTTGTACCCATTAACCATTCCCACCTCCCCCTCAGCCTCCCACTACCCTTCCCAGCCTCTAGTAATCATCCTTCTATTCTTTATGACCATGAGTTGAATTGTTTTGATTTTTAGATCCACAAGTAAGTGAGAACATGCAGTTTGTGTCTCTGTGCCTGGCTTATTTCACGTAGCATAATGACCTCCAGTTCCATTCATGTTGTTGCAGATGACCGGATCTCATTGTTTTTGTGGCTGAATAGTCCTCTATTGTGTATATGTACCACATTTTCTTTATCCATTCATCTGTTGACAGACACTTGGGTTGATTCCAAACATTGGGTATTGTGGACAGTGCCATGGCAAACATGGAGTGCAGATATCTCTTTGATATATTGATTTCCTTTCTTGTGGGTATATACCCAGCAGTTTGATTGCTGGACCACAGGGTAGCTCCATTTTTAGTTTTTTGAGGAACCTCCAAACTGTTCTCCATAGTGGTAGTTCTAATTTACATTCCCAACAATAGTGTACCCTTCTCTTCACATCTTAGGTTCCCTTCTCTTCACATCTTAACCAGCATTTGTTACTGCCTCTCTTTTGGATACAAGCCATGTTAACTTACACATCGTATTTAGGCTAAGTGCACGAAAATAATGGAAGAAGATACAATATTATGCAACCAATAACAGTTCCTGTCTTTCTGCCTGCCTGGCTACCTTCCTTTCCTCCTTCCTTCTCTCTTCCTTCTTTCATTTTTATTTATTTATTTTTATTGTTTTTGAGACGGGGTCTCGCTCTGTCGCTCAGGCTGGAGTGCAGTGGTGCAATCTCGGCTCACTGCAACCTCCACCTCCTGGGTTCAAGCAATTCTCCTGCCTCAGCCTCCTGAGTAGCTGGGATTACAGGTGTGCAGCACCATGCCTGACTGATTTTTTGTATTTTTAGTAGAGACAGCATTTTGCCATGTTGGCCAGGCTGGACGTTTGTTTGTTTTTTTGAGACAGAGTCTTGCTCTTGTCGCCCAGGCTGGAGTCCAGTGGCGTGATCTCAGTACACTACACCTCTGCATCCTGGGTTCAAGCGATTCTCCTGCCTCAGCCTCTCGAGTAGCTGAGATTACAGGCTCCTGCCACCACACCTGGCTAACTTTTTGTATTTTTAGAAGAGATGGGGTTTCACCATGTTGGTCAGGCTGGTCTTGAACTCCTGACCTCAGGTGATCTACCCACCTGGCTTCCCAAAATGCTGGAATTTCCACCATACCCAGCTGCCAGGCTGGTCTCGAACTCCTGACCTCAAATGATCTACCTGCTTCAGCCTCTCAAAGTGCTGGGATTACAGGTGTGAGCCACCACGCCTAGCCTGGACTCATTTTTGAAAGATGTTATTATTTGCCAGGCCCAGATTTGCTGTGTGTTTTGTGTATTTCACTATTTCACTTTTTTATGGGACCCCACTTAGTTCTTTTCTGCTCATTCCCAGGCCTGTATGGAAGATAGAAGTATCCTGTTGTCTGCAGACAGTTTGATCTGTAGCCACAGAAATACTCAAGATCATATAGGCCTCTAGTCACATAACTCTGCTTATTATACTTCCTTCATGGCACAGGCCTGCAGCTCTAGCTTCCTTCATGCTTCATTACCTCCTTCCTCCAGTGCCCTTCTTCATCTCCTCCTAAATGTCCTTGGCCAGATGCAGGGGCTCAGCCTGTCATCTCAGTGCTTTGGGAGGCTGAGGCAGGAGGATGACTTGAGACTAGGAGTTTGAGACCAGCCTGGGTAACATAGTGAGATTCTGTCTCTACAAAAAAATATTAAAAATAAAAATTAGCCAGGTATGGTGGCGTACCCCTGTAGCCCCAGCTGCTCGGGAGGCTGAGGTAGGAGGATTGCTTGAGCCCAGGAGGTCGAGGCTGCAGTGAGCCATGAACATACCACTGCACACCAGCCTGGGTGACCGAGCAAAATCCCATCTCAAAAAAACAAAAAACTGAGGCTTGGTGCAGTGGCTCACACCTATAATCCCAACACTTTGGGAGGCCGAGTTGGACAGATCACTTGAGGCCAGGAGTTTCAGACCAGCCTGGCCAACATGGAGGAACCTTGTCTCAACCAAAAATACAAAAAACATTAGCTGGGCGTGGTGGTGGGTACTGTAACCCCAGTTACTTGGGAAGCTGAGCCAGGAGAATTGCTTGAACCTTGGAGGCAGAGGTTGCAGTGAGCCAAGATTGCATCACTGAACTCCAGCCTGGGCAACAGAGTGAGACTCTGTCTCAAAAAAAAAAAAAAAAAAAAAAAAAATGAGAACATTGGGCAATTAGAGCTTAATCTGTTGATTGGGAAATTATGGATACTTTCATTAAGTATGATAAATTATTAGGTATTTTTCTAAGAAAAGTGGATAATCTGTTGGGTACTAAAGTATCTGTGGTTGAAGTACTATGATGTTTGGCATGTGAGATTTGCTTCACGGTACATGGGGAGTAAAAGATAGAAGGGAAGAGATAAAACAGTGTGCATCTTGTTTTGTTTTGTTTCTTGAGATGGAGTTTCACTCTCTTGCCCAGGTTGGAGTGCAATGGCGCGATCTCGGCTCATGGCAACCTCTGCCTCCCAGGTTCAATCGATTCTCCTGTCTCAGCCTCCCGAATAGCTGGGATTATAGGCATGCGCCACCACGCCCAGCTAATTTTTTAGTTTTAGTAGAGATGGGGTTTCTCCATGTTGGTCAGGTTGGTCTCGAACTCCTGACCTTGTGATTCGCCTGCCTCAGCCTCCCAAAGTGCTGGGATTACAGGCGTGAGCAACCATGCTCAGCTGGCATCTTGTTAAATCTTGAAGCAGACTGATCCGTATGGGAGGCTCATTACTGTATACTATTCTCTGTACTTTTGTGCATTTTGAAAATTTTCATTATAAAAAAGAGAAAAAGTTTAATATACACTAATGCGTGGGTTTATTGTTTCAGGGATTGGTGACATTCAGGGACGTGGCCATAGAGTTCTCTCTGGAAGAATGGAAGTGCCTGGAACCTGCTCAGAGGGACCTGTACAGGGAGGTGACTCTGGAGAACTTTGGTCACTTGGTATCGCTAGGTAAGGAGATTGTATCACATGGGCCAGATGGGAAGCAAGGCACCTGGGACTACAACCATGGGGTGCAGTTTCCACCTCTGCCTAAAGGGGTGAGGAGAGGAAACTGTCACAGAGACGCTACAAACCTTAAAGAGCATGGTCAGCAATAGCTGTAGCTACTTCCAGAGCTCCGGGTCAAAGGAGGGAGGGAGAGGGGGTGAGAAATGCCCAGTGCCCTCTCTTCTCCTGTTCACTGATCTCCAGTTGGTGCTTCCTGTCTGCCAAAGCCAGTGAGAACCCAGAAGGCATAGGTAATGCAGTCCTTACAGTGAGCTGTCGGGATCCCAGAGCAAGGCACCGAACAAGGAACAGATTGGAAGGGAAGGAGGGGCTCATGGAGAGTGATCACAAATATCTGCTCCAAATAATTCAGGACTAGCCTTCTAGAATTTCTGGTTTCTTCACTGCGAATTTCTAGGATAACTTACAAGTTTCTGACTGAATTTCTGGTGACTGAAGAGTTGCTTTGTGCTTTGCGGAACTGGAAACAAGTCATTTCATTGGGCACCTCAGTCTTCCCATCCTTTGGACAATCATCCCCCTTCCTTGTGATGGCGTCTTTTCCATGGTAACCAGGGAACTGGGTTTGGATTTTGGAGCAGTCTGATCACACCCCGTTTCTTTTCCTGTAAACAGGACTCCCCATTCCTAAGCCTGATGTCGTCTCCTTACTGGAGCAAGGGAAAGAGCCCTGGATGATTGCAAATGATGTGACAGGACCATGGTGCCCAGGTGAGCGAGGGCTGATTCCACAGTAGGAGGTCCCTGGGTGAGTCGACTGACAGCAGTAACTTGAGTTACTGTGGGAACGTCCCTCAAAGCCCTACTGTGGAAGAAAGGGTGAGCAAAGACCTTACTAGTGTCAGCTCCCAAGGGACCCTTGCCCTACTCCCATTAATTCCTGTTTTCTCTTATCTCACATTTTCCTTCCTTTTTAAAAAGAGATATACCCATTCCTTCCCCCAGTGGCCACCTTTTTAACTATACTTTGTATCCTTTTTTTTTAAGAGACAGGATCTCACTTTGTCACCCACACAGGAGTGCAGTGGCATGATCATAGCTCACTATAGCCTCCATCTCCTGGGCTTAAAAAGTGGGATTACAGGTGTGAGCCATGGTACCCAGCCAGATCCTTTTTTCTACAAGTATCTTCATCCCTTAGAAAAACTTATTTTCTTGGCCAGGCGCAGTGGCTCACACCTGTAATCCCAGCACTTTGCGAGGCCAAGGTGGGAGGATCACCTGAGGTCAGGAGTTCAAGACCAGCTTGACCAACATGGTGAAACCCTGACTCTACTAAAAATACAAAAATATAGCTGGGCATGGTGGTGGGCGCCTGTAGTCTAGCTACGCAGGAGGCTGAGGCAGGAGAATCGCTGGAGTCTGGGAGGCGGAGGTTGCAGTGAGCTAAGATCATGCCATTGCACTCCAGCCTGGGTGACAAGAGTGAAACTCTGTCTCAAAAAACAAAAAACAGTAAAACTTATTTTCCTGGCTGGGTGCAGTGGCTCACACCTGTAATCTCAGCACTTTGGAAGGCCGAGGTGGGCGAATCACTTGAGGCCAGGAGTTCAAAACCAGCCTGGCCAAGATGGTTACCCCATCTCTACTAAAAATACAGAAATTAGCTGGGCCTGGTCACACACACCTGTAATCCCAGCTACTCAGGAGGCTGAGGCAAGAGGACTGCTTGAACCCAGAAGGCAGAGGTTGCAGTGAGCTGAGATTGCACCACGGCACTCTAGCTTGGGCAACAGAGTGAGACTATGTCTCAAAAAAAAAAGAGAAAAAGAAAAACTTATTTTCTTAAAACTGCTTTTTATTTTATCTAATTCAGCAATTCATTTATTCTCTTAACTTTTGAGAGGTAGTGTTCTGTAGCGGTGGAGGGCACAGATGCTGGAGTCAGACGGCTTGAGTTCAAGTCCTAGCTCTGCCCCTTAGTAGCTCTGTGAGTTTGCATAAATTACTTAAATTCCCTGTGCTTCAGTTTCCTCCTTGGCAGATGGGATAAAAATATTGCTGTTACACCAGGCACAGTGGCTCACGCCTGTAATCCCAGCACTTTGGGAGGGCGAGGCAGGTGGATCACTGGAGGTCAGGAGTTCGAGACCAGTCTGGTCTGGCCACCATGGTGATACCCCATCTCTACTAAAAATATAAAAATTATCTGGGCATGGTGGCGCATGTCTGTAATCACAGCTACTTGGGAGACTGAGGCACAAGAATCACTTGAACCAGGGAGGCAATGGTTACAGTGAGCCGAGATTGCGCCATTGCACTCCAGCCTGGAAAGCAGAGAGAGACTCCATCTCAAAACATACGTATATGTATTGCTGTTATGTGAACTAATAGTGTGAAAGTGCCCAGAAAGGCAACTGTGATGACTCCATAAATGTTAGTGAGTATTCTCAATTCGCACTTGGTGGACAGTATTGGAATCTGTGAATCCTGAATCATCAGCTACCCTCTCCTAACTTCTCTGCTATTGTTGTCATTTTTTATTTTTCATCTGGGATCATTTTCTCTCTATCTGAAGAAGACCCTTAAGGTTTCCCCTCAGTTTTTGGCCACACGAAAATACTTTTATTTTTTCTTTAAAAATGACATTTATCAGCCTAAGCAACATTGCAAGACTCCTTCTCTAAAAAAATACAAAAATTAGTCAGGCATGGCAGCATGCACCTGTAGTCCCAGCTAATCAAGAGGCCGAGGCACCACCTGATCCTGGGCGGTCAAGGCTGCAGTGAGCCATGATTGTGCCACAGCGCTCCATCCTGGGCGACAGAACAAGACTTCAAAATAATTAAATTAAAAAAATATATATATATGTGTGTATATATATATATATATATATTTTTTTTTTTTTTTTTTTCTGAGACGGAGTCTTGCTCTGTCACCCAGGCTGGAGTGTACTGGCTTAATCTCAGATCACTGCAACCTCCACCTCCCAGGTTCAAGCCATTCTCCTGCCCCAGCCTCCTGAGTAGCTAGGATTATAGGCGTGTGCCGCCACACCCAGATAATTTTTGTATTTTCAGTAGATACACGGTTTCACAATGTTGGCCAGGCTGGCCTCAAACTCCTGAGCTCAAGTGATCTGCCCACCTCGACCTCCCAAAGTGCTGGGATTACAGGCATGAGCCACCGCACCCAGCCAGCTGACCCTTTTAATGAGTATTTTTTTGTAGGTTGTTTCTCACTTTGTGTTTGTCTAATGTTTTCTCACAATGAGATTCTGCATTTTAGCAAGAACATCACAGAAGTGATGTGTTCTTCTCTGTACATCACATATCAGACATGGACACAGCCTATTACTAGTGCTGTTTATTTAATCACTTTGTAAGACAGGGTCTCTTGTTTCTCTCCTGTACAGTTACTATTTTTCCATCTGTAATTGATAAATGGCCAGATACTTTGACATTAGGCAAATGTGCCGTTTTTCCTCTTTCTGCCCTCTGATTTTGGCATCCATCACTGGACCTTGTCTGCACAAGCTATTACTCTGGCACTTGCCTAATGTTGATTTTCTGTCCCTTATTCCTTCACCATTTATTTATTTATATTGTATTTTATTTTTGAGACAGAGTCTTGCTCTGTCGCCAGGCTGGAGTGCAGTGGCACAATCTCGGCTCACTGCAACCTCTGCCTCCCAGGTTCAAGCAATTCCCCTACCTCAGACTCCTGAGTAGCTGGGACTACAGGCACATGCCACCACACCCGGCTAAATTTTTTGAATTTTAGTAGAGATGGGGTTTCACCATGTTGGCCAGGATGGTCTCCATCTCCTGACCTTGTGATCCACCCGCCTTGGCCTCCCAAAGTGCTGGGATTATAGGCGTGAGCCACCGCGCCGGGCCCCTTCACCATTTATTAATTGGAATTCTTCAGTAAGGAATAGCTGTCCCTAGCCCTCTCCCATTCACTTATTCATTCAGTGATTTTTTTATATTGCCATGGGTTCATGGTATTTATTTTATTCAATGGTCTGTAGTCACTACTTTCATTGTTTATTTCATTGCTCGAATTGTTCAGGCTTCGGCCCTTGAGAACTCCTTGAGCTTGGCTCCTGGGTTCTCTCAACATGTCCTCATTCTCTTTTGTGTACTTCCATATTTTCTGATACCACAGCATGTTCCATGGTTATTTCGTATTTTTCCTGCCTCAGCCCTGAAATCAGCCAGTTCTCAAAAGAGCGCTGGCTCCTTTTATTGAAAAATGGTAGGAAATCATATCTTTGAACTTCTTTTTCTGAGCAAGGCAAGACCTTAAGATCTTTACCATCTTTTACTTCCCTGTGCCCTAGACCAGCGGTTGGCAAACTGCCATCTATGGGTCAAATCCAGTCCATAACCAGCTTTTTGTACAGCACTAGAGCCAACAACAGTTTTCACATTTTGAAAGGGTCAAAAAAAAAAAGAGAATGTGCTGTAGAGACCTTGCGTGTTCCACAAAGCCTAAAACATTTACCATCCGGCCCTTCAAAGAAAAAGTGCAGTGGCGCGATCTCAGCTTATTGCAACCTCAGCTCCCAGGTTCAAGCAATTCTCCTGCCTCAACTTCCCAAGCAGTTGGGACTACAGGTGTGCGCCACCACACCTGGTTAATTTTTGTATTTTTAGTAGAAACAGTATTTCACCATGTTGGCCAGGCTGGTCTCAAACTCCTGACCTCAAGTGATCTGCCCACCTAGGCCTCCCAAAGCTCCCAAAGTGCTGGGATTACAGGCGTGAGCCACAGCACCTGGCCTTCCCACTTTCACTTCTAAGGACCCTTGTGAATATATTGTGTCCACCCAGATAAACCAGGATAATCTCACCATCTTGTAGTGGTCAACTGATTAGCAATTTTTTTTTTTTTTTTTTTTTTTGAGACGGAGTTTCACTCTTGTTGCCCAGGCTGGAGTGCAATGGTGTGATCTCGGCTCACTGCAACCTCCACCTCCTGGGTTCAAGGGATTCTCTTGCCTCAGCCTCTCGTGTAGCTGGGATTACAGGTATGCGCCACCACACCCGGCTGATACTGTATTTTTAGTAGAGACAGAGTTTCTCCATGTTGGTCAGGCTGGTCTCAAATTCCCAACCACAGGTGATCCACCCTCCTTGGCCTCCCAAAGTGCTGGGATTACAGGCATGAGCCACTGTACCTGGCCCTCATTAGCAATCTTAATTTCAACTCTCCTTTCTGTGTGACATAACATTCATAGGTTCCGGAGATAAAAACACAGACATCTTTGAGGGCCATTATCCCAACTACCACATTCTGTATTTGTGTGTGTGTGTGAGTGAGTGTGTGTGTGTGTGTGTGTGTGTTTAAGTGCAGTGGCACGATCTCAGCTCACTACAACCTCTGCCTCCCAGGTTCAAGCAATTCTCCTGCCTCAGCCTCCTGAGTAGCTGGGACTATAGGTGCACAACACCATGCCCTGCTAATTTTTTGTATTTAGTAGAGATGAGGTTTCACCATGTTGCCCAGGCTGGTTGTGAACTCCTAAACTCAGGCAATCCACCTGCCTCAGTCTACCAAAATGCTGGGATTACAGGCATGAGCTATCATGCCCCGCCCATTCTGTATGTGTTTTTTTGAGCAAAGATAATTGAATATGCTTAAGAACGTATGGACAGGTGCAGTGGCTCATGCCTGTAATCCCAGCACTTTGGGAGGCCGAGATAGGTGAATCACTTGAGATTAGGAGTTCGAGACCAGTCTATCCAACGTGGCGAAACCCCATCTCTAGTAAAAATACCAAAATTAGCCATGCGCGGTGGCAGGCGACTGTAATCCTAGCTACTCGGAAGACTGAGATGAGAATCTCTTGAACCTGGGAGACAGAGGTTGCGAGGAACCAAGATTGCACATATTTACTCCAGCCTTGGTGACAGAACACGACTCCATCTCCAAAAAAAAAAAAAAAAAGAATGTATATGGTACTACTCTACTGTAATTCCATATTAAAATATTAAGCCTATTGCTACTAATTCCATAAAAGTGTTCTATCTTTCACAGAATATTTGGTTGGTGTGTTTTCTAATTCCTTGAAGTTATACAAAACAACAATCTTTTTTTTTTTTTTTTTTTTTTTTTTTTTTTGAGATAGAGTCTTACTCTGTAGCCTAAGCTGGAGTGCAGTGGCATGATCTTGGCTCACTGCAACCTCCACCTCTGGGGCTCAAGCAATTCTCGTGCTTCAGCCTCCCAAGTAGCTGGGACTATAGGTATGCGCCTCCACATTCGGCTAATTTTTTTGTATTTTAGTTGAGACGGAGTTTCACCATGTTGCCCAGGGTGGTCTCGAACCCGTGAACTCAGGCGATCTACCCACCTCAGTCTCCCAAAGTGCTGAGATTACACTCACGAGCCACCACACCTGGCCAACAATCTTCTATTAATTAGATTTTTCTAAATTGTGATAAAATATACATTACATAATATTTATTTACTTATTTTTGTGAGACAGGTTCTGGCTCTGTTGCCCACGCTGGAGTGTAGTGGCACGATCTTGGCTCACTGCAACCTCTGTCTCCCAGTTTCAAGCCATCCTCCCATTTCAGGTTCCCAAGTGGCTGATGCTACAGGAACATGCCACCATGCCTGTCTAATTTTTGTATTTTTTGTAGAGACAGGGTCTCACTTTGTTGTCCAGGCTGTTCTCAAACTCCTGAGCTCAAGGAATCTACCTGCCTTGGCCTCCCAAAGTGCTGGGATTACAGGCATGAGCCACCTTCCCTGGCCATAATATTTATAATTTTAACCACTTATAAGTATGTAATTCAGTAGCATTTAGTTCCTTCACAGCATGATACAGTGTATTTCCAGAACATATTCATCATCTGAAACAGAAACTCTGTACCCATTAAACAGTAACTCTGTTTCCCCCCCCCCCCCACAGTCCCTAGTCACCTCTCTTCTACTTTCAGTCTGTGTGAATGTGCCTATTCTAGGTGTCTCATGTAAATCATCTGGTATGTGGGCTTTTGTATCTGGCTTATTTCACTAAGCATAATGTTTCATCCAAAGTTGTAGAATGTCTCTGAATTTTATTATTTTTATGGCTGAATCATATTCCATTGTGTGTGTGTGTAGATGTATACATGCATAAATATTAATATATGTGTGTATATATTATACATACCACACTTTCTTTTTTTTTTTTTTTTTTTTTTGAGATGGACTCTCACTCTATCGCCCAGGCTGGAACGCAGTGGCAGTGGTGCGACCTCGGCTTACTGCAACCTCCGCCTCCCAGGTTCAGAGATTCTCCTGCCTCAGCCTCCCAAGTAGCTGGGATCACCTGCCACCATGCCCATCTGATTTTTCAATTTTTTCTTTTTTGAGACGGAGTCTCACTGTCGCCCAGGCTGGAGTGCAGTGGTGCAATCTCTGCTCCGCAACCTCCGCCTCCCAGGTTCAAGCAATTCTCCTGCCTCAGCCTCCTAAGTAGCTGGGATTACAGGCAGGCACCACCACGCCCAGCTAATTTTTGTATTTTGAGTATATGGGGTTTTACCATGTTAGTCAGGCTTGTCTCGAACTCTTGACCTCACGATCTTCCCGCCTTGGCCTTCCAAAGTGCTGAGATTACAGGCGTCAGCCACCACGCCTGGCATTTTTCAAATTTTTAGTAGAGATGGGGTTTTGCCACATTGGCCAGGCTGGTCTCAAACTCCTGACCTCAACTGATCTGCCTGCCTCAGCCTCCCAAAGTGCTGGGATTACAGGCATGAGCCACCACATCTGGCCCACTCATCTGTTCTTGGTTTTTTTGTTTTTTTTTTACTTTATCTCTCTCTCTCTTTTTATTTTTCCTTGAAGCCCTGTTGAACTTGATCCATTCGTCTGTTGATAGACACTTGGATGCTTCCACCTTTCAGCTGTTGAAAATAGTGCTGCTATGAACGTGGGTGTGCAAGTGTCTGTTCAAGTTCCTGCTTTCTTTTGTGTATTCACCAGAAATAGAATTGTTGGGTCATATGGTTTCATTCTATGTTTAATTTTTTGAGGAACTGTGGTTATTTTTTAAAAATATTTTTTCTCTAATTGCTGAGTGCATGATTCTATATGTGATCATTAAATGGAGTTTTTGTTCAAATTTGCTATAGTTTCTGTAAGTTTTCTAAGTTTATATTCTTTATAAATCTTTATTATCTTGGCTTATTTCTGAGAAAGGTGAATTAGAATCTCCTACGTGGTGATTTTGTTAGTTTCTTCTTGTGAGTCTTTTGAATTTTACATTATATATTTGGAGGCTATTTTTTTACGTACATATAAGTTTAGAAACATAAATCTTCCTTCTGAATGGAATTGCTTTTTTGATTATAGAGCCACCCTTCTTAACCCAAAATAATGATTTCTATTTTTAAAGTCTATTTCGTCTTATACTAAGATAGCGCTCATCCTTTATTTTCAAACACCTTATGTCTTCATATCTTAAAGTGTGTTACTTGCTACTCCTGTGCACCTAGATTTTGGTATTTTATCCAATCTAACAAATTCTGTCTTTTCTTTTCTTTTCTTTTTTTTTTTTTTGAGACAAGTTCTGTCTCTCTTGCCCAGGCTGGAGTGCAGTGACACTATTCCCCTGGGCTCAAGTGATCCTCCCACCTCAGCCTCCTGAATACCTGGGAACAGACGCACACCACCACACCCAGCTAATTTTTTGTATTTTTGGTAGAGATGGGGTTTCACCATGTTTCCCAGTCTGGTCTCAAACTTCTGAGCTCAAGTGATCCACCTGCCTCAGCCTCCCAAAGTGCTGGGATTACGGGCATGAGCCACCACGCCCAGCTGGGTTGGTTTCAATGGTTACTGAAAAAAACAGTAGTTCCACCTTTGGGGAAGATTCAGGAGTAAGAAAACAAACAGAACAACAGATGAGTGAGTAAATGAAAATCTAATTACAGCAAATAAAAGTGTTACAAAGACAGGGTACAAGAAATGGGACAGAAGATAAAGGTGTGTGCTTAGGCCTGTCAGGCTGAGAGCTTTTTTGAAAGTGAGAGTTTTTGCCAAGCTTGGTGGCTCACATCTGTAATCTCAGCGCTTTGGGAGGCCGAGGCGGGTGGATCATGAGGTCAGGAGTTCAAGAGACCAGCCTGGCGAACATGGTGAAACCCCGTCTCTACTAAAAATACAAAAATTAGCCAGGTGTGGTGGCAAACGCCTGTAATCTCAGCTACTCAGGAGGCTGAGGCGGGAGAATCACTTGAACCCCAGAGACAGATTGCAGTGAGCCGAGATCAAGCCACTATACTCCAGCGTGGGAGAGGGAGCGAGACCCCATCTCAAGTGTTAAAAAAAAAAGAAGGCTGGGCGCAGTGGCTCACGCCTGTAATCCCAGCACTTTGGGAGGCCAAGGCGGGCAGATCACCTGAGGTGAGGAGTTTGAGACCAGCCTGGCCAACATGGTGAAACTTTGTCTATACTAAAAGTACAAAAAATTAGCCGGGTGTGGTGGTGCACACCTGTAGTCCTAGCTACTCAGGAAGCAGAGGCAGGAGAATTGCTTTAACCTGGGAGGTGGAGGTTGCAGTGAGCAGAGATTGTGCCACTGCACTCCAGCCTGGGTGACAGAGCGAGACTCCATCTCAAAACAAACAAACAAAAATGTTCTCAAAATAGACAGTGGTGATGGTTGCATGACGTTGGGAATGTACTCGACTACTGCATTGTGTGTTTTAAAAGGGTCTAGGCCAGGCACAATGGCTTATGCCTGTAATCCCAGCACTTTGGGAGGCCAAAGTGGGAGGATTGATTCAGCCTAGGAGTTCCAGACCAGCCTGTGCAACACAGGGAGACCCAATCTTTAAAACAAAAAAAAAAGAGCTGGGACTACACCACTGTATTCCAGCTTGGGTGACAGAGCAAGACCCTGTCTCTAAAAAATAATATAATAAAGTGGTCTAAATGGGGAATTTTATGTTATATGGATTTTGCATCAGTTAAAAATGTGTACATTCTGTAAGCATATATAGATACACACAGACAATGCACACACTCACCTTAGCCCTGCTCCTGTAGATTTTGACTAAGTTTGGGGTGATGCTTGGGCATTTGTGTTGTTAGCAGGCTTTCTGATGATTCTGATCCATATCGAAATTGAGGGCCAGATGCAGTGGCTCACACCTGTAATCCCAGAACTTTGGGAGGCTGAGGCAGGTGGATCACCTGAGGTCAGGAATTCAAGACCAGCCTGTTCAACATGGTGAAACCCTGTCTCTACTAAAAATACAAAAATTAGCTGAATGTGGTAGCATGTGTCTATAATCCCAGCTGCTTGGGAGGCTGAGGCAGAAGAATCACTTGAACCCAGGGGGCGCAAGTTGCAGTGGGCCAAGATGGCGCCACTGCACTCCAGCCTGGGTGACAGAGCAAGACTCTGTCTCAAAAGAAAGGAAGAAAGGAAGGAGGGAGGGAGGGAAGGAAAAAAGGAAGGAAGGAAGGAACGAACAAAGGAAGGAATGAAGGAAAGAAAAAGAAAGAAATTAAGAACCCCTGACTCAATTTGTCTTCTTGCTCCCTTCTGGCACCATATGAGCTCTTCACATGTTGTGCTTTCATGTGCTTTTTTGAAATTCCATAATATTTGAGACATATATAAGCCGTTCACTTTTTATGGTTATTCTATTTATTTTTGTCTCCCTGTTCTAATACAGAATTTTTTTTTTTTTGAGACGGAGGCTCGCTCTGTCACCCAGGCTGGAGTGTAGTGGCACAATCCCTACTCACTGCAACCTCCACCTCCCAGGTTCAAGCAATTCTTTGCCTCAGCCTCCTGAGTAACTGGTATTATAGGAGCCCACCACAATGCCCGGCTGATTTTTGTATTTTTAGTAGAGACAGGGTTTCACCATCTTGGCCAGGCTGGTCTTGAACCCCTGACCTCATGATCCACCCACTTCAGCCTCCCAAAGCGCAGGGATTAAAGGTGTGTGTCACCGTGCCTCTACTTTTTTTCTTCTCATAGAAGAAATAAAAAATTGTATAATAGAGGCTAAGCACAGCTTGTATTTATCTTTTTCTTATTTTTCAGACTTGGAGTCCAGGTGTGAGAAATTTCTACAAAAAGGTATTTTCGAAGTCGAGACATTCAACTGGGAGGTCATGGAAAGCCTTAAATGCTGTGACCTGGAGGGCTCTGATTTTAGAGATGACTGGGAATGCGAAGGCCAGTTTGAGAGGCAAGTCAGTGAGGAGTGCTATTTTAGGCAAGTGAACGTCACCTATGGACATATGCCCACGTTCCAGCATCACACATCTCACACTCTATGTCAGAGCAGTGAGACTGGTGAGAAACTGATTGAATGTCCTGAATGTGGGAAAGCGTTTAGCCGTGGCTCACACCTTAGTCAACATCAGAAAACTCACACTGGGGAAAAACCCTTCGGATGTAAGGAATGTGGGAAGGCCTTCAGCCGTGCCTCACACCTCGTGCAACATCAGAGAATTCACACCGGTGAGAAACCCTATGACTGTAAGGACTGTGGGAAGGCCTTTGGTCGTACATCAGAACTTACTCTACATCAGCGACTTCATACTGGTGTCAAACCTTATGAGTGTAAAGAATGCGGAAAGAGCTTTAGGCAGCATTCACAGCTGATTCTGCATCAAAGGACTCACACGGGCGAGAAGCCCTACGTATGTAAAGACTGTGGCAAGGCTTTCATTCGTGGCTCACAGCTCACTGTGCATCGGAGAATCCACACGGGTGCCAGACCCTATGAGTGTAAAGAATGCGGGAAAGCCTTCAGGCAGCATTCACAGCTGACTGTACACCAGCGTATCCACACTGGGGAGAAACCCTACGAGTGTAAGGAATGCGGAAAGGGCTTTATTCACAGCTCAGAAGTTACTCGACATCAAAGAATTCATTCTGGGGAGAAACCCTACGAGTGTAAGGAATGCGGGAAGGCCTTTAGACAGCACGCACAGCTTACGCGGCATCAGAGAGTCCATACTGGCGACAGACCCTATGAATGTAAGGACTGTGGGAAGGCATTTAGTCGGAGTTCGTACCTCATTCAACATCAAAGGATCCACACCGGTGACAAACCCTACGAATGTAAGGAATGTGGGAAGGCCTTTATTCGTGTTTCACAACTAACTCATCATCAGCGAATTCACACTTGTGAGAAACCCTATGAATGCAGGGAATGCGGAATGGCCTTTATTCGTAGTTCACAACTTACTGAACATCAGAGAATTCATCCTGGTATCAAACCTTACGAATGTAGAGAGTGTGGGCAGGCATTTATTCTCGGCTCACAACTCATTGAACACTACAGAATTCATACTGGTTAGAAAACCTTGAGTGTGAGGGATAAAGAGAAGCCTTTATGTGGACTTCACATCTGTACTAGGTAATTTTGTGTGTGTGTGTGTTAGATGGAGTTTCACTATTGTCGCCCAGGCTGGAGTGCAATGGCACAATCTCGGCTTACCGCAATCTCCGCCTCCGGGTTCAAGTGATTTTCCTGCCTCAACCACCCGAGTAGCTGGGATTACAGGCATGCGCCACCATGCCCAGCTGATTTTGTATTTTTAATAGAGGCAAGGTTTCTCCATGTTGGTCAGGCTGGCCTCAAACTCCTGACCTCATGATCCTCCCATCTCGGCTTTCCAAATTGCTGGGATTACAGGCATGAGCCACGGTGCCTGTCTAATTTTGTATTTTTAGTAGAGATGGAGTTTCTCCATGTTGGTCAGGCTGGTCTTGAACTCCCGATCTCAGGTGATCCGCCCGCCTCGGCTTCCCAAAGTGCTGGGATTACAGGCGTGAGCCACCGCACCCAGCCGGTACTAGGTAATTTTTACCATAGTGTAATTAATGTGAGGAAACATCTGACACTTCCACCACTGAACATCAGAAAACTCACACCCAAAGAAAATTCAGTAAATGTGGGAATTCTTTCTGCCTCATTCACTGTTTCCTAAGCATCAGATAATCTATGCTAAAAAAAAAAAAAAAGAATATACAAAACCTGCCTCTTGCCATTCAAAATATGTTAAATTTCTGAGAATTCCTAATACAAAATGGCCCTATTAAAAGATTCAGGGACTGTGCCTTTCACCATGCCATATACCTTACTTAGCAGTGTAGTGTCTCATTTCCCCTGATTATGGGCTACATAGCATCGGGCAATTTATTCGATCTCTCTGTCCATCAGTTTACTTATTTTTAAGTGGTGATTATTATGCCTAATAGAATTTTTATGAGGACTAAATGATGTATTTTATGTAAAGCCTTAGAAGTAATACCTGGCACACACACGTGCTCAGTAACTATTAGCTATTGTCAATTTGACTATCAGTATCACTGATAAGGAGTTCATGTGAGATGAGAGGAGAGCCCCTTATGAATGTATCCAAAAGTCTTCATAACCAGTTGTTATGATCATTTACTCCGAAAAATGGTGGGAAAGCATAATTATTACGAGGCCTTAAATCAAAAGATAGAAATTCAGAAGATTAGAAATAAACAGAAGCATGACCGGGCAAGGTGGCTCACACCTGTAATCCCAGCAGTTTGGGAGGCTGAGGCAGGCAGATCACTTGAGGTCAGGAGTTCAAGACCAGCGTGGGCAACAGAGAGAGACCCTGTCTCTACAAAAATAAAAAAAAATTTGCCATGCAGGGTGGCGCGTGCCTGTGCTACTTGAGAGGCTGAAGTGGGAAGATCACTTGTGCCTAGGAGGTCAAGGCTGCAGTGAGCTATGATCATGCCAGTACACTACAGTCTGAGCAACAGAGCCAGACCATGTCTCAAGAAAAAAGAAAAAAATTAACAGAAGAGGGCCGGGCGCGGTGGCTCATGCCTGTAATCCTAGCACTTTGGGAGACCGAGGTGGGTGGATCACCTGAGGTCTGGAGTTCAAGACCAGCCTGGTCATCATGGTGAAACCCCATCTTAAAAAAAAAAAAAAGAATAAAATAAAAAAATTAACAGAAGAATAGCCAAAAGCAATAAGCCCATTTTCTAAAACCACTCTATAACTTAAAGAGAAATCAAAACTAAAATTACAAACTAGAAATGAATGAGTAAATTCTACATATCAGAACTAGTTTGGGCCAGGTGTGATGGCTCACACCTGTAATCACAGCACTTTGGGAAGCCAAAGTGGGTGGATCACTTGAGGTTAGGAGTTCAAGACCACCTGGCCAACATGGTGAAACCTCATCTCTACTAAAAATAGAAAATTAGCTGGGCATGGTGGCACATGCCTATAATCCCAGCTACCTGGGAGGCTGAGGCAGGAGAATCACTTGAACCCGGGAGGGAGAGGTTGTGGTGAGCTGGGATTGCTTGCACTCCAACCTGGGCAACAAGAACGAAATTTAGTCTCAAAAAAATATATATATATATTAGCCAGGGGCAGTGGTGCATACCTGTAGTCCCAGCTACTTGGGAGGCTGTGGCAGGAGAATTTCCCAGGAGAATTAAGCCTGGGAGGTGGAGGTTGCAGTGAGCTGAGATCATGCCACTGCACTCCAGCCTGAGTGACACAGAGAACTAGCTTAGCATAGCCAATGCTGTACTCCATGGCTCACAGCTCGTAACCTAAAGATTGAAGGTAGCAGCTTTGTTCTCTATGTGTAGTTCTCCAACACCTCATCACTACCAGTCACATACTAAACATGTTGAATGAATATGTAGTCAACTCTCAAAGTTAGGAGAAAATTACAATATAAATCAAAATCAGCAGTAAGGTTATTAAAAATAAAAATGAACAGAATGGAAAACAAAACAGTAGATTTCATCTGAAGGTTGTTTAACAATATATTAAGACTATTTACAAGTGTGATCTAGGAAAAAATATGAATGAGAAAGGGGGTAAAGATTTTTTAAAGATAGCTTACTATGCATGACATTATTCTGTTTAAAAATCTAGACAAAATGGATTTTTACAAAAATATTAAATTTGATTCCTAGGTTTCTGTAATCCTAGCACTTTGGGGGGCCAAGGTGGGTGTATCACCTGAGGCCAGAAGTTCGAGATCAGCCTGGCCAACATGGTGAAACCCCATCTCTATTAAAAATACAAAAATTAGCTGGGCGTGGTGGCACGTGTCTGTAATCCCAGCTACCTGGGAGGCTGAGGCAGGAGAATTACTGAAGCCCAAGAGGCAGAGGCTACAGTGAGCCTAGATCGTGCCAGTGCACTCTAGCCTGGGTGACAGAGCCAGACTCCATCTCAAAAAACAAACAAACAAAAAAATTAGCTGGGCGTGATGGTGCACACCTGTAGTACCAGCTACTCGGGAGGCTGAGGAAGGAGAATCGCTTGAACCTGGGAGGTGGAGGTTGCAATGAGCCAAGATCACGCCACTGCACTCCAGCCTGGGTGACAGTGCAAGACTGAGTCTAAAAAAAAAAAAAAAAAAAACAGCAGCTAATCTTAAATGAAATGTCTGGAACCTTACCGTTCTGAATTAATGATGATTTCAGACTGTTGATACTGTGCCCCAATAGATCACAATGATGGAGAATAGAGCCTTGATCCACAGTGACATCTGGATCAGGGTTTGCCAATGAGTCTGGAATCTCAAGAAACTAATCTCCTTAGCCCTTGGGGTAGCCAGCCAATGTCTGGGGCAGGGAGCCACTTGCACTTTGATGCCGGCTATCTTATCAATCATCTGTGTATCTGTTGCCTACAAAAGATTAGAAAGCAATGTTCTGTATGTTATTTTTCTTTAAGTGGTTTAATGATTAAAATGTTCCGTTGGAGGGACTCAAAGCTATGACATTAAAAAATTTCACTCTGGGCCGGGCACGGTGGTTCCTCCCATAATCATAGCACTTTGGGAGGCCGAGGCCGCTGGATTACCTAAGCTCAGGAGTTTGAGACCAGCCTGGGCAACACGATGAAACCCTGTCTTTACTGAAATACAAAAGAAATTACCCAGGCGTGGTGGCCTGTGCCTGTAGTCCCAGCTACTCAGGAAGCTGAGGCAGGAGAATTGCTTGAACCCAGGAGGCGGAGGTTGCAGTGAGCCAAGATCATGCCACTGCACACCAACATGGGTGACAGAGCACTCGTCTCTAATAAATAAATAAATAAATAGTCACTCTGAATAGTTAAAGCACAGACATAGGATAAAATTGTTGAAGTTAAAATTTGTTGTTGTTGGGTTTTTGTTTGTGTATGTGGTTTCTGAGACTGAGTCTCACCCAGGCTGGAGTGCAGTGGCACTATCTCAGCTTACTGCAGCCTCCACCTCCTGGGTTCAAGCAATTCTCCAGCCTCAGCCTCCTGAGTAGCTGAGATTACAGATGCCCGCCATCACGCCTGGCTAATTTTTCTGTTTTTCATAGAGACAGGGTTTCACTATGTTGTCCAGTCTGGTCTTGAACTCCTGACCTCAAGTGATCTGTCTGCTTTGGCCTCCCAAAGGGCACTGCCCGGCCTAAAATTACACTTTGGTATGCAGACATAAGCGAATCTTCATACAATAGCTCTCCACTTTTCCCCACCCCATTACCTTTTATGGAACAATCACTAACACCAAGTTCTTGTATATCGTTTCTGATTTGTAATTTGCCTAAACATGTAATCCCAGCACTTCGGGAGGCCAATGTGAGCAGATCACTTGAGGTCAGGAGTTCAAGACCAGCCTGGCCAACATGGTGAAACCTCATTTCTACTAAAGAAATATAAAAATTGACCGGGCGTGCTGGTGCATGCCTGTAGTCCTAGCTACTTGGGAGGCTGAGGCACGAGAATTGCTTGAACCCAAGAGGCAGAGGCTGCAATGAGCCAAGATCCTGTGACTGCACTCCACCCTGGGCAACAGAGTGGAGACTCCGTCTCAAAAATAGTAATTATTATTATTTCCATAAGCGTAATGTACTTTATAAAAATATTTTACATAATAGCAAATTTCAAGACACTGCTATTTTTGTTTATGCATACATCTTGAAGATTAAACCATATTGATACATATATAGCTGCCTGATTTTTTTTTTAACAACTCCTTAGGATTCCATCATCTGTGTGTTTCATAATTTAACACTGTCAGATTTTTGTTTTTGTTTTTTGAGACAGAGTCTCACTCCATTGCCCAGGCTGGAGTATAGTGGCACAATCTCAGCTCACCATAACCTCTGCCTCCCGGGTTCAAGTAATTCTTCTGCCTCAGCCTCCCAAGTGGCTGGGATTAGGCACAGCCACCATACCCAGCTAATTTTTGTATTTTTAGTAAAAATGGGTTTCACTATGTTGACCAGGCTGGTATTGAACTCCTGACCTTGTGATCTACCTGCCTCAGCCTCCCAAAGTCCTGAGATTACAGGTGTAAGCCACTGCGCCTAGCATTTTTTTTTTTTTTTTTTTTTTGGAGTGTCTCGATCTGTTGCCCAGGCTGGAGTGCAGTGGCATGATTTTGGCTCACTGCAACCTCTGCCTCCTGTGTTCAAGAGATTCTCCTGCCTCAGCCTCCCGAGCAGCTGGAATTACAGGCACCCACCACCATGTCCGGCTAATTTTTGTATTTTTAGTAGCAACGGGGTTTTACCATGTTGGCCTGGCTGGTCTCGAACTCCTGACCTCAAGTGATCTGCCTGCCTCGGCCTCTCAAAGTGCTGGGATTACAGGCTTGAGCCACCATTCCCAGACTTTCTATCATTTTTTCTTTTTCTTTCTTTCTTTTTTTTTTTTTTTTTTTTGAGATGGAGTCTAGCTCTTATCACCCGGGCTGGAATGCAGTGGCATGATCTTGGATCACTGCAACCTCCGCCTCCCGGGTTCAATCGATTCTCCTGCCTCAGCCTCCCAGTTAGCTAGGATTACAGGTGCCCACTACCACGCCCAGCTAAATTTTTGTATTTTTAGTAGAGACGGGGTTTCATCACGTTGGTGGGCTGGTCTGGAACCCCTGACCTCAGGTGATCCACCCACCTTGGCCTCCCAAAGTTGTGGTACTATAGGCATGAGCCACCGCACCCAGCCTATTTTTTGTTCTTTCAAACAATAACAGAATACATATTTCCCTTGCACATAAACTATTTTGTACATGTGTAATATCATTAAGATAAATTCCTAGAAGTGGAAATGCTAGATAAAAATGTAAATTTTTAAAAACTTTCTATTGTGACTAAATGTGAACATATAAACAAATACACAGAATTTTATAATGAACCCGAGGCCTCATCACCAGCTTCCAGAATTATCAACTCATGCCCAGTCTTGCTTTGTCTGTATTCCCACCCACTTCTCTCATCTCCGTGCCATTTTTGAAGTAAATACCAGATATATGATGTCATCCATAAACATTTCATATATATCATTTCATACATATCTCTAAAACACATCACAACTTAAAAAAAGATTTTCACTCCTAAAAATTAAAAATGGGCCAGGCACAATGGCCCAGTACTTTGGGAGGCCGAGGCGGGCAGATCACCTGAGGTCAGGAGTTCGAGACCAGCCTGGCCAACTTGGTGAAACCTGTCTCTACTAAAAATATAAAAATTAGCCAGATATGGTGGCAGGCACCTGTAATCCCAGCTACTTGGGAGGCTGAGGCAGGAGAATCACTTGAACTCGGGAGGTGGAGGTTGCAGTGAGCCGAGATCACACCACTGCACTCCAGCCTGCGTGACAAGAGCAAAACTTTGTCTCAAAAAAAAAAACGGTCCGGGCACAGTGGCTCATGCCTGTAATCCCAGCACTTTGGGAGGGTGAGGCAGGCAGATCACAAGGTCAGGAGTTCAAGACCATACTGGCCAACACAGTGAAGCCCTGTCTCTACTAAAAAATACAAAAATTATCTGGGAATGGTGGTGCATGCCTGTAGTCCCAGCTACTTGGGAGGCTGAGGCAGGAGAATTGCTTGAACCAGGACCCGGGAGGCGGAGGTTGCAGTGAGCTGAGATCACGCTACTGCACTGTAGCCTGGGCTATAGAGTGAGACTCCATCTCAAAAAAAAAAAAAAATGATGTTACCACCTTAAATGCCATTATATGTATGACAGTGTTCAAATTCCTATTTGTTTCATAAATGTCAGTTTGAGAAAAATTACCAGGATCCAAATAATGTCCACAAATTGCAGTTGATATGTCTCTTATTTCTCAACCTATTATTCACAGTCTATTCTCCCTTACTGTTTTTTTTTCTTGCAACTTACTGTTTTTTGAAGAAATTAGGTAATTTGCCCTCGTAGAGCTTCTACGAATCTGGTTTCCGCTGGATGTATCTGCATGGTGTAGTTTAACATGCTTCTCTATCCCTAGTATTCCTGTAAAATGGTAGTTGAGATTTAGAGGATTGATCAGATTGAGGTGTTTTTTTGTTAAGATTATTTATAAGTGGTTAATATTAGGAGCTATATCTAAGTGTTGCTCTTTTTGTGATGTTGGCAACCATTGGTGTTTAATTGATAAATCTGTTCATTAGAGGTTACAAAATGGTGATATCTTATTATTCATTCTTTTCTTATTAGCTAGAATATTCATATGAAGAAAAACTTTCCAGCCTAGTTCGGTGGTTCACACCTGTAGTCCCAAGACTTTGGAAGGCTGAGGCAGGTGGATCACTTGAGGTCAGGAGTTCGAGACCAGCTGACCAATACAGTGAAACCCCATCTCTACTAAAAATACAAAATTAGCTGGGCGTGGAGGCTGAGGCAGGAGAATCGCTTGAACCCGGGAGGCAGAGGTTGCAGTGAGCCAAGATTGCACCATTGCACTCTAGACTGGGCAACAAGAGTGAAACTCCGTCTCAAAAAAAAAAAAAACTTTCCTTCAGCTACTATTTAGTTACCCAATGATACAGTAAAGAAATGCAGGATAAATGCGTCTTTCTCTTTACTGGTTTTCAAACTAATGAGTTGAGGCCAGGTGCAGTGGCTCACACCTGTAATCCCAGCACTTTGGGAGGCCAAGGCAGGCAGATCACTTAAGGTCAGGAGTTCAAGACCAGCCTGGCCAACACGGTGAAACCCCATCTCTACTAAAAATGCAAAAATTAGCCAGGCATGGTGGCACATGCCTATAATCCCAGCTACTCAGGAGGCTGAGGCAGGAGAATTGCCTGAACCCGGGAGGCAGAGGTTGCAGTGAGCTGGAGGTCGCACCACTGCACTGCAGCCTGGGTGACAAGAGTGAAATTCTGTCTCAAAAATAATAACAACAAAACAATAATAATGAGTTGGTCCCCCCAGCAGTCTGCCATGGTAGCTGATGAATTTAGATGCAGGGGTGTGTGTGTGTTTCATGTTCAATGTGTTTCAATCCATTTAAGTTGCACCCTCAGTGATGCTCAAATACGTCCATGTTGGGTGTGGAAGAGTCTCTTCCAGTTGGCTCCTGTGTTCTTTTGCTATGGCCCAGTCGTTTCTATCATTTGCCCGCTGTCTCCCACCCCGAGATGTTCCAAGCCCATCTTGCTGACTTCCTGTCTCTCAACTTTAAGTCGCCATTTTCCAAGGAGCCCTCTTCTTTCCTTTTGGGACTTTGGTACTTTCCCAAATGGTATTTGGAAACCACACTCAGGTTGTTAGGAGCACTTCCTGCTCCTAGTTGGCCGTTTTTAAGAAGTCTGTACATTTTAAGCCATTCTATAGACATATTGCTCAAGTGCCTTCAGAAAGATTATGCACCTGTGCATCTACCTACTGTAGAAGAGACCCCAGAGCCACGCTCATCCGATCCTGGAGAATCATTTATTTTGAACATAGACCATTGACAAGGTGAAAAATGGCAAAGTCTCTTTTGTTTACATTTGCGTTCCTTCAATAATGATTAAATTACCATTTGTTCACATATTTGTTGACCATTGGAATTGCTTTTAGCACAGTGCCTAAAACATAGTAGGTGCTCAATAAATATTTGTTAATTGAATAAATTACTTGTATGTTCATATCCTTTGTTCATTTAATATGGGGGAGGGGTCATATTTTTCTTACTTAAAAGAGCTATTTTTGAAATAATTAAATGTATATAAGGTTCCTAGCACCATGCCTGATGCATGCATTGCCATTTATGTCTCTGATTGGCTTGCTTTTTTTTTTCTACTTTAAGAGAGAAGGGGACTGGTGCAGTGACTTACTCATGTAATTCCAGCACTTCTGGAGGCCAAGGTGGGCAGATCACCTGAAGTCAGGAGTTCAAGACCAGCCTGGCCAGCATGGTGAAACCCTGTCTCTACTAAAAATACAAAAACTTAGCCAGGTGTGGTGGCATGTGCCTGTAATCTCATTTACTCGGGAGGCTGAGGCAGGAGAATTGCTTGAACCTGGGAGGCGAAGGTTGCGGTGAGCCGAGATCACGCCACTGCACTTCAGCCTGAGTGACAGAGCAAGATTCTGTCCAAAAAAAGAAAGAAAAGAATAAGGAGGCCAGGTGTAGTGTTTCACTCCTGTAATCCCAGCACTTTGGGAGGGGGCAGTGGGAGGATCACTTGAGGCCAGGAGTTAAGACTAACCTGGGCAACACAGCAAGACACTATCTCTAAAAACATTTTTAAATTAGTCAGGTGTAGTGGCACGCCTGTAGTCCCAGCTACTCAGGAGGCTGAGGAGGGAGGATCACTTGAGCCGAGGAGTTCAAAGCTGCAGTGAGCTATGATCCTGCCTCTTGCACTCCAACCTGGGCAACAGAGTGAGACCCTGTCTCAAAAAA